>JARHVA010000686.1:2437500-3057500 GCA_037957365.1 Torreya grandis | reverse complement strand
TTATTTTACTCCTTTTTTTTTGGGTGTTTAGGTGTTCAGTTATATGTATCCTCTCTTTTTGCTACCCCTTTGATTAGATTCTCTACAACTTTTGTGTCCCATATTACTTGCTCTCTTGGGAGGTGGTGTCCTTTCTGCTCTTTTTCTTTCTTCTTCCTTCCATTTTGTTGTGGGGAATGGGCCCCTGTTTGTATCTCATACCGGTTCATAGCTCTAGTCAAAAGCATTTTACCCAATCAAATAAAAACTATGCTTGTGTTAACAATGGCATAATTGCTCTAAACTTAATTCTTCATTATACTTAACATAAAGCATTAGTTACTTCTTAATTGTAGCCAAGTTCACTTATCCTCTACTTTGGCTTATAAATTTGAACCATCGAGTCAAATTTCTTAACAAATAACTTGTCTTGTAAAGCATAACTTATCTTATATGCTAGTCCACTTTCACATATCCCTTATTTTTGTCTTTGAGCACCATGACCAACAAAAAGATAAGCAAGTTATATTGAAAAACTACCTTTGACTTGCATAAGCATCATGCAAAAGTTCCAGTAAAGCTTATGGGATATGTCATGCAAACCAGTTGAAACTAAAGCTTTAACCGCTATTAAAACCACATTTTACAATTAATACCATCCACCAACTTTGACAAACAACTTTTTCTCCCTCCTATAAAAAAATTGACACTAACACCTTTATTTGTAAATACATACATGATACAATTTGATTTGAGTCCATTTAATCATACTACAACACCTAATCAACATTATATGTAAAACATTTATTTAATTATAAAAAGTGATTACTTTTAATAAAAAATAATTAAAACTTAATTAAAATTAGTCCTAAAAAAAAAAAAAAAAAAATTCATTCCCTCAAAAAAAAAAAAAGAGTCAATAATAAATAGAATCAAATGGTTTTAATTACGTTCAGAAATCCTAACGGTCTATGAAACAACACTTTGTCATAAGTATTTAATTATTTTATTTAATTTTTTCCGACTGAAAGTGTTTATCACAAACAAATCTTATAACACGTCGCTTTCAAATTGACACCAAGAGGCAATTAGACATAACAGGTCGTCCTCATGACCGGCTGGACGAAGTTCGTTGGCCCACCTGAATAGATACGCAATCTACTAGGATATACACATGAAATATATTCACAGGCTAATTGTCAATGGTTACCACGGCCACGGCGTTCGCCCCCGCGGACAAATTCAAACCCTGACATATACACAGAAAACATACTACCAGGGGAATCCACCCCGGTTGGTCCCTGCGGGCATATACAAACCCCATGATATATGCACACCAAATATATTCAGGACCGGCTGTTTACAGAGCAGGGCATATATAAACCCTATGTTGTATGCACACAAAATATTTTCAAGACCGGCTGTTTACGGAGCAAGGTATATTCAAATCCTATGATACATACATGCAAAATTTATTCAGGATCGGCTGTTTACGGAGAAGGTAATTATTTTCAAAATTTAAAGGGGCAATCCGTGCAAAATTTCAGTGGAATCTATGAAATTTAATGGACAGGGATACGTTGCTGTTAGATGAGAGGAACCGGAGATTTGTCATGGTGAAGTGCAGGAAGAAGATGCAGAAATTGCAATTCAATTTAAAAAATTGTTTCAACAGATCTGTGGTTCCGCTCTTAGTTTTGTGCTTTGTGACGCCATTGTTAATAATACACTTAACGCCGTCTCTGCCGAGGGATTTTTCGTTAAGTCCCGCACCTGAGCCGAGTTGTGAGAACCCCGGAGCACGCTTTGTTTTCGAAGATTCAGGCTTTTGCATTGGAAAGTGCAGATCAGAGTGTTTTCCTCGCGTTAGGAACCTTTGCATCACTCCTTCTGAGGTTAGCACTCTGTTTTAATGAATGTTTTACAGAAAATTTTATTTAGCCCTATTTTTTCTTTAATTTTGGTCACATCACACAAATGTATATGGAGTTTTGGAATTGAGAAATTCATTGTTTAGAGAGCAGAATTTGAGACACTATAGAGGAAATTCAGGTAATTCGCGGAGTGTATATATTCGAATATAGGTGAAATTACTGTTTTACGTACTGATACTTTGTGAATTTAATTAGACAAAGCTTATATATATTTGTGTATTTATGTGAATTGTTTTGAAAATAGCGAGTTTTTTTCTTCCGCTAAAAGTAATCGGGATAAAACCTTATTAAAACAAGTTTTCCACAAATGAACAATTTAGTTGTTTTTTCTGAAATCAACTGTTGTATGAGCATCCTTTTTTATTTCCAGTGATCGTATAGAGTTTTTTTTTTCCGGATAAATACGGTGGAAAAAACCTTTTTTTATTTGAGATTTCCACATGTAAACATTTTTACTTATTTTATTTGGAATCAACTGTAATAAAAATATACAGCACATTTGATTCCAGAAAATATAACTCAAAACCATAGTTTCCCGAATTTAAACATAATATTGATCACATTTCTCATATTTTTTTGATGAAGTTTTCAACTGGAGAAATTTCACTGTTTAGAAATTAAAATTCGAGATTATTATGGTAGAAATTGAGTTCACTTGCAGCTATGGACTTAAGCATCAAACGAATTGCAGTTTTATATACCGATATTTAGTTTGTAGGAAACGAGGGAAATTAGACAAAGCTTATAGATCTATTAGTGCTTTTGAACTTAGTGTCAGTAATTTCTATTGTATTCAGCATATTAAAAAGGGGTGAGCTTTTGTTTCCTTGAAAAATTTAATTGAAAAGTTCTTATTTCTTTGATGTTTCCACTACTAAACATTCATTTGTTCTTTCCAGAGTTGACTGTTTTGTATCTTATTTGTCTGATTTTTAGTATAATATTATTATACTGGTCATGTTTACAGTAACAGTTTTATAAACATTTTGGACAGGAGAACTTTGTTCTTTAGAAACCAAAATTTTGAGATTGTTATGGTAGCAATTGAGTTCACTGCTGGTATTGGGCTTAAATAATAAATATGGAAGGAATTGCTGTTGTATACGCTGATATATACTTTATATGAGGGAATGGAAATTAGATAAAGCTTATAGACCTACTTGTGCCTTTGCCCTTAAATTTTTTTCACGAATTCTTAGAAATCCAACTTATTAAAAATGGCGAGTGGTTTCTTTTAAGAAGGTTTAATGAATGAAATGTTATTTGTCCAAAATTTTAAGCATTAGAGTGGTCACATTTCACAAATGTTGATCTGTCATTACTAACAAAACACCGGCAATCACATAAATTCTGATGAGTACTCTGTTCATTTTGATTCTGCCCCATCTAGCAGTAAATAGAACTCCATTTCAGCAGTGCCCATACAATCCCAAATGACTGTCTGAAAATTGCTATCTCAATAAACAGAAACAAAATTCATGCTCTGAGATCTCAAGCTTGTTAAAACATATTTGTTCTCAGAAAAAAACCTCGCAGATATCAAGAACAGACATTGCTTGAATGGTTCACAAGAGTAGAGAAATTATGATAACAAATATATTTCAATTATTAAATATATTGATTTAATACATAAGTTAGACTTAACAAAATAGGACCAAAAAGTTTAGTCATTAGATCTGCAGGCTGCTCTGTAGAAGCACATAATGAGGAGAAATATCACTAGAAGCAACCAACTGTCGAAGTTAATGATGATGAATCTCAATATGTTTTGTGTGCTGCTTTTGACATGACTGCTCTAGGCCTCCTACACTATTGCTTAGGTGTAGAATTCTGGCAACACGACCATGTCATTTCCATAGCTTTGGTCAAGTATGCCACAAATATTTTGATGAAGTTTGGAATGAAAGATTGTAATCCTGCTTCTACACCTATGGATGTTAGACTGAAATTGTCGGCCCATGATGATTCGTCACTGGTCAATGAATCACTCTATAGACAATTGGTGGGCAGTCTGATATATCTTACATCTACATGATCATATCTATGCTTTGCTATTAGCTATCTTTCTTGGTTTTTGTCTCAACTGAAACTCATTCATTGGACAATAACAAAACATATTTTGAGATATGTCAAAGGAACTCTTGATTTTGGCATCTTATATCAAAGGGTAGAAGATTTGAGATTGATAGGTTATAGTTATACAAACTTTGATTAGGGAGGATCAGTGGATACTTGAAGATCTATCATTGGGTACATCTTTTCTTTGGGCTCAAGAGTTATTTCATGGCAGAGCAAGCTTCAACATATTGTAGCTATATCTTCCACTGATGTTGAATGGAAGGCAGCAGTCAGTGCCAGTTGTGAAGCAGTGTGGCTACGTCGGATTGTGATTGATTTTCAAATTTCTTAGTGTACACTTACTCCACTTTTCTTTGACAATCAAGGTGTATTGAAGTTGGTGAAGAATCCGGTATTTCATGCACTCCCCAAACATATTGAGATTCAGTGGATACTCAGAGGTCTACCACTGGGTACGTCTTTTCTTTTGGTTTAAGAGTTATTTCATGGCAGAGCAAGCTTCAACATACTGCAACTATATCTTCCACCGAAGTGGAATATAAGGTAGTAGTCAGTGCCAGTTGAGAAGCAGTGTGGCTACATTGGATTCTAATTGATTTTCAAATTTCTCAACCTATACCTACTCCATTTTTTTGTGGTTGGTGAAGAATCAGGTATTTCATGCATGCACCAAATAGATTGAGATTCATCATCACTAAATTTAATAGTTGGTTGATTCTAGTGATATTTCTCTTCACTTCCAGGCTTCTACAGAGCAGCCTGCAGATCTAATAACTAAACCTCTAGGTCCTATTTTGTTTGTAAAATTTCGGGACAAACTTGGTGTTTTTTCCGGTTTAGACGTTAAGAAGGGGTACGGTCACGACATTAACACGAGATAAAACAATAAGTGGCTTGGTAGATTTAGATTCTTTCTTTGCCAAAGGATGCTTCGATTTTATAGTAACCATTGCATTTGCTTCTTCTTGCTCTGTGATATATGTGAGGGTCTTTGCAACTAGTAAGTCCTTTCCATTCGGACCTGGCCCACCACAAACTTTGATTTTGTGGTTAGGAATCACACACAAATGGGATTTCACCCGTTTATATGAGCTGTTATATATGAACTTACACTTTCAGCAAACCTAAATGTAACTCCCTCCACTTGACTCTTGTTCTAACATTGTCACATACTTCCAAAGGGGCAACAAAGGGTCTGTTTTGAAGGCTGTCCCTTGGCCCACAAAACTAACACTTGTAGAGCTAGATATTAAAGCAAATTTATGTAGCTCTTGGTAAAAAAAAATTCAAATAATATTGCTATTAAAATTTATGGGCCAAAGGGAAGAGAAACCTATTGGGCATTTGTTGAAAGAAAGTTTAAAAAGTAACAAAAAAAATTGAAAACAAGTTAAAAACTGAAAAACTAATAAAAATAAATTAAAAAAGGCCACAAAAACCTATTTTAAATCAACAATCCTTAAACTCCTTGGCACTAAATGGGCAGTTGTAAGGCATAGGATCAGCAAAAAAGAGTTTCTGCCCTAAGCAATTGAAAAAATGAAAATGAGAGAGCAAATGTGGAACGAAAGGTAAAAATACAATTAGAGGTAAATGTGGTGTTGCTGTTGTTTTCTTTTGATAAAATGAATGTGAGATTCGATTTTAGGGATTTACCTATGCTTTATTTAATTTTTTATTGTTTTTTAAGTCCATGTTTAACCATTTTTAAGTGGGGAAAAAAAATGAAAGAAAACTAAAAAAATCAACTTTTCCTTGTGGGTCCCTGCCGTATTCGCCCCAGCCCCTGGGTATTGCGCTGCAGGTCTGGGTGTGGCCAGGTATGTTTTCCCTGTGGGTCCCTGCTGGATTTGCCCCAGCTCTCGGGTACCATGCTGCAGGTGTGGGTACGGCCAGGTTCATCCTGGAGGTCGGATTTATTTTCCCTGTGGGTCCCTGCCGGATACTCCCCAGCCCCTGGGTATTGTGCTGCAGGTCTGGGTATGCCCTTGTTTGTCCCGTGACGAACCTGGCCGTACCCAGACCTGCAGCACAGTATCCTGTTCGAATTCAGGCCCAACCGGGATGAGTTTGGCCCTACCCAGACCTGCAGCACAGTATGCTGGTGGAATTTAGGGCCAACCGGGATGAACTTGTTCGTACCCAGACCTGCAGCGCGGTACCCTGGTCGAATTTGGGCTCAATCGGATTCATGTTTGGTAGCTGGTATGAGCCGTATCAAGATTGCCTGGGATGAACCTGGGCATACCTAGACCTGCAGCACAGTACCCTAGTTGAATTGAGACCCAACTGGGATGAACCTGGCCATACCCAGACCTGCAATTCAGTACTCTGAGCAAATTTAGGCTCAAACTGATTCAGGTCCAGTAGCCGGTACATGACATATGGGGACTGGCCCCTGGGTACGTGTACCTAGTAATGTAGGTTCGAAGAATAATATTGGTCACATTCCACATATGCTATTAATAGAGTTTTGAACAAGAGAAATGCATTGTTTAGAGATCAAAACTTGTGGTTATTGAGGTAGAAATTAAGTTCATTGCGCAAAATGGATTTAAATATTAAAGGAATTGCTATTATTTTGCTGAGATATGGTTTTCTTGAGGGAAGGGAAATTGAGAGAGACTCAATAATTTTTTTGAGTTCTAAGCTTGGTTTCTTCAGAGTGTAATAATGCATGATAATCTTCTGGATTCATCTGCTTAATAATGATAGAAACCATAAAATAGAGTATTCTAGTTTTTTTTTTTTTTGTAACCTTGCAGTTGCATTTCATCCATGAATTTTATTACATTCATCTGGCTTATAATGGAAGCTGCTATTTTTCCCCCAAAGTTTTACTGAAAAATCCTTATTTGTTTGACATCTATTGTGGAAGTTTTGACCCAGAAAAAATAGTTGTTAGAGATCATGAATTGAAATTATTATGTTAGATATTGAGTTTGTTTTTCCGGAGTGGACTTTAATATAAAATGGAGTGAAATATAATTTATCCAAGGGATGGTAAATTAGACAAAGCGTGTAGATTTATTCGCAGCTTTGCACTTGCATTCTGTTCTTAGATTCTATAAAATTTAGCCTACTTACAACGTGCAGTTTTTCATTGGGTGTTAGGGATCCAGTGATAGATAATGCTAAATAATTTGTTTGAAAGTAATCTCTGTTTCTTATTTCTGCAGTTGTTTTTGCAATTAATTTTGACTTGAAAATCTTCGTGTAAGGGGAACATATTTATTAGAGTCACTTAAGCCAAGTAATCGATGAGAAATTATTGTTGCAGTTTAGAATGCCACACTTTTGGGATTGATTTGGGTCATCATGCCTGCAACTGGACCTCCTTGCTCGCATATTGCTATTGAAAGAACTCCCTATGGTAATAAAAAGACATCAAGATGCTTAAGAGTAGGTTTCACATATTTCTAGTGCAAGGACTCCCTCTACTGGAATGGAGCTTAGATGTAAGTTCTATGATCTTAGCATCTGCCAAGAGGAGGAAGTAGGATCTCAACTAGTGATGAAACATGACATGTAGATCTAAACTAGTAATGAATCTTGACAAAAATGATAAATATGAAAGATATATCAGGTGCAAAATATTAAAATGTAGATATTATGGTAGTTTTTGAACAAAAAATGAACAATTAGGTTTCACTGATTCAAACATTTCGAGTTGTCTGTTAGATGTTTACAATTAATGTCCGACCTTAAATACGGCAACCATTTGACCGTCACAGGGCAGTTTCAACCTTAAATTTGACGTCTATTTGATTACCATATGCAAGTTTTTTCTTCTTGCTTGGAGAAGTTGATTAAAAAATTGTAACATTTTGAGCATACGGTGGAGTTTGGAGCCCCTTTTTTTTCCTGGATTTTTTTTTCAATCCTGACACTGGTGCACAGCTTGATTGAGGCCATTTGTCACTGGTGAGTGGGAAATTTGCGGAGAAGGTAATGGAGTCATTAATCAATGTGGTATGTGAAAAAATACAAGATAAGGGCCTCGAGATTGATCTCTTTGGTGATTTTCAGATAGATGTATTTAATATATCTGTTCTAGTAGTATTATATATAAAAATTTACATTAACATACATATTATTTCTATTATACTGTTTGTATATATATTACTTCCCATACTTTACTAAAATTTACTGGCTCTAGTTTTTGATAACTCTATTACTGTCTGTGGATTGTAAGCATGGATTTAGCACTGAAGTTTAGGAAATCCAATAATTTTAAGCAAAAGAAAATAAAAACACGATTAAATTTTGAAATCCCCTTTATTTTACTTGAAGGTCATAAAAGCTATCATTGTTTTTTCGGTTTTGAATGATCAAAGAATCATTTTGTTTTTGAATTTTTTTGTATAACATGACAAAAATGTGGAAAAAGGGGCCAGATCTCATATAGGATTAGTGAAATCATATGTTTATATTAACATGAATGACATTAACATTTCATTATAGTAAGATTGATTAAAAAAGTATGGATCTGTATAATACCCAATTCTATAATAAATTCTCAACTTCCTAATGGACACTTTGATATCAAACCTCTTCAGTTATTATGGATCGAGCTAATTGCATTATTGGTTACAAGGTATAGATCATCCAACTTTTATTGGGAGAGCCCTTATTATGCTCAAGCTTTGGGGATTCCAACACAATAGAAGAGTTCTTATATACTGAATGGCGTGGCTTTGGGGATTCCAAGCCTGAGCAACAATAGGCTGACTTGATCGATTTATGTTGTATAAATGATCTAGTTCAAAGTTTAAACCAGTCAAAATCACTTTAGAAGATTACTTAGAGATTTTACATATGACAATATATGGAAATATGCATAGATCGGTAATTTGGCACTAAAGAATAATCCACCAGTAAGGAGTGATTTGCTGCCATCCTCTTGAACTTTCTAACTCTTAAGTGAGGACTATTTCATGTTACTTCTTATTTATTTGTTTTTGTTGTCTTGCAGGGTTAACTTTTTTCTCATAACATAAATGATAAGAAATAACTTATAGACTAGGCTTTATTGTACCTTATCATTTTTAATGATGCGCTTATCTGAGCATATCTGCCCTGAAATAGTTATATAAAACATACTGCATTAACATCATTTGTTGTCACCTTAATCAGCCCAAAAGATCAGCAATAACTACTCAACTTCTTATATGCTCCCATTTCTGGTTCTTGACAGCCTTAATCAGCAATGATTTTATGATTTTTCCTTGCTTTTGTTCTGCAGGAACTCCTTCTATATACATGGGTGAAACAGTTATATAAAACATACTGCATTAATATTATTTGTTGTCACCTTAATTGGCCTAAAAGGCCAGCAATAACTACTCAACTTCTGATATGCTCCTATTTCCGGTTCTTAACAGCCTTAATCAACAATGATGTCATGATATTTTCCTTGCATTTGTTCTGCAGTAACTCCTCGTCTCTCTCAAGGATTATATAAATATGCAATGCTATAATAGCTACAGCTTAAATTCAATGCTAAGATAGCTACAAATATTTGCTATATAAAAAGCACTGCATTAAGAATTCATCTCCAGCATTTGTTTACAACTTGACCAGCTCAAAAAACTGACATAGACTAGCCAGCTTAATAATATACATGCATATCTGGTTTTAAGCAGCCTTAAGCAACATTCATGTCAGGATATTTGCGATGCGTATGATCTCTAGTAATTAGTGTTTTCCAAGGATTTTATAGGTTTGCAATGCCAAGATAGCTACGAATTAGATCTAATGCTTATCCACTAACCAGTTATCAACTAAATATCATAAGAGGTAAAAATAAGAAAATAATTCAATATCATGAATTCTAGTTGTCTCTGTTTCATTTAGAGCAATTCAAGTTTCAAAATTAAGCCCCTTGTCTCTTCTCTGTGATTGTTTATGCCAATCATCTTTATGTGGTCTCGTTCATTTTCTTTCTTCTAATGTTTTCAGCACTTCGTGCATAGATGTGTTCCTACTTTGGATTGTGCTACTGTATATAGACATGTTGGTGAAAGACATAGCATGGTGAATCTATCCTTAAACTGTAACTTATTAAGCTTTATTTTGTAGGTGGCATACTGTAAGATGGCCGAAGACAAGGAAGAGATTGCTTCCACACAATTAATGCATCCATATGCAGATAAAAAGAAATTACTTCAACCTAAGTATTCCAGAATGCCAAAGATCATGCGTTTTCATGGAGAACATTTGACTATACCTGCAGCGAATTCTTCTTGTGCTCAAGAAAAAAAAGGAATTCCTGGCTTATCTCTTGTAGCAGATCAACGATATCTTCCATTCCATAAGCCAAATCCACATCATGAAGCAGAAAAAATCATCCCTGCTCTTTTATTTACACAAAATCATCAAGAACACAATCACACTTTTTATTGGTTCTCCACTCCAAGTGAAGTCTCTAAGTGGGGAAAGGGATTTTTAGAAGCCTTCAACATGCAAACAAAAGTAAAGTACATGAATTTTCCTGAAGGAAAAAATAGTACCATTTGCTTTGAAGATGCCATCGTTTTCTCAGCTGGAACGACCCTCTACTATGTGCCTGACCAAGACACAAATGACCGGCTACGACGACACGTACTGCAGTACTGCTCCATTCCAATTGTAGGTAATACTTCTTTTTATTAGCAGGATTGATTTCAGTAATATGCAGTTATATTGTACTTTCAGAAACATTTTTACTAGATTACATGAACTGCTGTGATTAATGCCCCTCTATATTGTGTTTATTGGAGTAATTATTTTTTGATTATTGGTGAATTGGAAATTTATGGTGCGGATTTGTTACTCATTAAATGTGGGAGTAATCTTGAAACTATTTATGATTGATTGCTTGAGATGTTTTAGTGAGCACCTTTTATTGTGGGAATTCATTTTGATTCTATTTTTATAGTGTACAACATTTAGGGCACATGCCTGTTCTCTGTTCTAGAAAATTTGGCTGTGTTGAGCACTCAATGCAACAATGCATGGGCTCATAGACCGACTCTGAAACATTTTGCCACTTTGAGTGCAAGAATACTGAAGAAAACAAGGAAAGTCATAATACAATAAATGATTGAGGGAAAAAGCAATCAAGCCACTATATGAATAATAAATATATCTCCTATTGAATAAGGCCAATAAATAAGACATTGACCAACCGATTAATTTATGGTCTAAGAAGCGAATCGCACATTTATTGTGTCTTGCTAGCTCATGTATCGTTGATATAAGGCAAAATACTTGAATAAAAATGGTAATTTAGAAAGGTTTATCCTCTACGTACAGACAAAAAAATATAGATTTGTCTAGTTATTTTTTTTGTTGTGCACCTCTGAAATAATGTGGCAGGCTCTTTGTGGTCTTTACAATAGTAGCTCAAGATGCACTTGTCAAAGACCAAATCACCAAAGCTGACTTGGACTCGATTGGACTTTGTGCCAAGACTCTACAAATAAAAGATTCAAGGATGTAGGAAATTTCACAAAGAATTTCTCAATAAAAAATTCCTTAGAATTTAACTTCAAAGAGGTCTAAATATAAACAACTTCATGCAACATATTGTATAGGTTTAAGTGCAAGATACTGTCACTGGCAGAAAGAAAAACCCACATACATTCAATAGATCATCCAAAACAACACCAAGGCTACTGGTGGATGCCTCCAAGGCACCTCTAACAGAATATACTCATTATAAAATCAGAAAGAATGAATGTGATACATGATAGATATAGGTGGTGCAAAGCCCTTTATATGTACATCTAATCCTAATAATGTGGAGGCCGAGTTAACACTTGAGCCTACTATGCTGACATCAGTCCCAAGATATACCACAAATATTTGTAACTCTATGGGGACAATAAGATGAGTTTTACAACTCTAATCTCCTCCTTAAAACTCTACTTAGATGGTCCAAAGGAAGGTGACATTTAATTGTTGACACTTCCCCTGAAGGAGGCATTTACTGGCCATCCCTCCTAATGACTGTTTCTAAATAACGCCTGAATACATGACTCATCCTGTGCCACATTGAGTGCATCTTGATATTCACCCTTAGTAGTGGATGTTGTAAAGGTTGTTTGCTTCTTACAAGATCAAGTATTAGGACTCGATTCCAAATTAATCACATAAGCAGAAGTAGACTGTTGAGTGTCCACATCCCCTGCCAGATCTGAGTTTGTATAACCCACCAAATGTCCATCGCTGCCTCTAGAGTACATAATCGTAAAATGACCAGTACCTTGAATGCATATCAGTATCCTCTTAGCCACTTTCCAATGGCTTTCCTTTGGTTTTTGCATATACCTACACACCATACCAATTACAGTGGAAAGATTTGACCGAGTATGAGTCAAGTATAAGTACACTTAGTTGTCAACATAACTCTTGACTGATATAAAGTAGCTGATGGTTTGCAGATATCCTTGTTAAACTTCTTCAAGAAGTCAAGTGCATACTTAGAATGAGAGATGAAAATCTCCTCTTTTGCAATGCTTTTATGCCATGAAAGTAATGCAACAAGCCTAAGTCTGTCATCTCAAATGTCTTCTTCAACTCATCTCAAGATTGTGTATCAAAAACGTACCATCTTTGGGTAAAAATCAAATCATCAACATAAAACACCCCATTCAACGTATGATCTTCAACATGTTTCTCACAAAGAATGATCAGACTCACTTTTGGTGAAGCCACGACAAAGAAATAACTTATCTATTTTCTCATACCATAAACGGGGGACCTACTTAACCCATAAAATGACTTCTTAAGCCTGCACACAAGCTTAGTATTACTACGCTGCTAGTGGCTACTCCATGTAAATCTCTCACTGAATATCCAGCTAGTTTACCTCTTATCCAAATATGGTCGATAGAGAAAGAACAGTACAAACAAATTCTATCTTCGCAACAAGGGCTTATGTCTGCCAATAATCAATGCCCTCATTCTTAGAATATCCCTTAGCTACCATTCTCGCCTTATACCTCTCAATAGAGCCATTTGATGTGAACTTAGACTTATGAAACCATTCTCAATAGATCCATTTGATGTGAACTTAAACTTATAAATCCACTTGTATTTCACATTGTTCTTCCTCTTTGGATAAGGTACAAGCTCCCTAGTCTTATTTTTCATGCAGGGGTTGCACTCACTGTCCATAACGTTCTATCACTCATCAAGGAGTTGTATTGTGGGTCACAAGTGTCCACAACCTTAGCCACGAGCGAACAATCTACTCAATTTTCACTATGGGTCCTCCATGTGGTAGTCTCATCCCTTAGTGTCCTTGGCAGCCTCAAGGGTTGTAGTGGCCCACTTGGGATGACTAATCTCTTCTCTAGAGCTAGGATTCTCATGTGCAAGGCCATCCTCAGCCGGGGTCTCACCACAAAAAAATCTTCACCATTTGGAGTTGCCACAGCCTCTGCATTATTTGCACAAGTTACCTTGTCATTTGCTGAGACAACCTCCTTATATAACATAGTCACAAATTGACGGTGCTACCTCATCCATTGTCATTTGCTGAGACAACCTCCTTATCTAACATAGTCACAAATTGACGGTGCTACCCATAGTTACCATGTTCGAAAAATTCGGTTTGTTCGGAAGGGGGAAAAAGTTCGGAAGTTCGGAATTTTGAAAAAGGTTCGGTTCGGTAAGTTCAGAATTATATATATATATATATATATGCAAAATATTTCAATCTACTAAGGAATGAACATTAATTTAAGTTTAACACTTGCAAAAATGAGAAATGCATAAGAATTTTAAACTTGAATTACATTAAAAGATAGCAAAATATTCATAGTTTAGAGCCTAAGCTCAAAATTGATATAGAACTTAAGTTTCAAACATTTGCAACATCAAACCCAGCTTCAAAATCAAAACTAGCACTAGCACTAGCACCATCGTTCATTCATTCATTCATTACTTCAAAGACAAAATGTACATTCAAATCTAGAATAAATCATCTCGATTGCCCACAAAATCATGAATGCCACTCCCATTATTTTTCAACTTTATCATTTATTGACACTTTCTCTCACAAGGACTCATTGGTGCATTGAATCTCACAGAGTGCATGCCTTAAGGGGTGCATTGGGAATGGGGTGGGATCGGCTTGTGGCACTTTGTGAGAGATATTTTCATACTATTCTATCACGCATACATCCCTTCATGCAGCCTTCGTACCTCCTATGATGTCTCCTTGAAATCTTGAAACCCTGAAATATGGCTAAGTTTGAAACCCTGAAACCCTAGAATCTGACTAACTCTGAAATATGATAGGATCCTCCAAAACCTAGAATTTGCATTATAGCTCCTAGCGGTCCGAAACCCCTCTCAAACATCCTGAAAGTATATAAATAAAATATAACTTAAAGTATAAGTTTACATTTATAATGGACATCTAGTAAGAAACTAGATGTCCATTATAAATGTAAACTTATACTTAAATGTTTATTTTATTTTTATTTATATACTGTTGGGTTCGGAAAAAAAAAAGGTTATTCGGTCAAGTTCGACCGCACAAATTCGGTCCATGCCATTTGTTCGGTTCAAACCGAACATGAGCCATGTTCGGTCGAACATGGTAACTATGGTGCTACCTCATCCAATCTAGGAGCCTTATCATTATTAGAACATAAAAAATCTGTAGAATA
Source organism: Torreya grandis (assembly GCA_037957365.1). Taxonomy (NCBI): domain Eukaryota; kingdom Viridiplantae; phylum Streptophyta; class Pinopsida; order Cupressales; family Taxaceae; genus Torreya; species Torreya grandis. The sequence continues at coordinate 3,042,844 of JARHVA010000686.1, read as the reverse complement.
CCCCGACAATTCGCACAACGGCTTTTTGTTGTCTACGTAAATGATATTGTTTCCACAAAGATAATATCTCTTTGAATGATGACCTCTTGCTTAGTTAGATCCCATAATCAAATACATCAAAAACCTGTAGAATACTCAGAGAGTTTGCATAACAACGACACTTTGCTTCTCAAATGATATTGTGTCCACAAAGATAACATCTCCTTGAATGATAACCTTTGGGTTAGTCGGATCCCATAATTTGTGGGCTTTACTCTACTCAAGATAGCGCACCATCACACTTATGACTCATAGAGTCTTGCTTCTTTTGCTTCGTTTCTAGAGTATGAGATCATGCAACACTACCAAACACCTTGTAGCATGTAATTATAGGTTTAATTTCTCACGCGGTGTCACATTCTTTATGACCTTAATAGGAACCTTGTTTAGAATATCAATATAATAACACAAAAAAAATCTCAAAGTTCTATTGAAAAGTTATAAATGAAGGTCAAGATTTACCTTGCTCCTAATAGAGATGGATGGTTCATGCAACAAATATCAGAATAAAACAACTCTAAATGTACCTTTGCATGCCATTCCTTGTCCTCGAAATTTTCTTGAGGATGCTCCTCAAGAACACACCCCACACACACACACCCTTGTCGGGAGAAATAGAAGCTAGACCATGCACCATATTCAAATGATTCATCAACTGCGTGATTTTGAAATTCAAGTTCCCCAATATCTCATGCCATAGGCGACTTTACTTGACTTTCTTAGCCATCTAAGCAAATGGCCTTGATTCTTTGCAACATCTCCAAATTCAATTTACTTATAAGCCTTGTTATGCTTATCAAGTAACCTGTGGTAACCTGAAATTTCTTTGCAATATCCTTCACTACAAATTTAGGAGGCAAAAATTGGACCTACTCCCCTTGGCGAGTGATTTGGTACATGGATTAGCACTCAAATCAAAACATGGTAAACATCACAAATAACGACATTATCCACCTCAACACCACCATTTCTTGCAACAATTTGTGTTGAATCATTGACAATATAGATATTCTCATCAGTAGCTTTGCCATATGATGAGTGTGTCCTGAATCCACATTCCACCTAGATCTAGAAGTATTGAGTATGCAACGCCTTTTAAGTACGAAAAACAAGAGCAGCATCCTTGTTAGTTGTCACTACCTTAACCTTGACAGAACTTGAAGTCTTCATTCTCCTATTGCGGCCCGACTTGCCGCAATAGTAGATACCCTTCCTGCCATCTTTACCTTACTTGGCCTTGCCTATGTGTCCACACTTGCCTTGCCTATGTGTTCACACTTGCCTTGAGTGTTGTCCTTATGGGAACCTTTCTTGTTCTAATCATCTATGGCTCCTTGTTCTTCTCTTGAACGCCCTTCTTTGGTACCTTTTCCTTCAGAATTCTACTTTTCACCTTTCTCTTTTGTCATATGAGCATGTTGATTTGAATCAAGTTGACTGAACTTTATGAGCTTCTCCTATTTGGAAAGCAATAGAAAACAAGTTAGAAAGACCCTGAAATCCCCAAAAGATTGTCTTGAAACTTGGCTTAAGAGTAGGGTTCCTTACATTGGTGGAAATAGGGAAATCTATCATTACAAGGGTTAAGGAACATGAAGTTAACATACGACTCGAAATGATTAAGAAGTCTGCATTAGAGAACACTCCTTTTCAACTAAGCATGGAATTCAATTGCATGGCACCAAGGTATTGGGTGTTGAAGACCTTTATTTCAAGTGCCACATAAGTGAGGTTGTGGAGATTGGTAAACAAACAAATAACTTGAACAAGGATGATGGCCTAGTTTTAAGCCATTCCTAGAGACCCATCTCTGTAAATTAAAAAAGTCCCTCTCACTTTATAAATGTGCTAATTTAATGTGTAAAACTAGTGGGGTGTAAATAATTAATATTTGCAACAGCTAGTTTATTCTTCTTCTTTAAGGTGAGGCCACATGGTAACATGTAATTAACTAGAGCTATCTATATAAGGAGCTGTAGTCTGCAATTCAATCATATTGTTTTCTTTCTGATGGCGGGTCATGTGATGTGGTCTGAAACATTGATTTCAATAGTGTTATACATGTTTTTTTAAAGCTGATTTGTTACTATTTTGGACTGTGGAAGCCTTACATTCTTCATTGACAAATTTGTGGCCTTGATGGAAAGAAATGTGGAGAGGAACAAATCATATGGTGGCTTTAGATGCTTGAGCACAATCTCCACTACTTGTCTATTCTTCTTCTGGTACTCCTCACCGCACACTTCAAGCTGCTGCAAAATGTTATTTACACAGGCCAAGCATTCCTCAATCCGATCAAAATCCCGTGGAACAAGAGTGAGCAACCCCTATTCCAACTTGAACACATGCACTTCATTTGCTTTGTCATACAAACCCTTCAAACCATCCCAAATCTCATTGGGAGTCCTCTTCTTCTTGAGATGAAAATGAAGCTTAGGGGCAACATACACCTTAATGATTGTCATCACATGATCTTCCTTATTTTTTAGGCATCTCTCTTCTCCTCAGATTGAGGAATTGTTTCGGTCCCCTATACAATCTGTCACAACTCTTTTCCCATTAAATCTGCCTCAATAGCCAATATGCAAACACTATAGTTGTGCCTTGCTATCAAGGGAACACTTGCTATTGACTCCATCTTCAGCTGAGAGGAGCACAAGCAATAAGTCTCCAAATACCACAGATAACTGTACCATTATGAAGAGCTCTGAAATTCCTTTCCATTGCTTCAAAGATAGAGTCAATTAGAATTCGTATGCCAAAGTTATGACTCCTTGGAGACTAGGCATCCAAGCGTGGAATGTTCCCTCAAAACAATAATTTTTTTTCTCAGAATTCATTGAAAAATCACCCGATTGCATCAAATGTCACCTTCAAATTCGCTGGATCAAATTCTTTCCACCTGCCAAATGTGTGTTGAGTGTACTTACTTTGCTGATGTGGCACTTGTACTTGATATACTGTGGACAACACTCTTACATAGACAATTTTCCCTATGACACACATGCATATTGTTGTCAAGGGGTTGATTTTTGAAAAATTTCGCCATTTTAATCCTATACGGACCTGCCATGTCATTGAACTTGTTAGACTGTACAAACTAACGATTTTGTTATCAAGAGGTTGCTTTTTGAATTTTTTTGCCATGTTGGTCTTATACGGACCTCCCATGTCATTGAACTTGTTAGATTGTACATACCAACTAAATCGTTTCACGTTGCTTCTCTGGACCCCTGCAACAATTAACAACTCAACTGGCAAGCAAGCTCACCACACAAGTGAGCGAGGTAGGGATTCAACTCTCCAATTTTCCCAGAGTGAGGTGAAAGGCCTGGCCAAGTGTGCTATGTCCGTGTCTTTAACCAACAAGGGTTTGTTGGGCTCTTAAATAAGAACTCACGTCTCACTGGGGATAAAAGCGTGGCTAATCACTGCCCCCTTTCCTTACACTTGCAGCGCTTGCCACCACTCCACTTGCTTTCCAATGATGGATCAGGTTGCAAAAGCACTTGTGTCGCCCGATCTCCACTATGCCGCCGCCTCTGGTTCCCATTTTTCCTTTTTAATGGGTGGACTGATCATCCTGTTGCTGTCGCGCCAACTTCATGACACTAGGTCACTTGTTGAGTCAGTCACCTCTCTCTAGGAAAATTTGATGGAGGATTTGAGGGCCTAATTATAGGTATTTTTCGATGATTAAAAAATGGCCCCCCAAAACAATTTTGCTATAAATCCAACAATGCGATTAGATTTGGAAAATTCACCACAGACCCTAATTATCTCATACAAACAAATTCTGGTGCCAAAGGGAACCAAAATGAAGCCTTTTCTCTTTGAACAAGCACTCTGCTTCTCAAAATCTTCACAAGAGTGCCAAATCCACCACTAGAATCATTTTATGAACCACTAATTTTATTGAATCGCTTCTCTTCAAAAAAATAAATCCAATGGAATGTGCAACTACAACCAAACACCTTCCCATATTACCGCCATACCTCCACACACAAAGTGGTTACAAATGACCAAAACCCAAGAGGTCTTAAACCTTAAGCTCTAGCACCATGTAAGATTTAAGTGCAAAACTCCACTATCTATAGAAAATAGAAACCCTTATACATTTAATTGATTATACACAAAATCACTATAGGGTTTTGGTGGATGCCCCTAAGGCACTCCAAAACATAGTTTACTCAATATAAAATGTGATATATGATGGAAATAGCTGGGGCAAAGCCCTCTATCTATCCACCTAAGCTAATAATGTGTAGGGTGAGTTAACTCGGAAAACCCTGTTACATTGACATCAATCCCAATGTTTACCACAAATATTGGCAACTCTATGGTCTTGATAAGATGAGTCTTACAACATATGTATTAAATATTTAATTGTTTTGCAATTTCCTAATTGCACATGAAGCAGAAAATATTTTTTCTTGCACTAGCAATTCCAAACAACAATTTTCCAAGTCCAAAATCCATCAATTATGATATCCATGGGATGAAAAACACGAAAAAAGCATGTAGGAGAGGGCATCCAACGCACCTCGGCCTACCCCTTCTCAACCTCAAATACATTATGGGGATAGTTGTATGTGCATTGGACTCTCATGGTGTGTGCCTTTTGCTCTGCTTTTTCCACTACCTTTGCCCTCCTCTATTGCATCAAAGCAACTAAGTCTTCTTCTAAAATGTGGGCTCCCTATACTTGGTGATCTAGTTGGATGAAGGATCAACCTTGTCCAATTGAATCGCCTCTACCTCGGTTCCTTGCAAATGTTTGCATCCGAGTTGAAGGGTTTAGTGAACAAAAACCAAGTCTTACATCCAATTAGAGATAATTGTTTTCACTTCTTGGAGTGTATGTGTTCGAACATGCTTCTCTTGTGCTTACAACTGTAAGAACCCTGTCTAGTTCTGATCTGGTTTTTCACTCGCTGTCCTGAATTTTCTGATTTGGTTTTTAGAAGTTTTGCTTGGGATTTTGATGTTTGGTTTTCAAAGTGTTTTTTGCCATGTTATGAAAATGGAAAAACAGCACCATGACATTCAAATAACACTAATAGATTACTGAAATGAATTAAACCAGCAAGATCACAACTTTAGGTTTGAAACATAAAATTGCTTAATACATTAGAACATACCGGGATGATGAAATTTGGCAACTTTATTGAATGTTGATGGCTGATTACAAACAGATCAGGTCTGATTATTGTTTCAGACTTATACATGCATGCAGTGGTGGTCAGAATGTGGTCCAAACCTTCAAACAATGATACCCAAATGATGTAATATTGTCCTCTTTTGCTGGCCGCCCAAGGAATGATGAATCATTCTGAAGAAATGGAGTCAAACCCAACAAAATATGACTGATATAAAATCTGTAGCTGCTGATATGAAATCTGAAAGCAAAACCCTTGTCACAACAATTCCAAATCTCCACAAATGCCACACAACTATGCCGTAGAATGAGGCGACTAGGGTTTGGAGTGAATATATGACCTTGCAACCACAAAATATGCCCAACAAACCCTTAGAGCTATGACTGTAATAAAATTGCAGAGGTCTTATATAAAAATCAGAATATCAAAATATGTTGTTCACCAAAAACACTTCCAAAAGCTGGCTGCTCCATCTCTACAAACCCTCGTATGATTTTATTTGATGAAAATATGACCAAATAACACCCAGAGCTGAATAGTATGGGTTTGAATCTGAATTATTTCTTTAAACCCTAGTTGATTATTCTTTCTTCCTTGAAACCATAACTGTTCGAAGCTTCCAATCTCATGAAATACCTACAAATAAGCTTAATAATGGATCATAGGTGAATCCATCTCTCATAGTGGAGTGGGTTTTCGTCCAAACCACAAATTTTTAAGGGTTTTCGTTCTTAGAATGAAAGCTAGCAAAATTGCAGCCAAAGAGTACAAAACTCAAGAGAAAATATGTTGTGAATAAATGCCAAAAGACTTGCTCAACCTTCTTTTATACTTTTTTTCCAAACTCTCCAGAAGCCTCCTTTTTAAAAAAATGCACTTTTTAATTTAAACACTCTTTTAACTCTGAAAATTATCTTTTCATTAAAATAATGATATTTTGACACGCAAGGTCCCTGCGTAATGGATCTATGAATTAAAGCATCTCATCCCGGTTCTGATGAGCTATAATACTAAGGGCCTTCTTAAATATTTAATTAATTTTTAGCAACCTCAGTAATTTAATTAAAATATAATCGTTAATACACTCATTTTTGTAGAACTGTCGGAAAGCATCATAATCGAAATCTGACTGCACTGGAGTGATATCAATGATAAATAATGAAAATCGAACCCAACTGGGTGACTTGCTATAAATAGATGCTCTCTCCAAGAATATTGGAGAACACACTAAAGGCCGGAAATCACTTCGAAAAGTGGCGTAAGAGTCTTCTAGACCATCTGAGCTGATTGCTAACATCAAACATCCTCTCAGACAAGTCTAACGGTCATCGAGAAAGCCGAAGCCAACTACAATATTGAAGCGACAAAAAATGGGGACATTACCACGACACTTAAAAGTAGCGCGTGGCTAATAAAAAGTTTTAATTATGAACTTTTGAAGCTTAGGAATCTCAGCACCAAAATACTCCTACCTACACCTGTAAGAAGAATCTATGCATTTAATCATTTTTAGTAATAAAAATAATAGAAGGAAATGACCCAACTTTAATTTGGGATACAATAATATTAAAACTTACAAGACTAGATTTTATACTAGTAAATAATCCTAAAAACATTACAAGGAGGGAAGATGTATCAATAGTGGAATACCCTAAGTTTGGGGGTTCATGCTGCTGCCTAGATGCCATGTAGGAATTCCAAGATTAATTCATTTGAAAGTTTAACATTTTTTTAATTTTATTTTTATCTTTGGCATGTTGAAATGGATGGAAAGTCATATTTCGAATTGATTCAAATTCAGAAGTTTAAATGCATTAAAAAAATGTTGTGCAATACTTGAACATTGTGTAAATATGTTGTACATTGGAGCATTAATAGTTGTAAATCTTACATCTCATGATGTGATTGGTTATTATTAGGTCAAAGTTGGACAACTATTACATGATATTATGACAACTATTAGGTAGTACTATTTCAACTATAGGGCAATATATGTTCAAAACCCATTTCAACTATTGGAACATATTCACCTATTGGTACTTCTCTCCTATAGGAACCACTAAAGGTACCAAAGAAATAACTATGTCGACTACCAATTTGTCAACAAATATATTCCCCAAAATTCGAAAACTAAGTGATAAAGGTTTTGTAAATTTTATAATATGTTAATTGGTAAAAATATCAGGATTGGTTGAATATATCTACTACCAAAATAGCCTAAACCCTTCTTTTTAAGACTTGCATAAAAATAGGCTACTGATGTGAGCAAAGCTAGAGCCACCGTAGTATTAATATCATTTTTAGGTGCGACTAACTCCCTATGAGGTAATATAGATGAGGTATTTGTTTCAAGATAGCCCACATAACATGCACTATATAGTAGGACGTGTTGAATTTTTCACTGCTTCATTTGGCCTGGCAATGGGGATATAGTTCAGTAGTTAGAGTTTCGCTCTTGCAGTTGGGTCGTTGTGATTACAGGTTGGATGTCTGATTGTCTAGATGATAATTGATAGTATTTTTTATTTGAATTGGTGGCTCATTTTTTCTCAGTACAATTTCCTTCGTAATACGAGCATTCTTCTATGATTGCTATTTTATATCCAAAGAGATCATCTGCCCTCTTTTATTTTTGCAGCTAGCTTTGGATTTTGTTTTGGGTCTGTCATTCGAATACATCTCCTCTATACTGTGATATAGGCCTTCTAACACTGTCAACAACAAAGGACGGGTCTTAAATAATGTTAGGTTAGAGTAGTACCCAGTGTTGTGAAAGACTATGAAGCTGTCTTTGCCCCCTGCTGTCGTAGGGTGGTATCTCTCATCCTTGCCTTGATAAATAGCTCTAATGGCCTCTTTGTTTTTATCCATGGCCTCATAAGTGTAGCCCATACACGAGTAATCCCCATCTACAAAGTGAAGAACTTTCACTGCAGGTTCTGATAATGGTATTGCCTCGTAAACTTTTCTGCATAGTACCTCATCAACAAGAGTTCTGTAGCGACTAGTCCCTGCTTTTATATTGTAAATTGTTTTTGCTTGAATTTGTATATGTATCTTGTAAAAAGCTTAATTTATATGTGTATCTTGTAATATAAATTTAATTTGCATGTGTATCTTTTAAATTTAAAAATACACATTTAATATTGTAAAATAAATGGAGATCATGCAATTTAGATGTGCATCTTACAATATAAATTTGTTTTGATTATTTGAATTTGAAAATACAAATATGTATTTCTTGTAATATAAACTTAATTTACATGTGTATTTTGTAATATAAATTTATTTTGATAATTTGAATTTAAAGATACAAATTTAATATTGTAAAATAATTAGAGATAGTGAAATTTAAATATGTATCTATTTGGTTTTGATTTTTATGATGACACATTAGTAATATGGAAGAGGAAGACCCCACTGACCACCACATATTACAATTTAGATGTTACACTAGCATCCACATATGCAGTTTTTTGCAAATTTAATTTTGTTTTATTATCATCACCAACAAAATGGAGGGTCATTAATAAAATTTAAATATTATGAATGGTTTTGTATAATACCTACTTATTGGACAATAGTAAGTATAGACATCCAATTCCTAACACCATTTGTGTTGAAATTGTCAATCTTATTCGAATTGCACTCAAATGCACATTTTATGTCAAAATTCATAAAACGCATTAAATGGTTCGAACTTGTCATTTACAAATGCCAATTTAAGTCAAAGTATCCTTAAATGGGGCAATGCAATTTATGCGTCAGCCAATTTTGATCAATTTATTTTGAGTCAAAATGACAATTTTGCCTTTTGTGCTCTGGATCACTCTTTTCTTCTAAATTTGTTGGTACAAGCCACATACCTTTGTTATTTTGTGTTGGAAACATACTAAATGGAAATACGGTTCCGATGCATCCAACGTCACCTTCTAATTCTTCTCGAGTCAAATTACAACTTAGTAATATGATTTTTTGACCATTTTGATTAATTGAGGGCCAATTTTCAATTAATTGCACAAATGTTGATTAACCTTGTTTAAGGATAATTAATCCAAATCAAGAGCTTAAGTGGATTTTTCATGAGAGTTGTTGAATATTTCTTTTTGAAAATTGATTCATATTATCTGCATCATCAGGGGACCTCATTTCTTGAGAAGACATCTTTAGGCCATAAATGCCACAAATATCAGAATTGTGGGTCACTCATGCTTAGATAATGCCTCCCATGCCTCTTCAATGCCCCTTCTTCTAAGGTCATGATGAAGATAATTATGAGTTTAATTCCAAATATTAAGATTATCCATGGCCATACATCTCAATCTTGAGATGGACCGTCATGGTTGACCCTCATCAATCTCAAAAATTTATAAATAGAGAGGCCATGGACATGAAGAAAAAGCTTGATATTGCGAAGTTATAATGTTAAATTATTTCCACAATCCTTTGCATTTGATCATTGATTTTGTTTGCAAGCTTCATTGATAAGCTAGTTTAGTGATTTGGAATCATGAGCCTAGGTTTTATGGAGTGTTCTTGAGACATTGGAGGAGTTTGCCACCTTTGTTGACAAAGACGAGGATGCTTGATCAAGGGAGAACATGCTTTTGAGGCACATGGGTATGGTGAATCCATTTGAGAAGGTAATATGATGTTGCTTTCTTTCATTTTATTTCTTGCCATCCTTTGTGATTCCCATAGGAATAGATAGACTTAGATAATTCTTTATGCATTTTTCATGATTTATGGACTAATGTTTGACTAACTTGCTTTGTAATCCTCTCTACAGTAAGAATGAAAGGTAAAACTCAATGCAGATTTACTTGTTATTTTTTCCTTTTTTTAAGTGGATAATATCGTCCCTTGGAAACATCGTCACACGGACATGATATGTGTTTGAAAGTTGGAATGTGTGTAAATATGATTAGTATAAGCCTCTATCTAATGTGGAATTAGATTTATCTTATGTTTTATGCTTGGATTTACAATGGATTTTAAGTATCAGGGATGTAGATGTGGGAAAGGGAAATGCGGTTTTTGAGACGGTAAAAATTACTAGAATTTATAGGATTTTGAGGAGGCGGTTATTAAATATATAGGTTAGAAAAGGTTTGAAGAATATTCCAGTGACAAGTCTAATTATTAGTGACCACGTTGATGCTCACACGTCCTCCTCCGCTTTTGGCCGGCCCAATTTTTACATAGAGATATGGGTGTGATTCTAATTTTCATTCTGCCATATGTCATTATAAGAACGTCCAAGATTATAACTGCAGATAGGATCACTGATAATATTGGTAAAACTGATAAGACCGTAAATTTAGGCGGCAATCCCGTATAACTGCATGCATATTGGTGATAAAATTATATTAATAATATGAGAAAATGTATTTTAAGTTTCACAGATTAAGTGCCAATATTGTCGGGATATATTATAATATTGATATAAAGGGAATATTCTATAAGAACATGTAGTAGAATATTCCTTAATATTTGGAGTTAAACTTTGTAATCCATAAAAATTCTTGCATTTTATTGGTCTGGGTAAAAACTATTGTTTCAATCGATTCCTATCGTTCATTACAGGGCAAGGACTAAAAACATGGTCAACAACATTAATGCCATTTGTTTTAACATTCCTGGAATAGGCAAAAGATGCCTACTCTTTGCTAAAAAACATCCTTTTGAGATTTGCCTTTTGGTCATAAACAACCTACAAGGAAATGAAATTTCTGGTCAATTGTGTGATGGCAGGTTAGATAAGCTTCTTTTATTTAGTGTTTCCTCTTCAAGTTGATAACACATGGATGAATGATGTACCTAGTTATAGAATTTACTCTGTCCACATCCTGACTAACCCACCAAAGTTTTTTGATGTTTTCAACCAACAGATCTTTAAGGAGGGCTGCACAAGGAATCCAAAAAATATTGGGGTATTCTTCTATAAGAACTCTCCATGTATCCAACATGGATACAGCCTGTAAATGATCTTAAAACAAATCAAGACCTTGATATGGTCTAGGCATGGTCAGGATCTGTATCTGCTACAGTATCCCAGATGTATCACATTTAAAAATCAAAGAGAAAACAAAAAAATAAAAGTTAAATATAACAGAAACTAAAGAAAAAGTCACTTCAGTTTTATAAAAAGAAGCAGAATGCTTCATTCCTTACACTTTCATTATCTGTTTTGTCTTTATCTTTTCTATGTTTTATGGTATTTTTATGCACGCACACACAAATACAGATATATATGCTATATCCCAACCATATCATATACATACTTGTATCTTTACTCATTCGTTTCCTTGCAACTTAGTTTACCGACATACAAATTCTATTTGGGTGCTCCCCATCTGCAAATGACCAAAACTGAGATCAGTGAGGCCATGTGTTATGAGCTATGACATTGTGGGACTAAAGCCGGGCAAGTTGGCTTTCCCCATATTGGCCACTTTGCCTTAAGCCTGGTTTCTATGACCTGATATGACATTCTTCGTTTCCTCCATACAACCTGAGCATAACTTACAAGAGAACAAATTTTGCTGAAAGGAATCCTATTTCATTGGTAGTTTTTGTGTACCAATGGAATCCTGTTCCATATCCCAGCCAATAGTATTCAAGGATTTATCTATTACCATACCCATATCCCTATTAATCACTTTCCTTCAACCTAGTTTGTCACCATTCAAATTCTCTTCCAATCTGCAAATTACCAAAAATAAGAACAACCAAGCCATGTGCTGTGACATTGCTGGCCTAAACTTGAGTTAGTAAGCTGTCTCTATCAAGGCCACTTTTCCTGAAGCTTGCTTTCTATGACCCCATATGGAATCCTTGTTCCCTCTGTACATCCTAAACATAGCTTACAAGATTGCAAATGTAAGGAAATTTGTTCTATTTATAAGTTTTATTACCGCCCGATCTGATTGCTTTGTTAATGATATGTAGTATTTACTAATAATTTCAATTTCTCAGGCGTTTTTGGATGTTATATGAGTTTATATCTATTTAGAACCTGTAGCATTGGCCAATTATTACCATATTGAGTATTGTTTAGTCTAATTTACTAGGTAAAGCTGGTCATAAACTCTTTGAAGCATAGTATGGGCATTTTTATGTAATTTTTGAGATGGGCGATTCCTGATCTCTGTTTTATCCAGGTTAATGCATCTTGGCCCCCCAGAAAGGTGGCGATATTAGATCGAATAAGTGGTTCACGACGACTTCGAAATAAAGATATGGTATTTATCTCCTACATTGTTCTGGGTGTTCTTCATAAAGTCATCTGCACTTCAACATTTGTATGTGATGTTTTCTTGTATATTACAGTTTTACTTTGCCAAATTCATGTATTTAGGAAAATGTATTGTTTATCTTTGACACAGATGGTCTTTGTGTGATCACGGAAATAATTTACACTGAAAGTTGCCCAAAATGCATTAATGGCAATAAATAAGAGTTCTTTCATGTTATGTGAAATTGGTTAAATTTTCAGATATGTCAATATAACTTGCAGAAGAGTTTTAATTTGTCTATGGAATGGATTTCTTTGAATGAGTTGTTACGGTCAGTGTTGTCCAAAGCAGTAAATAAGGATATTTTCATGTTCAAAAAAATTGAACAAATCTTTAGTGCTAGCCTCCGACTATGATTGACAGGTTCTGTATATTGCAATGCTTCTCAAATATTTCTTTAAGGCACAATTTTAACAAAATTAAATTGTATAAAGCAACGCGGTCAATTCCCATTAGAAGTTAAACATAAATTTATAACTCTTACGAATTGTGAACAAAATAAGGATGCAAAACCTTTGCATCAATAATATCATGTCAAAAGTTGTATTATGCCAACATCGTTAAACATTTACAATTAAGCAAAATATTTGTCAAGAACAAAAACTTATGCCGTATTTGGAAAATTTCGGTAGTTCACTAGATAATCAATTGAATTGAAAAACCACTAATTTGGTAGCCATAAAAACTTCATAATGACAAGAAATAAAAGATTTTTTATTTGGACACTTGAATAATTTGTCTCAAAAAGCATCAGAAAGCACATCCCTACTAAACATGCATATGATAAATTGATTTTTTCGTATCTAGACAATGGTATGACAGTCAAAAAGGGCATGCTCTACATTGACACAAACGTAGTTTTGATGGATTTGTCATCTTATTTCTGTATAAAATTCTAAAAATTTCTATATTTTTTATGGTAGGTTTTTCATTTTTTGATTTCCCATTTCTGGGGCTGGGTACCTTGCATTTTTGAAGCCGTTTCCCATGTTTTGTGCAACTTAGCATTATTTCATTTGGGGAAAAGTTGAAACATTTTTCAACTAGATATGAAAAGAAAACGGAACACAAGAATTGTCTTAAGCAAAATGAAGTTAAGGATGAGCTTTATGACGAAGAAGAAGATGATGAACCATATCCTTGAATCAAGATTCCCTTGAGGATTAAAGAGGTCCAAATGTTTTCTTCTCAACCCAAGAAGCTTGAATATTGTAGGTAAAAGGGAACATTCTAAAGGAGAGCATTATTGTGCTTATAGTTCCTAGTTGCAGATGTAACTTCATTAATTTTGATTTGGAAAGTTAATTGTAGGTTCAAACAAATAAAATCTAGGAAACAGAGGTATTTTCCAGTGTGGACTAAACCTCCAACATGCCTTTGGCCTGGATAATGGAGAAGCTGGTGATTGACCCTCTTAAGCCTCCACACAAATAATGGTAGTTCTCTTGGATCTCATAATAGAATTGGCCCATTAAAATGGAGTCTTCCTCTATCTCCACCTCTTGGAGAGGGAAAAGACAATAAGGCTATTACCCCACAGGATATGGCAGTATATCTCAACCCATAACTGGCGAGGACATACCCTTAGTTGGCCAAGGCAGATCCTAACCGATGATTTGAAGATGGTTTGGACATAGAATATTGCCATCGGCAATCTGCAAGAAATGCCTAACACAGAAATCCATTTTAGGGTTGAGGTGGGGGCAGGAGATCCAAGTAACCTGAATATATTGCCACTACATGTCCTCTCCAATGTCTCTATTAATCACCCTTCCTGTGTGAAGAATTTGAAAGGTGGTATCTAAGGACTATTTGATGAGAAGGGGCCAACATATACAAATTCCACATTGTCTTCTTTCAGGGAGACCCAAAGAAACAACCATATGAAGATAGAAAGTAAAGCTTATAAAGTCTCTTTAAGACAAAGAAGATGGGTATCAAATTCAACAACTTGGACAATGCGTTGAGGGACCATCCGTTTACAATGGATCATACATTGGAACATGATAGCATGCACTTTCTCAACACATACATAGTCAACTGGCCATAAATAGGAGGTCCAAACCTGCAACACATATATAACGACTGATTTAATTGTGTATTGAAGACATGCCTCTTCGAAGGGATATCTAGCCATGTTTCTAAAAGCAATGATGCGTGAAAATAGAGAGTGAGGTATATCCCTTAAAAAGTTGTGATGGAGAAGCAGGCCTCAAGTTTAGAGCTGAACTGCCAATTATGTATAAGTTGTGATCCACTGGCTTGCCTATGTAAAAAGACTGAAACTTGGAGATAATCTCTGTAAGCTTTGAATATAATAAGTTGTCATATATTATTGAACTATAAGGTTCGACATGTATACTATTACTATGTAGCATACTGCTTTCATAGTCTTCCCTAATTTTGAGTTTTTTCCTGATGCCCAGAATATTTTTCTTTACAAATGTATTTACTGGGGTGTATATGTTAATTGTGAGAACATTGCTAATGCTTCTGTTTGAATCGTATGATTTCCAACCCTTTTCTATAATGTCAGGTTCTGTAAGGTTTTCATGTAGTTAAGGTCTTTTCATACTTTTGTGACCATCTTCTTTTCCGATATGCTCTTTCCATCAACATTTTTTTATTCTTCAAATTGTATGGAACCATAAAATATTGATATGGTACTTAACTGTATTGTTTTTGTTTTTGAGCAATCTCATACGTCTTATTGGTGAAAAACTGTCAGCATACATGTTTAGGCTATCAAGTAAAAGCATAGAATTATGGCTAGACAAATACCTCATGGAGAAATTGTGAAGCAGTCAGTCATTGGTTGTCTATTGTTGTTATCTTTTGCTCGTGTGGTGATTTTTTACCATGACCTTTTTTCATTGCTTTTTAAATGGTACTCTAGACCATGTAGTGTATGTGAATTTTTATCATTGAATTTTTATAAGTAGATAATAGAAGCATGGTGGCATCCCAACTTTTGCTTAACCTAATGGTTTTGGAACTTCCATTTAAGCTAAGACTATTTAAAGTTAGATATAAAAAAATATATCACAGCATATTTGTATGCATAAGATTATTTATATGTTGAAGACTCTAAAAAATAATATATTATTATAATAATGTCCGAGTATCTTGGTCACTCCATTGATCACCGTGTCTACCAAAGGCAGATTTTTCTTTCTAGGTCTGGGTTTGTCCTATTGTATTGTTATTTATTTAATCTGTTTTCTCGGTAAATAGCATGCTGCAACACATATGTCTACTATGCCTATGGCTTTACCTTGTTTGATGGCTTCCTTGTTTGGCTGTTTAGATAGTTCAATATGTTGAAGTTTCACCTTGTTAGAGCTTGTGTTGCCAATCACGTGCATTAACCCCACAGCTAGAAGGTTTAATCTACATATCGTAGTTTCACAAGGATCACTGTCATCCATAACTAGCTTTATTGTGCCAATGCATTGCTTTATGCTTTCTTTCTAGTAAGTTGATGACAATGAATCAGACGTATATAGTTTAACACATGTTGTAACGAGTTTTAACTTTTTAATAACAAGTCATAAAAGTAAATGTAGAATCCAGTTTTCTATTCTTGATAATTAATTTCATAATTCATTTGTCTTAATTAAATATTAGGATGAATGACAGTTACTTTAAGGTATCTCTAGTATTTTCCCTGCCAAGTGTTACCTTGAAATAAATTGTCCCTGCCTTGTGTCACCTTGAAAGAAGTGATTCTCTGACGCTTCTTCATTTTGCTGTCATCAATTAAATATTTTAGAATGAATGACAATTGCTTCAAGGTATATCTAGTATTGTCCGTCTTGAGTTACCTGTAAAAAAGTGATTCTCCGGCACTTTGTTTTGCTTATCTTATAAAATTTTACTTTTTGAGAGAAAAATGAAAAAGGTTATGCTTTTTAATCTGTTTTCTTTTTCTTGCTACGTTTATGTTAGGTTGCACAAATTTTGTCCCAGATGCTAGGAATCCATGTGAGGCAAGGCTACAGCGGCGTCGGTTCATTTTGTAATCAGGTTAGTTTGACTTTATTTTCACAGATTCCTAGATATTACCATGCGTTGTGGATTTTATTCTGTTTTCCTCTATTAAATTAGAAACTTGTTATAAAAGCTGAGTTAAAAAATAGGCATAATTATTTTTTCCTGTCTTTTCTTCCTGTTTTCTTGAATCCTTTTATCCTTTTTGCTGAATGGGAGAATGTGGAGCAATCATTTCTTTTCCCTTTTGTGACACTTGCAAAGAACAAGGTATTCTCTCTTTTGTGCTTTTCTTCTTTTCATACAGTTTTTTTGACATGAACATTCTGTTAGGAAATTCCCAAAAAACATACAAAAGGTACAGTAACAGAGGATTATTCAGAATGTGCATGATACCATTAATGTTAATAGTAATCCTCACATCAAGAACAATGACCCTACTACTCCTATACATGTTAAGGGTGAGCTCAGCAATTTAACATTAGAGGTAAAAGATGGCAATGTTTAATCAAGGGAAAAAAAGAACTTGAATTTTATGGAGAGAACATACCAAAATTACAAAATATTCATCAGGCATTTGACTATGCATGCTGCTCAGTGCTGCAAGAGGAGGAACGAATCACCAAGACGAAGAAGGTACTAAAAGTTTTCCCTGCGATGAGTGTAACAACCAAATGAATCTGAAGGATGACTCTGGAGAGAGCATAATTGCAGCATTAATGGAACTTGGCAGTCACATGCGCAGGAAAAATGGAGACCTGCAAGGAGTTACGAAAAGTAACTGTGATCTAACTAAGGATCACGAGGAACAAAAAGTGAGCACTAAAGATGCGCGTTTTACAACATGCAAATTAAATAATTTTCTACTGATCGAGACTCTAAAGATCAAAGATGCAGTCTTGGATATTCAGGATGCATTTCATAAGCTTGGATTGGTAGATGGCCATGATGACGGTGGTTTCCGTTGGTGTTATTCTCTCTTCATAGACTCGCATGCTTTTGACTAAGACTTCCCTTGTTTTGTACTCAGTGGGTTATTTCATCTCTAAAACAAGGGTGGTTTACAATTATATGTTTATTACTGAATGTTTATCCTCCACTGATTGATGAAATTGTTTTATTTGTTAATAAAGGTTTTCTTTTACAGTTATATGTTTATATAAATAAAACAGAGGCCTCATGGTTCTTGGACAAGAATAATGATGCCACAAGAGTCCGATGTCTTACTATGTTTCCTTGAAAGCACCTCGGGGTGTGAGTATAAAAATAATCAAAGCTACAGATATAGCTTATAGAAAAAATGGACCATAACTTTGTTTGTGCTGCTAGTAATGTATCTGTGGCATCTTGGGATACCACAAATGATCAGTCAATTGCACCAAATGACCAACTTCTGTTAGCCTTTTTTCAATTGAACTCTATTGTATATGAGATAATTTATTAGTTTGATGATGCAAACTAGCTAGTTATGATCCAGGTTTGTAAATGAACTTTTAATGCTATACCCTCTTTCGATTTTTAAAATCATAAATTTAAGCGAACGTGTAGGATATACTAGGCACTTTGAAAGTAATAATTCATTGATACAATCAATCTGAGAAGGCATAAGAGCTAAAATCTAGGCATAAATAGGTTGAACAAAATTTTCAAACAATTCTTAAATTATTTAAAATCACACACACCACTAGAATAGATGCATTATGATCTTAGATAATCCACATGTGGGATGTTTACAATTTGAGTTGTCTGTATTGACGAACTTAACCTTGTCAGTGAGTCCTTAATAGATAATAGATAAGGTAAAGAAGGATTTTAGAGAGTCGAGAGAGGTTGTCCAAAGTGTCTATCATTTTCTATTTGGAAGAACACATGAGTACTGTATATTCTGTTGTTCAAGAAGTAACCTCTTTCAAATTTTCAGCGAGATTTTCTCTAACCATTTGTTTGTCAGTTCTTTTGCTGATTTTGGGGTTTATTTATAGCCTTCTAGGACATATCTCTGGAAATGATAAAAATTTAGCCATGCTTGTAAGTTTAATTCAACCTATTTATGTATGAGGATTTTATCTATATGAGGACATATCTCTGGAAATGATAAAAATTTAGCCATGCTACTGTTAGATGACATAAAATAGTCACCCTCTTCTCCACTTTTCGTTGTGTTATTAAATTGGTGAATCTGATCTAGACATTTCGCTTTGTATTGAATCTTTGAAGACCACAAGATCGCTCAACTGGTCTAGAAGAGCATTTCTTGAGTTCATTACCCCTTCAAATCTGATCTTATTGTGCAAAGTTTCTAAGCCCCAATGATGCTTTGGAAGAGAACTCTCTGATATTAGCATTGACAAGACTCAGGATAAGGTCTTGTATGGGAGAATCTCCAATTCAATTTTGCATTGGGAGAAGGGCCAAGGGTGTAGGTAGGTATATTGGCAAGGCCCATTTTTCTTAAAAGCTTTGGCACCAGCTGAAAAACTCAGGGCTCAAGATTGACACTAAATGGATAAAGGAAAGTTACCCTTGTATACGCAAGGGGGCTCTTGTATGCCATACCAGCCCAATACATAGCACTGTTAAAATGCTTATTTCTAATAATGTTTGGGTTTGAGGAAACTTCTAAGGATAATGACAATTTGCTCCAAACAAGATTGCTTTCCTGTTGATGGATGTGAATCATCATTGGATCGTGATTGGATTTTGTTAATGCCAATGACTCTAGGGTCCAACTGCATTTGCTCCAACCACATTTACCTTGTGTATTTAAAAAACTCCCTAATTCATTCAATGGAGACCTACCTTAGGAAGAATAATGGTCTGGCAGTATCTAAAATTTTGGTTGATATGTCAAATTACATGAAGAAATATTCATGTTGTAAACCAATATCAGAACTTTTATCGTTACGACCCTTTTTTTCACATTATTTCATGTATCTATTAAAGAGGACATCGAAGCTTTAAGGGATGTCAATTAACTTAAGAATCTATGTGGATATTATGAGACCCACAACTCTTGCCCTATTTTAGAATGACATTAGGGATTTGATCTAAACATTGAGTTTTGTCCCAGTAAATGAATGTCACGGAAGTAGCACAAAAGGATTAGATGTTAATCAAAGTGTCTTTCCACGTCCATATGGATATTTATCTGATATTCTTAACATTCACTCAATGAGCAGGGAGGAACCTAAAAGCATCTGTGAAGTACATAAGGATTATGAAGGAAACATGTCTACGAAAGGATTCAAATACTGTATTATTCCATATTTCATCATAGGGATATTTATCTAATGTTCACAAGATATGCTTCGAGTAGTGAGGTAGCGAAAACTGTCTCTGCAAGTACTTAGGGATTGGAGGTAGAGAAATTAAACAATGTTCTAATGGTAAACTAACCAATATTGCTAATATATCTAGTATGTGCAATCCAGAATTGTTTAATTTAGTTTTTGGCACTTGGTTTTCATGAGAATGTGTCACATTATTAATATTTACTTAAAAATTCGCTACCTAAACCTCTTTTTGAGAGTCCTCTGTAAAAAAATTGTATATTTTCCTTTGAGATCATATTTTTGAGGCAATCTTTGGCAAATAAGCTTATTAAAAAATTATGCAATGAACAATAATTAAATGTGTATTCATGTATTCATGCCAGGTCCGTGAAGTTGCAGAAGAGGACCTTATAATTGTTCCTCACGGCTCACAAAATGTCAATCTTCTTTTTGCTCGTAAAGGCGCTGTAGTGATTGAGGTAGGAAGCCATTCTTTTCATTGGATATTTATAATGGGTCTCTTGATAAAATGATCGTTAAATACTATTAACATTATTTCAACACAGTCCATACCTTCTTGTGAAAGGATTAATTTAATTACATTTTATTGATTTATTTATTTTATTCAAACATACGAGTTTGCATAAATTGGCACTTTTTCATGTATTCAAACTTGCAGATAAAGTTTTTTTTGCTTGGCTAGTTTGGATGCCTCTAATTATCATTCCAACTGCAGATTTTCCCTTATTTGTATTACACAACTGCTTTGAAGAACTACACACATGCAGCACAATTGCATGTTTATCCACTTCTTGGAGATATGCCAAACGATAGCTTCTTCATGCGTCCTGTATCTATAATGGGATGGGATTCATGCTTTATGAAACGATGGTGCAAAAACTATTCTCGTAAACAATTTATTCTTGCTGATATTGAAGAGCTAAAGAAATTGTGGCGTCATATCGAAAAGGATAGTGTAGGATGGAGAACTTGATTTGTTGTGTATTTATTTAGTGTTGATGAGTTAAGTTGTTTCTGCCATCTTTCCGTTGTCAACTCATTTTAGTTACTCGTCTTGGAAATTCATCATAAAAGCAATTAATTTAATTAGGTAGTCTGAGCTGTTATCTTTGAAATTTTAGGAGTAAAGAAGTTTAAAACTTTAGCACCACTGTACACTCGCAAATACAAACTGTACATGGTGTTTGATATAATGAAAGATGCAACGTTCATTCATCTCTTGTGATGACTCGCGAGATTTCTTTGAAACCCAAAATTTATAAATTTGAAAATTGTGCAAGTAGGTAGGAACAAAAAAGAATTTCACCAGTGTGTTTTGTGGACTAGATGATTTTCAGCCAATTTCCTCTAGCATAAAGTGCGACTGTAGGAACTTATTCATTTTCGCCAAGATTGGAAATAAAATTTCCATCCTTTTATGAATGCAACAGGAAGCTCGATCCTATCAAATTTTGCTACAAAGATCAGGTAGAAACGTCCTAGGTAGAGTTTGTGCACGACCCATTATATGGTTCTTACCAATGCTATTTACCATACGTCTCACCATGAGACAACTTCCTATTGTGTTAAAATAGTTGGTTTAAAGTAAAGCTTTGATAGACAATTTCAAAAGTAATTAGCTGGAAATTATGTTGAATGCAGATGCTTGTAATTTTTTGTTGGCCCACTTTTTTCCATTGTACTAAATTCATTGAAGCAAAAACGGCAAAGCGCAATTTTACAATCTTCTTGTAGAAAATGTCCAATTTGGAAATCTTAACGGTAAGCCAAAGTTGTTATATGATGTATGTCGTATTGGATTCCAGCCTTTACAAGTCCAACAAAGATGAACATTGATCAAGATGCCAAATGGAATTTTGAACGAGCAAGCGCAGTATGCAGAATTTCAATTACAAGGGAAAATAACATTGCCTTTTTATGTTATACACGAGACAGTTTTTTGATAACACTTTAGAAGTTTAAACTTTATATCAAACCTTCAAGTTCCCCTGGACATGAATGCTGAACTCATTTTAAGTGGAAGCAGTTTCAGCCTTGATAATCAATTAAGTGATACTTAGTTGGGATTAAGTATCTTAGTTGATGAAGCTCAAGCACTTTTGAACAATAGTCCAATCCTATTCACATATTCCAAGTTCTCTCAATTATGACCCAACCACAAGAGAAACACCAACATAAGGTTTGAGCCTCTCATATAAACTCACTTAGCGTATAATATTACAATGGCAAAGGGATTATGTAATTCTATTAAATAATAATTGCAACAAGAATCTCCTTTGCAATTAAACTGACATGCTAGTTTACCTATCAAATATTTTTACATGGTGAAGGGATTAGGTAATTCAATAAGGATCGCCTCTAGAATCAATGTTGTAAAATTAAAATAAGGTCCCAAACCAATAAGATGGCGATGTATGAATAATTGCTTCCATAAAGGATACCCCAGATGGGGGTATTAGGGGAGAAAATAGCATAGTTCAAGGAAAATAGTGTAGGGAAAAATCTTTTAATATTTGTAATTGATATATTGTTTTAGTTGAGTTCTTTGGAAAAAGCATGTAAAGAAAAGCATTCTTTAGAAAGCATAATGAAATGTATATGTGGCAATCGACCTATTAGCATGCCTATATTATTACAACGGCTATAAATGTAGAAATTTTCGACTGATATAGATTGTAGGCCTTCCTCTTCTGGCTTCTTGATTGTGATATAATGATTGTCCTTCATTCGTGCATGGTGCTATGCGAAGGT
Organism: Torreya grandis; assembly: GCA_037957365.1. Taxonomy (NCBI): domain Eukaryota; kingdom Viridiplantae; phylum Streptophyta; class Pinopsida; order Cupressales; family Taxaceae; genus Torreya; species Torreya grandis. The sequence goes on along the minus strand of JARHVA010000686.1, from coordinate 3,020,314 downwards.
ATTGCAGAGAATTCGAACTTAAACTGCTGTGAATATCAAACTTGTTGATCAAGATTACCAACGTTAATTGTTGTGTTCTCTATGGGAAAGCCTTGAGCTTTATGGGTGTCAGAGCTCGTGCCATTTTAGGCGCACCTGCCCATCATTTCCCATTGTTGATGGGATGGGTACTTGCATTGGATTATTGACAAACATTGACCCTTAAAGGGGCTTTGATTTAGGTATGCACGGTATGTTAATGACGGGGGTAAGAGAATCCTTAACCAATTTGGCTACAATACAATCGAGAGCCATAAGCTAGAGGTTTGCATGATTTTTTCACCATTGCACAACAACATTGTAGCTTATACTTGCTCATCATCAGGCCTAGAAGATCTGTTTCGTTTGCTTTTTTTGTACTACATGCGATTGGCATGTTCAATAACTTTAGTATGTGTAGCATGGAAAGCCAACCAAATCCTTAGTTGGGTACAAGCGGACAAAAGTTTGAAATGCCTTTTAATTTCAATAGTTACGAGGTCCTTTGTTTGGGACATTAGAAGACTTCAACCCTCTACGTGTTGGTTTACATTTCTCACATTCGTTAATAGATTCTGAAACTTGAGTTGACTCTCAGTTGTTTTGCTACCATAGAATTGTATGCAAAGTGATGATCGTGTCAAAAGTCTGTCGAAATGCAAATGAAGATGATTTGCAAACATACATCGTTGTGTCCTTCACAAATGGTAGCTGGTCAAGGTCATTGACTATAATTATTAACCCACTGCCAAAATGGGTATTTTTTTAATTGAAGGAATGCCTTATGCAAAGGTTCATCTATTGTTTGCAATAATTGTGGGCCTATGCAACTCATCTCATGAGCAAGCGCACGATGTATATATTTCATTTTTTCTTGGAATGTTGTAAGTGTATGCACCTCAAGAGGATGTGTTTTGATTGAGATTCTAAGCCTTGAATGTATGATGAATGTGACAACCCCTTTTGAGCAAAGCAAAAACAAAGGATTCATCTAGATAATGCTAATAAAAAAGGACTAACCTATTCTAGCAATGCCTTACAGGGAAGGAGTTTCACCAATTTGTTTAGAATGATTAAAAATGGTGGCAAGTGTAAGTCGTCGTTTAGGAGATGATTTAATGATGTAATTATAAATTGATTAACATTTAGTATTTGGTAGGTAAGTCTTTTTTAAGTGGCTACAAGTTTTTTAAAATTTGATCGAATCATTTTTAAATGTAAAATTTTAATATAAATCTAATAAGAATATGATGTTTTTTGTTAAACAATTATAGTTATGTACGATTTAGTTCCCCCGCTTTAATTTATAATTTATTTTTATGTTTTTATTAAATAACGTATTTCATAGTTGCTTATCCCTACGAAATAACTCTAAATGGGCACTTCGTACTAATATTTTTAAAATTTTTTATTAAATAAACACCTTTAGATATATACTAAAGAACTTAAATAAAAACGTCTAGTTTGTTTTTAAGTCAATGGATATTGTTGTAGGTTTATAATGGTTGCCTGCGTTTATTAAATGATGCACATGTTTTTTATAAATTAACATCGGTAGTAAATGTTTTTGTTAAGTGTAAAAGCTTTTGACACAAGGTATGAGGAGGATTAGCATTTAGTCATATATTCATTTAATATGGTGCATTCGATAATTGAATTTATTTGGAATGGAAACAACACCCAATTAATCAATTGATTTACATCTCAGTGACATATTAAATAGTTAAGTTATATATATACCACCACCAACATAATAGAATATGTAATGCAATTGAATGATTTTAAATTGACACTTTATAATAATTGGCTTTGAATTGTTCGTCGAAAGCCATTTATTACCTAACATAAATATATTGTTGGATTGCATTTGTGATAATTTGGTAAGAATTGTGAGAGAAGTGATATATATAAAGCATTATATGTTCCAAAAGTTTTTACTAATAGAAAAAGTGGCTTAAGGGTGAGAAGAGCAATGTGGTGGATTGCATTTATCGGTCCCCCCTGTTAACAATGCTTAAAAGTGTTTATGCGTTAAGTAGGTCCGTTTGATTTAAGATTATTACAAGAAAAATATAAGTTCGATAATAAAGTAATGATTACTCATGGAAGAATACGAGGAAAAATATCATCAAAGTAATAATTACTTATAGAAATCATTTTGAAATAACTATAACGAGCAAAATATGACAATTAAATTTTATTTTTATAAATTTTAAAAATATGCGATAAGGAAATAAAATGTTTAATCATCTAAAGGTTATGTGACTTTTTCTACATCGTTGCTTTTTTAAATATTAGTTAATAGGTATTTTTTGAAATCTCAAAGAACTCATTGAGAAGACATTTTGTGTGATAATGAAAGTGGCACTACCAACTAAGAAATATGTTCATCTTGCTTGTCTTTAATCTTAGAGGCATGGCTTATCACTATGACATTGCATCTCACTACCGTACTTTTTTCGATTGAAGGATAAACACTTTGATTGTTTTGAAACTTTTAGCATCCGGAATAATCAAACTTCTTGGACATAGTGTGAAAGATTGAAGGGTATCCATTTTGCCAAATTTGCATGGGACTCGAACCCAATTTCATCCTTTTTTGGTATCCCTTGGGATTTGTACCTTGTGTAGACACATAATTTTGGTACAAAGCTTATACTTGCAATGTTATTATTATGATTTTTAATATATAGATAATTTTTTCATATTAGGCTCTTATTGGAGTATTTCTCTATGTTGGAGCCCACATTGCCTTTTGATGTCACTATTCATTCTTAAATGTTTTTTGATCTCTCATTAGTTTGACTCGGGATCCACCAATGTCTCCTATAACTCATCGAGAATTTTGTTTCACGATTTATTACACACTGATTGCTTTCATAATATTTCGATAGTGATTTGACAATTGTGGTATGGTACGATAGTGGTCGTGTCGGTTGTGGGTCCTTTGGCCCTTCTCTCTCAGGTTCTCCATATTTCATCGTGCTTAATTGCCAAATTTCTCTCTTCGATGTAGTCGAATTGCATGCCGACACGTTCCTAATTTGAATTGAAGAAGTCTATATGTACACAAACATCCTAATACATTTTATATATAGATATATACACATTGATCATATCTTATGCTTATAAGGATGACATTTAGATATCACTTCTATTGCTTTCTTTTTTTGAATACTTGTACCAAAAGGAGGTCTAAGTGATTGAGCATACAATTTCATTTTAGTTGCTTCCGTCTCAAGTGATCAAGGGTGGGGGCTACACATACACATGTTTGCTTGTTGACATGCACGAGTGCTACGAGCAAAACTATACCCTTGTTTTAAAGGCACACTAGGGGTTGATTGAGCCAGGGCCCTTGATCACAACAACAATTTTTATGTCTTCTTAGTGTGGACTTGAGCGCTAGCCAAGATAAGAACATTTTGACATATGTGCTCATCCATTTTCATATTTGAGAGAGATTTCTAGGGGCATTATTTGCCGACAAAAAGTTTCAAATCTGTTAGATTGCACAACCACTTCCAAAATAGGTTGACTGCTTTTAGGAGGATTGCTTCTCACAAAGCATTTTGATTCTTATCCTATCGTCATTGTACGATCTAATTTTGGGCCTTGTTTCATATCATCGTCTACTTTCTGAGTTTTTTATGGACGGTTCTAAGACATCTTTTTCAGTACTTTCAACCTCTATCAAAATCTAGGTAAGTAAGAAACATGTATTTATCTAATAACCTCCTTTATCAATTTTCCTATCTATGGCACTTACATTCTTTTAGGACATATCTAGATCTTTCATTACCAGTGGAGAATTCACAATAAATAGAATTGGCATAGATAAATGGAGAAGATGCGATTTGATCCATGATTACTATCAACATTTCGAGCCACCTCTTAGGCTCATCATTAGGACAAGAATGACGCCGAGAAGATTCTCACACTTGACTAGTATAAATACATGAAGAAATACAAAAACAAACAAATGAAGCGGATATAACATGCTATTATTTTTCGATTAATGAAAGCCATGACTAACTAATTAATAATCCATCATCTTGATTCAGGCAATTTTTATTTTTAACAATTTCAATGGCCTCTCTTATTCTCCTCTTGGACCAATTATCCACATTTGCCAAGGTTTTTGTGCCTGCAAAGTTGATGGGATGTTTAGTATTGTAATAATGTTCTATTAATGTTGATTTATGAGATCTACTATATCAAAAATCAACATTATGCTTTTTAATTCTTGTACGAATTGCCCTTTATATCTCACCGATGTATGGTTTTCCACAAGCACATGAAATTTGATAAACCCCTTGTGTGATTTAGGGTCAATGGGATCTTTCACCAAATTAAAAAGTTTTCTAATGTTGTTGGGAGGTAAGAAGATAGTGTTAATGTTCTTTTTCTTCAAATGTCTTGCAATTGTATTCGTAATGCCTTCTATGAAAGGTAGGAAAACCTTTTTCTCTTCTATGTTTCTATCATTGGTAAATCTTTGAGTTTTCCTTTGTTGCCATTCTACTCTCGTGAAAGCCCTATTAATTTGCAGAGTGGAATAACCATTATTTCTAAAACTTGTCGTACGTGCTCTTTTTCTTGTTCAATATGATTGTTATTTGAGATCATCATGTCTCTAGTTAAAAGAGTGTTAAGAACACCCATTTTCTACCTTGGATGGTGGTGAATTTGCGTGAAGGTATTGGTCAGTATGCATTCTCTTCCTATAGAATTTTTGGGCTAAAAGACCATCCTGACTTTATTGGCATCATTCTTGTCCTGAAGATGAGCCTAAGAGGTGGTGCAAAATGTCAACAATAATTATGGATCAGGTTGCAACTTCTCCATTTCTTGATGCTGATACTAGATCTTTCATGTTAGTCAGGGATTGCGACTCTTGAATTTCAAGCATTTTGTAATATTCTAGTTGCAATATATGTACATTTTTAAAAAGATATTGTAAATGGAAGCTTGAACACTTTTTAGGAAGAGAAAGAAGAAGGAAAAAAAAAACTTGAGAAGATGAAGAGCCCAGATGACTATAAAATATTGTATAAGTTACACGAAGAAGTTAGTGTTGGTTGTTAACAATTGTAAACTATTAGCTAATATAAATGTATCCCAACCTTAGTTTGCTTGGTTTATATGAATTTGAGTTGAAAATATTTGTTAAGTGCACTCCATTTATTTCAAGTATACGTATCTTTCGAGTGCCTTCGATTTTTTTGACTTCGCAGTAGACGCTGGTATGATTTATCCATGTGTATGGTTAAGGATGGAATATACATCTTCGAAATATGCCTTTTTGAATTTACTGTCTTAAAAACAGTTAAATATATGTGATAGCCTAAAACATTATCATGTCTTGATGAGGATTTTCAAACACTGTTGCTAACAATGTTTCCTCTATAGTAGGGATCCATGCGTAATAAATAGTCACATAACATATATATGGAAAGATATATAAAGTGTTTTGATGTGAATTTCCTAAGATGCTATGGGCATGGCTAGCAAGATTAGAGTGCTACTATTTTTGGCCCAGTAAAATGGAGAGATTTGAATGGAATGAAGATAATTTGGAAAAGTTACGAAAGTTGGATACCTAGTGGACACGAGCAATTGATCATTGGGTGAAGACTACTATTGATGTGTATGCATTTGAATTTTATGGTCAAGGATACATTTATTTTGATATTGTTTATGATTTATTTGTTAGGGGCAGAAGAGGAAAATTTATATGAAATATATGTATTGCTTGTAAAGATGTTGGCTGTGGGAAAGGCTATGGTGTCAATTCCTATCAACATAGAGTAGTTAGACAAGGCGACATGAGAATGTGATCTTAACAAAGGTGACTGAAGGGTAGGTGAACCTTAGCCACAAGAAAAAATATGGAACCCACAAAGAGGAAGGCAATAAGTGAAAATAAGGAGGTAAAAGGCATAAAGAAGATAATTGGGCTTCATCGAGAGTTGAGACAATATAAGATATGGGGAAAACAAAATCCTATTGATGTAGATCATCTGAAGAAATATACAAGGAGAAATGTAAGAGGGAGATCTAAGACAATGAGAGGTAGCAGACCTCTGCTGGAAGTGATAGTGCATGCGACTCGGAGTGAGCTAGATGAACACAATGAGATCACAAAAGGAGAATGCAAAGAAGAGTCAGTTCTAAAATGGGAATGGGAGAGAAATTAAATAATTACAAGAACAGAGATAGGTGATGAAATAAAGTATTATAGTGATAGTTTTGGGAGGCACCTTGATCTTTGAAACATTTGGATTAAATGATAAGAGAAACCCTTTTGTAATAATCTATATAGAGAAAGGTCCAGTCAAGAAACAAAAATGTCTCATTCATCCTTAAAGAACACATACCCCACGCCATCACAATGATATTGAGAGGTGGAAGCAAACAATCTAAAGTTTTGTAGAAATATTGTAGAGGATAGGAAGTGGTCTATAAAAATCAGAGAAATATTAGCTAGTACAAGAGTAGAGTCCAATATAGAGACTATCGCAGTGAATATTTACAATCAAGCAGTTCAAAGCATTGAAATTTCAATAATTAGTAGTGCGGAAATTATAGCACATTTGTAAACCAATGGTTAATATCCATATCGAAGGAGCTATGACATATCTTCCTAGAGCCTTTGTTACTTTGAAAACCTATGATGGGTTTATTGATTAAGAGCAATAAGTCTTAACCCATGAAATGAAATGGGAGGTCAAAGGGGTGAAAAATGATGAGCCCAGGCAATGCAGACTCATAAGAGTTTTGTCTGGTTGGGCCTTAGAGTTTATCTACAATTTTGGATTACTAAACTGGATTTGAGTGGTGTAAAGAGTAGTTTGATTCTTAGAGTTTAAAAGACATAAATGTGTGAGTTAGACTATTCATAATTAGTTTTTGAGTATCATGGAAGATTCATAGATGTCATGAATAAAATGAATATTATGTTTGAATACAAGGATATGGTAGCTTGGTTTGTAAAAGGAATTCGAAGTCGTATATTTTTTACCATAACACAAACACAATTCACAAACAATGAATAAGCCATCACAATTGCAGTAAGAGTAGAGTAGATCAATGACTACAGGGATAGCTCTTCTGTAAGTGCAAAAATTGATGCTAAGATAGATCTTGTATTACGAAGAACATAAGAAATATATGAATGAATTAATAAAAATATTTTGATAGGGTGTATAGAGTGTGACCAGGAAGGCCATCATCGAAATGAATGCCATCACATCAAAAAATATTTTTGTGAGATTTGTTGTAATTGGGACCACACAACTACTAAATGTCACTTGGTACATCATTATGTGCGAAAACCTTAGAATGTGAGTTGAAATTTTAAATAAAGGACTCATGATGATAAGAGTTGAAAAGTCCTACAATATTTTAAGGAAGATATCACAAGGAATGCCTTTGCATTGACTAAGCAACAACCACCACAACAACTTAAAGTATCACAAGATATGAATATATCTCAACAAGGACAATGGGCATCATCCTCACCTCAACATCAATTAGGATTGGCTCCACCTTCTTCCCAATATTAATAGAATTGGAAACCACCTCCATCAAAAATTAAATATGGGGGATACCAAAATCAACAAAAAGGATGTGGACCCTAAAAAAGACAAGGCAAATACCAAGGAAGGTGCCAATCTCAGAGATAGATACTAACATGAAAACGACAATCAACAATCTTCTATCTGTGCTAAGAGATGAATCATATTACTTGAAATTTTCCAAGCAATCTATAAAACGAAACATATTATACATATTTTAGAGTCTGGACAACACTATTAATTTTGGGTTGAGCTTGCACATGAAATTCAATTAATTATTTTATTTGATCGATATGAATTATGTATAGGCAATGAGTTCCTAAAAATAACGAATCAAACCATGTTACTAATAATATATTCTAAGTGAGTTGTTACTAAAAACTCACGTACAAACACCCTAACACTATATAATATTTTACCTAACCATAATACTATAACATATTAACTCCATATTCCTAACTTTCCCCCTCTTTCCCCCCTTTTAGTAAAAACATAGGGAAATGCACCACACAAAACATACTAGAAACAAATATGTACATCAACACATACACATTTGTTTAAAGACATAACAAATATGCACTCTGCTTCTAGTGATAACCAACATATGTAAACACAACTGTTCACACTTTCACTTCTAGTAAGTGCTGAGATTATCATAGCATATTGCTTACATATCTCATTCTAGTGATAACTTACATACATAAACCCAACTGTTTACACTTTCACTTCCAGTGAGTGTTGGGATTCTTACTGGCTATTACTTATGAATCATTATTAGTAAATGTTAGGATTATCACTAACGCAATAGGGAATACACACATCTGTTTACAATTTTATTTTGATTACACCATACACACACAAAAAGAACAAAATAAATATTTGAGGGCTTGGTCCTCATTATCTTTAGTAAGTGTTGGGCTTCTCATTGAATTTTACATTTTTAGCCTCTCTCCTTGATCATTGCCACTCGATCACGAATAACATAAATGGTAGCCACTACACTAATCATTGCTCATGGCATTAGTCGATTTGACATAAACATAAGCCAGGGGAATCAATTTTTGAATATATGATAAAAGATTCATAGATGTTATGAATAAAATGAATTTTGCATTTGAAGACAAGGATAAGGTCGCTTAATTTTTAGAACAATTATGCATTCAAATACTGTTTACCATAGCATAAACATAATTCAAAAACAATGAAAAAGCCATCACAGTTGTAGTAAGAGTAGAGTATATTGAGGACTACAAGGATAACTCTTATGTAAGTGCAAAAATTGATGCTAAGATAGATGTTGTAGTGTGAAGAATGAAATAAATGTAGAAAGGAAAAAATAAAAAGATTTTGATATGGTGTATAAAGTATGACCAGGAAGGCCATCATTGAATTGAATTCCATTGTATTAAAAAGTTTTTTTGTGAGATTTATCGCAATTGGGACCACAATTTCTAAATGTCACTTTGTAAAACATTATGTATGACAACCTCAGAGTGTGAGATGAAAGTTATGTAAATCAAGTACTCTTGATGATAAGATTTGAAAATCCCTACAAGATATTAATGAATATATCACAAGGAATACCTTTGCGATGACTAAGAAACAACCACCACCACAACAAATTAAGGTATCACAAGATACAAATATGCCTCAACAAGGAGGATGGGCATCACCCTTCCCTCAACATGAACTAGTATTGAATCAATTTTATCCATACTATTAACAGAATTGGGCACCTCCTTCTCCAAAAATAAAATATGGAGGATACCTAAATCAACAAGAAGGATGTGGACCCTCACAAAGACATGGCAGATACCAAGTAGGGTGCCAATCTCATAGATAGGGACTTATGCTATCTGTGTGGACAGATGAATCATATTACTTGTAATTGTCCAAGCAATCCATAAAGGGAAACATATTGTACATATTTTAGAGTCTGACCAACATTATTAATTTTGGGTTGAGCTTGCACATGAAATTAAATTAATTATTTTATTTGATCAATATGAATTACATATCAATAGTGAGTTCCTACAAATAAGAAATTAAGTTGCAATACTAATAATAGTGAGTTACTAACAAATCATGTACATAAAACCTAACACTAAATAATAATTTACCTAATAATAATACTATAACATTCTAACTCTATATTATTAACATCCTATCCCTTAGTAGGGAAATGAATCACACCACACATACCAAAAAAAACTTGTATGTCAACACATACACATTTGTTCAAAGACAAAAAAAATATGTTATCTGCTTATAGTGATAACCAACATATGTAAACACAATTGTTCACGCTTTCACTTCTAGTGAGTGCTGGGATTATCACTAGCATATCACTTACATATTTCCTTCTAATGATAACCTACATATGAACTATTTATGCTTTCACTTTCAATGAGTATTAGGCTTCTTAATGGATATCACTTATGAATTACTATCAGTAAGTGTTTGGATTCTCACTGACATAATAGGGAATACACACATACGTTTACAACTTTATTTTCATCACATAACACACACAAAAAGAAAAAAATAAATATTTGAGGGCTAGGTACTCACTATCTTCAGTGAGTGTTGGGATTCTCATCAAATTTTGCATTTTTGGTGTCTATCCTTGATTGTTGCCACCCGATCGTGAATAACATAAACGGTAACCACTAAATTAATCATCATTCTTAGTATTAGTCGATTTAACACAAACATCAACTAAAGGAATTAATTTTTGAGTATGATAGAAGATTCATAGATGTCATGAATAAAATGAATTTCACATTTGAAGACAAGGATAAGGTAGTTTGGTTTGTAGAAGGATTAAAAAGTAAAATACTATTTACCATAGCAAAAATGTAATTAAAAAAAACTGAAGAAGCCATCACAACCACAGTAAGAGTAAATTAGATTGAGGAATATAGGGATAACTCTTCTTTAAGTTTATTAATTGATGTTAAGATAGATGTTGTAATATGAAGAATGAACGAATCAAGAAATTGAGTTGTAGCAGTTAATACAAGCAAGGGATGGGAGCACTAATAATGCTACAAAAATTGAAGTGCAAGTTTGTGGTTCAATCATGAAAATTATCTAGCAAGGAGGTATGATCACTAATTTCATAGATTTACTCAAATTGATAAATGTATTTTAAAATGAAGACATATCTCAAAACATTACAAATTTGTTACACAATCCTGCTGGATTGGGAAGTAAAAGGTTAGGATAAGATAGATAACATGGTCTGGTATGTGAAAAAAATAATCCCTAGGATATGGATGCAAGGGTGGACATATAACTCACAAGGTATAAATTTCCTAATGTTGTTTTTGAATTTAGGATCATCGTAAACATGATGCCTCAGTCTACATGGAAGGCTATCAAAAAGCCTACATTGAGTTACAATTTAGTCACACTAAGTATTGCAATTTATGGCCAAGTTGAACCCATTGGAAAACTAAAAGATGTGAAAATAAAAGTTGAAGATCTAAGATTACAAGGAGATTTCAAAGTCAGAGAGATGAAAAATGATGAAACACATTATCCTACATTGATTGGTAATAAATGGGTGTACGTTAGCCATATGATCATTGACACAATCGAAAATAAATTGAAAACCCATCAGGATGATGCTCTTATTTTAATTCTTGTAAACAAGGTATAAAGTAGCCATACATGATACAAAACAAACCAAACTCACCATATGCACACATTCTAGAGAGTTGGTATAAAGTGGACAAGGAGCCTAGGTACACCAGGATCATGTGTGGACTTTTTCTCATTTATTGTAAGTGACACTAGGTGTAGAAGGAATAAATAAACTAGTGCATTTATGAAAGAAAACGCTAAATATCCCTTAGATATTGTAGCAACACCTCAATGATGGATAAGGATCACCATCAATGAAATCACCTACTTGAATAGAAATATACAAGATCTATCAACTAGTTTCAACTAATCGAGATTACATAGAGCCAAAACATGAAAGAATATTACCATTAGCTTCAACTTTTTCAATTAGCAAGGATTCTGGTGTGGATATGAAAAATTGGATGTGAAGTGATCACAAAGTAAGGTCCACGAGGATGGTTTTCACAATGGATAGGTAGAGTTTGTAATATTTCAGGATAGAGGAATTGCAACTACTTGGTAGGCAGTGCATCAATTATGTGATTTGGAGTGGGAAGTAGCCTAAAAAGTGTTATGAGAAAATTTCCATATATCAACTTAGTTGATGCAAAAATAACCAAAGTTATAAGCATGACAATTTTTGTAGGTACATGTTCACTTGCGTGTATATATATGGAAGGAGCAAAAAATTGATTCAAGGTATTGGGTGCATATTTTTCAAAAAATGCTAACATCAATACAAAAATATTAGTAAATGCATTAAGAGCATAAAAGAGAAAAAATTATTGGCCAAAAATTCAACAAGAATGCATTTAGAATTTTGTATTTGAAGATGAGATTCTGATGGTGCACATGGATCTCAAAAGATGCAAATATTTCTGTGTTATGGGGAATTGGACACCATAAGCATTGAAGTTAAGTAATAATCAAGAGTATAAAGTGATAAAAGCATCCATGAGAATATAGAGACATGTCACTACATTTGGGAAGGAAAACGATTTGTGCTCAAATAATGTAATAAAATTTGGGATAGCTCAAGTAGTGAAACAACCACAAAGAGTGAAACAACCACAAAGAGGGAAACAAACATAGATCTCCAAGGAATGTTTGAACCTTAGATAAGTGTCAATATGACAAAGAAGGAAGACGAGGCCAACATAGAAAATAATTTGTGAAACTTGAACATAGAAGAACAATAGGGCCAAAATGATGTCTTAGATTCCATGAAGGCAAAAGGAAGCAAGATTTATCGAGAACCTCTATGAAAAATATATGAAAACATTAACATTGAATAAGTACCAAAAATTTTACCTATTGGTTATTGTTGGACTCAACAACAGGTCTAAGAGGAAATTAAATTGTTGTGAGATTAAGAAGATGTGTTCCTTTCAAAGTTTAGTGAAATCAAATAAGTGGATGTGTCTTTTGGGGAAATTCATATAGAGCTCATGGAGTGTGCAAGGCCAATTAAGAAACATCTTTACCAAGTGAATCCCAATATGAAGCTCAAAGTCAAGACTAAAATTGATTGCATGGGTGGCATAGGTCTCATTTATCCTATTGAAAATTTTGACTAGATGAGTTAAATGTTAGTGGAACCCAAGAAAATGAGAGAAATTAGAATTTGTGCTGATTATCAAGCTCTAATTGATGCTTGTGTAAATGATCCATTTTTGACACATTTTACAAATGAGATTTTGGAAGCAATCATAGGCCATGAGATTTATTATTTTACGTATGGGTTTAATAGTTACCATCAAACCTTGATCATAGAACAAGATCAATCCAAAACAACCTTCTCAATAGAATGGGGTTGGTTTGCTTACAAGGTAATTTTTTTTGGATTTAAAAATGTACATGTAGTATTTCTGATAACAGTAGTGATCACTTTCAATTGTTTCATCCAATAATTTTTGGAAATGTATTTGGATGATTGGGTTGTGTTTTCACTAATCAAGGAACACTTGTCAAATCTACGAATCATGTTAGAAAAATGTAGATTATTAAAAATCACACAAAATTTGAAGAAGTGTTTGTTATTTATGTCTTTTTGATTTTTTAAAAGGGTATGTGGTTTGTAGTGATGGAAGTTTTGTGGACCAAACCAAGATCACATTTATAATTGGGCTCAAACAACCAAAAGATTATTCATAAGTGTGATATTTTCTTGGTCATACAAGATACTACCGCAAGTTCATTCATGACTATGTAGACATTGCATCATATATGGATAAATTGCTATGTAGGGGCATTGAATTTGAGCGGACATCATAATTTTATGTCGCCTTCATTGACTTGAAACAATGATTGGTCACAATTATGATTTTGGTCTTCCTATATTGGAGCAAGACCTTCCATGTACATGTAGATGCATAAAGGACTATGATTGGTATTGTTATCACACAACTAGGCAAAGGAGACTTGGACAACCTAATCCACTTCGCAAGTTGAAAGTTATCAACCATATAAAATAAATACACTACAATGAAAAGGGAAGGTTTGGATACATTATTTTCACTTTATAAATTTTGTCACTATACGTTAGAAACTCCATTTGATTTTTTCAAAGATCGTTACGCCTTGTGATATTTGGTAAATAAGCCATTTTTGGGGGCCATGATTTCTAGATGGTTGATATTTTTTCAGGAATATCAATTCAATATCAATGTGAAGGATATATAAGAACATGTGGGACTAGATCACCTAAGATTTATTCAAATAGGATAAGAACTAAAAGATATACACGAGGATTAACCTGATGCACACTTATTTAGTGTCATAACTATCCCAAAGCAATTAGAAAAGATTACGACATTGTTGATTAAAACAATATTACCAAAAAGCTTTAGAGAAGAATACAATAAACATTTGGTCATTATAGCCTTGCCATTTATAATTGTAATTTTTTTTGTATAAAATAGGTAAAGATAATGTATTTTACATAGTGGATTTGGAACATGAAAGAGCACAAGTCTTGGATGAAGCTCATGAAAGGGTTGTAGGAGGTAATTTTGTAGATGAATTGAATATGAGAAAGATATTATAGAGTGACTTATGGTGGTCTAATGTATTTAAATATGCATATAAGGTTACAAAACACTATGATGTATGATAGTGCATTGGAAAGCCTAATCAAAGAGATGAAATGCCGCTTAATTTGGTTCTCACAACGCAACCTTTTGAGTAATGGGGGATATATTTTGTGGGAACTATTAATCTAAATTATAAAATGTCAAATGCCTAATATATCATCACTACAATGGATTAATTTAGAAAATAGGTTAAACCAGCTACAACTCCAAGTTGCAGAGCAAAAAATGCTGTAAAATTTTTACATGAAAATATTACAACAGGGTTTAATTGTCCATAAAGGCTAATCATGGTTCAAGATACACATTTCATTAACAACACCATTAAAAACCTCAGAATAATTCATGATTTCACATTAAAATAACATTGTCTACCATTGGCTTACCAAAGCATCAAACAAGGTATTAGAAAGAATGTTAACAAAAAAATATAATGTGAAAAGAGATAAATAGGAGGATTGGATTCATGAAATATCATGGACATACATAACTAACTATAAAAATGAGCTACTTGACATACAATGTTTCAGTTGGTATAGGACATGGAAGTAGTAATGCCAATGGAGTATATTGATCCCATTCTATGCATCACAATATTAGCATGGCTTGGTGATAAGGAGTCATTGGAAAACATACTAGTATAGCTTTCATGCATGGAGGAAACTCAGATGCTGGCAAATTGAAATAAATAAGTGTAAAAATGTAGCCTAAAATCTTGGCATGATTGAAATATGCAAATAAAATAATTTTAGCAAGTTCAATTGGTCCTATTATATGAAAGCAATTCCAAGGCGCACCCAGGAAAGTTATGAACCACATGAAAAGGGCTATATGTGATCCATCTTATGATAGGTTAGGGTAACATAGTATTTCGATAATTATAAGAAAATGTTCATTGAGGATGAGTGAATGGTAGTAGGCTTAAGCCTTACCATCACTGATTTAGGATAGGGAAAAGAAATACAAATAAGTGCCAATTGGCACATGTAGGGTACAATTTCAATTTTTAGCATGTGTGGTAGTGTAGTTCTTAGATATAAGTTGTTTGATTAAAAGAAAGGCAAAGATACCAAGAAGGTTATTGGTATTGCACTTAAGGAGAAGGATGGACTTGATTTTTTAGAGGAGTATGTGAGGAATTTATTAAGTCTGAGATATTTCATGTTCAATCTCATGCAAATATTGGAACATTTATGCATATTTTTTACAAAGGTGTAGAAAAGACTTGGTGATTGAAGAACCTTCAAGACCAGTTTGATGAACATCCTACCATTCATCAAAGATCAATTTGATAATCCAAGTTACATTCTCTTAGCACAACTATTTCTCACACTATGAAGTTAAGTGACTCTTCAAATCCAAACAACTCTAGGTTCATCTTTATCATTGTAACAAAGTTCTAGGCAAACAAGTCAGCCTTTTCCTACACCTCCTCCACCGCAATAAGGCATAAATAGTTTATGTAATGCTGGTCCAATATTTTTATATATGCATATTTTATTTAAGTTTTACTTAGTTTATTTATATTTATTTAGCTCTGTTGACTTAGTCTAGTATGTACACCTCCTAGGCTTAGATTAGAATAAATGACACTCATAGCTTAACCACTTCATCTCTCATGTTGTTATTCATGTGAAGTTTGTTTCACATGTATATTACATAGTCAAAAGCAAAGTTGGACCACAAATATTGCTTTTGATATATACATATATACCACTTTTATTTGTAAATGGTAAGCTAGTTGACAATTAAATTCATTCGATTGGTTTATTTATAATATCTTGTTTTATTATTGATTATTATTGTTATTATTTTTTGATTGATATGAGGGTTAAAGGGCGATTATCCATAAATAGATAAGATCAAAACTAGGGGGCATACCCCTACTGAAAAGAGCAAACCTCAAAGATAATAGGTGGCCCATAAAAAAATAGGGGACAAACCCTATTGGATACACCCAGAAAATCCAAAGGCGAATGAAAATTTAGCATAAATATAACCACCACCAACCAAATAAAAAACTAAATAGAGAAAGGCATCAAAATTCAATCCCCCTGAGATAGGGTCACATCCACTTTAGCATCCACATCGACCTACAATAGATCTGACATAGCAATCAAAAACTGAGCCATAACAAAAGCAAAGGGAAGTGGTTTCCTAGGAGTGAATTTGAATGCAAGATTCTCACACATTAAATAAGACTCGTCATCCTCAAAAATCTATTTCATAGACTTGAAAACACCACCCAGGCCCATAACATCCACCATGGACTGTAAATGCCTTTGTATATGAGAAGAAACTGCACACCATGAGACTCCCCTGCTACTCGAGAAACTAGATTCATTTTGTAAGACTGTATCCACCCCCTGTCATTGAAAAAAATTTACCTAGAAGAGTGCAACCAAAACCAATTTTTTGGATTTGAATTTTCCCAATAAATTATCTAGATAAGGGAAGGGGCCAAGGAAACTAGTCAAGTTAGGGATTGGCTCAACCCCACCTACCATCACATTAGATAAAGTTGAATGTAGAGACACATACTTAAATTCCAACTCATGGAAGATAGAGAGAGTAATTAAACCCAAACACTAAGAACTAGAGCATAGAAGAGAAAACCCTTCCTGTAGAACTAATATGTCAAGCCATACATTTAAACCACCTCTCAAACTAGGGCAAACCATAGTTTCTACCACCTTTCGAGTAATCGCACCATCCTTGAGTGTAGACAAAATATTTCTCACAAAAATGGAGGCCATATATGCATTAGTTCTTGATATTTTCATCCAAAAAATATCAAAATATCAAATACCCTGAGGCAGACCCCCTAATTTTTTGAGAAAATCCCTTAAGTTGACAAAAAAACCCATTTTCCCTTTGCATTATGAAAGTTGAGACTTTGGATGAAATTTGCAAATTTAAAATTGCTTCGTGGACTCTAGAACCAACAATGCATTGGCATTCTAAATTAGTGGAATCCAAAACGCGTCATATAATTTGTAATTTACAAAATTGCATCCCAAGCTTTGGATCCTGTAAAGCACAAAATTAGGAAAATACAGAACTCGACATGTAATTTAAAATTTACAAAATTGCAAATTGCATCCCAAACTCTAGATCCTATGAAACCAAACATTCCCCTCCCCATGAGATCTATATCTCAAAGTACAATTCACAAAATTTCAAATTACATCCCAGGTTCTACTTCCTACCAATTACCCAAGCTACAAAATCTAGAACTCCAGGAGCAATTTACAATTTTACAAAATTACAAATTGATCAAAGATTTACACCTTCCACATATCAAATAAATTCAAACCCCCCCCAATTCGACAGACATTGGACTTGTTCCAAGCACCTCGAGGTTCCACCACTAACCACCAACCACCAACCACCATTAGAGCATTAATTGCAGGGATTTTCTATATAAACTATGCGATTTAGGGATTTTTTTATTGTTGTTTAAATTGCTAAGTGTGTTTTTTGAACTCTGACAATGACTCTCATGCCATCGATTTTGAGCCACATTCCAAGCAAGTACCTGCAAGCCTCAACCACCTCTATAAATCTCAAAGCCACATCATTATCTTCTATGCACGGTATTCCCCTTGTTTTTTCTATAATTATTCTTGCAATTTAAATTTTTTTTGAAGATTATTTCCATTCATGAAAAAAAATTTCAAGTTCTTTTATAGGGTTAGCATTGATTATTGTGGCATCATTATTTAGGGTTTCTCTATTATTTAAGCATTGGTAAAAATCATTGTCATTATGTAGTCACTTTTCCTAGAAGTTGCAGTTAATTAAATTTAGGGTTTGATTCTACAAGTTTTTAATCATGAAAACCTAGTTCTTCCTAAATAGATTCATAATCTAATCTAAGGGCTTCATCAAAACTAAATGAATATTCCCAGCATATTCCCAAGTAAACTAGCAAATATTCCTTATGAAATCCTCCAAGGTCCCTATGGACATTGGACTTGTCCTGAACACCTATTTCTGTGGGAAGTTATAAGTGTTACAAGCACCTAAAACCCCCACAAGGTTCCAAGTCACTACGGATAGTGGACTTGCTTCAAACACTTTCCATCCCCATAGGATTCCACATTGCTATGAACACCTTCCCTTTCCACTAGAGATCCAACCTGTTTAGAACACTTCCTATCTCTACAAAGTTGTCATCTACTTCAAACACCTACCAGTTCTGTCAAACATTTTATCTGCAAAGAGCACCTCCCATCTTCGTCGAAGATTACACTTGAATTAAATCACCTGCAAACCCCCTGACTTTATAGTTAGTCTTTCACAAGCTTCCTAGCTAGTTTCCATGTATTTAAAAAAATGAAGTTAAAATCAAAAGGTCCTGGAGTGAATCTTAGATTAGAGTCCAACATAACAGAGATAACATATATAGATTTAGGTCACATTGACCTAGGAGACTTCTAGACCCAAATAGGTGTAGAGTTTAAAAATGATTGGATCTAGAGTATTTATGACTCTGGCTTGCCACAAGCTACAACCTTTTCATTATTAATCCAGAGCCCTGAGTTGGTGCTGACACTAGCCCAACATTATGATCCTGACAAAAGAGAAGTCATGAATGACAAAGGGGAAAGATTTTGAATCTAGACCCTAACTTTATTGATTTAGTATTTTCAATTCTAGAATTTGAGAGTTATCTTGACATAACTCCATAGACATCCACATAATTCTTTTAAGACAATATATATGGATGTCAGAAGATGATAAACAAATAGTGGCTTAAGTCCCCTAAGGCTACCTCCACTAGATTAAAAAAGACCTTGTATAGGGTTGATTTCATTGATGAGGTGGGAGACATTATCATATTGTTGCACAAGATCACTGGTAGTCTTGATGACAAGAGAATACATAAGTGGATGTACTAGTACATCTAGGTCATCTGACAAAATGTTCAATACATTCACTGGGCTCAGCTCATAAGTGATTCCCTCCACAAGAAATTGATGGAGGTACAAACCATTGGCAAGTTCTTCATGACTTCTTACCTTGTATACATTTTGAACAAAGGGAGATCTTTCCTAGGCCTTAACACAATACCTTGAGAGATAAGCAAAGTATACAACTACTATCCTAACCTCACATTGGAGGCCATTAGATAACATTTCATAAGAGTCAATGATGCTTTCATCTATTGCATCATTATCATGTTTGATAAAGAACTCAAGAGAACAAGATTTTCACTAGCATTAGTTACAAAGATTACAAAATAGGGCTCCTTCTTCATTCAGTTTCCCACCTATTATTATATTAGGGCAGCCAAATTTAGTGGATGCCCCTATACACTCCCCCAATATGTTGGTGATAAGTGGGCATTGATTGAGATGGTCATGCAACTTGTGGAGACCCATAAGCTCCTTTACAATAGGCACAAGGTAGGAATTCACTTCCCAATCAGTATTGGTAGATACACATGCCCCTCCCTCCTCAAGGCTAAATGAGCTGAAGCAAAAATGTGCCAAATGACCCTAAGGACTTTGGAGTCTAGGCCATTATTTGATGTTCATGGAAAGATCATCATCACGCTGGAAATTTACACATACACCATGTTCCATATTTTAAAGATTATTGGGAGGACTTAGAGGATGAAGAGAAGGTCAGAATGAGGGATCATTCTAGAATGACCCTGCAAGAGATCAAAGATCATGACTTGGAACTAGTCCCAAATGACTTGGTGGATGATGAGTCCCTAGTGGACCCAAATTATTATAGACAAACCATCACTCAACTCCTACCACCAGTTAGGTAGTTAGCTCTATAATCATTTTCTCTGTTGGATAGAATAACATGTGTGATCAATAGAACAATCAATTATCTGAGGAACAAGGGAGTAAAAGTAACAAAGGAATTAATAGGTATCAAATAAAATATTTTGAAACTTAAGGAATAAGGAATTCCTTTATCTATAGAGGGTCTTGGTGGGATAACTGACAAGCAACCAGAAGAGCTAGGGACCTCCAAGAAGAAGAAGAAGAAAAAGAATAAGGCTGAAAAGGGGTAATCCAATAAAGAAGGGTCAACTACAGAGAAACCAATCATCATCTCTTATAAAGACACAACTACAACAAGGGCTTCCACAGATTCAATCCCTATATTTGTCATAATGACAACCCCAATTTTTACTGTTCACCCTCCTTGTGTGTACATTGTTCTAAGATTCCAACATCTCCACCTCAAGTTTACATTTCCCCTCCACCTCAATTATCCATTCCCCCTCTCATTCCAACCACCTCACTACCACCATAAGTTAATTGAAACCCATGCAATAAATCCAAGTGGACACTTAGGGTCCCCCATCAGTGGATTCTCAAGTTTCCACTCCACTTTCCCTCCTTCCATTTTCACTCCCTCCTTTTTCACCTCACTTTTCCAATCCATTAGGAATTTCTTCTATTCCATCCCCATTGATTTGCAACACCACTCAACAATACATTTCCACAGACTTAGTCATCCTGAATTTAGTTTCAGAGGCCACCCCAACTCTTAAGGTAAGTAATGTTTCACCTTCATTCCCATTCACTATCCTTACATCTCCAACCTTGAGTGGTCTAACACATTTTATTGATTCATTCAATGCCTTGGCTTCCACCCTTCCACCTGATCCCAAATTTAGAGTCCCTGTGTCTATTCCATATTCCACACCCCCAATAGACACACATATTTTCATTGTTTTCACCTCTTTGAATTCCATAGTTTACATAGAACCATCAGTTGAGATTGGAGAAACACAAGTGTTTGGTGTGAATGTAAATTTACAACCAATTGATGGAGATTAAATCTCATAGGCATATCCAAGTGATTAATGGCAATATATGCTATAGATTCTATAGTTGTCATAGTGTTTACTAGTGAAACAACATTAACTACTAATTCTCAGGTGACAATATCGAACAACTAGATGCTACCCCCAGTTGGATAGCATGATTAGTGGGAAAGAAGTGGAAGCAAATGATTTTCCCTAGCAAACTATACTTTGGCCTCTCAGAGGTAAAGAAGAAGTCCAAGTCTACTCCTCGAACCTTCTCCAAAATACTCAGTGATGATAAAGGGGAAAGATATGCTAAAAAATTGTAGTACCTCCACCAGACAAATCAAATAAAAATCTTATGGTGGGAGATTATCAGATTTCAAAGATCCACCTTGGATGGCCAATAAGAGAAGGGTTAAAACATGATGTCCAATCTAGCATCAACTCCATTTTTGAAAGAATAGATCATGATAAGGCCACCAAAGATTAATTTAAGAATAAATTTGATCAACTTACATCTACATTGAACAAGTTCATAGAGCCTAGTGGATCATCAAAACAACCAAAGTCATTACAGCCAGTCAACCAAATTTTGGATCAAGTAATAATTGATGTGGTGACTAAGATTGCTAGTATGGGAAGGGCAACCAAAGAATGGTTGGAAGAACTGATTTCTAAGGTTAATAAGGTTATTTCCATAATAATGGACCATTATGAATTTATCAGAGAGAGAAAGAATGTCCTAAGAAAATAAATCAATGAATATGAGGGAGAGATATAAACATTGAATCTATATTATCCCAAGTTGATAGCTATAAATTATATCGACCTGGATATCCTCCTTGCTAAGAAGATACTGAAGAATGATGTAGAGCAAGAGGAGTTGATTAGAACAACTCAATTTCAAATAAGGATACTCACAAATCCAAGGTGGCACATGACAAAGCTATTGATATGTTGTATGACATTGAAGGAATGATGAATATGATGTCATGCAATCCAACAAATGATGTAGATAGCCTATTTTAGGTATATAATGTTAAAAATGAGTTCAAATAAGTAGTTAAAAAAGTATGCAAAGACTACAACCTTCACCTCGAGTTCTATCCATCACTTTATTAGGTATGAGAATGCACTGGATAAGATGATAATGAAAATGCAGGGAATCAAGACTTTTAGGAAGCAATTGTTTGATATAGTAGCATATTATGCAACCTCTAACCTTTACTCCTTCGGACTAGATGAAGAATGAATTAAGGAAAGTTTCAAAGCATTTGATGCATATGTCCAAAAGCTACAGGCCGAGAAAGACAAGAAGGCTGAAAAAGTTTTAGATATTAATTAATTTATTTCTATTGAAATATTTCCATATGTTGTAATTTCATTATTACAAAAATATTATATAGTTGTAACTATCTTTTTAACTCTTTTTGAGAAAGAGACACATGTATTTTACACTTTATATTTTTGATAGGGTGAAATTTGTAAAAAGTATAATTACAAATTACACGTTCTCTATTTTGACAAGTTATAATTGTTAAAAGTGTCAAAGCATGTATTGAAAATTAAAATTTCTATTTTGATAAGGTGATGAAACTTGCAAGTTGTAAAAGTATCACTTGTAAATTGTAAGTTAGGGTTTTTTAAAAGTAACTTTTCAAAGTTATCTTTTGATGAAGTGTTGATCCCATTTTGGGCGTCGTCCATTTGCATGAAAAGCTATCTCCAATTGCATGAATAAGGAGAATTGTTGCATAAAGATCTTCCAGTTCCATCCATGCCATTCCAAGATAAGGATCACACACAACTCTTGCATGCTACTTTCCAAACTATTTTTCAAAGTCAAGATTCTAGAAATAGAAGATCATGCCTCTTTTTATGAAGTTCCAAATCTGCATGGTTTCTACTACTAGGTGTTGAAGTTTTGATAACTACATCTCATCTATTGGATATTTTTGTATAAATATGGAAAACCTCATGGACCAATCTATATTTTTGTTATTATTAACATTATTCTACATTTTGAATGTATTTTCTACAAGCTGTAACCTGGACAATGAAATAAATTGAAGATCTTGCCTTTCTTGTCTAAGGAATCCTTTTGTATGTAATTTATTTGAGTATTTTTGGATATTACAGTTCTTATTTTAGTCACAAGAATTCATTTTTGGTATTCTCTACCCTTTTGGAGGACTGTTTAATTAAATAAATCAATATTGTCCCTTCTACGAAAAATAACAAATATTGACTTTGATTTATCATTTGCATGATTCAGTATTAAAAACAAATTCCAATCAATTTTCTATTCTCTTATGCTCATTTGAGCAAGCTATAAGCCCCAATAAAATATTTGGTGCAATCACCATTTTAGTTTTAAAAGTTTCATTCTTAACTCTTT
The DNA here is from genome assembly GCA_037957365.1 of Torreya grandis. Classification (NCBI taxonomy): domain Eukaryota; kingdom Viridiplantae; phylum Streptophyta; class Pinopsida; order Cupressales; family Taxaceae; genus Torreya; species Torreya grandis. The sequence continues at coordinate 2,996,815 of JARHVA010000686.1, read as the reverse complement.
TCCTAGTCAAAATCTAGTTTAGGAGAAAGAACATAAAAAAAAATTGAGCAAAATTTCTATAAAACTGATATCTTATCATTTGCATCAAATTTAATGAAAGGAATTTGACCTTGTCTGGAGGTTAACCTCAATTTTTAAAATTTCCATAGCTTGGAGGTTTTCCCATTATATCATTAGGTATTGCACAATGATCTATTTTACATCAAAAAATGAGTGCAAACCTATGTGATAACAATTTTATTCCTCCACCTACATGTATATACTCAGAGCTTAACCTAATATTTATTGCATCCAACACCTCTACACTATGCATCCAAAAAATCAAGTGAAGCTGATGGTTGATGACACTGTCCCAGAATGCCATTTCCATTTTCTCTACATGTAGGGAGAGAATGGGTTCCATCATTATGATTAAGTTCATGACTATTGTCAACTCACAATGTAGATTCACATAGATCAAAAAAGCAACAACTATGGTCTTTAATTTCCCCTCTAATGATGCATAAATCCCTTAGTTAGAACCACCACAACATTAATTACATGTAGTAGAGGGGATGTCATAACGATATTAATAATCATTACACATGTTATGAAGTCAAACCAAATCCGAAAAGAGATATGAAAGGACAACCTAAAAAGGACTTAGATTTGGTTGATGATGTCAAGGCCAAGCCATCTCTCACACTTATTATCCATTATAGAGTTGCATCTTTTATCAACCCCACTATAAAAAAAAAACTAGCTTGTTGATTTGCTTCTCTATAACAATGATTACTAGACCAAGAAGAGAGTTCATCTAGGCTAGGCCACCCCATACTGAGAATTGTTTAAATTTTGAAGCCTTCATGGTACGATTATGGATGACATCCATAATGTTTTTTGAAACCCCTTCAATAATTAGGTTGTCAATCCCATAATGATGAACCATCTTTATGCCTAAAACCAATGCTTGAGCTTTAACTTAATTATTGGTATGATCTTGGAGATTTAATAAAAAGGCTCAAATTAGAGAGTCCAAGTGATCCATTATAGTGCATCCAACTCTAGAAGCATCTGAATTCCCTCTGGCTATCCCATCAAAATTCAACTGAAAGAACCCAGTAAATGCAGGGATCCAGTCAATGGTATTACAGACATGAGAAATATATGTATTTATTCTTGACCCATTAATGAGGGAGATTGATCAACATCCAATTGGGTCTTATCATTAGGTCCCAAGAGGAAAGATTAGCCATCTTTCTATAAGAGTTAAAGATGACTACTTTAGAGATTGTAATCTCAAGTTTGATCAATAATCTTATAAGATCCATGGTAACATCACAAAAATCCACTTATTTCTCTTCTTCCAAATAATATAGATTAGGATAGCAAGGTTGGAAATCCAAATGGATCATAGCCCATCATAATACCTTCCCTAGTAACATGACAAAAAAATATGGTAGAGAAAGGGAGCTCGAGTCAAATGCCGACTTAATTTGTTACATAGACAATCCTGGTAGGCTGAGACAAAAGAATAGAAGTATAGAAAGTGATCTACACTTTCCTTGTATTGCATGCAAAAATAACACTTGAGGGACCACACCAACCCATCTTTCTGAGTCTGTCTTGGGTCAATATTTTATATTGAGTAGCAAGCTAGGAAAAGGCACTAGCCTCTACAAGGACTTTGTTTCTCCAACATAAGAGCTTGACTGGAGGGAAATAATCCTCTTCACAAGAAACTAATTGATAGCCTAAATTTACCTTGTACTCATCAGTCTTATAACCAATCCAACAAATGGAATCTTCCTTATTTCTTAAGAAGATTTTGCACTTGGCCATAATAGAAGTTAATAAGACCTTTTGATCAGGGGGAATTGGATCTAATTCAAGGTACTTCCACCGCTAGGGATAAACTAAATCCTACCTACCAATATTGATATAATTATATAATTTCCTTGCTTAAATAATGGATAAGATTTCCCTTGCATCATCCAGTTCTGCTATTACTTGAGAGGTTTGTGCCCATTCTAAGCATCATCCCAAAAATCAGTCTACCTACCATTGCTGTTAACCCAAGAAATATGATTGGTGATAAGAGAATGACACTAAAGGAGGAAATTACAAATGTGATACCCTTTAGGTGGAGAGACAAGAAAGAGAATGCCTAGAGGATTCTCAATGCTGATATACTTAAGTTGAATAATTCTGCACTAAAGTACATAAGGATTTGAGAAGATTCCCCACACCAGCTTGGCACCAAAAGACAGATTCTAAAGGGATGGATTTATGATTCTAGTACCTCCTATAATTTTGGAGTAACACACATGATCCCATTTTACCAAAGGGACCTTTTTAGTTTCATCTCAACCCTACCAAAGAAAATTTCTTTAGATTTGATTGATTCTTTTGAAGACTGGAGTAAGATGCTTAAGAACAGATAAGAGGTAAATGCAATGGGATTTCACTAAGAACATATTCAATAAGGGTGATCCTACCCACTAGGGATATAAATTTCCCTTTCCAATAATTCAACCTATCTTTTAAGAAACTCAATAGGTTATTCCATAGGGTTGCTTTGCTTAAATCCACAAAAAGGGTGACCCCCAAATATTTGGTAGACAACTTTCTAATTTTGAAGTTCAAGCACCGAGCAAGTCATGTTTGAGATTGGCAAGAGACATTGACATAGTAGATATCATATTTTAAATCATTTACATCTTTCCCAGAGGTAGATCCATATGTATACACGATAAACTTGAAAGATGTTGCTTCACTAATGGATGCCCTAATGAAAATAAAGGTATCATCTAAAAATTATTGATGTGAAAGATTGTTTAAACCATCCATGACATTGAGGCCCTCAATTAAAACTTTTTTTTTCATCTTGGAGATACCTACTCAAGGATTCTACCATGAGAGTGAACAAAAAAGGAGAGATAAGGTCCCCTTTCCTAAGATCCCTTGTTGCCTCAAAAAAATATACAGGGCTACCATTGATAAGAATTGAGTACTTTGGAGAATAAATGCAGTTGTAAATCCATTCACACCATCTTTTTTCAAAACTAAACTTTTCCAATATCTGCATGAGAGATCTATAGCTCACAAGGTCCTAAGCCTTACTTATGTTGAGTTTTATAAGCATACCATGTTGTTTTTTAGACTTTAGAGAGTGAAAAATCTCATGCACCACTATAATTCCATATTGAATGTGGCACCCTAGCACAAACCTACCTTGTTCAGGGGAGATCAACAGGGAAATGAAATATTTTAATCTAAAGGAGACGGGTTTGGAGATTATTTTCTAGATCATATTGCATAATCAATAGGCCTATAATCACCAATAGAGGATTGAGAAGCCAATTTGGGAATCAACAAGAAAAAGTCACAATTGATGTCAACACTCACCTTTTTAAATTTCTTGGAGTGTTCCACCATTGCAGTCACCTCCTTGCTAATAATTGGCCAAAATTATTGATATAAAATGATCGAGAAGCCATCAGGATCTAGGGCTTTATATTTTTTCATATAAAAAAGAACCTTTCAAATCTCTTGGAGGGAGAACAAAACTAGAAGCATGTCATTCTATTATCTCAAAACCATTTGGTGATGTTACTGAGAATATCCTTTTGAGCCCTAAGGTTTGATGCCTCCAAATAGGTAAGGAGGTCAGTGAAGAATCTTATCACCTTTGTTCAAATCTCAGAGATCTATTCCAATTCTTTACCATCCCTTGCTGAAATTCTTGAGATTTTGTTAATAATACACTTTGCCTAGGTTGAATTATGGAATAATTTTGTATTATGGTCCCCTTCCTTGAGCCCTATCTTCCTCGACTTATACTTCCAGTATATCTCCTATTTGAGATGTAGTTATTCTAACTCAGCCATGAGGGAACATTCATTTTCATACATATCTACACTCATTTCAAGAATCAAGACAACCTCATTCAAACAATGAAGTTTACCCTCCACTCTTTTAGTTTCTTTAAAAATATTTTTAAAATGGTCCTTGTTCCAATGGTAAAAGTAGTTTTTGATGAAAAAAAGGTTTTTTAGAAAAGCTAAGAAGACAATTACCTTTTTTAGGAGGGGCATTTTTCCACCAATATTGAAATAAATCAAATATATTTGGATCCCTCAACCACATCATCTCAAATTTTAAAGGGCATAAAGGAGAGGATTGATCCATGGAAACCTCCCATTGAAATAGGGCATGATCAGAACCAAGTAACGAGAGAATTCAAATTAGAGGCCAATCATGACGAGTTGATTGGGAATCTATCCAAATGATTTGAAATGTTACTGAACCCTTTTATTTTATTGGTCCAAGTATATATAAATTTCTTAGGGATTACATCAATGAGCTCAAAGTTTGAAACAAAGGAAACAAAATCCCACTGCAAAGAAAGGGTTCTTCCCTTGCCTTCCCTTTTATCCTCTAGGCCCATAATGGCATTGAAGTCACCACCTAATGAAAATTTACCAATTGGGTGAAGAGACAAAATGTGATTTATTTCTTCCCAACAATTTCTCTTGAGGATAAGACTATTGGGTCCATAAACATTGAAGAGATAAAAGATCATATTTGAGGACAAGTATTTGATTTTACACCACTACCAATTGGATCCATTATTCATAAAGAGCACATATATTTTTTAGGAATTCCATAACACTACCAAGCCTCTCAAGGTTATAACGAAATATACAAAATAACCATTCCAATTTGGCCACTTAGGCATGAACTCTATCTCCATCTCTACTTTGGTCAATTTCATTTCTTAAAGTAAAAGGATATCTGGGCAAAGGGGAAGCACTTGAAACTTCACTAATCACATCTTGTTAGGGGCTTTGAGATCCCTAACATTTCAAGATATTAGCTTCATTGAGTGGGAGAGGGGATTTCCACCCCTCGCACTCTAGGAAAGAAAAATGTAATGGATTTTTGGTTTTCAAACAAGCCTTGCTCCAATAATTTTTTTAGAGTTGGGTTTGCAGTCTATCCTACTTTTTTGCCACAATTTGGTTTAGATATCAAACACTCCACTTGAGATATTGTTAAAATATCCTTTGAATTCAGTTCCTCATCTGAATCAAAAATATCCTCCACATAAGGAGTCTCCCAACCCTACACTATTGATTCTAGGACAAACTCCTTGTTTCTTATAGGCATAGGGTTGGGTACCAGTAGCCCCTCAAAAACTCAAACTTGAGACTACATTGCATAAATATTTGTGTCAATTCTCTAATAAATAAGGGAAGAAGCAGGGGATTTAATCAGATTGAAAGAATAAACAACTAGATTCTTGGCTGCTTCACATAGCTTGTGGGGAGATGAAGGCCCACTACCTCTTTGACTTAGCCTTGTATGATAGGAGAGGCTACCATAATACTAAACAAATTAACTTTATTCCTCTTAAATAATAAATTTGAAGGAGGGGAGTACTTTACCTACCATATTTTCCTTTGCAAGTTCCTACAAACTGGGGGGAGTGATCTTCGGCAATTTTTCTTGATATGACCAGTTTTATTGTAACTAAAGCAAAAAAAGAGTAGTTTTTCAATGTCAATATTTTGAACCCATTCCCTACCAAAGGATTTGAGAATGATAACTTCTAGAATCTATGCATCAAGGTTAATTTAAACACAAATTTTGGCATAGGTTGCCAAAGAGCCATCCAAGGTGATAGGGTCAATAGATAAGAAGTATCCCAACATATTTCCAACAACTTTCAAGTTTTATTCACCCCAATATTCCATAGACAATGCATAGAGATTAATATAGACAAGGACTTTTCTTTGAACCCACTTATGTGCATCAAAATTAGGGCACCAAGCTTGAGTGGACACACCCACTCCATTCATCAACCATGGGCATGAGGATAGTATTTTATCATTAGTGATCTTATCTACACATAAATCTAGGAAATAGCCGTTGGGAAGGAATTTTATTGAAACATCATCCCCCCAGTTCTCCTAAACCCAAATTTCAACTTTGCCAATCACCTACCACTTTCTTGCTACCTTTCCAATAATGTTGCAATCTTCTAAAAGCTTTATATTCACATCTAACTCCTTGCCTTCTAGGAAAAGTGCATGACTAGGCCCAATGGCCATAGTTGGTATCCCTTGAAGGAGCATGTAGTTGGGAAGGATTGCTAGAGCTAGGCTCAAGGTTGTTTATGCAATCCTTCTCATTCATATTTCCCAACAAAGAAGAGGAGAAACAACCAAGGTTTGGTTCACCACCCTATCTTTTGCATGAATCTCATCCTGAACAACTCTCTCATCCCACACCTGGTCCTCAATCCTTTCACATTCCCACTCCCCTACCTTGTTGATGTCCAATCACACATTGTGTTGATGCAGACTTCCCTTCCTAGAATTATTTTACCTACCCACCTCTCCACCTTAGCTAGTTACATGATGTTTTTTATTGTGTCATCATTATCTATATATATTTTCATTTTATTATTGATTATTGCTTCTATCAACTTCTATATTTTTTAGAGCGAGTCATAAATACAGAGATATACTCTCAAGCCTCTATGTTCTATTTCATGGTATCAAAGCAAGAATATCCTAATTTGAGATGTGTATTTATGTGTTTTTCATCAAGCCAACATTCACACACTACTCCCAAGTCTACTAAGAAAGTTTTTATGCCCACCGATATTTGGGTTTTTAAAATCACCATTTGGGTTTTTTTTTGTGATAAAATTGTAAATTTAGGGATTTTTATGAGTTTTTTCTATTTTTATAAAACATTTTTTTATGGGTGCATGCCACTATTTTTTGTGGATAGTACTAAAAAAATACATATTTAAAATAGATTATTTTTTTGGATATTTTGGTGATTTTATACGAATTTTTTGAAGTTTGATTTGTAGGACAAATTAAGAGTAAGAAATAAGACTATTTTTTTTGAAAAACTGTGGTTCAAAGTTTACATCATTATATTCTTCTATTCGATATCTTTCGAAAGAAATATAATTTGCAAAAAATAGAGTATTGAGGCACCTCAACATGTATTTGAAGGTGAAGGGCAATTTGGAGGGTTTCATTTGGTAGGGATACAACCTTTACATTATTTTAGTTGAGATCTGCCAATTTATGCACCATCACCCATGTGTCTACTACTATCACCACCATTATCACTCAGAGGAGTCTTAAACTTGCCATTTTATTCTATTAAATAAAATATTTGTCAATATAGTTTTTGAAAGTATGTGGCATGGTTGTTGTATTTGTTTTGTGAAGGTTTTCAATAATGAATAGGTTTGGGGTTTCATTCCCCCCAACCATTATTTTATTAAAATATTTTAAAATAACCTTCATTGCCCATTTGATCAATCACTTCAGTGTTGAGCCCCCAAGGGATCTCCCCTAATGAATGTAATTTTATTTTGTGCAACAAACTTTAGAGGCTCATATCTTTTGATCCGAGAGGTTTGGGAGGGTATTTTTTTCACTCTTATTTTTTCTGTGTTCACAATGGTAGGGTTTATTTCTTATTATGGTGGTCCTTTTTTATATAAAATACAATTTTTTCCAAAATTTATTGACTTTTCAATTTTGAACCTTCAAGCTTCTGTATCTTTTGATTTGTATATCATATCAACTTCTTATTTTTGGAAGTGCATGATTTTCCATGTTCTTTGTCTTTGAATTCATATTGGTTCATTTATGTATGGGGACTATAATTTTAGTATTTTTTTGTAGTTTAGTCCCTATAAAATTATATAAAACTATGTTGAACTACATCAGAAAATGTAAAAAAAACACACTTATAAAGTGCAATTTTTTTATTTGTATGTGGGGCTTCTATTAATGTATATTGTTATTGTAATTTCACCATTTTATAAAATGCCATGGGGGGTTTGTTGTATTTTTTCACAGCCTTGTCTACCTTCATACATGTGTGCTTTATTTCACACACCATTTTATTAGTTGCAGGTATTGCATATGATCTTTCTAATTTGGGACCATATATTATCATTGTACTCGTAATATTTTATAAATTTTCATAGGAGTTTTTTTTTCAAAACATCCTTGCCTACCTTTATGTGTGTATGCCTTATTTTATCTAACCTTTTCTTAGTTATAGGTACTACATATGGTATATCAAACATTCTTATCTGGGTCCTCATTACTCCTTAGGGTTCATCTTCATTACCTTTGTTACATTTTTTTAGGCCTAGTTGCATACATCTTTTTTTCATTCTTTTCCTTGCTCAACATCATGAGGGGGTGTTTTAATATGGTTGATGCTTCCTTGGTTTCGTATTTGAGTGAGTTATGTACCTAGTCTTTGTTCTTATATACTAGGTAAATGTAGCAACTAATTATCCATGCATATTGATGAAATATAACATGTACCATATAGACACTCATTAGATTATTTTTTATGAAATATTCACTCTTGGTTTCCTATTTATGAAGCTGCCTTATTTAGTTATAGAAACTATTGGATATCTATTTATAAAAGAGACCTTCATCAATTGATCAACATATATGAGAATGTTGGCATTGCACCATTTTCATCTTTGACATGCTACAAATTTTATGTGCAGGATCCTATTTAATCAATCAAGTTCTCTTATAATTTCTCTCATTTCTCTTTTAGGGAAGATTTTTTCCTTTGGGTTTCCTCCTTTTCTCTGTTTAATGGGGAACATTTTGTACATGAGTACCTTATTAGGCTTAATTGTCGGGACCTATTTTAAGAGGATTATGATATTCATTCATTTTTTATTAGACTTACCTAAGTATAAATACACACACACACACACAACACACACACACACATATTATTTAGGTTTTACTTAGTTTATTCAACTTTATTTAGTTTTGTTGACTTAGTCTAGTATGCACACCTCCTAGGATTAGATTAGGATAAATGGCATGCATAGCTTGGCCACTTCATCATTCATGTGCCTATTCATGTAGAGGTGGTTGCATACATGTCTATTACATATTCAAAATCTAAGTTTGACCATAACTCTAGCTTTTGTTATGTATAGAACAATTTTATTTATAAATTGTAAGCTAGTTGATAATCAAATTCATTCAGTTAGTTTATTTCTAATATATTAATTTATTATATGTTATTTATTATTTTTTGCATCAAATTATATATTTTATGAAGTGATTCATAACTATGGAGATATATTCATGAGCCTTTGTCTTCTCTTTCATGCAATTTTGTCAATTTTTTGGGCTTGAGATGTTTTTGAAGGCATATTTGTGAGCAGGGCCAACAAGGTTTAAAAATTGTAAAGGGTGTCATTATGATTATGATAACATATTGAAAACACAAAAGAGTGTTAATTTGGTATGCTACTTAGTCAAAAATTTAAAAATGGGGCTAATTGTTTCGTGAGAAATGAAAACTGATTGACAACACTTCTTGTGAAATTGTGAGCAAAAATTTAGATAAATGAAAAATCATAAGAAATATAAAATATCACCCAATTATGAATTGAAAACATGGATAATGAAACTTTGACACTATATTTTATTTTAGGAGAAGACAAATATTTAAGTCTAGGAAAGTGTCAGCATGGGATAAACTGTTGACTCACAAGAATTTTTTAATATTTTCATTGTGATATATGTATATTTTTAAAAATATATATTAAATGGATAATATAAATTGAAGGTTAAACATTTATTATATAGGAAGAATAAAAAAAATAGGTCAAATAAGATGAAGAGTCAACATGACTCTATAAATATTGTATAAGTTGCATGATGAAGTTGTTGTTTGTTGTTAACAATTGTAAACTATTAGATAATATAAGATGTATCCCCAACTTGTATGCCTTTATTGGAATATGTGAATATGAATCACATATATCTATTATGTGCATTCATTTTATATCAAGTATATGTATCTTTAGGGTACGTTGGGCTATTTTGACCTTGCAGTAGATGTAGGATATGATTTATCCATGTGTATGATTATAGATTGAATATGTAACTTAAAAATATGATTTTTTGTGTTTACTATCTTTTGAATGGTTGAGTATTTATGATATACTACAACATTAGCATATATTGATGAGGATTTCCAAGGATTATTGCTATAGTTTATTTTTTTACTTTAGATAATATTTACCTTATCCTCCCTATTTTATGTGGTTGGTGTAGTGTTTTGAACACTTGTGCACCATATACATAAAACACCATGATATATGACGTGACCACATACTTTACCACAATTTGAATTATTTGGTAAATGCCTATTTTTCTTACCATAATCTATTTTAATAATCATTTATAAAGGTCATCATGATGGTACAAGTCTCACATTGTCCATGTGAAATTTAATGTCATGGTAAAGGCATTCATCTCCTAAATGAGGGTTTTTAAAAAATAAATTAATTACAACTAATTATGACACTATTAAATGTAAAACACTTAAATTAGGAATGTTAAACATATATATTTATAAGAAATATAGTGGAAAGACATAATTAATTATTTCAAATCCATAAGTAGGGCATTGACATAGTATTTTCATATTTAGAATATAATAACACAAGATCTAATGGCAATCATTTTATTATGAACTTGGAAACACGTACCCAAAAGTGACAAGGACATCACTTAAGAATTTGTATTTGATCAGGGCTAAACATTAGAAGCATATGGACTATTTAAAGAATGTATGGAGCGTATAAATGCTTATAATGGGTTCAGAATAATTTGATGACTATGCTTGATTGGTTGGTATTAATTTCCTATTTTATCTCTTCAATGTACATGTTATGACACATGTAACCTAAAAATAAAACTTTTTTCTCATCTTAGAATGAAAACAATATCTAAAACTTAAGGGAATTGAAGTGAGCTTTAAGGGCCAGTGTTGAGGGATAGCAAGGCTTGATAAAACACCATATAATTATTATAACCTAAATGGTGGAAACAATCAGTAAATATATGTTGAAAAGAGGCAAGTTGAATAAATGAAAACAAATTTATTGATATGAAAAACCTAGGTAGTGCACAAAGAGTGTTGGATGGGAAACACTATCTTCAGATAATGATAAATGATCTAAAGAGTGCTTAATCTCTCTAGAATGTGTGTGAGTGCTCAATAGGATGTTACTAACATATTAAGTAATCTCTATATGATTATATTTATCTCCAATGAAAAACAATGCTCATATATTTATACACAATTGAATTCAAATCATGACCCTATTAGTGCATAAACTAACATCCAATGGTTAAAAGAAAAAATATGAGACAAAGGGAGAAATTTCACTCTAAACATAAAAATACAAAAAAAACCCCTTGTAATTGTATGGACACTTATAACACAAGGCACAAGACAAAGGAAAAATAGGGGTAAGTCTAGGGTGAGAAAATGAGAGTTGAAGGGTTGGCAAGGATAAAGGAGGACCATTGAAAGTAAAAAAAACACATCAATAACATGATAGTTTTTTTAATTAGTGGCATGGACAAACAAGTCATGAAAGTTGACCAATAATGGAAAAATAGACAAGTACCCTAAAATTATGCTAGATAATGACTAGTAAATTCCTAGGAGTGATTTTTAGGTATCTACATATTGTCTTACTTTAAAGTGTGCAACTATATATTTCAAATTATAAAAATAATACACAAAAGTATATAGTCTTCACTCATAGATGATTGAAACATAAGGCAAACACTTGAGAAACTACAAAAAAAATCTTTTTTTCTACATACGCATGGGTCAACATCAAATGATAATATATGCTAAAATATAAAGCACTGAAAATAAAATACCTCATATTATCAAAAGAGATATGAATATGGAATGGAGTTAGACACCCTTATAAAATATGAGACTCCACATGAATAAAAATTTGATTAAAATCTAAATCATCATAAGTTGTAGCTAGGCACCCTTTCAGTCATGAGCCTCCAAATTGATCATACTAAATGTTATAATGCACATGCCATAGAAACATATTTTTGAATATAATGAATATGATATATCTCCCCCTTTTGAGATGTGGGATGAATATATGAAAATTATATCTCAAATTAAATAGATTAGATGTAATATATGTAATATGAATAATATATAATTATAATGTAGAAATATGTATAGTTTATGAACATGCACCCAATATATATTTCACCATGTTTCCTTAAGATATATGTAATGGTAATATAATAATATTGAAAATCACAATAATAAGTAAATAATATAATGGAGGTGAAAATATAATTGATGCATGAATCATGGAAACATAATAAAAGCATAATAAGGAACATGTTAGACACATAATTAGTAAAACATGATAAAAGATATGTCAGATAGATGAGAAGCCACAAAGAAAAAAATTCACCCATTGAAATGAATATATAAAAAAAAATGCATTTAAATCAAGGAAAACAAATGGAAAATATATAACGCATGTGGAAACAAATTGAACAATGAAATTACATCAAAAACATGGAAGCACATTAGACACTAAGATCACATTAGTCATGTAGCAAGCATATCAAACACTAACATCACATCAAGAACCTATGTAATATATTCATACGAAATAATGTGGAAGACATACAAAATTTGAATTAGGAACAATCATATTAGACATATAAGGAAAATAGATATACATGCATATTACACACATCAAGCGAAACATGCACATGAGTAATATTAGCATCATGAATATAATAAGTGAGGCATCAAACACATGAACATGACATATATGATAGCCAAAAAAGTAAAACACAATATTGGTATGATATAAATCATGGGAACATAGAAATATACATGTATAAAAATAACATATATAAACATGTAAATAATAGAAATAATATCTAAAAATGAACATGTAACATGTGACAGAGCAAGGACAAACCCAAAGTTTTCCCCATAGTTATCTCTATGCAAACATGGAATCTCCCCTGATCCACTATGAAATAACAAAAAAGATTTTACAACTTTATGAAGGTTCTACATTCGTCTTGAAAAACTCATTAGTACTGTATATGAAAAGGAAATAAACTGGTATATTTTTATATGTGCATGTGTGTGACATGAATATGAGGGCATGCTATAATACCTTCAAAATGCATAAAATATTTCAATTAAATAATAAAAATAATAAATGTTAGAAAAAGATTCATGTATAACATTTCATAATAGATAACAAACATAAACTAGGATAACTAAAAATAGAGTTTTAAGTGCCAAAAAAATATGAGAAGTAATATGATAATTAGGTATAAATATGAGGTGTTGAGACACCCAAGTATAAAGAGATGATAATTCATCCTTTAAAGCATAATCTTAATCATTTTTAGTCCTTTTAGTTGTATCACTTTCATATCCCTTTGATTGTATAATGGTTTTAGGTTGTATCTTGTACCTTATTTTCACTTTCTTCAGAATAGACTTATGCCCACACACGTTAATGATCTCTCTATTTATTTATCAAACTTGATTCCTCACATGTTAGGAATTATTATTGTTCTTGATGTTTTGGAAAAAAAATATCTCTGTTCATTACAATCATTTACCGCTAATATCCGAATTTTAGACATCGATGCATATATATGTAGATACTCAAATTTGGTCATGAATACATAATAATTTTAGCTTTGGCATATATTTATCTTAATTGAATTGAGCATTGGAATCACTCATATTTCACCACATCACTTTATCTTAAGTACTTATATAGGTTGATTTAACTTATTAGGGTTATGGAGTGTAAGCCCTAGGTTGTTAAAGGGGTCGAGTATAGTAAATTAAGGTATAAAATATGTAATAAACAACACCAATAATTTGTGAAAGAACTTAGATAAAATAGCATTTATAATAATAGTAATAAATAATGCAAATAAGTAATTAGATAAAAACTAACTAATATAGAAGATTTGAAGGTTACAAACTAGGATAGGCATTGATCTCAGTGTCGTAAATAGGATCCAAGTGTTAGAACCCTTCTTAGATAGTAACACCCTAACTAGATAGTAGCACCAATGATGATAGTGTCATCCTTTTGGCACTAGTGTCCTATGTGTAGGACTTATCTAATATTCTAGGTGTACCTATGTTGGAGTTTGTCAAGCCTGTTCTTATGCGTAAAAGTTTTGATTCCCTATCAGTGACCTATTTGACTGATTTTGCATGTAAACCCTAGACCCCCATGTTATTAAGGCATACGATTGGAAAAAGTAGAAAAGTATTATGTTAGTGGGGTAGAATAGACATCCTCAACACCCCACTATGATGAGAGTTGCCTGCATACGAATACTTCAAGGAGGGATCAAGCTCGATGTAGTTTTTCCCACCTAAGTTATGGTACAAGTACAAGTGAAACTAGTATGAATGTTATTTTGAGTGATTTGAGTGAGGATTGAGACTAGAAATATGTATATTTTGAGTTTAGTAAGGCTATAGATGACTGTATGCAGAAGTAGAGAAGAATAAGGATTAATAAACCTTGATTGTGCACATGTTCTAAGCTAGTTTATGTTTTTTGCATCTAATTTTCATCTAGTGAATAAAGGGATAAAAGTCATATATATATATATATATATATATATATATATTGTTCTAGTGCTTTTTTAGGTTTTAATAGAGGTATAGGTAAACCCTAGGTGGTTTTTTATTTACAAATATATTCGTTGGTGATAAAAGGTAGGAAGAGGGAAATAACACCCTAATAGGACACTACTGTCATTGGTGCTATTGTTCAAATTATGGTACCAATGTTCAGGTGGCAGAACTTAAGGCACTAGGGGCCAGGATGCTAAAATGAGGGTTTGGGACTACTTTAGGTATGTTTAAGGATATGTTTGACCTACACAAAGGCTGGATAAGTGTATAAATAGGACCTAAGATAGGTCTAAGCTAAGCCGTGGATAGGTGGTCTCAATTAACACTCTTAACACTCAAGTGACATTTTTAGATGACCACACATGCCCATCCATTATAATTTGTTATTTTACACCTGCAAGAATATTTTTAATTTATAAAAATCTTTAAGCATCTATATGAACATTGAAAATTATCAATATCAACTATCACCTTTCTCAAGTCAAGATCGACCCATACAAGTTTGGATCGATAGTCGATCCTGATCTTTATGGGTTGTTCCTGACCCTTTCTCAATAATGACTCTATTTCAAATTTACACCCTCACTTACATGTTGGTCCATATTTTTAGGACAGGTAATGTGAGGTTTATTGTATTTAGATTGCTATAAATACACATTTAATCCACTTATTATATCACTTGGAAAGACTTGACAAATTTAGAAATTTTACTATTTGGGTACAGTAAGCAAATCATTCATATTCTATCCAAATTATATTATATTCACTTGAATAATCCATTATCAAAGCAACAAGACTATTGTATTAGATTTAAGAAAAATACTATCGAGTACTCAAGCCATCAATAGATGCATACATATAACAAATGATCACTATTTCATTAGACATGCCATGTGGGAGAACTACGTGGGTTTGATTTTCTCTTAGGATTAATCTAGACATATAGGTAGTTTTCAATCATAAAGGGGTTTATTGGGGTTAGCTTAGCCATTAAACTTCCCCTTTTATTTTTTAGGTTTTTAGCTATCACAAGCCCTAGTTAGGTTTCAACCTTAAAGAAGGAATTTAAGGTCATCCACACATAACTAAAGGTCAAAATTCTCCATATAATCATATTTCAAGTAGGCGAAGGTGATTGTATCATTACTCATCTATTTTCCCACATAGGTCAAGATCAACCCATAGGGGTCAAAAGCGATGGTTGATCCTAACAATTTCTAGTCAATTGTAAACCATAATAGTGAAAATCATTATTTTACTTGCACATGCATAATCAGGGCTAAGTTGATCATTTTCAGCCATCTTCTAGTCACACATAGTGAACCTACTAGGTCTTAACCAACTAAGTATTCTTGTCCTCTTTTTATTTTCCATAGTTACTTGTTTTAGTCTTTTGAGCTTTGTCCATTTCGGTACTTTAATTTCATTCTAATGCTTACAATTCATTTAAAATAGTTGATACCTTTCATTTAATTTTATCTTAATTAAAGTTAATATCCCAATTAATTCCAAATTTTGATAAAAACATATTGGTGAACTCATACATTTTTTGAGCATTGATTATTTTTTTGTCTTAGGATTTATAAAATTTCCTAAATATCTAACACTAAAAGAATTTTATTTCCACCTTTGATTCAACATCTGACACTAAAAAAACTTTATTTTGACCTTGGATTTGATATTTGACATTGAAAGCATTTCTATTTGCCCTCGGATTTGATATCTGACACTGAAAGCACTTTATTTTGACCTTGGATTTCAAAGGAATCAATTAGTCTCCATACACATAAAAAATCCTTTTTTATAAGACCTAAATTTTAGCTTTGTAATGCTTATTTATCAATTTGAAAAGAATATATGGTTATAATGGATGAGCACACTTTTAAAATATATATATATATATATAAGAGGTATAAAAAGAATTTTTGAAAGGGCCCCAAACCTTAAACAATCAACTAACAAAGATAAACATGAAAGTATCAAAAAAAGAGACAATTTGGTTCACAAAAAAAAGAATGAATTATCTATAGATGCATGGCTCAATCTGATATTGAAATATTGAAAGCATATTTGGCATGATTAGGACTATTATCAAGGACCTTCCTTCTAGAAATTTATTTATGCCAATAAGTTTCATAATAAATGCCTTTGATCACTATGTCTATTATGTTTAATGAGTAAGGGGTGGATATTATGTCATCATAAGACTCCTTTAATTTTATTTTTATTTTTTAAAACGATAAAATAATTTTGACAATTATTATACCAAAGTTTTTTTCCATAAGAATCATCCCCAAGTATTTGTTTATCTCAAGCTTCTAGCTATGAAGGAAATCATTTGGGTTTATCATCTTGAAATAGTTAGATAACCTCATAGGGTATCTCTTAGATTTCCTTCCATTTCTTAAATATATCAATGAGAACCCCTTAGTTGGTGAACTAGTCATCCACTTTATTACCTTCTCTATATGCATTGACTATTAAAACCTCTTCAAAGGATAGGAAAGTACTTATATCATCTAGAATTATATTTTTATAGTCTAGATCAAATGGCTTTCCTTAGCTAGGCAGTTGATAATATTTAGATAATATCCGTAAATCATTAGATGAGTTGATTTTATCTATTTTGTTACTTGGATACCCCATAAAGTAGCTTTTACTTCTACCAAATGATTGGTTTGGAATACCAGATTTCTCTCATAGGTAGTTAATACTTCTCCCCTGATGTTTCTAATTATTCCACCTCCTACTACCAAACCCAGATTTATTTTTGAGGCTCCATCAAATTTTAGTTTGAATGATCCCTTATAAAGTTACAATTAGTTTGATGGAATTTGTGATTCTTGAGTCAAATCTCATTATTTTTCATCTTATTCTGAATGATGCAAGAAATTATTTCCCACCATATCCCTAAAAAAACATGGGGAAGTTCCAAATGTCATAGATTTTTGAGACTTTCATTGCTGAATGAAAGTTGTCATTGAATAAAAGGACCCATAATTGAATTAGGATGAACCCAAAACACTTCAAACTTTGAAAGGATGCTTGTTATTATTTGTTAAGTGAAGGGACAATTGAGAAGAAGGTGAAACATTGATTACCCATAATTTCCAAAAAAACATGCACCTATTTGGAATATGTAGACCCATTTTCATTAATTTATCAATGGTGAGAATCTTATTTTGGACAGCTACCCAAATTTTTTTTGGGGATATATCTTGGTCTTAAATTTTGTTCCAAGGAAAACCATTAGGTTAGCATTGAGAGCTATCTTATAACTAGATTTCACATTATATAAACCATCACTATACTCAACCTAAATTAATTCATCCTGTCTATCTAACTTACGAATCTGCATGCATTTAAGGACACTATTTAAGTTTTAGACAATATCAAGATCTTGTTGAATATTAGAGTTAACAAATAAAGATTTCCATTTTTTACTTGAAGGGGATTCTTTAATATATCCAAGCACTCTTTCTCTCATTTCTTTTTTCAATTGTGAATTTATTTTATTCGAAGGGCTAAGATTTATAAGAGAGAAATCAAGAATCTAGGTGTTATCCTATAATAAATCCCATTCACCATTTATAACATTCCATTTTCTCCCTTTCAAGAGAAGTTTTTTGTTGTCCACTAAAAATTTATAGAAATGTGTGCTAGTTGGAAGAGATTCAACAAAAAATAATCTCTCAACCTTCAGTCTATCCAGATATTTATCATTTAAATCTCAGTCCAAATATTACTCTCTTTTAGGAATCTCTATCCCATCTTAGAAATAAGGACTTTATTCATTAATTTCATCTTAGAAATCCCCAGGCCTCCATAATTTTTTGGTAGACAAACTTTGTCCTAAGAAACCAAAACAAATATATTTTCTCCCTCTATATGAGTATAAATAAATATTCTTTGGGTTTGCTTAATTTTATTTGAAATAACCTTAAGCATATTAGAAATAGACATAAGATAAACTGATAGATTTTGTAGCATGTTTTTGAGCAATTGGAGCTTCCTTGTCTAGTTGAGAAAACTACCTTTCCATATAACAAATTTATTTTGAAATATTTCAATGAATGGATTACAGATAAAAAGAGTCACTCTTCCCATGAAATTACGCATCCCTAACTACATTAAGGGGAAATATTTTATTTGACAACCCAGGATTCTAGCAATTTTATGTTGTCTAAGAATGAGAGATTTAATAAAATATAGAGAGCTTTTATCAAGGTTAATTTTATGGCGTAAGACCTTTTCATAGTATTTCATAATATATCTTATCTCTTTAGCTTCCTTAACTGATGTTTCTCCTAGGACTAGAGTGTCATCAACAAAATATTGATGAGTAATTGGGTCAGTGCGTAAATCCAGTTTAATAACTTTTATCTTACCCATATTAAGAGTTGAATAAAAGATTCTACCAAAGGATTTAACCATTGTGATAAACATATAAGGATATAAAGGATTTCCTTTCTGTATTCATCTTTCAAAAGCAAAAAATCCTTGGTCTCTTAATCATCACCAAAAAATAGGAGTAGAAATACAAATATCAACCAACTTTTGAAAATAACGCTGAATCCAAACTTTTCTAGAATTTTGTCTATGAATCTCCATGAAACTCTATCATATTCTTTATTCATATCAAGTTTTAGAATCATACCTAATTTTTCCCATTTTCCAAAGTGTGAATAACTTCAACCATGACAATTATTTTGTATTAAATCTACTTGTTATGTATAAAACAACTTTAATGTTGAGAAATAATGGTAGATAACAAAGGTTGAATCCTTATTGCCATAAATTCGATGATCTTATATATAGTATTATAGGGACATATAAGCATAAAATAATTAAACTATTTCACTCATTTTTTATGCAAGATTACAACCAATAAAGAATTAATAATTTATCTAAAAATTTTATGAAATGTGATAAATTCACTCGCTGCTATGAAAATATCCTCTTGAACTATTTCCTAGATTTGACAAAAAAATGCTACAAAGAAGCCATCTAGACCTGATGCCTTATCATTTCTCATATATAAAAAAATAAATTTTAATTCCTATGGAGATAAGAGGCATTCAAGTGTGTTATTATCAGTTTGATTAAGAACTCTAGGAATGGAATCAAAGATTAAATTTTCAACTTCAACGTTATAAGTAACCATCTCGAGAGAGAAAATATATCCTCTTCTTTGATATCTTCATTTTTTTACTTGTGTTTCCATCATATTTAGTAATACCTATAATCATGTTGTGAATTTTATGTCTAAGAGAATAGATATGAAAAAAAGTAGTGTTCCTATCACCCTTTGTCAGCCATAAAGCTCTCGATTTTTGTTTTCAAAATGTTTCTTCTTTGATCGAAATAGAATGGTATTCACTTAATGAAGAAGGTATCTTGATTCATGCCATTTAGTTGAATCTATTTTTCAAAATCATGTAGCTCCTATGAAATCATTTTCTTTTGTCTAAAAATATTACCAAAAGTACCCTTGTTCTAGATTTTAATATTGGCTTTGACATGCTTTAATTTCTTAGTAAGTCTATATATAGTTTTACCTTTGATATATAATTTCCACCATTATTTAATTTTATCCTCTAGATTTGGGTACTGAAGCCACATCATTTAAAATATAAAAGGATTTTTATATTTCTTAGATAACATTTCAATGTTTAAAATGAGAGGATTATGATCAAAACCTAATCTTGGTAAGGAAGAGAGACATCAATTTTGATGTATGATTCAATCAATGGTAATAAAAAACCTATAAATTTTGACCTAAATGTCTTTATCTCCTATTATTATGTTTGTCTAGGTGTACCCAACACCTCTGAACTCAATTTCCATGAGACCACAATCCAAAATGAGATTGGTTGGGTCCTCTATACTTATTGTGAATTTATGACTCCCCCCTTTCTTTTCTAAGGGAGAGAGGGGCATTAAATTCACCAACCAACATCTATTTAAAATCCTTATAGGATTCTTTGAATCCTCTTAGCACATTCCAAAGGGGCCTTCTTCCAATATAATAATTAGGAGCATAAATATTAGAAAGAATCTATTAAAAAATATCATGTTTATTAGTGAATAAAATATGGAGGTGATGACTATCATTGATCAAAATATTCCCTTCAACCACTTGAAGATCCCAAAAGGTAGATAAATCTACAAAAACACCAACTTAATTGACCCCAAAAATAGAGGCTTTATTCCAATTTTTTTTAATATTAACCAAGGTTTGATTCAACATCTTAGTTTATTGAATGGTAAGGAAACTAGATTTATGATTCTTTCTAATATCTCTAATGATTAAATACTTATTAGGACTATTCAATCCTCTAATGTTCTAAGAGATAATCCTAATTTGTGAAGTTTGGAGGGGCACTTAGATACACTTAGCTCCAATGTGATTTGATTCCCTTTTGAAACTTCTTTGGATGTTTCTCTATTCTGAACCGCCATGTGATTTGGTCTTCCATTTTTAGAATCTAAACATAGATCCACTATTTTTTTCTCATGTATAGTTAATATTACACAAGAAAAATTCAAATCTAAATTCAAATCTAAGGAAGGGGATCAATTTTCATGTCCATTGAGCTCTCCAGTGAGCAAGGGTCCACTTCCTCCAAATTTTTTTCAATCTCATCATTTGAATCTGATTTCTTGAATTGAGTATTTTTTGGGATATCCTTGATTGTATTCAAATTAAAGTTTGTTAATGAGAAAGATGGATTAAGGGTAGCATCATGCTTACCTTTATTTTAGATCTCTCCTTCCTCTAAATCCTATGTTGTATTTTTTAGAGTCTTTTGCTTGTCCCTATTTGGAAAGGTCTTCTTTCTATGGTTCAATATTTGGTTCTTCCTTTTGTTATTTTTGACTATGTATGGCGTTAAACTCTTCTGTCTCTTGATCTAACTAATTTTTCTTGCCTTATCAATTGAGTCATTATACATTGACTCTATCTCTTTTTCATTAGAAGTTACATATTATTCCTTGATTTTATCTTTGGTCTCCTCAGTAATTTATCTTATTATCCATCTCTTTTATTCCTTCTTTCTCATCATGTAAGCCTTAGACACATGTCCTAGGTTTTGGCAATTTTGGTAGACTATTGATGAATTATCATATTCTATAGCTTGTATTTAGTCCCCATATTTATTGGAGATATTAATAGAGGTTGGTAGTTCTTTATCCACCTAAGCATTCACACAAAACATAACATATATCAACCTTTTCCTAAAATTAATAATTGCATTGAAGGCAATGAGTTATCCAAAAGTCTTAGCTATCCCCATCATAAATCCTTTCTCCTAGTAGTACAGTAGGAGACTTAAAAATCTAACCCAAATAGGAATAAAAATAATATTTTATTTCATTGGATCAAATGCATGCTTCCATTTCCTTAAAAAAAGAATTGTTTTCCCTAAGAATCATGGTCCATCGATCAAGATTCTGGTAAAAAATTATTTATTCAAAAAGGATATCAAAAATAAGGTTTTAATCATAACATGTATTTTTGTATGACCCTTAGGTATCCACATTATTTCATCCCATACTTCTAAAAATATCAATATTTAGTTTGACTCTCATAAACTTTCCTATTAGTGAGATATCCATCTATTGGAAGATATGTCGACGATCTGATAAAGAGTATTCAAGTGGAAGCCACTCTTATCAATCATGGATTCCAAAGATAAATATTTTTTGGTTTACTCTTATTGAAACTCTGTCTACCCATGTTTTTGGAGTTTGGTTTAAATTGGGATTTCCAAAAATCATCTCGATTCCCCAAAAATTTTAAATTTTTCTCGAGACACTTGAGTTGTGAAGGTCTTACCCTGGTCATTTTTCATTATCTTTTACATATTATTGATCTATATGATTTATATCTTGGCTATAGAGTCCTCCATGTGTAGATCCGTCACCATCTCATTTTTATCACTCATAACTCATTTTAAAAATAAAAATAAAAATAGATCAAATATAAAAATTATAATAAGGTTGAAAACATTAATGTACAATCTCAAGCCTTCATCAAATCATATGTTAAGATACAAACTCCATTAACACAATTTTTTTAAGGTCAAGCATGACATGGGTGAAAGAATAGTCATACATTTAAGATGCTATAAGGATTACGCTAAACCATCTTGATGGGTTTATTATGTGTTGATAAGTGTTTCCATTGATGTCAAGTTGCATCTGGTGAAGATGCATGGTGAGTGGTTTATGAGATATGAGCTTATGTGCTTGATGTGACAAAGAATCCATGTGACAATAGATAATTTGAAGGTAACCTAATGTATCTCTATTGAGAGAGAATTTGAAGGAAACCTAATGATTCTTATGTTGGTTGATGTTACAGTTCAAGTCAAGTGAGCATTAAATCATGTTTGAGTACTAGTTCTTGAGTACAAAGTGTCTTTAGAAGCCTAGTCTAGACCCTATGAGAAGGTTTTCATAGTGAAGTTTGGTGAAGTAATTAAGCACAAGATTATGAGAGGATTTTTGGAATTGTGTGATAATGAAAGAGAATTGTATATACTTTTATAATTATTTCAAGGTCAATTTTCAAGTTTCAAGTGCTTGAGAAGCCTTGTCATGGCACTAATCATAGCATGAAGAGACTTTGTGAGAAGGTATGAGTATGATGGATTGGTGAGATGAGTAAAAAAAGGCATGAGTGGATGTATGAGGATAATTGAGAATTTATGTGAAACATTGGATCAATAAAGAGAGTATCAAGGTGAGGTTACAATGGTAGGACCTTTAGATCAAGTTTGCACTTAGACGACTCCTAGACCCTGCCTGGCCTAATGAGGCATCATGATCTATTGTCAAGACACATGAAGGATGTATGGTAGTGTTTTAATCATGTATGAGGTTTATTTAGTATGTGATAATGGTGGATAAGACATGGAAATAGGCATGTAGGTGAGTTTCAAGTTCTAATGTGATTTGTAGGTCAAGGTCTAAGCAAACCAAGAGAGAGTGTGTAGCCTAATGGGGTATCAAGATCAATTTTCAAGGTAAATTCAAGTATGAAGCTTAGATAAAGGTATGATATTATGTTTTAAGAATTTTTACAAATTTTAAGGTCATGACTTGCCATAAAAGGCATGAAAAGTGGTTTAGAGGTCTCTCAAGTGTAGAAAATGAAGGGTTCTCAACCTAAGAAGGATTTTATTGTGTTTGTTAGCTCATAAAATATTTGAATGGGAACATAATATATTAATATTATAATGTTAAGGGTCCTATATCAAATTTATAGGAGTTAGTTTTTAGAATGAGGGGCTAATCTTTATGAACAATCATTAACACTGAAACCTGTGTTAAACCTCTCTAAAACCCTAAAAATAACCCGATGTGAAAGATATTTTAAAAAAGTGATTATAATATATTGGCATGGATATATAAGTAATTATAGGTTATATTAAACTCTCTCATGAACCTCTAGTGTGATTGGTTTGTTAGGTATGTGAGTAGACCCTATAGGAAAGTGCACATTTCTCAGAGATTTATAATAGTAGTCAGAGTTGAATAAGTAAAAGTATGAAAATTAATGAAGGTTTAATATTGATAATTTTATTTTATTTACATGGTGGTTTATGGATATTTTTCATCCCTTAATTATGCTAAATTGGTCATCCAATTTAGCTAGGCCTATTACAATTTAGCCAGTCACTAATAGGCCTAAAGGTGGAAATGACAAAAAATCCAAGTAACAATGAGCAGAGGTTTATGAATGTGCTATCATGGAATAGGGATGAAAAAAAGTGCATGGATATTTTGTTAAATAGTTTTAATACATTCTCATCTTTTGTATAATTTTTTAAGGTTAGTGGTTATAGTGAAAAAGTTTCTCACAAGTTAAATTATTTGGCTTAGTGAGGTCTGTGTACAGTGAGGTTATGATATTAGTATGCCAGACTAATATTTAAATTTTACCATGTTATATTTATATATTATAATTATATAATGGTATCATAAGATCATATAAATGTATTTAAAATATCTTAAAGTGTTCATATAGGTGTTGAAGGTCATTGTCACCATGACTATGCTTTAAGGGAAACTGGCAGATCTGGGTAAGCAAGTTGTAATGATGAGTTGGAGACTCTTTGATTTGAGTTGAAGTATCTAATGAACATGATGTTTATATTTTTGAATTGTATTTAATATACATTCATTTAAATTTTTTTTATTTATAATGAAATTGGTTGAAATGTTGAAGCTAAAATGGCCTATCTGATTATGGTTTGACTATGTATAGTAAGATCAAAAGATTGATATGAAAGACTAATATTTTACATTAGACCTTGTGATTTTTGTATTTGAGATTGATTTGAAATATTAATTTCCTTTTAGGTGTCGGATATCAATTTGTTCATGACTGGGTTTTAGAGTGTTCTACAGTTCTGAGTGTGCTACTTGCAGAGAAGGGTGTCAGTCCTTTTGCCATGAGTTGTGAAGTATAAAACATATGGTGATGACCCTAATGTCATATAAATTTTGTATATTATATTTTTGACATGTTTTTTTAGCTAATTTGTGTTTAATATTTAGTATTTCAAGAAAAAATTTATGTAGGTTCACAAGCCTAATTGTGAACAGTGCTAATGGTGTGCTTCAAGTGGTGGTTGGAGCTAAAAAGTGTCATGGACCTAAGATGAGATTATAAGGGGTATATCTAAGTGAAATATGATATGTTCCTACTGTGTGAGGAGTTTTAATGTGTTCCAAGGAGTTCAAAGAGTAATGTGTACTAATGAAGGCCTAATTGAATTAGGTCTCCTTAAGGCCTAAAGAAGGATTTGGTCCATTTGATCTTTCATTAACCTATTATAATGATTGATTCATGTATGAAAATTTTTATATGATAAATTTTAAGGATAATCCATTTTTTCAAGTGTATATATCCAAATAAGAAGTATATGATCAAGAGGTTTGTGTAATACAAGGCAGTTTTAGGCCTATTTAATTAGTAAAAAGTAAGTGAATGAAATAATATATTGATGAGGAGAAGGAGGTATTTTAGACCATTAGATCAGTATAGAGTATCTATTATGAATACTTAATAGAGTTTATATGTATGAAAATTAAGGTCATATGACCTAATCTATCTTGAAGAGATCAAGTTGAGCGAAGAAGCCTAGAAGGAAGTTTAAGAAGGATAAAAGTGTAAAGAGCTGAAGAGGTGGTCATAATTAGTTGGGTGAGAAATAAGGTGTCCTAATAGTGATCAAAGAAATAAATTATATGAGTTTATTTTGATTCATTTAGGGGGTTGGTGCCTTATTTCAAGTGGGTGCTTGCTAAATCCTAGTCAAATGGGTGCTTGGCTAGTTAGGGTTGGCTCTCCATGTCGAGTTGGTGCTTCAATAAATTTGGCGTTTGTATTATAGTGATATAGTCCATTTGTATATATCATTAGGTTTTCATCCCCTTGAGGGTTTCCCACATATGTGATGTGTTCTTGCATTTCATGCTTATGTGGATAGGTGTTTATGCTTACTAAATACATGTGCTGGTTTGTATGGTTCATTATTGCTAAAGTAAAATTGATAAGAAATTTTTAAAGACTGATTCATCCCCCCTCTTAGTAATTTTGCTTCCAAAATTTGGTATCAGATCAAGTCCTTTTAAGTAAGCCTAATAGCTTAAAGGAGATCCTAAAAGTGAGGATGGCTAGTCAGCAAGCTCAAAGTGGTTTCTTTACTAATTAGGCATCATTCTTCAATGAAACTACTTATATCTTTTAGAGAATCAGAATGAGTGCATATCTAATGTCAATGGGCCATGACATATGGAATTCAATTATGGATGGATACACTCCACCTCCTACACCACCAATTGATGTAGCAGGTAAGAAGGAAAGTGAGAGCGATTTAAGGTAATGAATGCCATTCTATGTGGCATATCAAAGGCAAATTTTGTTAAGTTGATGCATTATGAGTTAGCCAAGGTGATATGGGACAAATTGAATATCATATATGAAGGAGACATCAAGGTGAATATGGATAAGTTGTAGACCCACAGGAGATAGTTTGAAAGTCTGAAGATGAATGAAGATGAAACCATTGCATCCTACCTGTTAAACTTTGATAAAGTTGTCAATGTCATTAGAGGATTGGGAGAAGTGAAATAGTCTATAGTTATTCAATATGTATTGATATCACTAACTCATAAGTTTGATTCTAAGGTTTTTACAGTATAAGAGATGCAAAATTTAGATAAACTAGAAATGGATGGGCTTCATGGCATCTTGACTGCCTATGAGATGAGAATAAATGAAGGCCTCCCAAGAAGGAAGCAACATTTAATGCTAAGAATAAGTCAAAAGCGAAGAAGTTCAAGGATGAGGAATGCTTAGATGTTGATTATGATAAACTAATAGCCATGTTTTCAAGGAAATTGAGGTTTGGCTTTGGTAAGTACAAATGTAAGTTACCTTTCAAATGTTTTAACTATGGTAAGATTGGTCATTTTGCATCTATGTGTCCTAACAAGGATAAAACTAAGCATGATGAAGAACATGATTAACATCATGGAGATGATATGAAGGTCTATGATCCTAAAAAGAATAAGAAATATTTCAATAAGTATGAAGGTAGGAAAGGGTCATTCAAGAACAAGAGAAGTTTCTACACCAAAGAAGATAATAACTCATCTGATGTAAGTGACACAAGTACATATGATAGTGATAATGGTAGTAATGAACCTGAACATGACAATAATTTAACCTTATTCATGATCATAGAAATAGATAATGAGGATTTCTTAATGGGAAAGAACTTATGGTTGATGAAGATGAGGCTAAATTAAACTTTGAGGTAGAATTGGTGAGTGCTCTAGATGAGTTGAAGTTTCAAATAAGGAAGAATTACAAACTAAGATAATTAGTTAAGGAATATGAAGAGCAGATTGACTTATTTGAGGAGAGACTGAGTAACACTTATAAGGAGTATGATGAGATCATCAATTAGATTGAAGCACAAACGGAGATAGTCATTGCAAATCTAAAGGCTAAAGTGGAAGAATGCACCAGATATGGAAATGAAATAGAATGCTTAAAAGTTTAGTTGGATCAAGCATATAGTAAGTTAAATACCTTTATGAAGTTTGAAAAGAGTATTGATGTTCTAGATAGTATATTGAGCAGTCAAAAGTTTGCAAGTGATAAGATAGGTCTTAGTTTCAAATAAGACCAAAAATAGGTAACACAAGTCAAGGAGAAGGCCTATTGAAAATAAGAGATAACATAAAGAGACCAATTAGATAGACTAATGCTATTAGGTATGCTAATTCATTCAATTTTTACTATTTTGTATGCAATCAATTTGGTCATTGAGTAAGAGAGTGTAAAAGACCCTCCAAGAATGAGTACTCATGGGGCTATGGAAGGAGACATAGTTCACATTAGTCAAGAAGTATGTATGAGGTTATTTTCTATAGTTATCATAATGTGTAAAAAATTTCAAGATTATTCCCTAATAGATTTAGAATGTCATCAAGTCAAAATAAGAGGTTTGAAGCCCCTAGAGTGCAAGAGAGAAGACAAATGAATTTGTGGAAACCAAATACAATAAAGGTTAATCATGATCAGTCTACAAGCTCAAATGGAATGTTTTCTATGGTAGATAATACTTAAAATGAGAAATCAAGTCAAGAATATCTGTTGTCAGCTCATATTAATGATCAAATAGTTTATGAAGAGGTCAAGCCTATACTGCTAATCTAGCCTAAAAGGATACTAAAGAATATCCAGTCTTGTGAGAACATGAAGATCTAGGAATCTCCTAAGCTTGTGTTTTATAGTTCCATATGGAAAGAGGTGACTCCATTAGGCTTCATAGAGACACTCTTTAATTTTCAAAAGCATGATTGATGCTTGGTTTTATGGGGAGCTATTCAAGTTATTGACTAAACTTGATCTGTGGTCTTGTAATTTGAGTTCATTTGAAGGAGGTATGTATGGATTAAGGGGGAGCATATTTCTATATTGCTTCATATTCTATGTGTTAAGATTTTATTTCAAGAAGGTGTGGTTCCAGAAGTTGAAATATGTATGACCCTTTATCATTAATGTAAAAGGGGGAGAAAGTTCAAAGAAGGAAGATTGACCAAATTGGAGGAGTGAGAGTGATTAGATTGAAGTATGTTTTGTCATCAATGATAAAGGGGAAGTTTGTTGAGAAGTATTTTCATTTATGTAAAGTTTGATGTCATTGATGTCAAGGTTCATTTGGTGAAGATGCATGGTGAGTGGTCTGTGAGATATGAGCTCGTGTACTTAATGTGATAAGGAAACCATATGACACCAAATAATTTGAAGGCAACCTAATGTCTCTCTATTGAGAGATAATTTGAAGGAAACTTAATTATTATTATTTTGGTTTATGTTAAGGTTCATTTCAAGGTTCAGGTCAAGTGAGCATTAAAACATGTTTGAGTACTAGTTCTTGAGTACAAGGTGTCATGAGAAGCTCATTCTAGACCCTGTGAGAAGGTGTGCATATTGAATTTTTGTGAATTAAGTAAGAACAAGATTGTGAGAGTTTTTTTTTAATTTTTTTATCATGCAAGAGAAGTATAAATACTTTAATAATTATTTCGAGGTCAATTGTCAAGTTTTAAGTGCTTGAGAAGCCTTGTCATGACACTAGTCATAGAATGAAGAGACCTTATGAGAAGGTATAAGTATGATGGCTTGGTGATATGAGTACATAAAGTCATGAGTGGATGTATGAGGATGATTTATCATGTATTTGAAGCATTATAGTACTAATGAGAGTCTCAGGGTGAGGCTACAGTGGTAGGACTTTCAGGTCAAGTTTGCACTTAAACCACTCCTAGACTCTACCTAGCCTAATGAGGCATCATGATCTATTGTTAATATACATGAAGGATTTATGATAGTGTTTTAATAATTAATGAGTTTTATTTATTATGTTATAATTATGGAGAGCATATGGAAAGAGACATGAAGTTCAGTTTAAAGGCCTAATGTGATTTGTAGGTCAATGTCTAAGCAAGACAAGAGAGAGAGTGTAGCTTAATGGGATATCAGGATCAGTTTATAAAGAAAATGTGAGTATTTAAGTATGGATATAGGTATTATATGATGTTTCAAGCATGTTCACAAATGTTTAGGTTATGATTTGCAAGAAAAGGCATGAAAATTAGTTTTGAGGTCTCTCGAGTGCATAGAATGAAGGGTTCTCAACATGAGAAGGATTTTCTTATGTTTGTTATCTAATTAAAACTTTGCATGTGAACTTGAGTTATTTATGCTATCATTTTAAGTTTCCTATCTCAAATTTCTAGGCATTATTTTTTGGAATGAGGGGATAATATCTATGAGCAATCATTAACACTGAAACCTATGTTAAACCTCTCTAAAACTCTAACATTGACCTAATGTGAAAGATCTTGTTCAAAAGTGCCCAAAATGTATTGGAATGGATAGATAAGTGATTGGAGGTTTTATTCAACTCTCTCAGTCACCTCTAGGTGTGATTAGTTTATCAGGCATGTGAGTAGACCCTATAGGAAAGTGCATATTTATCAGAGATTTGTAGTAGCAATTAGAGTTGACCAAGTCAAAGTATGAAAATAAATGAAGGTTTAATATTGATTATTTAATTTTATTTACTTGGTGGTTTATAGGCAGATTCTATCCCTCAAGTATGTTAAACCGGTCATCCAAGTTAACTAGTCACTAACAGGACTAATGGTGGAAATAATGAAAAACCTACGCAACAGTGAGAAGAGGTTTAAAAATGTGTTATCATGGAATAGGGGTGAAAAAAATTGAATGAATATATTTTTAATGAATTTTAATACATGACAATATTTGGTATAATTTTTTAATTTTAGTGGTTATAATTAAAAAATTGCTCACAAGTTGAATTGTCTGGCTTAATGAGGTTTGCGTACAATGAGGTTATGAGATTCATCTACAAGACCAATATTTCCTTTTTAACATGCTATATTTATATATTATAATTTTATAATGGTCTAATAATATCATACATATTAATTTTAAGTCTTTTAAAGTGGTCATACAGTGTTAAAGGTCATTGCCACCATGACTATGCTTTAAGGGAAACTGGCAAATCTAGGTAAGTTGCAGTGATGAGTTGGAGACTCTTTGATATGATTTGAAGTATATAATAAACATGGTATTTATATTTGGTAATTTTATTTAATATAAATTATTTTAATAAGGTTTTATAGACAGTTAAAGTGGTTGAAATGGTGAAGCTAAAATGGCCTATCTGATTTTGGTTTGACTGTGTATAATAAAATCAAAAGATTGATATGCAAGACCAATATTTGACATTATACCTTATGATTTTTGTATTTAATAGTGGTATATATATATGTAAAAGGATATTTTTGAATACATCAATGGTCATGGTAAATTTTATTTTAGGTGTTGGAGATCAAATTGTTCATGACTGGGTTTTGGAGTGTTCTGACAGTTCTGAGTGGGCTACTTGCAGAGAAAAGTTTGAGTCCTTTTGACTCGAGTTGTGAAGTATAAATAATATGGTGATGACCCTGAGGTCACATAAATTTTGTATATTATATTTTATTCCATGTTTTTTTCTCTAATTTGTGTTTAATCTTCATTAGTTCAAGATAAACTTTTTATAGGTTCACATGCTAATTGTGAACAATGCTAATGGTGTGCTTCAAGAGATGGTTAGAGATAAAAAGTGTCATGGACCTAAGATGAGATTATAATGGGTATAATTTATTGAAATTATATTTTACTACTTTTTGATATTTTTAAAGTGTTCCAAGGAGTTCAAATAGTAACGTGTACTAATGAAGGCCTAATTGAATTAGGTCTCCTATAGGCCTAAAGAAGGTCCATTTGAGCTATGGCCAATCTATTGTAATGATTGATTCATATATGAAATGTTTTATATTAAATATTTTAAGGATAATCCATATGTGTAATTTTATATGTCTGACTAATAATTATATGAGTAAGAGGCTTGTATATATACAAGGCAGTTTTAGGCCTATTTAGTTAGTAGAAAGCAAGCAAATGAAATAATATATCAGTGAGAAGAAAGAGGTCTTGTATATTATCATAAGAGTATATATGATCTATGATGAATACTTAATAGAGGTTCTATGTATTTAAATCAAGGTCATATAACCTAATCTATCTTGAAGAGACCAAGTTGAGTGAAGAGGCCTAGAAGGTAGTTTGAGAAGGATAAGAGTGTGAAGAGATGAAGAGGTGGTCATAATCAGTTGGGTGAGAAATAAATTATCCTAAAATTGATCAAATAAATTAGTTGGATGAGTTTTTACTGAGTCATCTAGAGGTTTGGTGCCTCTTTGCAAGTGGGTGCTTGGCTAGTTGGCATTGGTGCTCCATGTGGAGTTGGTGCTTCACTAAATGTGGTGTTTATCTTATAGGATTGTAATCCATTTATAGATATCAATAGTTTTTATTCCCCTTGAGGTTTTCCCACATATGTGATGTGTTATTTTATTTCATACTTATGTGGATAGGTGTTTATGCTTGCTAGATCTATATGCTTGTTTGTATGGTTCATGATTGCTAAAGTAAACTTGATAAGAAAGTTTTGAAGACTGATTCTCCCACCCCATCTCAGTCATTTTTATTCCAACATTATGACCATAGAGAATGTCAAAGTCTATGAATTTGACTCTGATAAGTAAAACATATTTTATCATATTGATCTAAAGTAATTTAGTGAATATCTTGATGCCCACCTGG
This sequence comes from Torreya grandis, assembly GCA_037957365.1. Lineage (NCBI taxonomy): Eukaryota > Viridiplantae > Streptophyta > Pinopsida > Cupressales > Taxaceae > Torreya > Torreya grandis. The sequence continues at coordinate 2,964,492 of JARHVA010000686.1, read as the reverse complement.
ATGAAGTTGACTCTTTACTATTTTTAGCTTGACAAGAACAAATGAAATATGTTCAAACTATCACATATGAATAAAAAATGACTTCATTAGTACTATCAATCAAATTTTAATAAACGTTACCACATATGTTGTTACCTCTACTATTGACACTATCATTACATTTTCACATTTGGGTTTGGGGGAAACATAATGCTTTCAATAGATATATATGCCCATGCATCACCAAATGAATCAAAAACTACTTGATAGGTATGCATATTACATCACCTCCCTTTCCTACATAATCCATCATGCAAACTATTTCATCTTTGCATGCTAAGGGTTGTAGTTAGAGCAAGGTATATCAAAATATATCCAATTAATGGATCTATAAGTCTTACTTCACAATCTGTTAACACCCAAGATTATACCATATCATTTGCTTACAAGATTTGTAGAAATAAAACTTACATTATATGAAGGTAAATGAGATCCATAACATCACCCTCTATATTTTCATGTGGCATGTATGGACTATGCTTTTAATGACAAGTTGCTAACTTAGTTATTTCCTAGAATCCTATAAGATAATGATTTGTGTTAGTTTTATGATTTACCTATCCAGTTAGTCAAAGAATTAAACCCATTATAAGATCAATTTCTCAAGCATTTTTCTATCAACATTGATGCAAAATATCTCTTATGCATAAATTTATTAACTTGAGTAAGGAACTAATGAGACTATTAGTGACTATGTACTTTGTTAATATACGATGCTCACCAAAATGACTAACACCTTGGAAAATAATGAGTTACAAGATACATTTAAATAAAATTTACTAACACTTTTGCATGAGTCAATCATTTTTAATCAATTTATATCATTTGAAGAATTGTTTCATATAATAAAATAAAGAGAAGTCAAAATTCTCACTTTAAACAAGCTCAAATATGCATCTGCATCTGCTTCAACCTCCATAATGAAGTTTCAAATCAAACTATACACACATAATATTTTTAAAATTTTATTAATTACTGATGCTCTTTATCTTATAGGAACCCATCGAGTCTCAATCTCTCTGAGTGCATGCCTTGAGGGGTGCACCTAGAAAAGGTTGGGTGGACCATTGATGCTTCACAAGATTGTTGTCTCTTTTACCACTTGTTATTTATACACTTGTCTCCTAAAAACCATTCTCCTAAGATTTGAGTATTATTTTACACCTTTATCTAATCATTTACTACCTTCATTATCCCTTTCCCTAACTTAAACCCATTTTTGCAAATTTACATGACTATGTCAGCCACATTGACCTTGTATTATTATTGACAAAGCATACTAAGAACTAAGTCAGTCATGGTTGACATAGTTCATTATCTAGTTAGTTTTTTGTCAATTTCATTACTAGGTTGATTGGGTCAACCTTGTCAGACAAAATTTGTATAAGGCTTTAGGTTGATATCCACCTATATAAACACAATCATTTCTCCATTTCTAAGGGAAGAAAATAAGAAGAAGATAAATTGGACATATACTTATCCACCATTCTACTTGAGTTTGGAAATATGGATATTATCTTGTGGGAAAGTTTTTTGGATGCATTGATAGGTTATGTAGTCTAGAGATGATTTATCTTTTTTATCATTACATACCATAATAACCTATTATGAAGCACCTCGGACAAGGGAGAGATTGAGGCTCGATAGGTTCATCTTCAAAGGTAAGTATTCTTGACTTTGTTCCTCCTTTGTAAGAGTATATAGATATGCATTTGTATTTCTCTTTTATGCATTGGGATTTCGTATATATTGACATGAGTATATGTATTTTATCCATATTTAATTTTATTTTTTATTACCCCCACTTTGTGCCACAAGCTTTGGTGAACACTAGATTATGTTTTGATTTAGTTGTTATTAGTTTAGTGAATATGAAAACATAGGACCTAATTACAACTATTGCGTAGTTTTTCTTGAATGGAGGCTTTAAAACCCTCTCTAGTGATATTATTATGGTAAGAGATCCTTTGAATAGGTATATTGAATCCATATTGGTCATGACCTCAATTATCTAATGTATCCCCAATCAAAAGTGTAAGTAGGATCTATCTTCTTTGAGCTAGGATTGATTTGTAGACTTGTTGCATTTCCCATTGCATACATTTTGGTGAACCTAATGTGAATATAACCTTCGATAGTTTTATTTCTTGATTTTATTTTTATCATTTTATTAATTTTCTATATTTACAATATTATGTCAACCAGGCCAGTATAGTTCTAACTTTTATTTACAAGTTTAACACATAGTCATGTCAAATAACTCTATTATTTTTAGGTAGGTCTTCATCATATATAGGTTACTAAATTAGATAGGTTGATCAGTATTATTCTTTAGTACCAGATAATAAAGTATGTCAAATAGGTCAACTTAGTATTTTAGTCAGCATCTAGATAACAAACTATGTCGAATAGGTCACATTAGTCTTTCAGTCAGTATCCAGATAATAAACTATGTCAAATAGGTCAACTTAGTCTTTTATTCAGCATCCAGATAACAAACTAAGTCAAACAGGTCATCTTAGTCTTCCAATCAGCATATATAATAACAAATTAAGTCATGCACATTGACTTAGTCATCTTATCTTGCTTCAACAAATAGAGTTTCATAGAACTAGGTCAAACCAGTTGACTTAGTTTGTAGAACTTGAAAGTAGCATTCAAGGCACTTCAGTAGAAAATTTGTAATCCTAATCATCTTTCAACCCACCAAGGTTCCTCTCTTTCTCTCTCTATTAATTTAGTACTTCATTAAAGTTATAATTTGTGTAAGTTTATAGTATTTAAAATCAGAATCCTTCAACCAACTAAGTCAACTTGGTCGACTTAGTTTTGTAGCCTGCCTTTTGTCTAAAATACTAAGTCAACTTGGTTGACTTAGTTCTTAATATACTCTTGCTTCTACAAAATAGTATTGGCACAGTCGACTCTATTCTATAATATTTGCATATAGTATCATCTAAACTATCTCTATACCATTTTTTAATTGGTAATAAATAACTATATGCTAGTAATTAATTCACACTTTTAATTTTAATTGTTTGCATGATTAGATTAGATCACATAGTATAATTAGGTGGTTTTTAAAATTACTGATTAGTTTCACTAGTTTGTTTTTTTTTGCACACAATATCAAATCACACACTATTCAAAATTCACTTAACATTTGTCTTCCCAAGGTCTAGCTACTTGGATTTCATCACCAAAGGGAAAGTTGACTTAGTTTTCTAGCCAAGTATAAACACATGGTTAATGGTATGTATTGGAAAATCCCCTGACACCCTTATCATTGAGGAATTATGAAGTGAGGGGGTAGGCCCCAATGCCAAACTAGTACCATTTCCAACACAAATCTATTTTAGCCTAAACATATTGAAACCATCTATAGATTGCTTTCTTGTTCCCTATTTTCATCCAACTTCCCTATCACACTTACAATTAGACTTTATAATAATTTAATAATACTCAGGATGACCACTTAGTTAGCATTTACTTTTTAGTTGACTAATTACTCTCTGATCATTATGTTTTGTATTATAAAAACTTGCATTAGCCAACATTGGTGCAAGGTTTTGTATTGTGTGTCTCAATTGGATCATTCTCATTGATCCAATTATTTGTGTGTTTGCTTCCATTTCTTGCTCCTACAAAAAAATTCTCTTTTTTTAGCACATTGTCATTTTTTTAACATAGTCTCTTACATATTATATTTTTCCCTACATGTAGTGCTAAGTTGACTTGGTTGACCCTGTACTCTTTTTTATCATTCAAGTTACAATAATAAGTCAACTTGGTTAACCCTATATCCTTATTAGACTACATTTTCTCTATCTATAGTACTAAGTCAACTTGGTCACCTTTTACTCTCTTCTGTCAATCAGGTTATAGTACTAAATCAACCTAGTCAACTTTGTATCTTTATCAAACTATGTTTTCCCATGTTTAGAGTACTAAGTTGACTTGGTCAACCCTATACTCTTATCTATCTCTTGGATTACAGAACACAATCAACTTGGTCAATTATGTATCCTTCCTATCTCTTTGCCTTTGCATCATATTTGTCTTCCCTAATCTTTCTCCTTCATCATGAACTTCCTATCTAAAGATAAGACTGAGTTGAATTCAATATATATGATGAGTTTTACCAACCCGAATAGGTTATTCCATAAGCATCTTTTGGTTCTTGCACTAGATAAAAGTAATGTGTATGTATCCACTTACACTACAAACTATGAGACCCTGCCTCATTCTTCTTGATCAACCTAAATTAGAGTATACCCCAGAAATGATCTTTTTCATCATTGAATTTCCTCAACATTGAGGAAAATATCCTTCTACTATTTACCATCTCAGATAAGTGATCAAGTCGAGGAACCCCATTTACCTTCTCCCACATTCTCACATGGATTTAGGGACACTAGCTTCATTGCTTCTCAGCCTCTTCCATCTATTTTGACCCATTATTATGCCATGGCATTTTCCTCCTTTATTTCCTCTACCTCCATGCCTAGTATCTCTACTAACATGGCAAGTTCTATATCTAGTGGGCCTCTTCCAAGACCCACTCTTCTCAATTATTTCACTAATGCATCATTTTCTACCCATGGTAATCATGCCTCTAGTGCTAATTATTCTCATATCCCTACTAGTACATATTTTTCCACACAAGAAAATCATGTTACTAGTGCCTCACTTACCAACAATTCTTCACAAACAACTACTAATACCCATAGTGGTACCCAAGCCACTACTACCAATTCTAATGCTTCACACAATGCTAATAATACCATTCAAACCCATTAAATTCTATTACAAACTCTTAATCAAATGATTGTTTTCCAAGATAACAATGCAAATCAAATGATGCAAATGTAACATCATCTTATCCATATTCATAACCAACTTCAATAGGTTCCATGGGGAACTCATAACCAAAATGATCCCCCTCCTCTTCGAGATTCCCATGCTAATCTTATCCCTCAACATATTCTTGTTAACAAAATAAGTAAGCACCTTCAAAATGAGCCTCTTACACCTCAAATTACTAATATCGATATAAGAGGCATCACCCCTACCATTACTTATAATGGGTCAATCGATCCTACTTTCCACTTAAAAATATTTGGAAATCTATATAAATACTGGATCAAATTAAATACATTTGTCACTACCAAGCTAATATGAAAAACACTCACAGGTGATGATTTATATTGGTACAACCAACTCAAATCTCATTCCATCACTAGTTTAGAATATTTAGTCAATGCTCTAGTCAAGAATTCCAAACTAGTGATCTCCCTGAAAATACCTTGGCCCATTTTATCAATTGTAAGCAACTTGAGACTAAAATCGTGTAAGATTACATCAAATGATGGAAGACCTTGTCTAATAAATGTGAACATAATATGGTAGATGACAACCTATTTCATCTATTTACCAATTCTCTTTTCCCCAAGTTGTAATATTGGGTCTAGACTCTCTCACCACGTACTTTGGAAGAGGTAACTGACCAAGTAAAGTGTCAATATTTCCTCATGCATCAATTTGAGCCATCCCAACCTTCTATGAGTAATCACATGTTAATCAAAAATAAGAATCATCATGCTACAAATGATGGTGTCACTGATTCTTATGATACCATTCATACTATTCAAACTATTATTCCCATCTAGGCTCTAAAACAAGCTTCTCTTCCTAACCACATCACTAACCCTCATTTATCTTCCACAAATCACATAAATGTTTATAAACATTTATCCTTATTAGAATTTAAAAAATGTCTACCAAGGGCTCTTCTATGAAAAATTGATTGCACTTGTCCCATGAAATCTTGGTATAATCCCAATAAATTTTGTTGGTTTCATTCTAGTTGTGGTCATTCTCATGAGACTTGTAGGCAACTTCATAATTTGGCTATGGATTTCCTTCTCGGTCCAAATTTTGACCATGATTATGTCATTCATAAACATCAATAATCATATGACATTTCCTTCAAATCTCATGAAACACAAACTATATCTCAAGCTTTGAACTAGGCTAACGCTCATTTGGCCATCTATAAAAATCCTCTTTTGAATAACCAAGACAACCCAAAAAAACCTACCCTTTCTACCAATAATGTTGATAGTATTCTTAACCCACCTCTTAAAGAGAATGTGGTCAATATGACCAATGTGTGAAGGGTGGTTTCATTCATTAATCTTCATCCCATCCACACTCCTTAATTGTCTCACACTTTTTATGTTATCCAAGACTCTTCTCCAATTCACTTAACAGAATTGGGGTAAGAAGACCATATATCATTTGATGAACCAATTCAAACACCTCCCTTGGATAATAATTATCATACCATTTATACCATTCCTCCAACCTCTTTGCCCATCACCAATGATACTCAAACTTCTATCAACACTTCTTCTCAAACCAAACCTACATTAACCACCCCATCTTTTCAAGACAATAAACAAACTTATCCTCTAATTAAACCTTTCATATCTTATCAACATAAATTCACATGAACCTTTGCTCCTCCTTCTAAGGGCCTCCTTCAAAACTATGCACCTCTTTCCAACAATCCTCTTATGGGTTATGATGAATGGGATCCTATCATAGAGCTTACTAATCTCCCATCTCAAATCCTATTTCTTGAACTTATACAAACCTCTCCACATCATTGTAATCATCTTATGAAGCTTTTGTTTGAAATGAACATCCCTTATCCCCCCCTATCAAGATGTGAAGCCACCTTATCTAGATCAAAAGATAACACTTTAAAACAATGTTAAGTGATGTCCATACATGTTGATGAAATAATGGACACTTATCTTTCCCTCAAATTCCCCATTGCTTCTATGATCCTTGATGAGATTCTAATTTGTGTGGATGATCCTCCTCTCTTTATCAGTGTCTAAATTGGTGATATCCAATTCAAGCATGCCTTGATTGATGAGAGTTTAAACACTTTTGTTGCCTCTCTCAATTTTATCAAAACCCTTGGATATTCTGAATGTAATCTTAAGTACACATGCAACACATGTCAATATTATGACCAAAGGCAAATACCTCCCTTAGGTTGTGTGTGGATATCTATCACCATCCTACATATCACCGTTCACGTGAAGGTGATGATATTCAACTTTCCTCTATCCTATAACATTTTTCTTGGTAGGCCATGAACTCATTTTATGAGAGTTGTTGCCTCTTCTTCTTGTTAATGTGTCAAATTTCCTCATAGTGGAGCAATCTATAGGATTCAAGGTGACACTAACCTTTGGAATTTTGAAAAATTATAAGACCATGGTGTATACAATATTCCCACCCTTAAACCCTTACAAAGCATTCTATTTCATGAATCTCAATGGTTTAACTTTCTTGTCAATTCCACCTGAGGTTACAATGATCACCCCAAACTCATTAGAAATATGCCCCTAACCTCCTAGATTTTGATGATGATGAGCTTGATGAGATCAACCTCAATATTAAAACCTTGAATCTCTCACCTCATCTCATTTCTCAACTTACCCCTTCTTTGAAATCTCATTCCCATCAAACACCTAACAATTACATACCCGTTATCTTAACTAAGACTCACCATTTTATTCATCACACCACATCAGATGACAAGGTCATCTCTACCTATGCCATTGATCTTTATACACCTAATTATGATGATGGATATACCTTATATGATCCATTCTTAAGAGGTCTTGTTCTGGCATGAGATGCTAAAATTATTTGTTATTATTCCTCTTTGCTTTAGTCTTTTTGTATTTCTTTTAGCATTCCATCCTCTATCATTCCTAATTTTAGCATTTTTCCTCTTATTTTTAGGGTAGAGATGCTACACACACCTCTAATTTCTAAATATACTCATAGGATTATGCTTATGGATCATGTTATGACTAGTCCCTATCACTTTACTAGATACCAAGAACCCTCTAGATGACTTATCCCTAAGATCCTTGCAACTATCCTTCAACCTTTTATGCATCTTGCCCCTCTTGTTAATAGAGCCCAATTCATATGCTATTACCACTCCCTCTATAGCTGAGTATTTTCCATTTTCATATCCTATTGCTCCTTCAATTGTGCCTTGCCCAGTCTCTCCACTAGCCCTACCTTCCCTTGGTAATGGTTTGTTCATTTTACCACAACTTGATCTTTTGTCCACCAAATGGGCTGATCAACCATATTGTGATATTCATAAAGTTATCGGTCATTAAACTAGAGACTATTTATTATACCAACCTTCCTTAGCTTCCATTTCCACTCCTCTTGTTAGTACACTTACAAAGTATACTAATAAACATATCTATTGATTCTATGACATATATAATCATCCATCCACACATCATCATAAGCTAAGATAATATATCGATACTTTGCATCCCACCACTCCTTATCCCATAGAAAGGCTATACGTCTCCCAAAATTATTACCTAAATATCTTTCCAAATATGGAGAGACATATTGTCTTTGGCACCAATACGCTACTCATCATACTGATCACTATCGCATCCTTTAGTAACATCTCAAGGATCACCTCATGACTATTCCTATGCCTACTACCCTTGCTCCCATAGGTCTCCCTTACAATTAGGCTGCCCCTTAGTACTACATGACTCCATGACCTATGGTCCCTTCTCCACCAATGACTCATTCACCTATGGCCCACTATCTACCAATGACCCCTTCTTATCCTATAGAGTTTAATCCCATTCCTTCTCTTGAGCATCCCTTATATAATAGCTCTCATAAACATGATCCTTCAGGCATTCTTACATTTTACATCGAGAAGATTTGACGTGAAGTATTCTCTTAACTTTCCTTAAAGATCGATGAGACTTTGGTTGTAGTTCATGTTCAGATTCTTAAAGACTTATAAGATGTTATGGATATATGTGGTTAAATATATTAGTATTTGTGAACATAAGCATGGTGTTCTTTCATTTATTTCTTCATTTGGATTGGATGTATGCTCCAAATTTTCATTTATCTATTTTATATCATTTGATATTATGTTAAATTCTTATCTATTTTACATGGTGACTTTTGTTTCACATTACATGTCGCTTATGATGTCACTTATGTTCTCTTATGGATTTTTTTTCATAATTATATACTTGTTTTTCTTAAGTTCCTTTTTTCATGGTTCTCTTATTTTTTTTCATGATTATTTGCTATCTTATTTCTATAAACATGGATAATTATTATGGTGACTTGGTTATACACACCTTTCTCCCTTTAGTCATTCCTCCTTTACCATGTGATCAATTAGAAAACAATTCATCTCATTATAATCTCTTTTTATCAGTCCACTTTGGATCTCCCATTATTTCCCTTTATTTCCTTTCATAAAGTAAGCATACACATGGTTGAGACTTGAGATAACATGTTGGTTCATAGTTAAGCCTAAGTGTTCTAGTCAGTCACATCTATGGACTCTTAACTTCCTTTAGCCTAAGCTTAAAGCTCACTCATGTGTATCACTTTATCTCTCATTATTGGTCATTCTAAGTCCATATGGAGGTAGAATCTTAAAATCCATAAACATTCAAAAGCCAAATCATTTAACAAAAGGCAATGATCTAAAAAATAACATTTAAATTTTTCAAAAGTCAAATCACACTAAAAGATGTCATTATAAGCACATATCCCTTTTCTAATCAAATATCAAACTCATAGTTGGCCTCATGATAGAGCTAAGTTCCATTGGGGTGTGGTAGGCTAGTAGATTAGAAAAGGATAATAAAAAGTCTTTTAGTGCTACCTACTTTCTCATGCAAGTAACCAATATTCATAGTAGACCGATGGCTCTATAAGGGGTCTTAAGGAATGGGGAACACATCGTGGGAAGGTAGATACATTTTATTTTTCTTATAAAAAAAACCAACATGAGTTTATCTTAGTATCACACTTATTTTCCTACACAGCTTTGTGCCTATATTGAACATGTATCTTTTGTATATTGATGGTCACTAGTCACTTAGTGTCTTTTCATGTCCTTAGTATGCCTTATGTCTCATAAGGTATTCTAATTAGAAACCTACATTATGATAATTACATTCCTTATTTCATTACCTACCACCCTAATATTTATCCTTCAAAAATATCATTTTGTTCACTTATCACTTCCTACCACCCTAATATTTATCCTTGAGAAATATCATTTTGTTCACTTATCATTTGTGAGTTGCAGTGTAATACCTTGGAAAGGACTAGGCCTTCCTCACAAATTACCAAATTTTCACATTACCATTCAAAACATACCCTTTTTACCATATTTTAACATTATTTCCACCTCATTGGTATTCCAATTATGAGTTTTAGTGTAAGACCATGGATAGGACCTGACCTTCCTCACAAAAATTTTCAATACCCAAGTCACAAAAAAATTACATGTGTCAAATATGAGATAAGATGTGATTAATTATGAGTTATATGTCATTGACATGCTTCCCATATTGATTTAGTATGTTTTATGCTTAATTCATTAATCTTTCACTTTTGTGTTCTTATTTTCTGATTGCATATAAAAATCCAACCATTTTTCTTAAGTTTTTCATACTTCCCAACTTGAATTAGTGTGATTAATTTAAGACCATTTTGCTAATTTTATTTCTTTTTAATATTTTATAATGTGATTTATTATGACTGATTGACTTAATTGATTTATTCTTATACCATTTGCCTTTCACGTGCTTTCCATGTTATTACATTACTTTCATACTTCACAACGTGATTTAGTGTGATTTTACTTGTTTTAATTTGGTGAAAATATTTTTCATGGTTTAAAAACATTTTGTACTCTTATTTACCACTTTTTGGTTTATTATACTTAGTCATATTTTGTTATTACACATTTCCCATTGTAATATAGTGTGTAGTGCATATGTCTTTGATTAATTATACTTTTCTAAGTCTTTTTCGACTATTTCTTTTCAACCATGCATATGTACTCCATAATGCTAGAAAAGAAACCACTCCACATATATTTCCTATAGGACATACAATAAAATCAAAATACATGTGCTATAAATAAATATATCCATGCATCAACAACCAAAACAAAAATATAACTCATGAATCAATATCCAACTATCAAAATAATATATCTTTATATTCCATGTATTTTTATACAAAATATCAAAACACATCCCTCCATCTCTATGGTTGGGTCCCATCATGTCTATCTCGTGGCCTAACCATGGTACCCATAGCTGCCCTAGACATTCCCTTCTACATGATGCACTATAATGAGTTTGTATGAGATCTCAACCTTGATACTTGTACCTATCTCAGATGGATTATGGTAACCATGTATGTGGCTTTCTATTGAGCCAGGGCCTACCAAGCCTATGCCTCTCCTACTCCCACATCTTTCAATGGTTGAAATCCATCTCTGCATGTCTATAGTTACCTCGTGGCCTCCCCACTTGTCTAAACCAACTCACCTAAGATGGGTTAGATGATACCATAGGATCATCCAACATATGGTGAGGTCATATGGTGTCAGTATTCCATCCAATTTTTCATGGACCACTGACACGACTAAGGACTCCCATCTGGTATCCTTTATCACAAGTCTATAAAAATTAAAACATATATATATATATATATATATATATATATATATATATATATATATATATATATATATATATATATATTAGATCACAAATATATCTCAAATTCTATCTATCTACAATCATATACAACTAATATTCTATCTCAAAGACTAATAAATATAATATTTATTACATGTCTTGGTGTCACCAACCACTGTCTCCCTGTCTACCCATCCATCGAGCATGATCTCTCCATCGACCTATCCCCTGAACACCTCATCCATGAGTCACCTCTTAATTAAATCAAAACCTAGAGTCACCACTTATGCACACATTAAGCTTCTCCTCAGTGGTGCCTTTATTGACCAATTCCATCCTAGGCTAACTATCGAGTCATCCTATATCACTACCCTCTATGCTCGGTCCTACCACTGATGTCTCCATTGGTGGTGTGCCTAAGGTGGTCATTGATCCTCCTAATATGGTGCCTATTATGATACCTATTAGACTCTTGCATCCAAATCCATGCCCCCTCCTCTATCAGCTATCAACTATCATGCTTGATCACTCCATGGTATCACATGTTGCGGTGTGATCTCTAGTCTCTCAATTGACACTCCTCCTCTTATCTACATTGGATCTCTCACATGTCATGACCAAAATGTTGGCACTATTATAAGATCCACTGGGTGAGGAAGTCCAAACTATCCTTGTAAGTGTCACTAGTTGTGGCACTACCCAATAGGTATAGTGGCATGTGATCCACTTTAGAGCTATCTATGGCACCTTAGTCACCCAACTTAGCTAAATCATAACAATATGTGCATAGGGATACCACATGATCTCTCCTCATGTGACCATATACAATGCTAACATATGGGGTAAACTAGCTGGCTGATACATCAATAACCTCTCATATATCCATGTACTCAGTAATGCCACTGATTCCATGGTATTTTGTTCTCATATTTCTTATTCTGATCATATAGTTGTCTCTACTAACTCTTTTCCAAACCATAAAATATTTTGAAGTCTTGATATCATAAGAAATCCTTTCAATTAATATATGTACATGTTGCAAAAATTTCTAATTTTCACTCTTTTTCACTAATCTCTACAAGTTTGCCTAATGTTCCTCACATTGGACACCTTCACGTATCTCACATCTCCTTTATCTACAACACTAAGTTAAGTAAAGGTATGTGTTTTTTAATTTTATCCTTTCATTTATCTTATTTGATCCTTATTTCACTTTATTCAGCTCTAACATTATGTCATTATGTTTTTTCCCAAACCACCATCCTGTGTTGCACCTACATGACACATGATGAGATTTGAGTGGGGCATATGTATACACAATATTTTCAAAATTTTATCAATTATTGATATTTTTTATCTTGTAGGAATTCATCAAGTCTCAATATCTTTGAGTTCATATCTTAAGGGGTGCACCAAAAAAGGGCGGGTAGACCATTGGTGTTTTGCAGAATTATTGTCCCTCTTACCACTTGATATCTACATACTTGTCTCCTAAAAACTATTCTCCTAAGCCTTACCTCCTATTTTGTACCTTCATCTAGTCATTTACCACCTTTATTATCCCTTTCCCTAACTTAACCCCTTTTTTGTTATTTAACATGACTATGTTGATCACATCAACCTTGTATTGTTATTGACAGAAAATACTAAGAACTAAGTCGACCATGGCTGACATAATTCGTTATCTATTTAATTTTTTGTCAATTGCAATACTAGGTCGATCGAGTCGACCAAATTTTTTGAAAGGGTTTAGGGTTAGATCCACCTATATAAACACATTCATTTCTCCATTTCTAAGAGAAGAGAAGAAGTAAGATATATTGCGCATCTACTTATCTACCATTCTACTTGAGAAACAAGCTTAGGGTTTCATATTTTATTTGGAGATAAGGATCTTATCTTATGGATAATTATTTTGTATGCGTTGATAGGTTGTGTATCCTAGAGATGATTTATCCTTGTCGTTCTTACATACCAAAAAAACCTATTGCAAAGCACCTTGGCCAAGGGAGAGTTGAGGTTTGATAGGTTCATCTTCAAAGGTAAGTATTCCTGACTTTGTTCCTCATATATATATATATATATATATATATATATATATATATATATATGAATTTGTAAGAAAAATCTAATTTAGTGTTCACCAAAGCTTGTGGCACAAAGTGGGGGTAATAAATAATAAAAGTAAACCTACATAGAATAAATATAATCACATCAACATATATGGAATCCCAATACATGGAAGAGAAGTACAAATGCATATATATATATATATATATATATATATATATATATATATATATATATATATATATATGCATTTGTACTTCTCTTCCATGTATTGGGATTTCATATATGTTGATGTGATTATATTTATTATATGTAGGTTTACTTTTATTATTTATTACCCCCACTTTGTGCCACAAGCTTTGGTGAACACTAGATTAGATTTTTCTTTACTTGTTATTAGTTTAGTGAATATGAAAACATATGACCTAGTTAGGATTATGGCATAATTTTGTTTAATTGGAGGATTTGTAACTCTCCTTAGTGATATTATTATGGTAAAATATCCCTTGGCTAGGTCTAGTGGATCCATATTGGCCATGACCCTGATTATCTAATGTATCCCCAATCTAAAGTGTAAGTTGAATCTATCTTCTCCTAACCAGGATTGATTTGTAGACATGTTGCATTTTCAATTACAACACAAACCATATTACAAAGTTAATCTAATAGATACTAAAATTGATGCAAAGATCACACAACCTTCAAATAAACATTTTTTTATCATGTCAACCAAGAAGGTAATTATTTTTATTACCACAACTACTCATAAATTGTTACAAAATTTATTTGAGTGTAATATCATTACTCTAATTCCACCACTAGAGGTTGACATAAGTAGACCTCAAATTAAATCATTTGAGAGTAATGTATATTATTATTACCATATAACAAATGGAAACTCTACTAATATATGTTTCAAGATCAAACACCACATTCAATATCTTATCGATAACAATGTCATTGAGTTATGCACTTCTACAGAGGAAACTAAGCCACAAAAAAATGGAAATGCTAAATTGAATATTTTTAGTGAGCCATTCCAAAAACATGAAATAATAAATGATAATTTAGTAGTGCATCATACCTATAATTCATAGCCAAATCTTATTACACATGATCATCCATTATATGGAGTCATAGGTATAATTATTCAAACATCCCAACCACGTCTTATGATCACGTTTGATGATAGTGAGATAATAGATGATGATTCTAATTTTCATGCCTTATTTATATGAACATTTATTGATCAACAATCCATACACAATGTACTAGTAAATAATGGATCAAGTGTTAATACATATACAATGACATTAATCTAATCATTTGGTTACACACAACATGACATACAAGAAACATATAAAAATGTCAAAAAATTCAATAGAAAACAACAAAATACTTTGGGATACATTGTGTTACCTCTTCAGTTGGGTCTTGCTATATTATCCATTAATTTTCTAGTTATACCAAAAAATGAGGTCTTTGATATGATATTAGGATGCCCTTCTTTATAAAATATCTATGTTGTACCTTCCATAATACATAGATTCCTAAAGTACATTCATTACAACTAAATGGTCATAGTTTCAAGAATTAGATATGAATACCCTCTACAATCTATGGTACATCCTCCTCCTCCCCATCCACCACCTTAGTGCATTGATACATCTATTAAAAAAAAACATATTTATAATTGTTTCACCTATACAAAATCTTTCTATACAACCAATTCAAAAAAAAGTACAAAAGTCTCGAAAGTAACCAATGCAAAAACAAACATCATATCAAAAAAAGGTTTTAAGTTCATAAAAAGCACCATCACATGCAACATATGTTAAATTAGTGATACACACAAATAAACATGTTATATAAATAACACAACATTTGAAATAACCTTATAGTATTCTTCATCATATTTGAAACCTTCTTAGATCCTCTAAAGCTACTCTTCCCACACATAGTTACATGAGTTGTGATCTAGATAGTTACACTATAACACTTGATGATTTTTCTTATTTGGAGTCACCAACATCTATCAATTTTTTTCCATGAAAGGTTACCCTTACATAGTCTATTATGGATCCTTATTTTGACTCTCCTCTTAAGGGGATCATTTGGTTATCTCATATCCATTTCAAATATTCTAAAAAAAACATTCAAATAATAAAAAGGGAAAAATTTATTGTACATTGCTTCTTGATTGTTGGATCATGTTATTATTCTACTTTTTACACATGATCGATTTTATCAAATTTTTAACCCTTAGATATTTATATCTTTTTGTCCTCTTAGATCATATTTTTTACTTTCTCAATCTAAATAGTCCAAAATAATGATTTGATATTACCATCTTTTACCATTTAACATGTTGTCACATCCTTAACAAAAAAAATTATATTTTTCTATCATAGTAGGTATCAACCACAAATATTCAAGATCAACTATTACTACTATCCCCAACTTGATGATACTAGCCTATATATTTTTACATAGTCATATGAAAATCTATGAAAAAAGAGCCTTAATGTATCAAAATTTTAGATACTATAATTAGTTTCAATTTACACAACAATATTATTTATGTGAACTCTTTCCTTTGTGTACTATATTTTTCATACATGCACATTACATACCTTAAAAAGTGTATATTTCATGGGATTATGATGTAAAATCATTCTTATAAATCCATATTCTATCTCCTATATTCCTTTCATCTACAATTCACATCTATAGTATGGGCATCTTACTCATGCATAATCATGCCATCATATTTAGTGCATAATTTACCTCGACACATATTGTGGATTGTTTATATTCATTCCATTTATTCTAATTTGAAACCCAAGTTTCATCTCAAAATATCTACTATTATTATTGCAACATTCAAAAAATTAAAAAATAATTCAAATATTTCAAAAAAATTAAAAAACATTCAAAAAAATTTTAAATTTTAAAATCCAAACTTGAGCATAATTATACATCTATTTTACATCATTTTCATATATTAGTTATCTCATGATTGGTATATAATACAATATTTTTCTATCACACATGTTATTTATCACATGATTAATAGATAACACAATCTATTTTATATCATTGGTATTTATGAGGGCTATGTAGGACATACAAGTTTTACAAGGGCTTAGATGTTGGACTTCCTCTACCTAGCAACCATGCTATGTTGAGGGCATCTTATTCAAAGGTTACAATAGTTACAGGTGTTACTATTCTATAACCCCTATTCTATGTTGAGATATATACTCTTTACAAATATCTTGATAGTGTTTATATCTTACATTATATACATAGAGATGATATTTTCTAGGATATGATCAGATTACATATACATGGTGTAGACTATATTTCTAGTTCTATGTTCCATTGATGCTATTATTTGTATATAGTAGATTGGAATTTTTTTTTATATCATGTATGGCCCTTGACCCTTGTGTGTGATTGTGACATAATCATGTCTATTTAGTGAATGACCCTTGAACCTTGTGTGTGATTGCGAAGTATTCATGTCAATTATGTGTATGGCCTTTGGCCGTATTGTATGTGGCCCTCAAACTTCTTTGAGTGTAAAATATTTTTATATTTTTCATATGTTGGCCCTTGGCTCTTTGAGTGATATTTCACTTGTTGTGTTTGTGTTCTTATTGATCTTGTTGAGTTTAATGAATACCATGATGCATATCATGCACTGACTGCATATAACTCTTATATTACAACTACTACTATGAGCTTCATTGATGCATTTATCTAGATTTAATATTTTTTGCCTTGTCTTATATGTTACATACATGCTTTGAATGATACATATATTACTATGATGACACATTTTTCACATATGTTATGATATTCAATGATGCAATTAAATTTTATTTTGAGATGAGTGACTTTTAAGACACACTCCTCACCTCAAAAATGGGGATTTTTGTGGGATTTTAATACAAAGATAATCCTCTATGAGTAGAAAATTATTTTTGGGTAAAAAATATTAGTAGTAGTTGTAATATAAGAGTTATATGCAGTCAGTGCATATCATGCACTGACTGCATATAACTCTTATATTGCAACTACTAATATGAGCTTCATTGATGCATTTATCTAGATTTAATACTTTGAGCCTTGTCTTATATGTTACATACATGCTTTGAATGATACATATATTAATATGATGACACATTTTTCACATATGTTATGATATTCAATGATACAATTAAATTTTATTTTGAGATGAGTGACTTTTAGGACACACTCCTCACCTCAAAAATGGGGATTTTTGTGGGATTTTAATACAAAGATAATCCTCTATGAGTATAAAATTATATTTGGGTAAAAAATATTAGTAGTTGTAATATAAGAGTTATATGCAATCAGTGCATATCATGCACTGACTGCATATAACTCTTATATTGCAACTACTACTATGAGCTTCATTGATGCATTTATCTAGATTTAATATTTTGTGCCTTGTCTTATATGTTACATACATGATTTGAATGATACATATATTACTATGATGACACCTTTTTCACATATGTTATGATATTCAATGATACGATTAAATTTTATTTTGAGATGAGTGACTTTTAGGACACACTCCTCACCTCAAAAATGGGAATTTTTGTGGGATTTTAATACAAAGATAATCCTCTATGAGTAGAAAATTATTTTTGGGTTAAAAATATAGTTTTAAAGATTTAAAATGGTTCAAATTTTACTTATTGGTACATATTATAGGGTCACATGTGATGCATTTGTATTTACATTAGAGGAATATATTACAGATTCATACATTTTGGATGCATATGCATGGACATACACACACACATGAAAAAAACTTATAAATTTTACATCTACATAAATTCATGAGAAGGGAAAGGATAACTTTCCCTTCTTATATAAATTTTTTATAATTTAAAACATCTATTACAAGTATCACAAAAACTAAGGAACAAAGTGACAAAATAATGTATATGCCATATGTAGTAGATGATTCAGTTAAAGTGCATAATGCATATTGTAGATTCAATGCTCTCTAGCATTACATCGTAGAAAAGTGTTAGTAGGAGAGGGAATCTTGACTCATAAGATTTTTTTAATATTTTAGTTACAATACATATACATTTTGTAAAATATAAAGTAAATCAATACAAAAAATGGAAGGTTGAATGCTTCTTAAAAAGGGGAATAAAAAAAACAAAGAGGCAAGAAGATGATGAGTCAAGATGACTCTATAAATATTGTATAAATCACATGATGAAGAAATTGTTGTTAGTTGTTAAAAATTGTAAGTTATTAGTTAATATAAGATGTATCCCTAACCTATATAAATTTATCATAATATATAAATATGACTCACAAATATCTATTATATGCATTTCTTTTATAACAAGTATATGTATCTTTGGAGTGTTGTCGGCTATTTTGATCTTGCAGTAAATCTAGGGTATGATTTATCCATGTGTATGGTTAAATATGGAATATGTAACTTAACAATATGGTCTCTTGTATTTAATGTCTTGTGAATGGTTGAGTATCTATGATAAACTATAACATTAGCATGTCTTGATGATGATTTCCAAGGATTTTTGCTAGAATTCATTTATTGTACTTAGATAAGATCTACCTTATCCTCCCTATTTTAGGTGTTTGGTGTAGTTTTTTTTATGCACCATATAAATAAATCACCATAATAGATGATGCATCCACATAATTTACCATCACCTGCATTATCTGGACAACAACTATTTCAATTACCATAATTTATATCAATCATCATTTATAAATGTCATCATGATAGTATAAGTCTCGTATTTTCCATGTGAAATTCCATGTTATAGTGAATGAATTCATATCCTAATCTAAAGGTTTAAAAAAATAAATGGAATTCAACTAATTATGACACCACTAAATATAAAAAACTTCAATTAGGCATGTTAAACATAAATATTTTTAATAAATATAGTAAAATTACCTAATTAATTATTTCAAACCCAAAAATAGGGAATTCACATAAGGTTTTGATACTTAGCATATAATAAAACAATATCTAATGGTAATAATTTGATTATGAAATTGAAAAAACTTACCAAAAAGTGACAAGAACATCACTTAGGAACTTGGATTTGATCAGGTTTGAAAATTAGAAACACAGGGATGCTTTAGCGAATGTATGGAGCATCTAGATTATTTTGATGCGTTCAAAATAATTTTATGACTACACTTTCTTAGTTTTGATTTCTTATTTCCTTTATTCAATGTACGTGCTAGGACACCTATAATTTTAAAATAAAACTTTATTGTTCTTATCTTAAAATGACAATAATATCTAAAACTTAAGGGAAATAAAGTGAGTTTTAAGGGTCGGTGTTGAGGACTAGCAGGGATTGATAAAGCACCATATAATTATCATACCCCTAAATGGTAGAAACAATCAATATAAATATGTTGAAAAGAGATAAGTTTCATAAATAAAAACAAATTCAGTGATATGAAAAACCCTAAGTAGTGTGTAGTAAGTGTTTTATGGGAAATACTATATGTATATAATAATAAATACTCTAATAAGTTCTTGATCTCTCTCGAATGCTTATGAGTGCTTAATAGGATTTTATCAAAATCTTGTGCAATATATATATGATTCTATTTATCTCCAATGATGTATATTATATAAATCACCTTGAAGAAGTCTTGAGAGAAGAGCAATTAATTGCAACCTACCAAAGCACCAATATATAAAGATTAATTATGAATCTTGTAATGTCAAAAAAAAACACATGCTAATAAATTATGTAAAATCGTGTGTGTGTGTGTGTGTGTGTATTATATCTAATTTATTAACTACAGTTTAAAGGTTGATAGGTTAAATAGGGTTATGTATCCACTATAATTTCACTATGTATTAAATATTGAAGTTCTTTAAATATTAAAGTTCTTTAATTTTCTTCTAATTACATTAATGTAATAAGTCAATAAGACTTGCTTTAATATGTCAAATTATTGTTCAATTGAGATATTAAATGTTGTCTTTTTTAGAATCTAGGAGGGAAAGAGTTTATTTTAAAAGGGTGTCTACAAAAATTAATAACTAAAAAAAATAAAAAATCAAAGAGGGTTCCCACTTGTAGGTGGTGGAACAAATCCCTACCTTTAGATCAAAATTTCATACTCCCTAAGATCTAGGATTACCAAATAATTTGCCATAATTTTTTATGTAATCAAATAAAATCTATTATCCAAGTTTTGACTCTCATTTTTACTTTGTTTGATTTGTAGGTTGGGGGCTTGAGGAGGAGAAACTTAAAGAAGAAGAAAAAAACTCTCATACCCTGAAGCTCTCTTTCCCCCACAATTTTTTTAATATTTGTTTATATATATATACCTAATTATATATATTTGTGTGTGTGAATGATACATGTATGTAAAAATATATTAAATATATTTGATTATCTAAATATGTTGTGCAAATTATTTGTTATGTATTACGTATAACACACACACATATTTTCCTTGATATATATGTGATTATATATATAAATAATTTATATATTATTTATTTTTTAATTTTTTCCAAAAGGTCTACGGTCAGCCAGCCCCTACGGTCTATGGCCTACGACCATGGCCACAATAGGGGCCATCGACCCAAGACTCCAAAGGGGTAAAGGGCAAGCTGATTGATCGAACCCCCTCACTGCTTCCTTTAATGGAAGAGAGAGTTGGGAGAGGGGGGTCAGCTCAGCCACCGCACTCTCCCTCTCTTAATAAAATTATATATATATATATATATATATATATATATATATATATATATATATATATATATATATATATATATATATAATTCTATTCCATACAGATATATATATATATATATATAGTCTCATTTTATTCTATTTATTATTATTTTTGTTAATTTTTGAATATCACTATTTTTGTATTGTTATTATTTTATTTATTTATTTTGTTCCATTCAATATATATTTATCTAAAATAATTTTATTTTCAATTTGATTTGACAAATCTTATATATATAAATTAATTAGTTAGTTAAATGTATATACATAGATATTTATATTTCAAAATAAAATATAATGAATTCATCTTAAGTATAAATACAATGGGACTAATAATTTTATTTATTTGTTTTAACATAAAGGAGGGGTAAAAATTTATTAAATCAAGAAGTAAAAAAGCAAGGGAATTACATAGCCCTATCAAGCTCCACCAAGTGATCCAACTGTTGAGACAGATCTGGGGGTAAATGACCTCGGTCCATCAAATTCCAATCATGAATATGCTCAAAAGCCCATTTAGCCAAACAATCAACAATACCATTCCACTCTCTAGGAATATGAGTAAAAGTAACAAACTCCAAAGAAGCACAAAGGTTAAGAATCTGAGCAACAATCAAATCCAAATGCCAATTGACATCATCTAAATGCTACCTATTCAACAAATTCACCACAACCTAGGAATCAGATTCACATATGATCCTTTGACAGCCCAATTGACTTCCACGCTCCATAGCTGTTAGAATAGCCTGAGCTTCCATTAGATTATTACAATGAAGACCCTTATAAATATAAACGATAAACTGAACATCTCCAAAGCTATCCTGACCAACACTGCCAATCCCAGCATGACTAGGGTTCCCTTGAGAAGAGCCATCCATGTTGATTTTTAAGACACCTTGAGGAGGAGGAGACCATCTCCCCTCCCTAATCACCTTTGGGGTAGGATGTCTACATCTATTGTGCATGAGCTGATGTTGCTGAGGTGGAAGATGAAGACGATTACAACATCCAACATAACAAGGATCCACTGATGTAGTAAGATCACACTTAGCCACAATAATTTCTCCCAAAGAATGCAAAATTTTCCACCACAAGTGAGGGGCCACCACCATCTCCTCCTAAAAAATCCATTGATTTCTGTCCAACCAAAGGTTCTAGATAATAAAGGATGGGCCAATATCCCAAGCTGCCTAAAGAAAGGAAGTAGAAACCAGAGCCCTAGCCCACCGATCCATAAAATTAGCCAGTGAGGAAACATGCCAACAGGGCTTATTCCACACCCTCCACCAAAAATGCCAAATCTCCCTAGCATAGGAACATTGGAAGAAGCGATGAGAGACACTCTCCTCTTAGTTACAACACAAAACACACATAGAAGGGCCTTGGAACCCACACTTACACAGATTATCCCAAGTGAGACATCAGTTTTGAGCAACTAACCACATGAATAAAGTGCATTTGGGCCATGACAACTTGTGCCAAACATGCTTCCACCAAGGGACCTCATTGTTACCAAACAACTGCCTACCTAGCTGCTTATATCTAGCAGACACAAAGTACTTCCCAGACAAATCAGATCCATTCCAAGCCAAGACATCAGGTCCCCTCAAAGAGTTACAAGCACAGGAAGCCAGAAGCTGAGCAAGCTCATGCCTATCTTCCTTAGACCCTCCAGGTGGCCACTCAGAAGGAAGCTTCCAACGAAAGATTACAACCGATCCACAGTGTTGTGCACACTTATAATTTTATTTATTTGTTAAATACACAAACCGATATAAGCTTAAAATGAATAGTTTTCAACATTTTAAAGTGAATATATTATCATTTTATTTATCATGTGAATGAATTTATAATAACAATTTCAGCTTCAGATTTCAACTCTCAACTAGAAGGTAAAAGAGAGAAATACTTTGTTTAATGTCACAATCGCATGCAACTACATGATCAACATAACCAATATATACATTTCTAAGATGAATTGTAAGCAAAATTTATTTTCTAACAAGTATAACATCAATTTTAACTATTTCTACTCCCAAAGGTTACTTTTTATTATATACTTACAAAGAGAGAGGTAGTTATAAGTTGAGGATTATTTCATCATAATCAACGCAAACAACTTTCAACACTTATGTGAAAGAGGGAGGAGTACATTTTCATAACAAATAACATACAACTTCAAGAGAGTTTTTATTTTTCTTTTTTTCCATTTGCAATCATAATCTTCTTTAAGAATTCAAGGGAAAGAAAAACATGTTATATATTTTCCGTTTAAAACTATTCCACCATTTTTATCAAGAATATGCTTTACATTCAAATGCTACAATGATAGCTTCAACTCCATATTTCATTCACAATATTTACTTGCATATCATATCAAGAATCTTTTTTTTTTTAATTAAACATATGAACAAATTAAAATGAATGCAATAAATATACATTTTCTCGTATCCATATTTTCAACAAGTACCTTTTGCATATTGATAAAAATGATTTAAAAGGAAGAGGAGGTAGAAACATTATTACAAATGTTTATTCAAAAAAATATATTTTAACACTCCCAACAAGATATAAAGGGGGTAAATCTTAAATCCACATGGCTAAGATCATCATCTTATTATAACCCATTTATAAGAGTCCATAAAAGAGATGTCCAAGGCTACAAGTTTTAACAAGACTTCATAAAAAAAATCATCCCTCAAACAATGATTCATAATGGATAAATATTTATTCGATCAACATGAAAGGCTTGAGATGTCAAAAGAACATATGAGAGCAATTCTCATGTCATAAGATCAAGATCCAAGCTCCAAAATAAAAACTTACATACAAGTAGTTGAGCTCTAAAGACACCTCAAGAAAACACTAAAATAGATTAAAATAAGGTGCTCGACCACCCATCCTATAGGCATCATCGCATACAAACCTCACTAAGTGAGGTTCATGCATGGCCTTCCCAAGCCTAAGGAAAAGAGGCATGCTTCAACACATATGCACAATTGAAAATTTTGAGAGGGCAATGGTTATATGTGCCAATAATTTAGAAAATAAAATAACAAAATATCCATAATGAAAATAAAAAGAACAAGTCAGTCACAAAGAATTCACTAAAGGGAAGAGAGAGGGCACTTGATTTCTTTATCACATAAGTTCATTAATGAACGAACATAGGGGCTTCCAAATCCAAATAAAAAAGTGCTTATCAAACAATAATTTTCTTCTTTAGACCCCCCAAAATACATCACACCTCCTTAGACCTCCCATATTTCATATAAGAGAGTAGTTTTTCAACTTTATAAAAAGGTTCTACTTCTCATAAGCAAGTTCATGCCACTAAGGCTAGAATGGGCTTTTCCAACAGGCCATGAACAAGAGCTCCACTCTTTCATTCCCAGAATATAAGCACTTGTGCCAACCCCACATGGGAGGCATAGGGGTGTTTCCAATTATCATACCCAACATTTACACTACAACAAAATAAAAAGACAAAAAGAGAAAAGCTTAAAATAAGGCCTCAAATCAAGTAAAAACACTTGTTTATTTTCCTTTAAATGAGATTCATTCAAGAGAAAACAAGAGAAAGAAGAGCATTCAAACATAAAATTTAGTAAACAAAGTCTACCCCAAACCAAAAGTTCCACTTGACAATCTTCCAAAAGCCTTTCTCCAATCACCTCATGCTCTTCAACAATCTAAAATGCATAAACCTAAAAAGACCAAAAAAAGCTCTTAAAAGAAGAAGACAACAAAAAATGACTAATAGGAAGGTGACACATGGCTATCATCATCCCAAGGATGTGACCTTCCTCTATAAATTCCTCTTACAAACTTCATAATTATTCTTACACACTCACATGTGTCTTTCTTCCACTCAAATATATAACATAAATTTTTTTACAAACTTCATAAGGTGGTCAAAGGTCCTTGAAAACCCTACATACCCAATGGGTATAAGTATGGGCCTAAAAAGAGTTTGTAAGACAAGTTTTGTTTGTCAAATACTCAAAATATGGTTGAAGGGATAATTTTGGGATTGCACACAAGAGTTGGGTTTGTGAGTCAACCCAACCTCCACAACTAGATTGGTTGACCTTGTATATATTTAATTTAAGTTTATATTTATTAGACTAAAACAAATGGTTTAGGCTAAAATGTCATAATTTCAAATTATATATATATATATATATATATATATATATATATATATATATATATATATATATATATATATATATATATATAAGAGTACAAAATAATACATTTAACAATTAGAACAATAAGTGGAACAACTTTATTGGGATGCGATTTTACAGTTATTTTAATAATATTTTCATGTTGACGTGGCTCGAACAATGGAACATTATGTTCATTATGCTGAATGGTAGCATGCATGTGTTGAGGGGGCTCATTTGGAATGCCTTGTCTGTGAGGATCATTTCTCCAATGTGATCCCCTCCATCATCTTTTTTCACAAAAATTCAAAGAGTTAACAGGCAAAGCGCTGAGAGCATTCCAAAATCTAAAGTCATTGACATTAAAATGCAAGAAAACATGGGTTCCCCAATTAAATGGCCTAGTAAATATGTTAGTAACCCTACAACCATGAAAGAATCAGTCACCTCAAGAGGTACCCCATGAAGGAGTAGCCTCACTATGTTGATCATCATCACAACCCCAAACATCTATACCTGAATTATTTGAACCTGGATTCCAGTCTGGCATTTAATAAAATGTGCTAAAATAAGCATTTTATACAACTGAGCTCAAATACTTCCTAATTTTCATTATCTTAAAAATACAATGCATCAAATTTTTCAATTTAAAACAAAGTGTAAATAATACTTATATAACCATCATTGTGCATAAAAATTAATCACTCCATCCTCTTTACAACCATATTATAATAACAACTACCAGCCCAATAAAATCATGCATTATTATTTCACATTCCTCATGCCACTTTCAAGAAAATAATAAATAGGCCATATCAAATACATGAAACCTCTGATGATCAATTTTTATGTGTGTGTGTGTGTGTGTGTGATGTGTGTGTGTGTGTGTGTGAGAGAGAGAGAGAGAGAGAGAGAGAGAGAGAGAGAGAGAGAGAGAGAGAGAGAGAGAGAGAGAGAGAGAGAGAGAGAGAGAGAGACACAATAAACTTAAGTTAATAATTATATTTTAGTTTAGGGTTTTGAAATGGAAATAAAAAACTATTTGAAAGACCAATATAGATATGGTTAAGACATTTTGGCAGTCCTTAATATATAGTTTGTAATTTTAAAAATATAAAAATATTTTAAATATTCTTTGGCATAGTTAGTTTATTATTTACACTCTTTGACAACTATGAAAAGTAAAGATGACATAACTATAAAAATATTTAAAACATTTTCATAGTTTTAAAATTATAAATTATATAATAAAGTCTGTCAAAATGTCTTAACTACATCCATATTAGCCTTTCAAATATTTGTAATTAACAAACCATGCCAACCAAAATATAATTATTGCCTTAAATATTTAAAAACAAAATATAGTATGATCATGAGGCTCTAGACTCTTTTTGTGCAGTACTTAGTATAAATTGAGTATAGACCACAACTCACACTTCAAATATTTTAGTCTACCTTATTATATAGTTTGTAATTTTAAAACTATGAAAATGTGTTAATATTCTTTGGAGCCACATGTTCTTGTTTTTATATGGTTTCAATAACTAAAAAACTTAATAATAATTAATTTGCAAACCTAATATTTATTTTATTTATAACATTGAATGTGGTGCAGGTGGAACTAAATTCACAAGGATTGAGGTTTAGATTTTTTTCCTATTTTTTAGTGAATTAGCATCGGTATATTGAGGGGCCCCAAGGAAAAATTTTAATGTTGGTCCAACACGTCACTTGTAGGATTAATGGAAGTTACTCTAATACATATGTGATATTTTCTCAATTTTTCTTATCATTTATGCAAGCTCTTGGCAAAAGTGAAGCTCTAGTAGTCAAAAGTGAAGATTTAATAGTCAGAAGTGAAGCTTTGGTATTTAGAAGCAAAGCATCGGTAGTCAAAATATTGGGATGAGAGGTTGGAAATGAAGGTACAGACAAATTTTAAGTTGGTTTCCTTGTGATTGAAAGGTGCAAACTTATGTTTTTTTAGTTTTAAATACTGAGAGCAGTCATTTGCATACAAAGTCATCTATATTGAAATGAATAAATATAATAATAAGTTCCCTAAAAAATATTTGTTTAAAGACATTTGTAAAAACAATGTGCATGTTGGTTTTCTTATAAATTTCATGTATATCTAAAAATATTTTCCTTAAACTCAAAATCTATGAAATGTGTATTTTCAGGTTAGTCAGAAATATGGTTGAAATGATCATAAGGATTTGTTGCATTTATTTATTTTGTTTAAAAGAATTATCTTGCATGACATTATTTCTTAGAGGAAATAAGTTTCTTGTTTATTTAAAAGAAGTATGTGGTAAAGACCAACCACAAAATATAATTCATTTTGATCTTTGTGCATTGTTTAAAAGAAGTATCTTACATGTCATTATTTCTCAGAGAAAATCAGTTTTTTGTTTGTTTAAAATAAGTATGTGGTAAAGACCATCCACATAATATAATTTATTTTTTTCTTTGTGCATTGTTTTCAAGAAGTATCTTGCATACCATTATTTCTCAGAGGAAATCAGTTTCTTATTTATTTAGGGTTTAGGGTGGTAAAATGAAAGACCAACAAAATAATATATTAAAATGAGTAAAAAATTGTGATAAAAAATTAGGATATATAGAATATGTGCATGTGTGTGTGTGTGCACGTACGTGCGTGTGTATCTATATCTATATCTATCTATCTATCTATCTATCTCTCTCTCTCTCTCTATATATATATATATATATAATAAACTGACTATGGGGTTATAAGGAATATATATATATATATATATATATATATATATATTCCTTATAACCCCATAGTCAGTTTATTATTTATACTCTATACCCTAATTTTTTGTCACAATTTTTGTTATACTCAGTTTAATATATTATTTGGTTGGTCTTTACCACATACTTATTTTAAACAAACAAGCAACTAATTTTCTTTGAGAAATAATGGCATGCAAGATACTTCTATGAAAAATAAGGATGACATAACTAAACAATATATAATTATTATCTTAAGTTTATTGTGTCTTAAGTGGTCCTTATATATATGAAAATTGAACATTAAGGTTTTAAAATTTGAGAAAGTTTGTTGAATATAATGCAAAATATATAAATGATCAATTTTGATATAGTGGTTTGTCTTTATTAAAAAAATTGTTGAAATGTTTGAGGAAATTTTATTCAAAATGAGTATTTGATCATATGGCATGGTTAAAATTAGAAATATTGGTTTTAGATTTTTTAAGATATAGTTGCATGGTTTGAGAAGCCCAAGAGTCAAAGACTTAGAAAGAGGCCATGAATATAGAGTATCAACCACTGATGAAGAACAAAACATGCTAGCTTGTTGATCTTCCATCAGAGAAGAATTCTATCGATTACAAATGAATCTTGAAGACCAAATACAAAGTATATGGCATCATTGACAAGTACAATTCAACATTTGTAATAAATGGATATGCATAGAAAGAAGACATTGACTATGTGGACAATTTTATTCCCACATCCAAGATTAAGACTACCAGCATGGTTTTTTCTATGGCTACATAGTTTGGATGAAGAGTCCATCATATGGACGTGAAAAGTGCCTTGTTGAATGGAGACCTGAAAGAATAATTCTACATGACCCAACCAGAGGGTTTTGTCAGACATGGTCATAAAAATAAGGTGTGTAAACTCATCAAGTCATTGTATGGTCTCAAGCATACTCCCTAAACTTGGTATATCAAGATTTATGAGCATCTTGTTCAACATGTAATCCAGAAGAGTCCATATGATCCGATCCTCTACCTCAAAGGATAATGGGGATGATGCAATTATAATTGTATATGCCGATGATCTAGGCATCACTAGAAGCTTAGTGAAGATGATTGATGCAACATAGAATGAATTTTAAGTGATCATTTCACATGTCAAATCTCAGGCTACTGCACTACTATATTGGTTTGGAGGTATGGCAAAAGGGACACCACATCTTCATGTCTCAAATTATGGAATATGGACTATACTCCTATTGAAACACTTATGTATACAATACTTTAGTTGTCTCATTCAAATCCATCACCACCATTAAATTCCACTCTCTATCAATAGTTGATTAAGAGTCTCATTTACTTAACCTACACTAGGCTAGATATTAGTTATGTGTTATCTTTCATGATTCATGTAAGAAAAAAAAGAGATTCATTAGAAAGTAGCAAAGTGAATATTAATATATATTAGAGGTAATATGTAGTATGGCCAAGAATACAAGAAGAATGATTAGTTTTATTGACAAGTTAAAAGGATTTAGATCATGCAAGTTCAAGTGATGATAGGAAATACACATCTAGATTTGCCTTCTTTCTAGGATCCAGTCCTATCTTATAAGAGAACAAGAAGCATACCTTTTTTTCTCAATATTACACTAAGAAAAAATGTCATGCAATAGCAAGATTTGTTTGTGAAGTGATATGGCTATGTTGCTTACTTGTAGGACTGGGTGCACGACAAATATAGTGTACAATTCTATATTGGAATAATAATGGTATTATATAAATTGTTCATAATCTAGTGTTTCATCAGTACACAAAACACATTGATATTTAGGTGCATTTCATTCATGAGATTGTCCAACAACACAACATTGAGCTCTAGTGTTTTCCCATGCAAGATTAGTGTGAAGATGTCTTCACCAAGTCACTTGCACGTGATATGTCTGAGGCATTGAAAAATTCTCTCTTTTGTCCTCTTAATAATATGATTAATTAAAAAGGGAATGTTAAAATAAATAATTTAGATCAGTTGATTAGACAATATGTTAATTCATCTTAGTGGATAACTATGTGAGATTGTTTCCATTAACAACTCGCATAGCCTATATTAATATGTACTTGTGAGTTTGTTAAACATTAAAAAAAATCACATAATATTTAGAATTAGATAATACTACATCCTTATTTATAGGGGATTATATTAGTCTTCAATATTATATAAGTAATGGCTTTGGTCATTATAATTACTAGTCGAATAAAAATAATGTTATTTCTCTATAGAAACACTCTAAATAAATTTAGGGTCATTTTAATACATGAGATACTTTTAATCTAATTTGTGATCACTATAAATCTTTTGGCCACCTAATTCTAGGTGTTAGGTTGTGGAGCTAAAAGCTTCACTAATGCAAACAAGGGAGGAGGTTGCTGAGTGTCACAGTCGTCAGCGTCGGTCAGGCCAACCGATGTCGGTCAGGTGGAGACAGGAAGCTGCCAATGACGGTCAGAGATCAGCCGACGTCGGTCACCTATGCGGTTTAAACTGCGAGTTCTACGGACAGTTCGTTAACGAACTAGTTGTTTGCATGAAGAAGGTTAATTATAGTCTTGAGCTACGGATCTAATTATTGTAATTAGGTGTTTAATTATTGTTTGCATGAGATCTATATAATAGACTCATGGGCTGTATTGTAATTCATGCTAGAGAGTAAGAGAGCAAATATTAGCTCCTTCTGTGTGTGAAGAGAGCATGGTGTGTTCCTCCTAGTGCCACAGTACCAAGTGTGGGTGCTGGTTTGGAGAATCAGAAGGATTCTTCATGTATGTAGTATCTTGGTCAGCAGGTGTGCAAGGCCACGTTTAGAGATCTGCATGGTAAGTAAGATCATTGATCTACATGTGTTTGTGTGTGCAAGGTCTATGTTTGCAGGTGTGCATAACCAAGTTGATTTGTAGGTGGCAGCAGAATCAAGGTGATAGCAACACAACAGGGAGCAAGATCAGGCAAGATCTACTTGGAGTACGGTGTGTACTCAGTCAAAGAGCAAAGAGGAAGGCAAGGTAGTCCCTTCCAAAGTAAGATCATTTGAGTTGCAGGTTGTTGCAAGTTCATGGGAGATCTACTTGGAGTATGTATGTATACTCAGATTTGGAGTGCGTGGAGCACTTGTGTACTAGCAGTAGTGATACTGACTAGTGGTACTGGCAGTAGTGGATATTGACTGGTTGGAGGTAAACACCAACTCCGTGTTTGAGTTGTGTGTTGGGACCATAATTGAGAGAGAGCTTTGATGAAAGATTACTGAGAGTCCTAGAGGTGTGGGAAGCCTTGGAGGTGTAAGAAGACTGTGGCACTTCTTTATTGTAATTTTCTTCTGTAAGAGTATTAATACAATTGGGTATTGTCTCTCATATTCTGTGTCATTTTTGAATTCTAGTTACTTGTACTTCTAGTTTAATTCCACATGTTTAGTTGCTTGGTAATCAATGGTGCTTCCTTGGGTTCCTAACAGTTGGTATCAGAGCTAAGGTTGCAGGGAGGAGGTTTGTGTTTGATTACAAGTCACTCTCAGGGGTTTCTGATTGAGTGGGAGTAGAGCAATCGCAGAAGAAAGTACACTAAGAATGGAGGAATTGAAAAGCACGAATGGTCAATTATAGTGTTATGAAAAGAAAGAGCAGGTAAAGAGAAATTGCTGGTTGGTAGAAGATTGACATGAAAGAACTGAAGAAGCAGATGTTGCAGGTGTTGTTGCACAGGATGCTCTGGGAGGTTTCTTGGATAAAGTAGAATCTTGTTTCATAGATTCTATTGCCTCTTTCCATGTAGCTCAAAATAGAGTATTTTTCCATGTTAAGGTCTTTGGAGACTTTGGAAAGATTTATTTAGGGGCTGGTGTGCCTTGCCAAAGAATTGACAAAGGGAAAGTGAAGCTAAAATTATAGGCGGCCAACACATGGGTGTTGAAGGAGGTCATGTAGGTCTCGGTCTTGAAGATGTGGCTAATTTCTTCAGGAAAGTTGGGTGATGAGAGATGCACAAGAACTCTCACAGTGGATGCACTTGAATTAGCTGGTGGTAACAAAGTAGGTATCTTTTATCTATCTACTTATATTACTGATTCTTCTTCTGTTGTGAAGACATGGCTTTGTAGGCTTGGTCACATGAGCAAGAAGGAGATGCATGTTCTTAAATAGAAGACATATGTGTTTGACAGACTTAAGAACCGGAAAGCCTTGGTGTTTTTGGAAGAGATGATGGACAGAGATCAACAGATGGGACTGAGTAACTCTGATCAGGGTGGTTTGGACAAGGTTTTGATCCATGGAGAGCTCGTGGGTAAAAATTCATCACTCACAG
Organism: Torreya grandis; assembly: GCA_037957365.1. NCBI lineage: Eukaryota > Viridiplantae > Streptophyta > Pinopsida > Cupressales > Taxaceae > Torreya > Torreya grandis. The sequence continues at coordinate 2,931,687 of JARHVA010000686.1, read as the reverse complement.
GCAAACACAGTTATCGGCATCGGTCAAGGGGAATCGGCATCGAACAGATAGGTGCTAATGTCGGTCATGTGCAGACCAAAGCCAGTGGTGTTGAGCAGGGTGGCTGTCGGCATCAGTCAGGGAACCGACGTTGACGACTAGGTAAGACCGATGTCAGTCAGAAAACTGACGTCGACATAAAGGATAGTCGTATGGGAATCGATGTCGATTGGATGCAGATTGTGTAGTAACTGAGGTCGATCACTGTAACAGATTTTGAGCAGACAACAAGCTGTCAAGGAGTCTCAAATGCCCATATGGAGGACTGAAAGGGTAAGTAAGCCTCAAATTCATTGTTCCTCTTATTTATACTCGTTGCTCACTACAGAGCAGGAAGGATCCAAGGAACAATGGGAGCATGGCATGAAAAGGATGCAAAACCAAATGAGAGATTTGGTAGGGTTTCCAGTCAGTATGAAAAGCACTGAGAGACAAATGGATTCCTTAGTTAAAGAATAGAGAGAATGGATATGTGAGATGGAAGGCTAGGTCATATGGTCTTGAGGAAGCTGCAGGACAGTGGTACAGGTTTTGATAGGTAGATGACAAAGTAGGGCTTTAGTCAATGTCAGTGTAACCATTGTGTTTGTCTTACCAGGTTGGATAATGATTACAACATTATCCTATTACTATATGTGGATGCTATGCTAGCTAGCAGGTTCAGACATACAGGGTTTTGTTGAGCTAAGGGTAAGGTTAGTTTAGTGGCATGTCATGAGGAATTTGGAGCCGTGAAATTCTTTGGCATGAGAGACATGGAAGATCATAGGTTGATTTTATCTCCAGTGGGAGCTGATGTGAATCAGGTGTTAGCAAGATTTAATATGTAGGATGCAGAACTGGAGCACACCAAGGGTTGGACAGTTTAGTGTCCGAAATCACATGAGGTCTGGTATAGACCTTAGTTTTCCCTAGCAATGGGAGCTGTCAGAAAGTTAGGAGCCAATTCAGGGAAGTGGGTTCTCAGGTATTTGAGAGGGACCAGCAGCAAGTATACATGCTATGCAGGGTCAGGACTTCACTACATGGGTTTGTAGGTTCAGATGTGGTAGGTTACTTGGATGACAGGAGGTGCACCACAGGTTATGTGGTGGGTGGTCTTCAAGATTGATCTTGAAGAGGGATACAAGCCAAGAAATAGATTAGATGGTGTACAGGTATAGGTACAGTGCAGCTGTTTATCTCCAAGTGGGAGATTGTTAGGTTGTGGAGCTAAAAGCTTCACTGATGTAAATAGGGGAGGAGGTTGCTGAGTGTCACAATCATCGGCGTTGGTCAGGCCAACCGACGTCAGTCAGGTGGAGACAAGAAGCTGCTGATGATGGTCAGAGATCGGCCGACGTCGGTCACCCCTAGGCAGACAGGGACCGACGTCGATCGCCTGTGTGGTTTTGAACTGCGAGTTCTACAGATAGTTCATTAACAAACCGGTTGTTTGCATAAAGAAGGCTAATTATAGTCTTGAGTTGTAGATCCAATTATTGTAATTAGGTGTCTAATTATTGTTTGCATGAGATCTATATAATAGACTCATGGGCTGTATTGTAATTCGTGCTAGAGAGTAAGAGAGCAAATATTAGCTCCTTCTGTGTGTGAAGAGAGCATGGTGTGTTCCTCCTAGTGCCATAGTACCAAGTGTGGGTGCTGGTTTGGAGAATCAGAAGGATTCTTCATGTATGTAGGATCTTGGTCAGCAGGTGTGCAAGGCCACATTTGGAGATCTGCATGGTAAGTAAGATCATTGATCTGTAGGTGTTTATATGTGCAAGGTCTAGGTTTGCAGGTGTACAGAACCAGGTTGATCTGTAGGTGGCAGCAGAATCAAGGTGACAGCAACACAACAGGGAGCAAGATCAGGCAAGATCTACTTGGAGTACGGTGTGTACTCGGTCAAAGAGCAAAGAGGAAGGCAAGGTAGTCCCTTCCAAAGTAAGATCATTTGAGTTGCAGGTTGTTTCAAGTTCAAGAGAGATCTACTTGGAGTATGTGTGTATACTCAAATTTGGAGTGTGTGGAGCACTTGTGTACTAGCAGTAGTGATACTGACTAGTGGTACTGGTAGTAGTGGATACTGACTGGTTGGAGGTGAACACCAACTCTATGTTTGAGTTGTGTGTTGGGACCGTAATTGAGAGAGAGCTTTGAGGAAAGATTATTGAGAGTCCTAGAGGTGTGGGAAGCCTTGGAGGTGTAAGAAGATTGTGGCACTTCTTTATTGTAATTTTCTTCTATAAGAGTATTAATACAATTGGGTATTGTCTCTCATATTCTGTGTTATTTTTGAATTTTAGTTACTTGTCCTTCTGGTTTAATTCCAGATGTTTAGTTGCTTGGTAATCAATGGTGCTTCCTTGGGTTCCTAACACTAGGGCTCATATATAGAAACAAATTCATGACCACAACCACATTCACGTTGTACTTTATATTAATTTTTAATGCAAATTTCATTTTTTATTATATTATGGTTTTTAGGTGAACATGCAGACTTCAAACATATGTAAGGTGGAATGGATAATCTAACAGGTCCATGAAGTTCCCAAGTGATAATGAGACACTTTGTGAACTCGTGCGGCTATGATTAGGAAGAAACAAGAAATTGACACTTGTTAAAATCATGGTGAAAGGTAAAATTAACACATTCACAAACTTTTATGATTGGTCACTGAACATCTCATAATTTTGAGGTTTCCATGTGGATGGCAACAATACTCCACAAACTAGAAGTTAAATTTCATGGTCACATGATCATCGCTAAATTTCATGGGCTCCATGGATGATATCACTATGTGGACACGAAGATAAATTTGACAGTTATGACCACTTGTCAACATGTCATCTTATAGAATCGATCCAACCATAGCTTGACACATGTTCTTGCTCTATTGGCACTATGTTCATTATCACTATCACTTTATACGGTTTCCTAAATCCAAGGTTAACACAAATAAATATTGAATATTTCCATGTGAATTGGTGGATCCTTTATATTTTTTTTATCAATTAGTTCCTCTCTATATTGTATAGCTTTGGGTTTATTGTGTGGACCCAATCATTAAATTAAATTAAATCAAATCACTTATTTCAATGGGCTCATCACATTGTCGAATCTTCTAAGTTAAATTCCATGACTCCTAGATTTCAAGATCATAGCATGTGTCTCCTCTTAGGCCACTAGATTTGGTTTAGGATTAGAAAATCTGGGGAACCATACTTTGTGACTGTGTAAACTATAATAATCATTGTGTGTCTTTCACTTTAAAAAATATATTTGTCACTTCGAACACTGTGACCACTTATGTACATGCCACATGTATTATTTTAATCATTGTTTTATTTTTTAAACTAGTTCAATAATATCACATCCATTTTTTATTTATTTTAAGTTTAAAGGGTTCATAGTTTACAGTATAGTGGTCACTTTAAATTTAATACTAATTCTGAACTCTGGGAAAAATGAAAAGGGAATTTTGTGAGTCATCTTACCCCTTGATGATAATATGTGGCAACTAATATTTTTGTCATTGTTTTCTCCTTTATCATGTATCTATTTTAAACATGTAGTTTTATTATATTTAAATGTAACTTGTGATTTATTGAAGTATATTATAATTGTGGATTATTTTTTGATTTTGAGGTAAACATTTGGGTTTTAAAATATAATGGTAAATTCGATTGAAGATATTAACGGGTCCCAAAAATCATAAAATCTACTTTATGGATTTTTTATTGATTTCGTGATCATGAGGGAATCATAAGAAGCCATGTATAGAGTTCTAAAGAGGTCATAATAGAAATGAAAATCAAAGAACCCCAAGGAACTCTATGACCCCTAACCCCTATGATGTTGCCATGTGGATGGCTAGGATACTTTGTGGACACTATGGACATTTTTACTAATGTGTATGCATTATGGTCATAACATGTATGTGTTGTGGTCATAATATGCACACGTTATGGTCATAATGCACAAGCATTATGGTCATAATGCATATGCCTTGTTTGAATTTAGGCTCAGAACCATTGAGCCTAGGAATGTGTATTCATTATTAGTAACATGTACGTGTTATTAAGAATACGTAAGCATTATCAATAATGTGTACACGTTATTAGGAATGTCTATGCATTCTTATTATTAGGAACACGTACGCATTCCTATTATTTTGCACCCAAAAGCACAAGAACATGTACATGAAGGTAATATTTACTTGAAGTTGATATTTACTAAAATAAATGTTAAGTATTTTATTTTAGTAAATATAAGAAATTATGGTCCCTCTGCATTTTATAGAGTTGGTCTCACAGTTACACACCTTATGATGTGGAAAATAGTTTTTTAAAATTCAATCTGGTTAGTACTTAGGCATTTTTATGGTCTCAATATTAAATATAAGGATTCCAAGGAATAAATTTTTTAATTGATGTCCATTTTTGGTAAACATATAGTCATTTTTAGGTTTTTGTGCCTTCTAGATTGTGTTCTAACATTTTTAGGAGTCCTAAGTTTCTCAAAATTGAATTTTCAATCCACTCACTTTGAACTTGATTCAAAGTGGTGTGATTGGGGAAACATAGGTCACGTTGATGACTTGCACACATCAAACAACCAATTTGTGTTAATTACACTTACTCATCATCCCTCCCTCATCCCTCATCACTTCCTCCTCATCTCTCATCACCCCTAATCATTCTCTCCTCATTCCTTATTTTCCATAATCATTCCCTCATTGACCCTCACTATCTCTCATCATCTCTAATCACTCCCTCATCGTCCTTAATTACTCCCTCATTAACTCTCACTATCCTAGTCATCCCTAATCACTCCCTTATCAGCCCTTTACTACATTCCCAAAAACCTAGAAACCATTTTTTGATTGAAGAATCTGACAGTACAGAAATGTATGAAAGCCAAGAAAATTCCCTGAAACCCTCCAAAAATGGTCATCATGAAACTAGATCATATTTAAAGTCAATCCTAGGGTTTTAGAACCCCATGAATCCAATGGTTTTATCCATTTTTTATAGAGACACCAACTATCAATATCTACATGGATTTTTTATAAACCCCACCAAACCCTTGAAAACTAAAATAAAAAAGATTGTAGGAATGCATAGTAAGGATCTCATAAAGATTCAAATAGAAAATGACTATCAAAATGGATCTGATGCCATGTCAAATTTCACCATGATCAACTAAACATTGAAGCATACATGAATAACCTATAGAGTGAAATATTATAGCTAGAAAGAAAAAATCATACAAGAAAATTTGTGTAAAAGAGCATTATCTCATTAAGCATTCAATCATTGGCATTAGCATTAGCCAAAAAGTACATAAGAAGGTTCCTTATATAGGTGGAAAATAGACATGTCCAAAAATCCTCATGCATGTGGGATTATTTTCCACTAAGGACCTTTATTAAACCTAAACAAGCTGACTAGACCATATAGACAAAACACAGTGGGTCAAAAGTCTACACCAACATCAAAAACATCACTAGATTATTAAAATATGTCAATAATGGGAATATATATATGACCATACCTTGGATGTGATCATAGGATAGTTTTTTCCTTTCATAGATAAAAAAATACCCAAAAAAAATTAAAAAGCCTCAAAAGTCCAAAAATATTTTCAGCATCTACATATCCTATTAGGTTCTTGGAATATATGTTGTTATTTTCATATTGATAGATGGCATATTAGTATTTACTATATAAATATGTTTCATGCATGTTTTGAGTGTGATTCAAGCATACACAAATACATGATCTATGCACTTTTAGATGTTGGGATTTCCCTCTACTCATGTCCCGAGGACATTGGGGGCACCCACCTATATGATCATGATACATATAGGTTATATGATTCTATGATCATTTTACATTATCATGTTTAAGATCATATATGTACTTAAACATGTTTTTATCCATGCTTATATCTTTTATAGTGTACTTGATATGCTACGTACTTGAAATTTTTGCTAACATATATATCCAAGGACTAGTATGATATGTTTATGTTAATTGCTTATGTTTTTATTTATACACTTCCTTGAGTGTCTTTTCTAGATATTGTCTTGTTTGTTTGAACATTTGAATATGATCCATTATTTACAACCCTCATGCCTTTTTTTGACTCTTTGACAATCAAAATATGTCATTACTTGTATGTTAACATTTGAATATGACATTTCTTGGTTTATGGACAGTTGACTAAGTCATGTTCATTAGATTATGTGACATTTGAACATGCCCCTTGCTTGATGTCTCCTTAGACCATTATATTTTGACTTGATTTTGAGTGATCTTGTGTGTGTGATTAATTTCTTGTTAATCTTGTATTGTTACTATCAAGACATCGCCATGATCTACATCATGCATCTTAGAACTTGGTGTGATCACATTCTTCATGTTCAAATGATATATCTACCTAGACATGTTCATTTTATATGCTTTATGGTACATTCACAGCTCACATGATTATATTACCCTTTTAAGATAACGTAATTACCATTTTTTATCTTCCCTTACAACAAAATGGGGGGAATATTAGTGGAGGCATGTTATAAAGGCATGACTTCCACATTGGTCATAGATTAAGATATCTAATGGGGGCATGTTTTGAAAACATGTCCTCCAAATTGGCACTTATATCAATTTTCATATTTCTCCATATATAGTGGGGGCATGCTTTGGAAGTATGTTTTCCACACTTACATAGTTTTGAATTTTTCAAAATTGTATAGTTATATGATTCAGATACACATTTGTGGTAGAATTATATACATTGGTACCATTGTTATAAGTTTTTCAACATGATACACATCCAAAGTACATATGCTATACAATGTGTACCTAATATTTCAAAATCAAATTAGTTTTAGATTTAGAATAATTTTAGGGACTATCATCACCCACCAGATTGGAATTTTATGAACTATATTGAGTCAATCTACTGTAGTACTTGGTTCACTTTTTTCTATGGTTGAGGTGATTAAATAACTTAATCTTTCCAAATTTTTAGGTTGAACTTGATTGTATCATTCAGCCTCACCAATTTTTATAGTGTGAGTTGACTTGGTTCACTCACACTCACCAAATTATAAGTATGATTGGGTTTCATGGTTGAGCTAGTCTCAACTACCGAGTGGCAATCTATATTTTTTCTAAGGTTGGGGTCATGCGCCATCTTATCTCTCTCTATCTCTCTCCTTAGATATATGCACTTTCTAGATTTATATTTATCTTAATCTTAATTTCAATGATTCATTATGATACATCTTTCAAATTAAATTGCCAAAAGTCAAGATGATATTATCGATACATAAGTGTGCTCTTAAACCTTGCTCTCTTTCAATTTTAATCATTTCAATACTTTTAATTTCATATTATATGCAATAATTATATACTATAACATGCTCTTGGTTATAGGTTAGTCACTATTAAACCACTCAAGTTGGACTCAAGCAAAGATAAGTTGTGTTATACACACCTAAATATGCATTCCTTTTCCTTTAAACTAACAATTTCATTACTAGTTTAAAAGGAGGGAAATGTAGACAATATTTTTGAATTATATAGCACTTCAATCTTGTACACTTGGAAAATACATATCATGGATGTATGTTCAACTTCTAGACCTTTATCACTACCAAAAGGCTCGTATACACTATCTTTATGTGCCTAATTGATTATCTCTTAGTCTGACCAATACATTTTGATAACTCAAACTTTATATCATGCTCAGAATGTATAAAGCTACTTATTTTCTATCTCTACAAATTTTAGACCTACACCTATTTTCTAGTTTCTCGAACATTGCATCCCAGTCAGACACTTATATTGATGCAAGTGTCATGCCCTAATGCAAGTGTCTAGTACCTTGAAGTCATCCAATTTACAAATGAAACATATCCTAAAGGTTGGCCTAAGTGATTTAATGTGAGATATTCTCCAAAGGGATTGACATAAATATAATATCAACCCTCATTCATTCCTCACCTAGCAGAACCTAGAAAAGACCTAAGGAGACTAAGCCAACTTACCAAAATCATTATATCAAGCATTTAAGTGATAAAAGCTTCCCTATTTTCTCCTATTTCCATCTCAGTCATAGGGATAAAACATCTATAGGTCTGAAGTACTTAAGGATCAACCCAAGAGCTATATTTTTCAAGTTACAAGCTAGGTCACTATTGTAATTATTTATCATACTTAACTTGATTCACACACAATCCAACACATAGGGGAGAACTACATAAGTATAAGTCCCTATTCAGAGTATTATCTATGTAAGCAATCCTCATTGATAGAGGAGTCTTTGGGGTAGCTCGACATCATGTGTCCACTAACCCATTTTTCTCAAAGCTAATTTGAAGATGAAAAACTAGGTTTTTCTATTTGATAAGGAGTGACAGTCCATAACCCAAATATGAATGCACCATAGTGAAGGCAATAAAAAACCCATAAGCATATAGATAGTCACATCTAGTTTTAGCATGTATTTCATACTAAACACCTACCTCTGATCTAGATAATAACATTGACACAACCATCCTGAGTCGATGCAAGTGTTTATGGCTATAAAGGTACAATTTCCAAAATTAAGGGACTATTAAGGAATCCATATCTAGTCCAATTTATACCTATTCTAGATTTGGATGCATGTTAGCATCAAAACTAGTTAAGTATCTTATTTTCATTGTAATATCTAGTATAGTCGTACTTTCTATATTTAGCACTTTGGTATAATAAATTTAGTATATGTTTATTTGAGTTGCATAAGTAATTGGATTATTTTAGACATACTCTACAATCTGTATGCCCTAGGCTATGTCTTCCCCTTTTAACCCTAGATATCCCCACATATATATTTTAGGGTTAAATAATAACCTGTCTATGATAGGATAATAACCATAATGTCTCTTTATGCATTTTAAGGGTGGTTTCACTTTTTGATGCCACACATGCAATTGGCACAAATATAATAATCATTTACAATAAATGATCATGTGACATGATATTCAATATTCATTTACACCTGTAACTACCAAATATGAATTTATGTAAGAGCTTTGCGTTCTCTATAACACCATTTTTTTCCTTTTTACTATTGTGCATCGACAAAAAATTCATTCATCTTCTACGTACAAGTATTTTAATTTTATCTAAACCCAACTAATGTTTGATTAGTAATGTGTATTCCATTTAAAACAATTTCAACACATACTCTCTTAAGAGTTTTCAATGTCATTATGTCATTGCATTATTCCTTTTTTTAACTCTTTATTTATTTTTGTTATAAAGACTCTTTAATTAAAAAAGAACAAAGCATGCACAAAAATAACACAAGACATAGGAATAGATCTTGGACCTTATTTATTTAGTTCTAATGGGATATATGTAAAATATATTCACATGGTAACAACATAATGTAATAATAAACATGTGTTTGATGCAATAAATCAATTAAATATTAACTTGAAATATAAAATAGATAATTGAAAAAAAATTACAACTTTAAAACAAATTGAAAGCAAGTAATTATTATCTACCATAAAATCAATAAATACTAAAATTATTTGCCATGACAAATAATATGACATGGTTTGCTCAAAAGTTAAGACTCACCCCATCATCGAATTGAAACCATTTGAAATCCTATAGCACCATTATAAACTTTTCCCTCTTTGACATTGGACATAAAAGCTTCATTTGGGTTGAGGTTACATGTTTTAATAAATATAATATTATTTAATTTATATTCCATGATTATTTAATATTTGAAATTTGAATACATATAATCAGATGTTTCAAACCTAATGTTGTGACAAGTTAAAAGGCTCTTGGACCACATCATACTATATAAAAAAAGTGTCAACTCATGTCCTACCATTATTTACATAAAATATTAAGGAAACAAGTGTGAAAATTTTAATATTTTAAATAACCTTGATAATATGGTTTGTAGTGGTAGAAAAATTATAGTTCAAAGGTTGATGACCCTTATGAAGTATAGTGGTCACCAAGTATATTAATAAATATATATGGTGAATAAAATTATATCTCTTAATGGCCATATTATTACCATTCTTATGACTCTAGACTTTTACAAGCCATGATTTTTTAATTGAACTATATGCCAAACTTTATATGTGAAAAATTCAATGCCATGATTGGTTAATGAAAATCAACTAATGGTAAACATGAAGGCTATATAACATGCCTTAAGATAATAAACATAAGGTGTCTTTGCACTTTTAAAGGGTGGTTTCAATTTATTATGCCACACATGTAATTAGCACAAAGACAATAATCATTCACAATATTTGATCGTATGACATGAGACTCAATAATCATTTACACATATGACTACTAAATGATAATTTACTTAAAAGCTTTGTGTTTTTCATAAAACCATTTTTTTCCTTTGAGTACACCAATAAAAATTCATTCATATTATACTAATTAATTATTCAACTATGTGACTTCAAACTCACAACAATACTTAATCATTGTGTGTGTGTGTGTGTGTGTGTGTGTGTGTGTATAATCCACCCTTGAGTCATCATAGTATTTAAATGTCACATGGGGGGGTCATTGATCATATTGTTATATATCATTAAGGTTCATGACTCACACCCTACCACTAACATAATATTATGGAGTGGCCAAATTAATTTAATCGACCTCAATTATTAGATATAATGAGGTGGCTTTGATCCCAAAATAATACAATGTAACCTCAATGTTTTAAGTGACTATGGCCTCTAATTTTTTGTGGATGTAGTCTAATTATAGACCAGATTTTATAGTATCATGTGTCCTCAGGCTCACCAAAAAATCATGAGATTTACAATCACATGTCAGACCACATTCGAGGTAAATGGGTCAATGATTAACAAACCTATGTGGTGACCAAATCGTGACCTTTCACTATCTCACTAATACTATACATTGACATAGTCCCACAACTAGTGGGCATTGCCTAGATAATAAAATAAATGATCGATTTAAAAATAATATCTGTCCACCCATGTGTCTTAATCATGTGGTCTTAATTTCACAAAGTTATAGGGATCCCTTGTTAATTTTCCATACGCTTTGTGGATGCGTTGGTTTATCCAAAAACATCTAATCCCATTTTAAATATGTAATCATGTCATACTATGTGGCCACCAAACTATATATATGTACATATAATTATGTATAACATAATCATATAATTGTGTATTATTTTTTCAGACTCCCTTTAGCAATGTGGCCTTAACACATTAATTTATTTTTGTATATACATGTGGCCTTAGTCAATAGTTCATGGTGGACCTCAATTAGATTAAGTTAGAGCTTATAATGCCATGTGTTTACATGAACAAGTCATAAATCCTACCTCAAATCCCCCACATGAATGAGAGGCACCATAATCCTGACACATCATGATCATGGGTGGCCTTGGTTTCAACCCAAGAAAACATGATCCACATTAATGCCTAAGGAATTTGGAATTATTGCATTCCATACAAGGGTAAGTGAGGTCACCCAATCTACATGGTTTTCAAATCAAATATTAAATTATCTGGCATTTTGAGAGGCTTAAGTCTTTATGAATGCATGTGATCCTTTCATGTGTCCTCATCCAAGTGACATGGGATTATAGAGTGAAAATTTTTCCCTATAGTTCCTAAATAAATTATGTGGAATATGGCCATTAGATAATAGACAAGAAACCTAATCAAAGACTCTTTAAGTGGAGTAAGTTTAAATAGTCTCTTCATGATTTTGAGCTACTATATTTATGCCAAATGGCAGGGTCATGGAGATTACGTACTGAGCTCACATATTTATGTGGTGACGGGTAGCGATGGGTGTCAAATTTAACCCCAAGTAAATAAAATATCACTATCATCCATGTGGTAGCATCATGAGGTACACTTTCAATTATCATGGATGACAGTTTTGCAAACCTCAAATTTAATCTCTCATTGACGTAAAATCTCTTTTTCCTATATGGTATCATCACATGATCGTTGGTTCATGAAAGTTTGTCGGTGATAGTTTGATGGATGTCATTCAAATTCTAGTGAGTGAATAATCTTCATCATCCACCTGACATGATCATAGGGTCTCAAATTCAAGAGGTGATCTCTTAGAGTGATGCATGTCCTTCCCTTGCTTTGCTATCATGTCCAAATAATTTAATGGTGTTTATTTTCAAGTGACACATGGAAATTACCTAATGAATCATACTAATGAAGTTATCAATTTTAAAGTAGCCATATTGAACATGAACCTATTATATTTTAATTTTTTCTTTATAAATACAATTCATCTATAATCTTAGTGATCACATGCCTCCACATGATAGTCATCTAGTGGTCATACATTCATGGGATATTATGTATATATTAAATAAAGGATTGTAAACCTATCCACTTCATTTTTTTAGTCTTCATGTGTCCACACCTGTAAAATACAAACATCATGACCCAAATTAATAATGTTAAGTCATATTAAAATCTATATGTGACCACATGTTCTAATAAAATTAATAATTGAAGGAATGACACATGGTGACCATCAATAGATTAAAGTATCACAAGGAACATGATTTAATTTTTTTTAAAGGCAAGAGTATGTGGAAACATGGCTTCATTCACTTAATTTATTCCTTTTTGAATCTACACTTTACCATGTTCATAATAAACAAGTAAATAATGTTCACACAATCATATTTAAATTAGAATATTATTCATTTTATTAAAAATCATGGTGATCACAGGAAACACATGGTAATCACTTAATAGCCATGGAGTCATGAAGGAGGAAATTTTTTAAAATGGCCTTTTATGGACCCATTAGGATTATGAATTTGATTTATAGCTCAATGTCAAGTCTGCAGGTATCACAAATGCAATGGATGAAATACTTAAATCGTAGTCTTAAATTATGATATAAAGTGACTATGGTAATTTTAGGTTATCACATGACCTACAGTTTTGAATGCACTATGACCCTTCTATAAATGACACACAATTATCATTTAGATATTGTATGTAATTATAAATGCATCGTGTCTATAAATCAATCCTGGCTTGGAGAAGATAGAGCGTAGCTACACATCCAATTGGGAATACATTTATTAAGCAAGGGCATGACCAACATGAGGATCCATTAGAACTGATTAGGGGATAACTTGTCACAATAAACCATGATAAGAAGGGTTCTAAAGGCTACAATCTAACACATTCACACAACAACCCTAAAAGATTCCTAGGTTTAATGTTCACTCTATATCTAATAAGAAGAAAGTAAATCTAATCTAGTGCACACCAAGGCTTGTGGCATAATATAATGGGTTAGTAAAGAAATCAAAACATGTATAAGAGAATATTAATTAAGCTAAGTATGAGTAAAACCCTAATACATGTAATATGAAGAGTAATATTATTCGAGCCAATACTTATGCTACTTTTATCTACTAAAGAGAGGAGAACAAAGTTAGAACATACTTACCTGAATGTGAACCCATCGAGACTCAATTTATCCCTTGGATAAAGGGGCTTTGAAAGAGGTTGTTTTGATTTTTAAGGATAGATAAGAAAGGCCAAAGCATCAAAGACTTATCCATAAGACTAGATTCTCCAAATAGAAACCCTAAGTTAAGAGTCCTCAAATAGAATGGTGAAAGAGTAAATTGTAAATAAATACAAGTGAATAATAACTCTTGATTTCATATTGAAATAATTATGAAATGATCTTTTATTTATAGGTGAATATCACCCTAAATTCTTCCAAATATGTTAGTTGTATGGGGTCGACCCAGTCAACCCTGTGTATTTTTGAGAGATAAATCACTAGGTCCTAAGCTAGATCAGTCGAAGGGATAACAAAACTCCAAGTTAAAAATACCCTAAATAGTAAAACATTGACCCATTTGACCTTATAAAGTAATCAAAGGCTAAAAATTTTATAGGGTTCACCCAGTCGACCTTGTATAGTCAACTGGCAAAAGGGCATCAAGGTGAGGAAAAGAGGGATGGAAAGAGGAAAAAGAATGGAGTGTGCAATGAGTAATAGATTAGGGAATGGTTTTAAGATCTGGTTGGATTGGTAATAATGTGGCAATAAGGGATAATAAAATTGCAAAGCACCAAAGGTCTACCCAACCCTTTCTTGGTGCACCCTTTAAGGCATGCACTTAAAGGGATTGAGTCTCAATGGGTTCATACAAGATGTAACGCATTAGTATTTGATAAAATTTGAAAATATTATGTGTATACATATGCCACACTTTAATCTCATCACATGTGACTAAGGTATAACAGGGGATGGTGCTTTGAGAAAGAACATAATAACACACAGTGCTTATGCTAAAAAAAGTTGTAGTACTTTAAAGCAAAAATAATTGAAAGTAAATGACTGAAAAGTAAATAACTAAAAAGTAAATGTAATGCATACCATAAATTACCTTTATTTTAGGATGGTTGTTTGCTATGTTTTTAGTTTTGATTATGTAGGGCACAGAGACTACTTTTGACAAACCTAAGAATACAAAACTAAAGAGAAAAAATAAATAAATGTAAGAAAAGCCAAGATAGTTGGTGTTATAAGGATGGGATGTACTTAGGAATTTGGAAAGCTAAGGTGACAAGTGTTATGTTATACCAAATGACCAAGTCAAAAAACAAGAGTAAATCGGGTAACTAAAAATCTGAGGCTACTAAAGACCAAAAAACTCAAAGAAGCTATCCTTAAGTAAGAAAGGCAAACTCACCAAGTCAAACCAGGGATACATGTCAAACAAGATGGTAATAAAACAAATCAATGGTAAAAATAAGAAAAAAATGGTAAAATAACATTGATGAGTGATCAGTAACAATCTTTATCTCACTTAACAATGGAAAAAGGTACATAGAAAAAAAGAAAACAACATTGATGAGTGAGAAGTAACTAGCCAACGTCACTCAAAAATGGAAAAAAGGTACAAATTGAGGTGTTCGTAATAGTAAGATAGTGAAATAATGACAAATGGTAAATTGAAAGTAAAGTAAGTCTAGAAATGTAATTCTATGGTGAAAAAGAAAGAATCCATAGTTACTCAAACATGTTGTTTTACTCTAAGGATAGATAAAATTGAAACAAAGTAGTGCTAGCATGTTTTTAAGAGGTGAAGAAGAAGGAATTAAATATTAAGGGAAAACATATTTGGAATCACTATTTGCCTGTTAAGGGGGGAAATGAAATGGGTGGAGGGGAGAATGAAAGAAAAACCAAGGTAGAAGAACTCTTTGTCAAAGTCAAGACACTCAAATTAGGTTTGTCAAAATAAGGGGACTTTCAACCTTAAGGACTCTGAAGAACATCTCTTAGCCACACAAGTCTTAGGTCAACAAATGAAGTATATAGATTATCCCATGAAGGTTATATGAATGAAAAGTAAAATGGACCTACCTCCCCATAATGTGTTTCCCATTACTTAGGACCTCTTACAGAGTCATCAATCTACTGTGAAGATTTGGTACTTGTGTGAGAAATTAGGTATCACTATAGAGTTTGTTGAATTCTCCTATTCCAATCTAATGGTCTACCGCACCCCAAAGGACCTCAGCTCTATGTGAGAGCAACTGTGGAGTTTAAGCTTCAATTAGAGATAGGATATGTGCTTGTAATCATGTATTTTGGTGTGATGATGACTTTTGAGATTTATATGTTACCTTTTATATATAATTGTCTTTTATTTTAAATGATTTGGATTTTAACTACCTTGATGGATTTTTCTATTCCTCCTCCATACGGATTTGAAAAATCAAACATGGGTGCTAAATATGACTTGCATTTGAATACTTGGGATAAGGTTGCTAAGAGAGAAAACTTCAAAGAGCATGGGGTCTAAGAGTCTTGTAGAATAGGTGAAATAAAAGTGTTGTCTTGACTTCAACCTTGTTTTATCCAATGAGGAGTGAATGAAAGGGGAAATCAAGAGGAGTCACACATGGAACAATTTGAATTACTTCAAATTGTAAAAAATGTGACAAAGGGAAAAAAGGGATATAATGAGGATAAAGTGTGATTCCTTATCATAAGAATGAGGGAAATAGATGAAAACATGATAACATAGATTTGTTGTGAAAATTCCATTTAACAAAAGATGAAAAAGCTAAAGTTGAGAACAAGAATCATAAAAAGATAAAAAAAATGGTAATTTTATGAGGAAGGTCGGGTCCTATCCATGATTTTAAACTACAACTTCATAAAAGAGAAACCCACAAGGGCACCAACAAGCAAGTGAAAGATAAAGTGAGGTAAGAAAAAAGATGGTAATTTTATAAGAATTACTAGGTCCTATTTTTGGTCTTATAATGCAACTCACAAAATAAAAACCCAAGGGGTGTCAAAAGAGAAAATACAAGAAGATAAAGAAGACTATGTTACATCAAGAAACCAAAAGATGAAAAGGGAGGACTACAAGTTTGTGAAATAAGGAAATTTTTGTAGAGGGAGAGACCCATGTAAGTAACCTACAAAAAGTGTTAGATAGATGTATATAAAAAGCATGAAAAAAAAGGAAATGTTTAGGCAAAGTACTTTTTGAGAAATTGTGTATTGGTGGGCTCTTTAAAAGCATGACCTTCATTGGTTTGAAGATGGTAGGTGGTTGGAATAAGAATATATTTGAATAAATATGGGCCCCACTATTTTTGGACATATTTACCTTCTTTGTCATGGGTGTAGTCTAATTTAAGGACAAGATCACCAACATTAAATGTGTGTATTTTAACACATTTTTTATGTTATCAAGAAATGTGAGCCTTGTATTGGTAGTTATGTTGTAAGGCAGAAAGAGGACATTCATTAAGTAGATCAAGGGCATGAAAATGAGCTTCACACAATTATTCATCGAGAATGATACCATAAAGAGATATTCAAAGAGAGGGAAGTTCAAATTTCAAGGGAAGAACTGACTCAGAATCATAGACTAGAGAGAATGATGTTGCCCTAGTGGCAGTACATATGTTAGTCTGATAAGCCCAAAGTGTAGGGTAAAGATGAAGATGCATATCTATACGAGTTTCATGAATTATCTTTTGGAGAATTTTGATGAGAATTTTATTAGTGGCCTCAACTTGGACATTACATTATAGATGATAAGGCATGGAAAACTTGTGATTGATCTTAAATTTATTGTAAATTTATTTAACATGTTTATTTTTTAAGTTACCACCATTGTCTAAAATGATGTTATGAGGAACACCAAAGTGTAAAATGATTTGGTTAAGAATAAATTTGGAAATGGTAGGACTAGTGACATTAACAAGGGGCATGGCTTCTACCCACTTGGTAAAATATCATGTAGTAGTGATGATAAATACATGCCCATCTTGTGAGCAAGGTAGTTTACCAATGAGATGAAATCCCCGTGTGTAAAATGGCCAAGGAGATTCGATGGTTTAAATTTTGACTGGAGGTGAATGGATTAGATCATCATGAAGTTGGCAAGGATTACACTTTTTAGCATATTAGATTGCATCTTTTTCAAGAGTAGGCCAAAATTAACCCATACATGAGCATTTAAAGGCTGTAGCATGTCCATTATAGTAGCCACCATAAATTCTTCCATGTGCTTGTTCAAGAAGAGGAGAGACTTCATCTTGCATAACATAATGGAGAAAAGTACCTTCAACATTATGATAATAAAGTATGTTGTGTTGAAATACATAATTGAAAGTTTGTTTACAAATGCATGTCTTTTCATGAGAGTCTAATTTAGGAGGATAAGTTTGATGTTCCAAGAATTGGATAATATCTTTGTTCCATGAGCTTTGTCGAATGGTAACAGCCTCAATGTGATAGATAAGTGAATCTAGTATTTGAATAGAAGATGGAGATTTTGTTATTTATATAAGAAAAGTAAGATCAAAAAGGACTTGATGTGGATCAAAGAGAGAGGCTGAAGAGGTAAGAGAATCAACAATAGAATTTTGATCTATAATAATAGGCTCAATAGTGAAAAAGATGAAATCCTTAGCAATATTGGTTATAATATGATGATATGTGATGAGTTTCTCACTTTTACATTGATAATCACCACTTACTTGGTGGAAAATAAGCTGAGAGTCACCTAAAGCATGAAGATATTGAATATTTAAGTCAAGATCAGGTCACATGCCTAAAATGAGAGCTTCATATTTGGCCATATTATTGGTGACATCAAAGGTGAAGTGAAGAACTAAAGAAATGATCTTGCCAAGAGGATTTGTGAGAATGCAACCTACCCTAGCTCCTTGAAGGCATTTAACACCATCAAATTAAAGGGTCCAAGTATCCTCATGAAAGTCAACATTAATTTTTAGAAGCTCTTCAATAACTAATTTTGGTTTAATAGGACCAGATGGAGTAGTGGATTCATCAAGATTATTGGCTTCAAGATCAGTAGTAAAGATATAAAAATAATCTTCGAGAGAAATATCTTGATTAAGACTTTTGATGTAGAGGATATTATCATCTGGAAGATTATATTGAAGAGAAGAAGTGGTTGGTATGGAAGCTATAACAAGTTAATTAGCTATGATTTTCCCTTTGACAACTTTTTGAGTGATGATGTAGAGATAAAATTCCATAAGGAGGACCATCCATTTAACAATTATGTCTCCAATTTTGGTATAACATGTTTCATAATCAATGAGGCATAGACTAATGTAGTAAATGGCATACTCTCTTCCAGTATCATCTTGTTGGGCAAGCATTTCCCCAACTAAAATAGGTGTGTAAGAAGTATATAGAATCAAAGTTTTATCATTGAAAGGAGGATGAAATGTAGGTCAATGAAGCAATGATTCTTTCATATTATCAAAGGATTTTTGACATGGATCCATCCATTCTAAAGCAATACCTTTCTTGAGAAGGGAATTGACTGAGTGAATTCGATATGCCATTTTAAGGATGAATCATCTAATTTCCATTGTATGTTATAAGATAGGGGTAAGTCAAAGAGCATAATCTTGTTTTGAATATTCTTAGCTCCAATGGTTAATGGAATCCAAATACAACCAAGTGTCTTTTAATTAGTCTTATCAAAACCATGACAAGTAAGATGATTTTATTGAGATGATCCTTGTTATAACAGAGTTGTTGGATGAGCCATAAATATGTCATATTAATACTAGAACCTTCATCAACTAAAAATTTATGTATAAGAGTGGTATTAATGGATACTTTGATGAAAACTAGAGGATCATCAGCATGAAAGAGAATTTCATCATTGAACATGTCCTCCTCAAGGAATTTAATAGAGGGTTTGGAAGAAGGACACATAGTTTGAATGGTATTTACATTGGTAGGTTGAGATTTAATATAAGGTGGTTATTCATCTGTGGAGGATGGATATTCAATTTATTTAAGTTGTATAAGTAACTTACGATGATAGGGAGAAGTACGAACCGACTCCATAAGTGGAATCTTACAAGGCATAGAGTTGAGTTCTTCAAGAAAGTTTGAATGTGACTTAGAAGAGCCAACATAAGGTTAGGAGGTAAATTATTTTTGGAGGAATAGATGAAGTTGGAGGATGAAAAGGAGGATATGTTCCCTCTTGGTCTTTCAAATCAACACTAGTAGTGGTAGTATCTTTAAGAATTTGTTCCTCTAAATATGGCTTCTTAGGCTTGGTAACAGGATCTTTGTGAGCTGGTTTACGATAATAATTAACCTTAGCAATATTGACATATTGATGTTAAAATATTGGTCATAATCAGTGTCAATGACACAAACATCATTGGTATTTGATTGATTATTGGAAGAATACTTTTGGTTATTTGAAGTAGAAGCTTTAGACGTTTGTCATTTTTGAAAAGCAACAATGTATTCTTGACGATGAAGATTGATCATAGCTTCATGATTGAATGAATCATGAAGCATATAAGAGACAAAAAATTTAGTAAATCATACAAGATTCATGAGAATGACCAATGTTAAATTGGAATCGACAAAATATATTGGGGTCATACCACTTAGGAGGAGCACTGGGATAGATGAAAGGTTTTGAGGGCAATAAAAATTATTTCATTTGCGAAATTGAAAGAGGTGTATGAGAAGGTGATGGAATATTGGCTTTGGAAACTCCTAGTTTGGTTTGTTGAGCATTACTAGTGATAACATTAGATGTTTGGAAATATTCTTTAATAAGTTTAGGATTAGGTTTGAATTTCTTCATTAGAAAGTCTTGACGTTTAGCTTGATCAAGAGCTTCATTGAGTATTTGGGGAGCAAAGGTTCAAACCTTATATTGAAGAGTGGGATTTAAATCTATGATAAAGAGTTTGAATAAGTTATCATCAGTCATATTATGGATGGCTTTATGAGCCAATGATTTCCATCTTTTGATATAGTCATGAGCTAATTTAGTGGGAGATTGCTTAGCATTGATGAAGTTGCTAAGATAATTTTTGGGAAGATCATTGTGTTAAAACTCTTTAACCAAAGGATTGACCAAATCTTCAAGTTTCCAAATAAAATGTTGGGGAAGTTGATTATACCATTCTAATACATCACCAATGAAAGTTTTCACTAAGAGTTTAGTTGTGGTGAAGGTATTAGTTTGGATCCACACTTTGTAAAGGTTGACAAAGGCTTTGAGAAATGAGGTAGGGTCTTTAGTCCCATCATACTTGATAGTTGGAGATATGTTACCAATATCAATGGATACAATGAAAGGAGCTAAAGGTTTATTTTTAATGGTTTGAAGCATCTTGTTATTCATTATGGGTTAAGGAATAACATTATTTGAGGCATCCTGAAGAGGTGGAGGAATGAAATTGGGATTAGCTTGAAGATGCATAATTGGAGGTTGATTAGCCACACTGATTAGATGTTGTTGAAGTTGAATCATTTGGTTGGTGTTAGAATTTTGCATTATGTTCATTTGTTGGATAACTTGGGCTAAAAGTTGAGTTGTATCAGGAGATGGGTTGGTGTTGGTAGGAGCATTTCCCAAATTGGTGTTAGGGGGAGGGTTACTAGAAGAAGGATTATTAGTGGGATTGTTAAGAAAAATTGTATCAATTACTCCCACATTATTTTGAAGATTTTAAAGATGAGAACGCTCTTGGTAAGTATATAAATGATTAGATCCATCAATTTCATCTTGAGGTGTTATTTGTACCATATTGTAGGTCATAGATGAAGAAGGATAAGAGGTGCCCCAAGAGTGATGGCACTCTTGGGAGGAAAAAAGAGGGAGAAATGAACATCCCATATAGTGTCCAAATGGATTCAATCTATCCAAGAATATTTTGATAGGAGATTTCATTATGACTGAAGACAAATGAACATAATACAAAGAATGATAAATAGAGAAATAGATTGATAAATAGGGAAAGTAAAAAATAGTATAGGATCAATTGGGTCAACCTAGCACAAAAAATAGGGCTTGTAAATAGTATAGGGTCAATTGGGTCAATCCAATACGATGAATAAAGGCTAGAAAATGAAAAAGTGGAGTTTTTAAATAGTATAGATTCAACTAGGTTAATTTAGTACAGTGAATAAGGGCTAAAAAAGATACAGGGTTGACTGGGTCAACCTAGTACAACAGATAGGGAAAGTTAAAAGCCTATGATAGGTTGTGAAATGAAATAAGATAAATTTTGAAAGTAATTTTTAAAATAAATAGCAAAAAAGAAATAAATAGTCAATTGGATTAATGTTGGTCAATCTAATTGAAGCACACAACACAAAACCTTGCACCAATGATGGCTAATGCAAGTTTTTACAATAAAAAATACGATTGAACAAAAAGCACGCAATCAAATTGGAAAGTAAAGAGCTAACTAATTGGTCAAACTTAATGTTAATTAGATTATTAGAATATGATTTTAAATGTAATGATAAGTTGGTTGTAAGCAAGGAACTAGAATGTCAATCTAAGAATTATTTCAGGTAATTTGGGTTAAAAGGGACTATAGTGGCAATTATATAGGCTTGGTATTAGGTCCTACGCCCTCACTTCATACACCTTAGAAATAAAGGTGTCGAGTTCTTAGCCACAATATACCATTAACCATGCTTTATACTTGACCAAAGTATCAAGTCGACTTCCCCCTTGATGATGAAATCCAAGTAGGTTGACCTCGGGTAGACAAATGTTAAAATACTTGTTTAGATTTTGTGATTTGGCTATGTGTGCATAAAATATAAAATATTGAAACTAAATGATTAATTAAAAACCACTTAATTAAGTTATGTGATCTATTTTAAGCATGCAAGCAACAAGAAAATAAAGTGTGAACTAATTATTAGCATATAAGGTTAATTTCAACTTTGAAACAAGGTACAATGTTGATATGATCAATAGTATATGCATAAAATATAGAACATGTTCAAACCTGTACTGCAAAAATAAAGTCTAAAAATGAACATGGTCAGTAGAGTTAATCCAGTTATCTAGACAACACACAGAACATAGAACTAGGTTGGTAGGGTCAATCCAGTTTACTGTGAAAGGACAATTTTAAATATTACAAATTATTAAAGGAAAGATTGTAAATAAAGAGATAGAGAGATAGAAAGGAAGCTTGGTAGATAAAATATGTAGAGAATGAAGATTTATATTCAATAACCTTGATATATGCTTGTAAATTTTGATAACTGGGTTGACTGGGTCGATCAAGCTTTATAGAAACTTGTTGGTAAGTGCCTAAAATGTATAGGGTCAATTGGGTCGACCTAGTATGTTAAACCTAATGTCTAAAAATGTATAGGGTCAATTGGGTTGACCTAGTAGTCTAAACTAGATGTCTGAAAACCTAAAAAATTATATTGGGTCGACAAAGTCGATCTAATAGCCTGTACCTAAAATCATGTGCATAAATTTTAGATATTGGGTTGACAGAGTTGATTTAATATGGCAAATATATGATAAAATTTTGATGAAAGAATTAAATAAATTAAATAAGTTAAACAAATCCTACAAGGGTTAGTTCACATTGGGTTCACCATAATGTATTATGAAGGTGAAGCCAAAGTAAGTAAAATACTAAGAATAAAGTGGAAACGTGAAGACAATCCAACCAGTGGTTGGATAGGATTCACATTGGGTTCTCCAGAATGTATGCAATCACAAATGCATCATGTCTATAAATCAATCATGGCTTAGAGAAGATAGATCATACCTACACTTCTGATTGAGAATACATTTGTTAAGTGGGGGTATGACCAATATGGGGATCTGTTAGACCCTATTAGGGGATCACTTGTCAAAATACACCATGCTAGGAAGGGTTCCAAAGCCTACAGTCTAACACAATCATGTGACAACATAAAATATTCTTAGGTTTATGTTCACTCTATACGTAATAACAAGAAAGTAAATTTAATCTAGTGCACATCAAAGCTTGTGACACAATATGAGGGGTTAGTAAAGCAATCAAAACATGTATAAGAGAATCTCAATTAAGCTAAGTATGATTAAAACCCTAATACATGAAATATGAAGAGTAATATTATTTGAGCCAATAATTATGCTACTTTTATCTATTGAAGAGAGGAGAACAAAGTTAGAATATACTTACTTAAATGTGAACCTGTTGAGACTTAATCTCTCCATGAGACAAAGGGTCTTCACAAGAGGTTGTTTTAGTTTGTAAGGATAACTAAGAAAGGCCAAAGAATCCAAGACTTATCCACAAGACTAGATTCTCCAAGTAGAAACCCTAAGCTAAGACTCCTTAAGTAAAATAGTAGAAAAATAGATTGTAAAGAAGCACGAGTGAATAATAAATATTGATTGCATATTAAGATAATGATGAAATGATCTTGTATTTATAGGTAGATCTCACCCTAAATTATTTCAAATATGTCAACTACACGGGGTTGACCTAGTCAACCTTGTATGTTTTTGGGAGATAAATCACTAGGTCCTTAGCTAGGTCGACTGAAGGGCTGATGAAACTCCAAGTGAAAAATACCCTAAAAAGTATAGGGTCAACCTAGTCGACCCTGTATAGTAATCAAAGGTTGAAAAATATACAGGGTCATCAAGTCAACCTAGTATAGTCAATTGGTGAAAGGGGATCAAGGTGAGGAAAAGAGGGATAGAAAGAGGAAAAAGACTGGAGGAGTATGCAAGGGAGGAGTAATAACTTAGGGAATGGTTTTTAGTATTGGTTGGATTGATAATAATGTGGAAATAAGGGGAAAAAATCCTTCAAAGTACCAAATGTCTACCCACCACTTTCCTAGTGCACCTTATAAGGCATGCACTGAAAGAGATTGAGTCTCAACGGGTTCCTACAAGATGTAAAGCATTAGTATTTGATAAAAGTTAAAAATATTACGTGGGTAAAGATGCCACAGGATGTTTTTTTATGTTGAAACAAAGTGCGAGCGTGACTATAAGGTATTATAATCTAAAAAAAGCTTTGGATTTTAGCTTATATATATATATATATATATATATATATATGTGGGTCAGGGGGTGTAGTCAGTTGGTCGGGTACTTTCGTTGTAGCTCTGCCCATCAGTGTTCAAGTCCCTCACCGGCCCCGTGGTACTGGTATTAGTCGTGTTTAGCCAGCGGCGCCGGTCACATTAAAAAGCTTACCCGGTTTTCAATAAAGTGAAAGCTTATATATATAGGTGGCCACTAATAAATTTAATATAAAGTGTGAACCCCTTTTGGCTTTAGTTGAAATAAATGTGGCCACCTAATGAATTGAATTTATATGTGAACCGTAGATTTAGGTTAGCAAGATATTTTTTAATCATTAATCATTCAAACCAAAACCCATGTTGAGTTAACATGTATAATACGTTGTTATTGAACTGTGAAAATGGGGATTTATGTATCAACACCAAAGACATATTTAAGGCCTTGTATATTTGTGAGCTAAACCTTTAAAATAAATGTTATTTTTCACCATGTGTAAAGAGTACGAACTTTGACTTAGTAGAATTGATATGGAGATAATATAGGTTATCCTAAAGCATTCTTGATTATAGATGCAAGATTTCATTTACATTTTAACACACCTAGAAACCCCTATTTCATACACATAGACTAGAACCATTATAATACCCCTATGCTACAAACATCTATAACCAAAATCATAGTAATCATATACTTATTTATAACCACCAAATATATATATATAAGGGTACATGAAACAAATCATGATCCTAATCATATATAATAACTTAATTAATGTGTCCAATCCCAATTAATGGTTAGTGATGGGTTTAAGTAAGGGACAAGCTAGGCAAGGCGTTACATTGTCCACTTTGTATTTGTGCCACCAAGGCATAAAGTACCATATGTGTGTGTGTGTGTGTGTGGCCAATATACCAAATAAACCACCTACATATAAAGTCACTGCCATCACCAATCCAATATCGGTATGTACACTCACTTGTACCTCTATGGTATGGATATATAAGTAATTAAAAACATAATAATAAAATAAATATTTAAAATCAATAAGACCGACCCTAATCTATGTGAACAAGGAATCAAAGAAGGGAGATTAGTATCGTGTTAGTAAAGGAAATCAAATCCAAATAAACATGCTAATGAAATCAACACCTCTAGCCTAGACACTAGGGAGAGCATATATAACAAGCATACAATGAAAATACAACTAGAAAACAAAGTAAAATTTCTTATACCTTCCTTGTAGCTCTAAATTGCTTGTTGAGAGTGGCTTGCTCACTTTATGTTCAATAAATCTTTGTCAATGAAGCTCCATTGTTCCACTTCTCCTTGTCACCTTGGCTTGGTTTGATTTGGCTTGGCATGTTAACATGGTAACACTGCAATGAATCTTTTTGGAGGTATTTTGGCATAATAATATTTCACTACTAAAGCTTGGTTTAGAGGTGTCTTAGCACTTATATTTATCTATCTTAGAACTAACTCTAACTCCAGGGAGGTTAGGTTTAGAACTAACTTTGTTTGAGTCAGTCTAACCCTGAGTTGAGTTAGGCTAACTCTAGGTTGCGTTAAATATAATCATGAAATCCATGTGAGAGACATGGGTCAATAATGATTATGTCTCTCACCCACTTCTGATATTTTACGAGTGGATTGACAACTGATAGAAGATATTATTGGTTGAATTTATGAATTTTTAAAAATAAAAATTCATTATTTCTCCATGATCCACTTGGCCACTTGTCATGAGAGTTGAAGAATAAATTTAATTAATGAATTTAGAAAATAAAAAATTCTAAAAGTTATGGATTTTATATTTTTTTTTATGTCATGATGATGTCATCAAATCCATATTTATGATTTTTTAAAAATAGAAATTCACTAATTAACCATGGAATTTTCAACTATGCATTTAATTGGGTTTAATCAATTAAGTAATTTTGATCAGGTTAATTGCATTTTCTAAATTCATGTAAGGTTATCCCTCACCCTTGGTCAAGAATGTCAATTTTCTAGGTCATAATTTGATTGAAGATGAATACATGAGAGGTTATTGTTATATACAATAAGATACCCCAATCAGGGATGTCTCAATATGATTCTGAGCTTTGATAACTGATGTGTAAACAAATTTGGGACATTAAATTATTCATAGGAATTCATCTGAAGTCTAGTTGAAGACTAGTTGTTGGAAAATATAGGCGTTTATAATCTATACGTAACCATAGGCACTACACATAATTCATTCATCGTATTTCATAATTGAATGCACGGTTATAAGAATTACATTATTGATATAATTCCTATTTCATTTTCAATGCATGTGCCTAATATTTTATTCTAGCATGTTTGTTTTGAGAAATATGTGCCCAATGTTTTATGCTAACATGTTTGTTCTAATAAATATATGCACATACATTGAAATTGAAATAGGAATTCCATCTAGAATGTAATTCTTATAATTGTGTATTCAATTATGAAATACATTGAATGAATTCTATGTAGTGCTCTATGTAGGACAACTTTTATTTAGTTCCACTCTCATTTGAATTCAAATATCACACGTTCTTTTGGCTTCTTAAAGATTACATTCTAGATAAAATTACTATCTTATATTACTATTCATTGTTTCATTTTCAATGCATGTGAATATATTCCATGTATTTTCTTAATATCACACTTATAAATTGCATATAAATTCCAAACCCTTTTGACATTATTTTAAATATATTTGAAATTCAATATATGTACAAATTCAGATTAAAATATACTATGGTTGCTTCTTGTTTTACCCTAATTTGGCTTTAGATACCCTAATAGGATAGAAACTAGTTGAATAATTCAAATATTAAGATATGGAATTCAAACATACATCGGCATGTAAAATACTAAAACTAATTACAATGATTGGACAAGTGGTATATGCTAGATATAGTAAGTATAATAAAGGGATAAGTACTTAGCTTTTTTGAATGACTATTTGATTGTGACTATGTTCTAAAAGTGGAAAACATAATGAAGCAGAACTTATATTTTCTACCTAACTGTCTAATTATGAATATGTTTTGACAATGAAAAATAGAATGAAGCAAGCATGTGATTTGTCCAGTTCAAGAACTATGTTTCTATCTACATGATGTAAACTATGTTATATTTGGGTCAGTATCAATTGTTGATATTGACTTGAGTGGTTGATCATTACCTATGCTAAAATATGGGTATGTGAATGTACAATCACCTTTGCCTTTCTCTAAAATCTCTATATATGAGATTTTGAACTCTGATGACGTACACAACTTCAAAATCATCCTCCTTCACCTTGAAAATCGAAGTATACTTGTGAGGTCTAAAAACTTATAAAAACTGAGATAGTGTAATAGGCTAAGCTGACCTCAATCACCCTTATTTAATGATTTATCATTGCCTATGTATATGATACTTGAAGGAGGTAAATTTTTGGAGAAATGACTTTAATTTGGGTCATTTCTATAGATTTATAGGCTTATCATAAGTCTTAGTTATGTGTACATTTATTATATTTTTAAATACATTTTATTCCTACCTTTATGAGGTGTCACTCACCTCCCTAATCCACTTGTTGGATTTAGAGTTACTCGCATGTAACTCTCCCTTCTCCATATGACACACACCTCCCTTTTCTTTATAAGAGATTAGGAGATAAGTGTCACACACTTGGAGGGCTTGTAAGGTCATAATGGGGTCTTATATAACTCCCATTTTCCTCCTCTAATTCTATAAAAGAGATCTTTCTCTCCTCTTTTCTTCACTAGAATCTCTAGCTCTCTTATTTCTTCTCTTGTGCTCTTGACTCAATCTTGTACTTGTTGGATACTTTGGTTGCAAGCCTTCTAAAAATATCATGTGATTTTTTCTCTAATGCATTCAGTTTCCAACTTTAAAATCTATCTTAACATTGTGTCTTGATCTTTTCAAAGTGATGATATTCTTTTGCAGTTATTTGCTCATTTATTTCAATGTTTAAATCGATCTTTGGCAGTATTTCTATTATGGTATCAAAGCCATGGATTTCTAACGTTGATTCTTGAGTGTATGTGAAGGCCCTTCTTGGAGGAATATCAATTTTTTTAAAAAAAATTTTCCATTTTTTTTCACATTTCTTTGCAGGTTTCTCAAGGAGGTTAACAAGTTTTTTTCATTTTTTTCAACTGGTTATTGGGTTTGTTACATTAAAAACATTTCTTTCAAGTATAAATTAGTAATTAAGACCCAATATTTCTTGCATTATCAGTTGTTGTATATTAAATTTTATCACAAACAAATTCAACTTCTTCTCTGCAAAAGCCTTAATATTTTGTTTTGTAGTTATTTGGTTGTAAAACGCTTTTATTTGCATTTGATTCTCCACCTTCTATGTACTACTAATGTTTTGTTTCACCCCGCTATCTGTGGTGTACCTCTGCATATTAGGTTTTTTTTGCACTCTATGATTTATTAATCTCTAAAGTTTTACACACTATTTTTTATCTCAACTATTTTTTGTGCTTACCTCAGTCAAAATCCTTCTGGTAGATGTTTTTTATTTTGCTACTATTATGACGCTTGGTTGATCATTTGATAAACATTTTTTTGGTCTTGTACCGAGCAATTCTTATGATCTCTGCATTCTTTCAATTTTTTTACTCATTCTAGTCTCTTACCAACTGCTTGGTCATTATGTTTCTCTGATTTTTTGTGATTCACGTTTCCCCTTCTCTGCTTTTGGGTCGAACTTAATATCTTGGTGATGCCTCTTCAAACACCTTTTTGGCCTTTTTCATTATATGCCATTCCTTTTTTTATTTAGCTTCTTCCACTTGGTGTAATATGCTTTACTCAAGAAGAAACATTTTTCTGTTTAAGCACTTGCTAGAAATGCTCTTTATTTGGTTCATTAAGACATCTGTCTTATGTTGTATGACTTTTTTCCTAAGCTTATGCATTGCCACATTTTAGCTTGAACGTTTCTCCATTATTTTAAAGTGTTTTTTAACTTTTGTTTTTATATATTTAAAAAAACACTATTCTTTCAAATGAAACGTGGTTATGTGGAGTGCTAACATTGGGCATATGACAAGTTTTTAATGCATTTATATTAAGCTTTAAAACGTGTGGTTGGATTTGTCTTTTTGTTCATAATGCTTGACATTTGGAGCTGTTATTAAAATACCTTCAAAATTTAATCATATTCTTTTTCTACTAAATTGAAAGTCAAATATCCTCCTTAATTTTTTCTCATGTGTATGAGATAACACATTAAGTTATTTTGAAATTTAATGTTTTAAGCCATATAGGGTTGTTTCATTGGTTATTCATTACATTTTCAACCAATTATTTTTTATTGAAGCATTCTTTTTTATTGGAAATAAATCTAATATAGAAAATCTCTTTGTATGTGGAATGCTTTAATATTCAAGGAATTCATTTCTTTTTCAAAAGGCATTTTTTTAATGATTTGAATTGTATTTTATTATATATTCAAATTTACATAAAGTGTTTTTAAAAACTTTTCAATTTTTAATATAAATTTTGTTGTTTTTAAAAACATTCACATTAAGTTATTTTTTGGTTTTTTGGTGTGAATTTATATTTACAAGTTAATTGATAATTTTGTATAAAGTTTATTTTTAAGTTTTATTGAATATTTTTTAGAAATTGCAAAGAAAGTTGTAGTGAATTATTATTTTAAACATATTTTAAACTGGTTTTCAAACTTGCAAATTTTTTAGCATTTAAAAATGCTTTGCATCAACTTAATTTGGAAAATGATGAGATTATTGCTCTTAAGACACAAATTGCAAGTCAAAATGTTATAATTTTGGCTTCGCAAAACTCCTTTCGTGCTCATACAAAGAAAATGCAATCATTTATTGATGTACTTAATGCTAAATTTGCA
Organism: Torreya grandis; assembly: GCA_037957365.1. Taxonomy (NCBI): domain Eukaryota; kingdom Viridiplantae; phylum Streptophyta; class Pinopsida; order Cupressales; family Taxaceae; genus Torreya; species Torreya grandis. Next base: position 2,901,313 of record JARHVA010000686.1, on the reverse strand, counting down.
TCTTTTACTAATATTTATAGCTCTAATGTTGATGAATCTCATTGTTATTTAAAACAAACTCAAAATCCTATGCACACTCCTTCTACCAACCCCAGTTTCAAAATAATGCAATCTATGAGCTATTCAGGTGGTGCGTTTGGTAACTATGAAGGTGGTATTCTTGAACCTATTTTGCCTACTTGTAATGCAAATTTTAAAGGTCTTGGTTATAATGCTTCACATGCTTCTAATAAAAATTTGACATCTTATTATCCTCCTCATCGAAGGACTTATAATACAACTTCTTTTGACTATATTGCTTTTAATACTCATGCTTTGGTTAAAAATGTTAAACCTTGTATGCATTATGGAAAACAATGGCATCATATATATCACTGTTGGTAATTGTACCTATGTAAATCTTGTGGTAAATCCACTCACAACACATTTCATTGTTGGACAATGACTAAATCTCCTACTTTTAAAGGTAAAACTATTTAGATTCTTAAAGATAATGAATCTTCTAAATACTTTGATATGTTTTCTTATGATAATTCTTCTAATGCTTCACGTAAAATATTTTTTACAAGTGACACATCTATTTTGTCTTTATTTTGATTAAAATCAATATTTTTTACATTCCTTATTTTTCTTTTAAAGGATATATACTTTATTTAGAGCTTTTGTGACTAAATTATTTTCGTGTAGGTTTACACACTTTATGATGAAAATTATCTTTGCTTAAATTTGCCTAGTTGTACATCTACTTTTATTATATTATGTATGTAGATTGTATTTTGATGGCATATTGGTTACTTAACCTGAAAGATTGGTGTTAGATTCTTATTTTATAGGTTTGTGGATCACTTATCCTTTTGTTGGTCTTTATTCTATTGTGGATCGACCACATTGTTTGAAGAATATTTTTGGAAATTCTTGGTGATCACACTATCTTCCTTACAACTTTTAGCAATGCATTCTCTTATTCCTTCTCTCTATATATTTAGTAATTCCTCTTGAAGGAAGTTTCTATTAAGGAGGAGTATTATATAATTTCAAATCCCTTATTTGTTCGTAAATATTATCTCTACTTTTGTAACCTCAATTTAAGCTTAAGGAGAAGTGTTGGAGAATTAACCTTAATTTGGATCCTTTCTATAAGTTGATAGACTTATCCTAAGTCTTAGTTATGTGTACATTTATTATATTTATAAATTTATTTTATTCCTACTTTTATGAGGTATCACTCACCTCCTTAATCCACTCGTTGGATATAGAGTTACTTGTATGTAACTCTCCCTTCCCTAGATGGTACACACCTCCCTTCTCTTTGTAAGGGATTAGGACAAGTGGCACACACTTGGAGGGCTTGTAAGGTCACAATGGGGTCTTATGTAACAACTATTTTCTTCTTCTAACTCTATAAAAGAGTTCTTCCTCTCCTCTTTTCTTCACTAGAATCTCTAGATCTCTTTCTTCTTTACTTATTCTCTTGATTCAATCTTGTACTTATTAGATATTTTGGTTGCAAGCCTTCTAATATTATCACGTGGGTTTTTCTCTAATGTGTTTGATTTTCTAATTTAAAATCTTTGTCTCAATATTGTGGTTTGATCTTTTCAAGATGATATTATTATTTTTCATTTATTTGATAACTTATTTCAATGTTTAAATCATTCTTTGGCAATATTTCTATTATAAATCAAACCGCATGTAGCTCTTCCACCTAGTGTCATTATGTAGTTATGTTCCTTCATTATATGAATGTAACTAATGATTTTACTTTGATAATTAACATTGTTTGGTCTAACTTGGCTTTAGTATTCTTCAGACTTAACTTGTGACTAATACTAGTGACTACATAATTTAAGAATAATAGGAAATATGTTTTCAATGTTCAATAGTGTATAGATATGTACCAGATAAATGCGAAGTCCCTTATCAAGTGAGGCATTGATTTTATATCTATGAGTCTAATTGGGTAATTTATCACACCACCAACATGCTTGATATAGACAAATAAATATAGTCATGGGTAATTGGCAATGTTAATTATGTACACATCCTAAACCACTTGACTTTCACCCAAATACATGACTTTTAATCACCATTCCTTTAAGACATTTATCTATATGTGGGTTTGACTATCTATTTACCATCACTATTGCATAAAACTTTCAACGTTAATACTCAAACCTCTTTGTATCATCATAATATTGTTGTCATTTTTAGGATAATTGTCATTGACTCTCCAAGACAGGTTTCCCTAAGCAAACAATTCCATTGTTGTGGACTTGTCCACATAACACGACCTAATCCTATGCAAATTAACAACTAGTAAATTTTAAAATATATATTTGGGTCTTCCCACATATTTTGTAAGGTCAACTAAAGTAAATTATCAAAATATTTCATTGTGTGTTTTACCCTATTTCTTATATAAATTTTTTATGTTTGTTGAATAGGTGTAAAAATTGAAAGATATCAGAATGTTAAAAATATATAACTATTAACAATTCTGATTATAACTTACTAAATATAGAAATATGTTGTTTTTAGAAAACACAACAATGAAATTAACTTATCTTTGATATAGGTTCATTACTAACTATTTCTGATGTCTAATAGTCTATGGGACTACACTCGTTAGATAATATGATAGTTTGTCTATATTCGTTGATTGCAAACTCATCTATGTTAACTGTGACAAAAAATATGATTGCTCCACTTTCTACACTTGTCTACTGATCAGTCTGAGTTATTGTGATTCTATTTGTACCATGCATAAGTCATTATTTTCATCCTCTTTTCTTTGAAAACCCTAGGGGTCTTTTGAGAGATAGAAACCTACAAAAGAGATGGGAAATATAATGGGTTGAGATGACCCTAATCACCTCTTTCATGAATGGTCACTAATTACATATCCAAATATTCTGAGGAGGAAATCAAGCCACATGTATTTCTCCACATATAGTAATTGAGAAATGGTTCTCCTTGATTATATGAATGTAGATATAAATTTGGCTTTGATACTTGACAATGATAACTCTTGATATGCCTTGAAATGTTTTAGACTTGGATTGTGACTAATCCTTGTGAATGATATTGAATTTAGGAAGAATAGGGTTAATTTTTTAACTATGCAATAGTATATGACTAATCAATAGATATTGCCAAGCTAGGAACCAAGTCCCTTTGAAATGGATTTTTAATATGTTTATATAGTGAAATATTTTTACAATTTCCTTTAGACTAGCTTATGAAATATGCAAGCAAACCCAAATAGATATTTTGAAATTGGGAAATTAGTTGTTACTTAGATATTACCCCTTTACCAAACCCTAGTGGCTCATTTGGATTGTTAGATCCATAGTTTCAAAGAATCAAAGTAATTAAAAAATAAGATTTTTTAAAGACTTGCATTGATCCTTTGAAACTTATATTTTGTCATAAAATTTAATTTTGCATTGCTTTGTCTTTTAAATATATGAAACCTATATTTTATCCTCAAATCTAATTTTGTATGTTCATGGAGGCTTGATTCTCTAATACAAGTCCACTATAATTCTTCACTTCTGAGATGACAGATGTAGCCTGAAAGTCACTAATCTCAAAAGTAGAATTAATTGTATCATGTGATAAATATATAATAATGTAGTAGCATGTCATAGTGTGTAGAGTATGTCATCATAGTAATGTAATTACCATCAAATCATGTATGCAACATATTAATGTGATACATTCAAGTTTCACATCTAGATATATTTAGCAATGAGGAACGTAGTAAAATGACCATCTTTGAATTTAAACTACGTAGTAAAATTTCATAACATGGATCATGGCACCACTAATCAAGATCAACAAGCACAACACACAATGTTACACAATAAGGCTAAGGGGGACATAAAATTAATATGTCGTAACAAGTAGGGCCAAATTCCATACATAAAGGACAATAAGAATTTTACAAACAAGGGACATGTTTAAATATCACACATATAAGAAGACATAGGGCCAAGGGTCGGAGGTAATAGACATGTTCAAATGTCACATATACCAAGAAAAATAAACATAGATATGATTAATAAAATGTTTCACACTAGGTCCAAGGGACACACACAATAATAAATCAATGTCTATCCTATCAAAAAGAAAGTAAACAACATTGAAGGAACATAAAGAAAGTGAAAAATAGTCTACACTATCCATCTGTATCAGTGTCACATCATATCAAAGTATCATATCCATGTCGCACAATGTAATATATAATTGATTATTGATATACTTTTAACATATGTATATCAATATAGAAGAGTGTTCGTAGATAGATATAACATTTTGATAATGTAACATGTAGAATAAGATGCCCCCAGCATAGGCATGGCCACTGGGTAGAAGGGAATCTAGCATCTAAAAATATATGGATAATGTATGTCTCGAATCACAATCATATAACTCATGAAATGTATGTGTGCTTGAATAATAATATGTTATCTAAAAATATATATGATAAATGACATATGTAAAGAAGTAAATTAGCAACTCATGTCATGCTTAGGACCTGATTTTTTATTTTTTAAAATATTTTAAATGTTTTTGTATTTATGCAATATTTGATTTTTTTTTATTTTTTACATTTTTTTATTTTTTTTATTTTTTAAAAATACAAATAACAAGGCTTAAAAAAATAGAAGAACAAAATGGATTCGAACAAACTACAACATGTGTCAAGGCCCAATGTGCACTAAATGTGATAATATGGCAATGTGGATAAAATGAAAGGAATTAATATGTCCCCACTGAATTATTCATGTGTATTTCAATAATTTAACTTAATTATCTTAAGTGGATTTATAAATTTACATGCCCCTAGTGGGCAAGACTTAATGTGTGTTCATGTAGTATGTATAAGTAAGATTGTGTAATCATGTAAGCTTGAATGGTGGACATTATATGCGTAGATATTTGATATGCAAGAATGAGCTAGTAACATGCCATAAAAGATGTGCATGATAACTAATACAAGAAAAGTGTCACAAATTTTTGGATCAAGCTATACAATCAAAAGTCAAGGACCAAATAAAACAAGTCCAAGGGATAGAAGAAAGGTTTATGCAAGTGCATATGTGCCAAAATAGAAGAATATAATGGATAAGAAAATTAAACAAGCATCAATAAGCTATATACAATGGACTTTGCTTGTATTAACTAATGATCCCATAAATGGAATGCTTCAGTGTTAGTCCTATATCAAATAATGGAATGGACACCTTTCATGAGTGAGTAGAGGTATACCACCACTCATGTCCATCATATGTTAAATCTTTCACTGTATCAGTGTTTGAAAAATCATTAATTTTATTGATTTAGTCTTCATTATATAGATCCTTAGGATTATCATAATCATAACTTAATCATCATCTTGGTCTCTAAATTATGATAAGCCACTTTAATCATCCTTTTCATCTATATATGTAAAGCTAACTACACCATATATTTGAATTATATTATTGGATTTATGTTGTTCTTGAGTATGTTCATCATTATTAGGATCTTGCATCTCATTCAAAATCAGAGAATAATTAGGTATCATTGCTTGAATACTTATAATAAAAATGGTTTCTTATTTGAATTCCTTACTTAGAGGTGTAATCATAGCTTTTGTAGTAGTGATCTTATCATTTTCCTCTATGTATGGAGTAGATATATTTTTTGAATCCTTAAAAATCACATTTGTAACATTAGTATTTTTAGGAACATGTTGCTTTCTAACTTCATTCATGAAAAACCCTCTCTTAAGGATGCATTCTTTCTTATCTTGAGAGTGTTTTTACAAATTCTCTCTTAATAATTGATCCTTTTCATTTTTTTCCCTTTGTTTATCTAATTTTTCCCTTTGTAATTGTTCTTTATCTAACCTTTTTCTCTCATCTTGTACCTTTTTTAGTATTTCTTATTTTGATTTTGCCTTTTCCAACCTTTATTTCTCTAAGTATGCCTTATGTAATATTTCTTATTATGATCTTGCCTTTTTTAACCTTCTTTGTTCTATTTTTTCCTTTTTTTATTTCACTTGTTCCATAGGAGATGTAATCATAGTCTGATTAGGTTTCTTGATTAATTTATCTATTATGGAATCACCTCTATCAATGATATGTTGTATTCTATTCTTAAAATCCCAAAACTTATTTGTATGATGACCATGCATTATCTGATATGCATAATAGTATTCTTGTCTCCTTAGAGGATGTATAAGAGGTAATGTGATTAACTTGTTTTGAATCATTTCTTCTAGAATCTCAATTCAACTCTTATTAATATTATGTACACTTTCTAAAGCACTAGTTGTAGATATATACTATTTTGGCTTCTAATCTTGAGATGAATCATTTTTAGGAATAAAATATATAGATAAATGTGTAGATATATGATTAACATTAGCATGCTCTAGACTCTTTATATTTTCGATCTTGTTTTCAAGTGTTGTGATCCTTTGAATTGAAATATTGATTTTGCATTTAAAACTCTTCTATAGGCATTCTCATAGTGACTATTTTATCTTCAAGGTATTCAAAATCATAATTCTTAGGTAATTTTGATTGAATATGCATATAAACACCATCAATAGGATGTGTGGTAGATGGAGGAGGTTGAGGAAGGACATGTTGGTTACCTATATTTTTCACTATAGGGTTGATCACTTAGGATTCCATAGAAATAGAGGATGTATTATGATTGACTATAACCTTGATTATATTGTACATTAGTGATCCAAAATTTAATTCATGATTATAAAATATATTTAATGTTTTTGGCTAACATTGTGTAATTAGAATAACCATTACTTGAATTAAAAATTATAGACCATGAATATATAATGCAGCCATTATACAAGGTCCACAATAAAGAATTGATCATATAATATACACAAGATATATTTTTGAAATACAAGAGAGGTTTTTAATATTAAAAAAATAGTAGATAGATGAAAACATGTTACATCCCGATTCCTCGTTAAGCAAACTTACTTGATTATTCATGGATTTTTTATAGTTGATAATTTGATTTGATGTTTACTAAGTTGTAAGTCATATGTTGTTATGGAGCAGTTATATGCTGTTTAGATTTCATGATTTCATTACTATGAGTTAATTTTAATGTATATTTTTTACATTGTGATCATGTTAACTTGTTATTTCAACAGTATTTTATGATACTTATGTCATGATGTTATGGTCTAACTACCTGCTTGTTGTGAATTTGATGTAGGAGAAACTCATCCCTTAGAGCATGATAGAGGGAGAGCATCATTAGAGAGGGTGATGTAGATGGAGTTTTCAGGAGATGATAAAGAAATGACTCCCTTTGCACACCATAGTAGCTAGTACATGTTAGATGTATGGTTTGAATAGTTAGTGTAGTGCATTTATGATACTATTTCATTTAAATAATGGTTTATGCATGATTAGTTGTGTATGTTAGCTTAGATTTATGCTTAGATGATTTGATCTTATGTGATCATGTTTATATTATGTAAATATGTTTATGCTTTTGAAAATGTAAAATTACGTGAACACGATATAAACTAACCCTCATGACTTTAGAATCTTTTGGGAACATAAGCTAGTTATTTTTATGATACTTCAGGAATGTCAATTACTATTGAAAGGACATACATAGTCTCTGTAATGCGATTTACCATTTTTGGATAAAAAATATTATTGACCTTTAGTTAGTTATATTTCTAAGTAGGTCATTATGACTATCTATTATTAAGACATTATTGTATTTTATTAATATATATATATATATATATATATATATATATATAGCAAAAGTGAAATTAGAAAATATATATATTTAGAAAAAATATATAAAAGCATAAAACTAAGAAAAAATCATAAAAGATAAAAAGGGGGGAAGGCAATTTTAAAAACAAAAAAAAAGGAAAAACCAACTTTAAGGTAAAGTGCCACATCCAAGAAAAAGGGAGATAGAAAGAAAATAAGTAGGCAAAAGAAGGAGAGGCACCACAGTGCATGGAAGATAGAAAAGAGGAGAGAGTAGAAAGAAAAGGGTAGTATGTGAAGTGAGGGAGTGCAAATACGAGGAGGAGATTTGACAGAGTATATTATTGTGAATACCAGGTTGGTAGAACTTTTATTTTCTTATGTAAATTCACTTACTTTTGGTATATGAGGACTGTGTAGTTAATATTTATTGAAGGGATTAAGTTGTTAGCATATGGTAAAATACTTTAGCGAATCAACAAATGATATATATTATATAAACAAATGTGATATGTATAATGAAATGACCTGAAAATAATTTACTATATACTTATGAGACATATATATAGAACTATTATAAACAAACATACAATGACCTACATTATTCATTATAGTGATCTTAATCTGTATATATAGTGATCATTGTACTTGGTTTATACATAGGTAAATATGGTGATTCATAAATGAAATGATTATTCATAACTACAATGATTATTACATGGGGGAATACCAATGATTCATAACCACAGCAATTGTAACATAATCAAGTAAGTTATTATAATTCATAATTGTATACGTTATTAATACATTATCATTATAGATGGCATATTTGGAGTTAGTTCAAGTTAGTGTCAATATAGTAAGCATATTAGTGTAGTATTATAATGTAGATCATTTATAATTGACATAATGTATTAACATAGTCTTATTCATGGTTACTGATAGGAATGCAGTAGCAAAGTATATACAATTTAGTGCAGCAATTTATAGAATATAGTGAAACTATTTATATAATATAGTGTAACAAATGCTTTTATTTTTAGATACAATTAAAACTATGGACACCCCTAAAAATAAACAATAGGGTGTATAAATGGAGAGGCATGGTTACTTAATCCATTTTAATACAGTAACATGCCAAAGTTGTATTGCTAGCTTCTAGTGTTGGCCCTTGTGTTCCTACTACCGTTCTCACTAGCTTCCTCAGCTCTGGCAAGATGACACTTCTCAAACATATTTTGATAACCCAACATGGAAAGCAAATTGATGTTATAGAAAATGAGTTTGTTGAAGTAGATATAGATGGATCATTAGTAGAAACTCAAACAATAGGTGTTGAGGACATTGTTATGCTCAACAATGGGTGCATGTGTTGTATAATATGGTACAATTTGGATAACAAGCATAAAGTCATTAAATTATAGTGATTTGATGTATAGTGTCATTATAAATTAAAACAACAACCTGGTTTTAGGGTATGATGAATATAACTAGTAATTTCATGTTATAATAATCAAGAATATGATGATAAGCTATCATATAACATGTACAGTAAAAAATAAATAATGAAACTACCTACATGTTCATAAAGTTCATACACATGGTTGAGTTTATTAAAAAAGCAAACAAATAATTGTCATATGCAAATCATGATGGTATAAGCGACATATAAATGACAATTATTGATGTAACCCATGGTGTCATATGAAATCTAGATATTTCTAGTTCCATATGACAAATTTAGGCAAACAGGTTAAATTTGGTCATCATTCGAGCATGACAGAGGATGTAGCATGTTGAAATATACATAGTGAATTCAAGTTCATGTGTGGGTTACTAATGAAATGTTTAAAATTTTAGTGGGGATGAGATGGACAATTATTTAAGCAAATAATTATTGATTTCATACTTTGAATAAACGATAATTATTGTTTGCTTAATTTGATAAGTTTTCAATAAATAATGACCTAATTAACTTAGCAATCTCATATGAATAGTTTTAAACATTCTTAAGGGGAGGAAGTATTATAATGGATTAAGCTTGATAGTCATAAAATTTACATTAAAGATTAGTATAATATTTTATCCAAAAGTTTTGAGAGAGTACTTGATCTACATGTGGGATATAGATCCTAGTGTGGCAATTATGGTATAATCTATGTATAATAGTGGTAAAAATGCTTGGATGAAACATATAATAATATAAAATACTTAGAGCTTGTTACTTGTGGTATTAGATTAACTATATTGTCTAAGAAATTACCTGTACAAGTGAAAGCTTTATTATAAAGTCAAATTACAAAATAAAACAAATAGAATTCTCATACACTTATATACGTAATGTATGGCCCATTTATCACTTAGGTGTAAAGTATATTTATTGTAAAATTGTTAGTATAACTATATCGTATCACAAATTTTAAATATATATATAGCAGTATAAATAGTCTATATAGAATAAGTTGAGTTAGCATAACAATATAACAATGTATAGAAAGCTAAGATGTGTTATAGAATTTATTATTTTGGATGATATCATTGACACTTAGCATTAAATGAGTTATGTATATTATATAAAAGTAGAGTATATAGCAGTGTAGATCCATTGTTGGAAGCTAGTTACTCATATTTGGAAAAATAAGGAAGTTATGTTGAAAACATACGAAGTCATTGATTAAAATGTAAATGACTGATGATATTTTCAATATTTATACATTGTTAAGTGCTTATATATAGTACATATTATGTGTTACAAATACTCATTTAAAGGAATTGTATGTATATGGGTTTAATTATTCATAATAAAAATGTCACATATATAGGTATATTGGTTAATATGCCTATACACATAACTAATTAGATGGTTAAAATAAGTCAAAGGATCTTGTGAGACATGAAACTATAACCATATGAAAATAGTCTCCTAGAAACAGAATGAGTTATTTATGAGTTGGTTTATTCTCTACATATATTATGACTAATTACCTAGAAGTAAGTAATGTGTACATAAAAATGGTGGACAATAAGTCTCCTAGAAATGGAATGAGTTATTTAATTCTCTAAAAATATTATGACTGATTTCATAGAAGTAATGTGTACATAAAAATGGTGGACTATATTATTACTTCTAGATTAGATTATGTAGTCTAAACATAGGATATACCCAGTTGGTACAATCTATACTTGTTTACCATTATTTAAAATTATGAGACATTTGATTCTTAAATTATAATACTAGTTTATATTTGAGTAGTTGTGCTCATGTATAATAAACTATGATATTATGGAATGTCATAGAGTGTATTATATTTGAAAACTATAGTCTATAAGTATGTTATACCCAGATGGTACAAACTATAATTGTTATGTCTAGATTAACTCATACATTTGATGGACTAAATGTATGCATTTTTTGTTATTGTTATGTTTAGAATATTTTTTATTACTAATAAGAAGTAATCTATATGAATTTTTTGGTTATATATGTGTGCTAACCAAATTTTGCATTATTGTTACTGAGTAAGTACAATACAAAATTCACTAGCTTACTCGCATCACGATGCCAGATGAAGGTAATTCGATCAAGTGGTATGTATGAAATTGACTAATCTTAGAGTTCAATAACTATTTGAAAACCTAGGCCAGGTAATATTAATCAAATATTGTCATTCCATGTGTATGATTTACATGTTTGTATCATATCTTGTTAGAATGGGTTTCTTTATGATGCACTGCATGTTTAGATAGAGAAATTGTATAATACATAAGAACTAGCTTATCTCTTTGGATTCTTACATCATCACTATATACTCATCCATGAAGGTAGGGATATTATTTGATGGAATTTATACAAGGGATTATTGGTCTATGATTGGTGTGGAAAAGCACTCAGATGATGCTCTCCCTCCCCATAGTAGTACAACTTTTGAGATGACACTTGATATTGCCACAGATACTAAAGTCCAAGGAACTTATGCTATGTGGAGCCATGTATCTTATATATGTACATTGCATTATATTTATTATTGAAATGTTATTGTGATAAGCTATAATTACATATTTATTGTGCAGTAGTAGTAATGGTTGTATATTTTTACTAGTCATGGCTAGATATTTATAATTACCTTCTATAAACAATTTTGATGTGTTTTTTTATGATGATAGTGATTAGTGATGTATAATGTAGCATGATTCATTTACAGTTATTATACTTAGAGTAATTTATATGATCACTTATTAGATTCTCTTGATGTAATATATTTAAAGTATATGTTATTTAAGTTTTTTTTTAAATCATATTTTTTTAAGTCAAACCCAAAAAGGTTGTTACATGTGGTATCAAAATTATGGCTCAAACTATGGGACCTAATGAGTCCATTATCATTTTTTTTATCTTTCTATTTACTAATGTGAACTTAAAGAGCATCTTTTTGAGTAAGAAAACTCTTCAGATGCAAGAACACAGGTTGTACCCACATATGGAGAACCTAGTGGCATATAGTATTGTACTAATTAAGAGAAGTGTATTTTGGACTTCTAGTGCCTTAGTGCATAATCATGCTACACCATGATTGGAGTTTTGAGATTTACAAAATCATCATGCATGGCTTGGTAACTATTATAGGTAATAGACATCCATGATTCTTGTAATTATGTTTACTTATATAGATGAAATGTGTGTGGTGCATTGAGTGTGTACCCTTACAAGACCTCTTAGAGTTTTTAAATGGTTGGTTTATAAAGTGTATCAATGGTGTTGGTTGTATATGATATTGAGTAGGAAAGTGCATGGCATAATTCATGAGTTATGAATAAGAGACTTCTACAGTATTTTTGATCACTTATATCAAACACCTTAAGAGTCATTACATTCTTACTTGTTAATCAAGTCTCCTTCACCATTTATGTTTTGTGTTGTGAGTGTTTAAAAATCATGGGATGATTCTCACTTAAGTATATATGCATTTAGATAGAGTTTTTTGTCTAATGTAGGAAAGGAAATCCTAAAAGACCATTTATGAATTGGCACCACCTAATGCAATGGGAATTCTCCTTGTAATGGAGTGTAGTTATCCTTGTTAAGTATTCCTATGTGTTAGGAGTTTACTTATGGGTTGACACTCCATATGTTTATATGGATTAGGAAGAGGTGTCATCTCACATAGTTAGATTAGAGGTGAGTTTTTATTCCCCCACCCTCTTTTGACATCATTATAAGCCACTGAGTGGGTTCATATTCTTCTTGATGTTGATTTAGTGTTCATAATCAAAACTTGTTTCTAAAATGTTGTTTCGACCATGTTCCCTTGAGTTCATGGGATAGTGTGTTTTACTTATTGTTAATAGAGAAGTCTTAGGAATGGAATGGATTGATGCATCTATTTTCTTTTTTATTTTAGAAATAGGTAGTGATACTACACTTACAAGTTTGGTAAGTAGTAGTGATTATGGCAACTTGGGTTGCGGTGTTTTTGTTATACTAGGTAAGGGTATGTAAGAGTTTTGTTGTTGAGATGTTAGTTCACTATTTTCCACTTGTGTATTTTTAGAGTTACACTTTCCAGTGATACTTTATCTAATCTTGTGAACTTTGAACACATGGAGTGGTGAACCTTGAATTTATATTGGTTTTAGATTAAGCTTTATAAGTTGATTTTAATCATTATGTTATGATTTACCCTTGATTATATTGATATTATTCTCATCTTGATAAAAAAAATGTTGTTTTGCTGAGTTATTGATGTACCTTTTACCTAAAGTGAGTATGAAATATGATGTGTAGAACATCTTGTTAGTCTAGAGTGTTGAGTTAAACTTATAACTTATTGTGTAACTTACCGATCAAACGGGAAGGCAATGTCTCATTTGTTCCTTTTATAAGGTTGTAAAGATGGTGTGATCCTTGGCCTTTGTATGTTATGTTAATTTTAACATTATTTCCTCTTAATTATGAATATAACAAAATAGGTTAAGAATTGAAATATGATACTAATAATGTTTGATTAGTGGTAACTTAATACAACTTTGGAATCATTGTATGATTTTTCTTGTAATGTATGTTGGTAAATGTATAATTATTTAGCATATACAATTACTTTCTATGATCTGTTAAGTATGGATATATGATTCATTGAAATTTGTGCACATTTTGGAGATCATTAGGTCATGGAGACCTAAAGGATGAGTGTTGAATTAGGAATGTGAGTACTAAGAGAAGGGAGTGGATCCTATTTAGTCTCACATTAACTCGATAGTTATTGAGTTTGGATCTAATAGGTGGATCTTGTTGAATCTAGGATTTGGTAGATGGACTTGTCAAATTCAATCATATGACCATACACATGTATATTGTGGCATGTTTATTACTTAATTTTGTATACATTAGAAATGTAGTATTTGAAGTTCCTATTCATCATCATACTTGTCAGGAGCTACGTGGAGTTACGAATGTATTGACATGTCATACTTATTCAGAGGCTACATGGAGTAGTGATGGTATTAACTTATACACATCCTTCTTTCTAGTTTCCCTAAACACTTTTCTTTAGAATTAGAAAAACACTCGATAGGTTAGAGAGATGTACAGATGTGCTGGAAGGTTTTGTGGAACTCTCCTTGGCCACTTGTTTTTGGATTTTATGATGATTCCATGTGTTTTTGGTTGAAGTCTAAATTTATAATTCAATGAAACTTTCACCAACATATGTGGGACCCTTCAAGGTATTCGAAGTGGTCAGTCCTATAGCATATAGGCTTGCTTTGTTAGTTTTAGACCCTAGTGTGGTCATGGTAGAACCACTCAAAGTAATTGACACTCATAAACCTCATTTGTGTAATAGAGAGATGCCACATTACAAGGTCTTATGAGACCAATAATCTGAAGATAGTGCTACTTGGGAGAACTATGATGAGATTTATAGGCAAAATTCATATTTATTTACTTAATTTGATACTTTATACTATGTTATTCCTTTGTTGAATAATGTTTTTAATTCAAATTTTATGTTTGAATAAGTCATCCAGGATGATGACTAGCTTTAGTGGGAAGGACGTTACATCTCAAATATTTGCTAAGCAAACTTACTTGATTATCCATTGATTTACTATAGTTGATGACTTGATTTGATTATTACTAAGTTGTAAGTCATATGCTATTATGGGGAAGTTGTATGTTGCTTATTTTCATGATTTCATTGCTATAAGTTAGTTGTAATGTGTACTCTTTACATTGTGATCATGTTAACTAATTATTTCAGTAGTATTTTATGATATTTATGTCACAATGTTATGGTATAAATACCTACTTTTTATGAGTTTGACACAATATAAACTCATCTCTCAGAGCATGATGGAGGGAGAGCATCATCAGAGAGGGTGAAGTAGATAGATTTGTTGGGGGATGACAGAGAAATGTCTAGAACCCTAGTATCTAGTACATATTAGATGCATGGTTTGAATAGTTAGTGTAGTGCATTTTTGATAGTATTGCATTTAGATAATGGTTTATGCATGATTAGTTATGTGTATTAGCTTATATTTATTCTTAGATGATTTATTCTTGTGTGATCATGTTTATATTTTGCAAATGTGTTTATGTTTTTGGAAATGTAAAATTATGTGAACATGTATGTAAACTAACCCTTATAACTTTGGAATGTTTTGGAAACATAAGCTAATTATTTTAATGATACTTCAGGATTGTCAATTACTGTTGAAAGGACATAGATAGTCTCTGTAATATGATTTATCATTTTTGGATTAAAAAATATTATTGACCTTTAGTTAGTCATATTGCTAAGTAGGTCATTATGACTATCTATTATTAAGACATTATTGTTTATTATTAAAATATATATATATATATATATATATATATATATATACATAAATAACAAAAGTGAAATTAATATATATATATAGAAAAATAAAATAAAATCATAAAACTAAGAAAAATTCCTAAAAGGAAAAAAGATAAAAAAAAAGGGGGAAGGCAGTTTTAAAAATATAAAGAATAAAATAAAAAAGAAAAACCAGATTTAAAGTAAAGTGCCATATCCAAGAAAAAGGGAGATAGAAAGAATATAAGCAGGCAAAAGGAGGAGAGGTGCCACAGTGCATGGAAGACAGAAAAGAGGAGAGAGCAGAAAGAAGAGGGTAACATGTGAAGTGAGGGAGCACAGATACAAGGACGAGATTTGATAGAGTATATTATTGTGTATACCAAGTTGGTGGAGCTTCTATTTTCTTATGAAAATTCACTTACTATTGGTATATGAGGACTACATAGTTAATATTTATTGAAGGGATTATGTTGTTTGCATCTGGTATCAAATTAGCAAATGATATATATATATATATATATATATATATATATATATATATATATATATAATTTGAATAACTACGATCTGTGTAATGAAATGACTTAAGAATAATTTATTATATACTTATGAGACATACATACAGAATCATTATAAACAAACATACAATAACCTAAATTATTCATTATAGTGATCTTAATTTATATATATATAAATCATTGTACTTGGTTTATAAATAGGGAAATATGATAGTTGATAAATAGAATGGTTATTTATAAATACAGTAACTATTTGGTGATTATTACATAGGGTAGTACCATTGATTCATAACTACAATGATTATAACATAATAAAATAAGTTGTTGTAATTCATAAGTACATACGCTATTTATATATAATCATTGTAGATGGCATATTTGGAGTTAGTTTGAGTTAGTGTCAATATAGTAAGCATATCATTATAGTAGTATAATGTAGATCATTGATAATTAACATCGTGCATTAACATAATATGATCCATGGTTACTGATAGGAATGAAGTAGTGAAGTATATATAATTTAGTGCAGTGATTTATACAATATAGTGCAACAATTAATGTAATGTAGTGTAGTGAATGTTTTTCTTTTTAAATACAATTACAACTACTACCACTCCTATAAACAAACAATAGGGCATATGAATGGAGAGGCATGGTTACTTCATCCCTTTCAATGCTAAAGTTATACTGCTAGCTACCAGTGCCAACCCTTACGTTCATGCTACTGTTCTCACTGGCTTCCTTGACTCTGGAAAGACAACACTTCTCAAACATATTTTGACAACCCAACATGGAAAGTGAATTGATACTATAGAAAATGAATTTGGTGAAGTAGATATAGATGGATCATTAGAAGCTACTCAAACAACAAGTGTCATGGACATTTTTATGCTCAATAATGGGTGCATGTGTTATATAATATGGGGTGATTTGGATAGCAAGCATAAATTCATTAAAGTATAGTGATCTAATGTATAGTGTCATTATAAATTAAAACAATGACCTAGTTTTAGGGTATGATGAATATAACTAGTATTTCCATGTTATAATAATCAAGAATATAATGATATTCTATCATATAACATGCACAATAGAAAAATAAATAATGAAACTACCTACATGTTCATAGAGTTCATACACATGGTTGAGTTTATTAAATAAGCAAACAAATAATTGTCATATGCAAACATAGATGGTATGAATGAAATATAAACAATAATTACTGATGTAACCCATGGTATCATATGAAATCTAGATATTTCCAATTCTATATGATAAATTTAGGGAAACAGGTTAAATTTGGTCATCATCCGAGCATGATAGAAGATGTAACATGTTGAAATATACACAGTGAATTATAGTTCATGTGTGGATTACTGATGAAATGTTTAAAATTTTAGTGGGGATGAGATGGACAATTATTTAAGCAAATAATTACTAAGTTCATACTTTGAATAAGTGACAATTATTGTTTCCTTGATTTGATAATTTTTTAATAAATAATGACATTATTAACTCAATGATCTCATATGACTAGTTTTAAACATTCTAAAGGGGAGGAAGTCTTATAATGGATTAAGCTTGGTAGTCACGAAAGTTAAATTAAAGATTAGTATAATATTTTATTTAAAAGTTCTGAGAGAGTACTTGATCTACATGTGGGATATAGATCCTAGAGTGGTAATTATGGTATAATTTATGTATAATAGTGGTAAAACTACTTGGATGAAGCGTACAATGATATCAAATACAAAGAGCTTTGTTACTTATGGAATTAGATTAACTATATTGTTTAAGAACTTACTTGTATGAGTGAAAGCTTTGTTATAAAATTAAATTGCAAAATAAAACAAATAGAATTCTCATACACCTATATACATGGCGTATGGTCAGTATAGCACTTAGGTGTAAAGTATATTTTTTGTAAAATTTTTAGTAAAACTATATCGTATCATGGATTTGAAAGATATATATATCAATATAAATGGTTTATATAGAATAATTTGACTTAGCATAATAGTATAACAATGTATAGGAAGATAAGATGTGTTATAACATTTATTATTTTGGATGATATCATTGACTCTTAGCATTAAGTAAGTTATGTATATTATATAAAAGCAAAGTGTCTGGTAGTGTAGATCCATTGTTGGAATCTAGTTACTCATATCTAGAAAAATAAAGAAGTTATGTTGAAGACATACGAAGTCATCAATTAAAATTTTGATGACTGATGACATTTTTAGTATTTATACATTGTTAAGTGCTTATATACGGTACATATTATGTTGTATAAATACTCATGTAAAGGAATTTTATGTATATGGGTTTAATAATTCATAAGAAAAATATTGCATATATAGGTATATTGGGTCATATGCCTATACAGATAACTAATTAGATGGTTAAAATAAGTCAAAGGATCCCATGGGACATGAAACTATAACCATATGAAAACAGTCTCCTATAAATAGAATGAGTTATTTATGAGTTATTTGATTCTCTATAAATATTATGACTAACTGCCTAGAAGTAAGTAGTGTGTACATAAAAATGATGGATTATATTATTACTTCTTGTACTATACACTTTAATATACTTATGGAGATTAGATTATGCAGTCTAAATATAGGATATACCTGTTTGGTACAATATGTACTTGTTTGCCATTATTTAGAATTATGAGACATTTGATTCTTAAATTTTAAGATTGGTTGTTTGTATTTGAGCAATTGTACTCATGTATAATGAACTATGATATTGTGAGATGTCATAGAGTGTATTATGTTTTAAAACTACAATCTAAATGTATGTTATACTGGGATGGTGTAAATTATAATTGTTAAGTCTAGATTCACTCATACATTTGACAGACTAGATGTATGTGTTTTTTATTATTGTTATGTTGAACAATTTTTATGATTGTTGGTAGGAAGTAATTTGTATGATTTTTTTCATTATATATTTGTGTTAATCAAATATTGGATTGTTATTACTAATTAGTTATTAAGATGGACTTCACTAGCATCATGATGCCAAATGAAGGTAATCTGATCAAGTAGTGTGTATGAAATTGATTGATCCTAGAGTTTAATTACTATTCGAAAACCTAGGCTAGGTAATATTAGTGAGACATTATCATTTCATGTGTATGATTTGCATGTTTGTATGATATCTTATTTGAATGGGTTTCTTTATGATACACTACATGTTTAGTTAGAGAAATCATACAGCATATGAGTATTAGTTTGTCTCTCTAAATTCCTACACTATCACTATCTACTCATCTATGAAGGGAGGGTCATTCCCTAATGAGATTTGTGTAGGAGATCATTAGTCTGTGGTTGGTGTGGAAAATCACTTGGATTATGCTTTCCCTCCCCAAAATAGTACTACTTTTGAGATCAAATTTGAGATTTCCATAGATACTAGAGTCTAGGGAACTTATGCTCCATGGAACCATGTATCTTATATATGTATATTGTATTATATTTATTATTAAAACATTATCATGATGAGATATAATTACTTATTTAATGTGCACTGGTAGTAGTGGCTATATGTTTGTACCAGCCGTCATTGGATATTTATAATTACCTTTTATAAACATTTTTGATGTGTTTTTTATGATGATAGTGATCAATGATGTATGATGTAGAATGTTTCATTTACAATTATTATACTTAGATTATTTTATATGATCACTAATTAGATTCTTGTGGTGTAATATATTTAAATTATATGTTATTTAAGTTGAAAAAAATCACATTTTTCTAAGTCAAACCTAGCGGGGTTGTTACAACCCCTAAAATACTATGAAAATAGGTACATCATTCATCCTCTAGACCAAATTTAAAAAAAATAGTAAATTAATAATTTTGAAAAATCTGTATTATATTTTGACAAACAAAAACAAGTTTTTCATCCACTAAATGTAACTAAAAAAACCACATGTTTAAAAAATAGTCTTGTTTTGACCTAAAAATTAGCTAATCAAGGCAAAACCCTAATAGGAGAATAAGTGTAACTACGCAAGTTGTGTTTTATTTTTAAGTTATTAGATATACTAACCCCAAGCATAACTACTAAATAAGGCTCAAAGGTGCACTAACCATGGAGGATTCCATTGTCTCATAGTCATTTTATCCCATCTTTAAGGTACATTGAGAGTAACTTCCTAGGGCTAACCACTTATTATGTACTCAAAACCAAACAATCAAAAGAATTCCAATGGATAAAAATTAAAACATGAGTGTTTTTGATATACTGTGAGGTATGTGTAAATCAAAATACATATAGAGTGTTATATAATGGCTTAACTATTGGAGTATTACCTATCACATCATGGCTTAGATAAAACTGAAGTTCACTTTTCCTAAAATGATAGCTCCAATGAGTTTTACAAATGCCATAACAAAGTTCAAAAAAATCAATTAAATAAAATAAAAATAAATCAAAATTGAAAACTTAATCAAAAGAAAAATATTTGTTTACAAGGATAATCAAGCAAAATCTAAAACCCTAGGACAAAAAATTTAAAAACAATACTCTAAAATGTATGGGTACACCAATATGTTTTACCTTGTTTTTTATAAAATGTATACATGTTTGCTCAATAGGTGTAAAAGTTGAAAGAGGTCAAGATTATAAAGATATATAGTTATTAAAAATTATCATTAAAACATGCTAATATATAAATCTGATATTTTGGGAAACATTAGAAAGAAATTAACTTAGTCATGAATGATTGTATTTGATGTCTAACAGTAGAAATCAACAAAAGACAGGACTGTGACTATGCATGATCAAATGTAGAATCTAAGAATATTCCTAGGTAAGACCACACTACATGGATAATAGTGCAAGTCAATCATGTCCATTAAATATGGAATTGTCTAATTTGATTGTGACATAAATTTAATTATTTTTCCTTCTGCACTTATGTCTATTAATATATTTGAGATATTGTGATTATGTTTATGTCATGCATAAGTCATTTTCTCTTCCTCTTTTCTTCAAAAATCCTAGGGGTCTTTGTAAGAGCTAGAAACCTATAAAAAGAGAGGGGGAATGTTGTTAGAGGTAAAATCACTGAGAGGGTGGGGTGAATTAGTGATTTAAGATAATCCAATTCAATTCCCAACTCTTAACAATTCAACACATACAATCATGATGCATACAAATTAACCATTGCAAAAAATAGGGAAGATATAACAAGATCAAGCACATCACACATGATATATATGGGAAACCCTCTTGGGGTATAAAACCCAATAAACCCTAAAATATGGACTAAAGTCTTATAATAACAAGATAAAAATTTATACTAACACCAACTGATCAAGGAACACCCATCCCTTAGTTTAGTGAGACACCCATCATATGAGGATCCAACCCCATAAGCAACCAAGCATCAACCTAGCTACCTTGATCTAATCTATACTTATGATCTGATGTCTTCTACACCTGATGATATATTTCTCTTACTATCACTCTTTCCCCTTTACAGTCCCATAAACTTTCACACTCAAATCAATGCTTTCAAAACACCCTTTTGGATCACTCTCAAATAGCCTCTAGGTCTTACTCAATCTGCCTCTTCTAGGCTTATTAGGTCTAATGACCTATGTGCTCAACTTCATTAACTTGATCATGTAAGCATGACTGATCCTCTACACTCTCTTATGGTCCTCACTGATCTAAACCTTCTCTTTCAAAGGTTCTCTTATTTACTTGGCTTCATACTCTCTTAACTCCACTCTAAATAGGCTAATTATGCCTAGTATTTATACCATACACTCATCTAACCCATATTTGTCAGCCAAGATGATTACCATAATTTTTATACATTTTACATGTCTTCATACATGTTACATTTAATAAACACTCTACTCCATAGGTTGGTCATAGTCTTTAAGACTCAAATCCTCTAGTAGGCCTTAATAAGACCCAAAATAATTAGGCCTTCACATCCACATGTTACTCTTACAACCAATTAGACCACATTAATCTTCCACCAATGACTATAACATATTTAACCTATCTCCAATATATTCTTTCTCACTCCAGCATGGGTCCATTCCATCTAGAACACCAACTCAATACTTGAACCTACCAATTAGGTCTCTTTGCTCTTCAAGCCTTTATATACAGAAAATACAATCTCAAAATTTTGAAGTAACTAATCCAATATTTTCACATATCCATATGACTATATCACATTTTTGAAACCTTTATGACCTATTCAACACTTCCATGTTCCTTATCACTTCAACATAGGCTATAAGCACTCAAATCAACTCTCTCAAAATGACCACTCAGACTGTTCATATATAGTCAAAATACAGTCAAGCTATTTTGACTATCCATAATTGATCAAGGTAAAATCATGATAGCCAATACCTTATCATCAATATTTGAGGCTTATATAAGATTTATATATGCATTTTTTTCCTCAAATCTTCACATAACATCTTCAACTTACCTTTGCAAGATGGTCACTCAAATTGTCAATGTATTCAATAAACATAGTCAACTTCTAAGCCTTTGTTCATACTAAATATTAATTTTTAAAACCTAAAAAATCCATAAATATGGTCTTAATGGATTATAAAACACTCTCCAATATTTATTTCATCTTCAAACATCGAAATACCATCAATAACTCTTCAATTATCCTTCTCGGGTCACTTACAGAACATGGTCAAACCTTTAGTTAACTTTGGAGCTCAATAATTTTGACTGTATAAATATTAAAACCTTATAAATATATTATATATATGTGCCTTAAAGTCCTCTTCAAATTTTCCTTTTACACTATCAATAAACTCATCCTAGATCAAAATATATAAGCAAAAATACTGAGCACTGGTTTATCCTTTTGCTAATCTAAATGCCAATGGTCACTAGGTAATGCAAAATCATCTTTAGACATGTGTATTCATATCATGTCCTCATATATCTTGATCAAATTCACATTTTTTTATCTCCTTTAGAGCCTCATAAATTTAACTTACATCTCTCACCATTGATCTTAGATCCTCACTTTTGAGATCTAGCCACTTAGTAGCCATATGTACCCTCTACATACCCTGCAGTCAGTCTCTAATGAACTTCCACCACTTGGAATCCCTATGTGCCTATTGATTATTATGTTGACTTATTAAATAATTCACACCATTTATCTTCTTTTTCATGGTTTAATTTTCTCCATTGATCTTGATCTGCTACTCAGCCTCCATGAATGTGACACATGTCTTCATCGCGTTCATTCTCAAAAAAATTGACTAATAGATTTCATGCTCACCGTTGATCTCTATCTGATAAGTATAACACTCTCCATTATATAATTATCTATTTATATTAATCACTCACCATATATCTTCATCACCCTATTTAACACTCACTGTAGATCTTTGATATCACAAACGTGGCTAAGTATGGGAACTTAGTGAACTATCTTTAAGAAGCCAACTTTGTACCTTAATAACTTTTGCCACACATATCCTCATGACCTAAAAATTGGATCACATGATCTCCTCTCATATTTAAATCCATTTATATATCAATCTTCTCTTATAACATTTACACATGTCATTTTTGATGTTATCAAGTTGCTCACTTAACCTTATCTATCAAGATGACTACTTGAACCTGGACCTTCATATGACTGCTCTGATGAATTAATTTCACTTTAAAAAGCACTCCAAGAACTTATAACAGCCTATATGGTATCTGCAACATTTTCATACCATCAATAACATCCACCATCTACCTATCCAAGTTAAAGATTGAATAACTATGTAAGAACACTGAAGCACACTTTGTCATTGTCAATCTAGCACACATGACACCTCATCAACATCCTTGGTCATCTTGGAGACATCATTGATAAAATTCCAACAAATTCAATGGTCCAAATTGAACCCAATCACCCCCTTTATGATTGATCACTACCTAATTATTTAGATACTCCAATGAAAGAATTAAGCCACACATATTTCTCCCACCTAGAGTGATTTTGAAATCATGCTCCTTAGCTATATGCATGCATCTATAATTATAGATTTCATAATTGAAAGTGATAAATCTTAAATTCATTTTATAGTATTTATACATGTCTTATGAATAATCCTAAATTTAATAAAAATAAGGTAGATTTATTCAGTGTGAAATAGTGTATGTGTTCAATAGATAGTGCTAAGATTGGAACCAAATCCCTTTAAAATCAAATCAAAGACCCATTTTCATAAGGACTTGGTTCTAATATTATAATTATCTATTAATCACGTATATACTACTACACATTGATCAAATTTATGATATTCTTACAAAATTCAAGATCATTTATAAGGAGCACACACAAGCCAAGTCTAAAGCATGTCAATAGTTATCGTTACCACATATCAAATCCATATCTATAGTTACATATGTATAGTCAAGAAGCATAATTATACAATCATTATAGGTGAGATAAATATGTGTGGCTTGATTCCATCCTCAAAACATTTGGATATGTAGGTAATGTTCAATCATCAATGTGGTGACTGGGGTTAGATCAGACTATTACACTCCCTTTCTTTCTTTGGAGGTTTATAGCTTTCACAAAGACCCGTAGGGTTTCCAAAGCAAAGAGGAAGAAAACAATGACTTTTGAGTGCCATAAATAGAATTATCATATCTCAACCCTCTTAGTAGAAACACGTGTAGAAGGCAAAATAGTTAACCCACAAAAGTCTATAGTTGATGGACATGGTCATCCGGTGTTGCTGTCTAGGGACTGTGGTGCTATCCAAAAATATTCTCATATTCCTTTTTTGATCATGCATATTCATAGTCATGTATTTTGTTGATTTACACTATTAGAAATCAAAAACAATCATTCAAGAAATGTTATCTAAGCTAAATTAATTTCTTTTTAATGTTTTCCAAAAATATCATATTTCTATAGTAAGTTTCAATCAGAATGGTCAATAATTGTATATATTTAGCATTTTGATCTCTTTCAATTTTTACACTTGTTAAAAAAAAAATCTATGTTTTGTAAAAAAAGGTAAAACACTAGGTAGATGGGTCAATTCTAAGTATATATTTGATTTAAAAAGTAGTCATTGTTGGGAGAGGGTTAGTACTGTCAACTTAGGTCAGTATCAACTAGCCATACCAACTCAATCTGATGTTACAGGCCCATGCTTAGGAGGATTAAATTGAATGTTTAAATATGTTTGTGCAGGATATTAAGCAAGTTTGAAATATACAATGAGGTTCCTATAGGTGTGTAAAAATAGAATGGAAGGATAAAACTCATAAAGTAGCATGTCAGTGTTAAATAATGTTGGGTTAAGACCATATTTATGTGCAAAAGTCATGTGTGGTAAATGTGTGTCAAGTTTATCATTGTCAAGTACTTAATACTAGCTTTCAATAACTATAAATTCCCCATTTTTATTCTAGTAATAGAATTGTAGTAAAAGTAAAATATATACCTAAGTGTGTATAACACACTTTATATTTTATATGAAGCTTCAATTGTTAATGTCACTCAATAGCAAAACCTACAACAAACATGTACCAGTCAATGTCCATAAATTAAAGAGCAAGGAAGAAGTACACTTTTGTGTAGGTGAAAACTAACCCTTTTAACTTGTTGTATATGATGATACCTTATTGAAGCATTGGAGAACTATGCTTAATTGTTGAAGTACATGGAGAGTTGACTCTATAATCTTTTGGGTTGGAAAGATAACATGCCCCAAGCCTCTTAATTTGGGGATAATTATGTGATGTACTAACCCAAATAACTACTTAATAAATAAAGAGGAACCACATGTTGGGTTTCTAAAAGTAAGACTAAATCAACCACTACATATGGCTTATAGATTCAATTGTATAGTTTCACTCAAGTTCTCTCCTTATAAAACATATGCATGATCGAAAGAAAATGTGTAGATATTAAAATATGATTATATATAGCATCTCAATCTTATATACTTTATAAATGCTAATCAGGGCTCTATCATTTAGTTATCAACCCTTATGTTGTTGAAAGGATCACATTCACCATCTCATTGTACCTAACTACTTATCTTCTAGTTTGAACCTATCATTTTAATGACTCAGATCACTTGTACACTATAAAAAGATTAAAATATTATTTATATCCTTCACTATAAATTATAAACTTTCAACATTTTTATATCATGTCAGACACTTATATTTTCATAGTGACACTAGCACCGATACTAGTGTCTAGTTTCCTTATCAAGTGTCAGTAACTAAAAAGGCATCCAAATTGAAAAGCTTTCAAAATCTATGGGTCAGCCCATTTATTTTATTTAACCCTTCTATAATACATTTTCAAAATTTATAGTATAAACACAAAATAAATACCATTCATCATGATCAAGCACACATATAACAAATACCAAGCAAGTATTATTCAAGTTCATTTAATCAATTTCACAACTGATTTATATTTTCCTATTCTTCCTTATTTATATATCAATCATAAGAATAGTTATATTATAGGTCTGAAGCATTTAAATAAAATTCCACAAATGGTATTTGTCAAGTTTTGACTTAGATCATTGCATGCCCTTACATATAACATATTACACCCTTATGCACACACAAGCCCACACTTAGGAGAGAAATAAAAATGTCTGAGGCCCTCATTAGAGTATTGGCTATGTAGGTAGTGCTCATTAATAGAGGGGTCATTGAGGTCAACTCAAATTCATAAACCCACTAACCCATTTTTTGCAAGGTGACCTAACTTAAGGTGAAGAACTAGGTTTGATCTATACATAATCATACAGAACCTATGTGCACCATATAGACACACAACATAAAGGTGACAAAAAACCCTAATAGGCACAAGAATTCACTCTATCATATAGGATAGTTGCATCAATATTTGAATAGATGCATCGATGAAAGTGTCCAAAGGTGGATGCAAGTGTATAGACCTTTATAAATTATATTTCCATAATCTGATGAGTGGATTTTGAGCATTAGATTGCCTAATTCCACCTCTACACAACTCAAATCTACCTACACATTTGAAAATAAGCTAAGTATTATCCATTCCTTGTGTTTCAATTATCATAATATCAATTGGTGTTATACTTTATATATTTGATAATTTTCTAGATTTAATACATATTGTTACCTAAATTAATTTAATTAGCTTACTCTAGAATAGTTTTATTCATCCATTTGATTAGTCTATTCTACCCTTTAACCCTAACACTTATTTTAAAGGGTTAAACATTTTGGTGAACATAACCTCTATGATTTAATCGCACTAAACCCTAGCTTGCTTTAGGATTTCTTCCTTCCACAATTTTTTCATATTGTTGTATTTATTTTTCATAACTTATCTTTCTTGCATGGGCATAGTATAAGTGGTGTTTGGTCTCTTTGTTTCTCTATGATTTTTACTCTTTATTTTAGATGTGTTTATATTTACAACCCTAAATATGCATTCTCATAGTGACACCCCTAAAGAGCCTCAACCTTTAGATATTATATTTAATCTTCCTAATGATGAATACATTACTTATGAGGATCTTATGGTTATCCAAAAGTGTAATACTTAGCCTTGATTTGAAACAAATCCTTAAAATTATGATAATGAAAAGACCAATAATGTATATGCAAACATCGATGAATATGGCAAAACTAATAGCATGATTTCTTATTCCCCTTATGATTATGATTATGCTTTTGTATATTTTTAAGATGAATATGAGGAACCTAACTCTCTTATTTCTCCTGCATTGCTTGATTTACAATCTAATAATGTGGTGCTTGAAGAAAGACCAAATATACCTTTTTTTAGTGAATTACATAGCATTCAATGTTATAAAATGAACATGCATGAAAATATCATTCTAAATGTTGAAAATAGCCATCTTTCATGCATAGAAAATTCTAAAGGTGAACCAATAGTTGAGTGTGCATCATATTTATTTAATGATGAGCATGTTACAAAGAATGACTAGTGAACTTCTTTACAAAATATTGAAATTATTACCAAAAGTGAAGATTGTATTCCTTATTTAACTCATGAAAATGAAAATATAA
Organism: Torreya grandis; assembly: GCA_037957365.1. NCBI lineage: Eukaryota > Viridiplantae > Streptophyta > Pinopsida > Cupressales > Taxaceae > Torreya > Torreya grandis. The sequence goes on along the minus strand of JARHVA010000686.1, from coordinate 2,873,098 downwards.
AAAGTAATTTTCTCTCTAGTTCTCAATGATATAAATGCATGTATTACTCTCCATATCCTTTCAGGTTAGATTAAAAAAAATGATAATACTAGTCAAAGTAGGGTAGATGCATGTTCTTCTCCTCTTATTATATTTCAAGATAACCAACAAACTATATTTTCCAGAGGTTTCCTACTAAAATAATTTCCCAAACCAAGTAACACTGATTCACCCAAAGATGCACATGCTAGTTATGCTAATGTTCCTTTATCATATGGTAATGAGGTATCTAAACTAGAAAGTGGCATTACATCTTCTCTTCCCTTCTCCTTTGAGTTCAAAAATGAAAGTGAAACTTGCAATTTTCTTCCTATGATGATGTTTAAAACAAATTAGAAAATGTGCCTCTTTCACCCTCCTTCACATTTTATACTCTAAAGCATGCTCCAATTATAGATGAAGATAATGAAAATACATCTAGTATTCCTCTTGCAAGTAATGAAGTTTCAATTACTCAAGCTCTTATCCATTATAGTTGTATCAACCTTTGTGACATCCAAAATGATGTAATTACCTCTCTCAAATCATCATGCAATATGAATTTTCCTTTTCCCAATGATTTTCAATCATGTAATGATAGTTTTAAAGATACCATCATTCATATGTTTCATAATGATGGTAAATTACAACCTATAAGTGTATATTCAAACTCTACAACTATTCATCCTAGTGACATTGTATCTATGATGACTACTATAGGATATCTTCAAAAGCAAGTGACCATTCTTAAGTTACAAGTAATTTCACATGAGGCTAATTTTCATGATAACATTCTAGAGGATCAATCCCTTACATGAGATGTCTTAACAATACTTATGATACCAATTTTGTTATGTCTATGTTACTTTCATTTGATGGTCAAAGAGACCCTGAAAATCACTTGAAACAATATGTACATCCCTTTAATCATGGGGTTAAATATGGATGATTATTGAATAAAATGCTTCCATACAAATCTAACACAAAAGTCTACTGATTGATTTTATAGCCTTCCAAATGGTTTCTTACCAAATTTTAATAAACTTGAAGACATAGTTTTTTCCAATTTCCATAAGCATAAACTACCTACATTACCATTGTGACATCAATGAAGCTTAACACAACATGATGAAGAGTATATTTGAGATTATATTATCCACTTTAAGGGTGCACATCATCATACTTGGAGGTGGAATTCATTTTCAGTAAGGAACTTCTTTCTCTACTTAAGGAAAGAACATTACATAGGCCTTTTGCTTCATTTTATAGTTTATACATGGATGTGCATAAATCTGTTTTTGCACTAACAAAAACCAATACTGAACCACTTGCATCTTCACCTAAAAGAAAACATGTTACAAGCAATTATTATAAAGCAAATAAATGAATTAAGGAGGTCCATGAGCCATCTCATATAACATCTTTAAAATCAGTAGTTCATATCAAGAAACAAATAGTAAAGGTTTTACACAGAAGAAAGGAATCCACATACAAAATACCTCCTATAGTTAAAACACATACCTATACTAGGAGGCAACTGCTTTAGTTTCAATGATTAAGAGATAGAATACATGATATATTGCATACACTTTTGGATAAATGGTTGATTACTCTTCCTCCAAATTATTACCATCTACCACATAGATTTAAAAATGTGAAAGGACACCCCTTTTTCATTTACCATGGTATTAATGGGAATCACAACAATGATTTTTTTCTCTAAGGCAAAGGCTTACACAACTTATAATTAGAGGAGTTATTATGTTTTATAAATAGACAACAACATATCCTTATCCCACTTCTTCTAGAGGTTACTCTAAGAGGGTTGAGACATATCATGTTGCTCCTATTAAGGAATGCATGGTCTATGGCCCTTGTAAAATAAAATTACTAAAAAAATTATTTCCCCTAGCTTATAATCTACAATGACCTATCGTTCCCACATTAATCTTACCATGGACCTATTAGTTGATTGATTTATTGTTGGAGGTACACTTAGGGAATCACATAACCAAATGTTACACAATATAATCATACTTAAACACCTATGTTTGCTACATGGCATAAATGGATACCTACACCAAGTCAAAAATTTGTAGACAAAATTATTACACTTGATACTTTTAGAGATACACTAGATATCATGTTAGAATAGAAAGAAGAAACATAGTTGCCACATGATCATTACAGTCAAGAATTTTAATTTATGATTGGATTCCATTATGTATGGTGATTGGCCTAGTTATCACTAAGTCAAAGTAAATGAACCACTACTTATAATACCTCTTCATGACCATAAAGTCCTATGGGACATACACAGAGTACCACATATTCTACAGTTCCATATATGACACATATACATTCCCCTTGGTAGTATCACTAGTTTTATGTCCCATATTCTGAGTTTGGAGCTTCTTATGATCATTCTTTAGATGGGATTATAAGATATAGTTTTCTTTCCAAAAATTCAAAAACATTCAAATAAAATAAAAAATACAAGCACTATTCATAATACACATGTTTATTAGCTCCTTGGCATCTATGTTGTTTAATTTATGTTAATAGATACCAAATCATTTCTATTATATATACACATGTGCTTTAAAATTATCTGAGTGTGATATAGGAATACACTAGATCCATGATACATGTACATATAGATGTTGGGCCTTTCCTCTTCCCATGTGACATGCCATGTTAGGGGAATCTAGTTTTTATTTGATCAAGATCAATACATGTTATATTATTTTATGATCACTTTTCCATTATCATGTTGAGCTTATATTCTAACACTCATACATGTCTATACTCATGCATACATATTATATTATGTACTTGATCTATTATGTTACATGACATTTTATGCTAACACATATATGAAGTGACTAGTATGATATGCTTACGTTGGTTGTTTGGAATTCATTTATTCACATTGTTATTTCCTTGAGTGTATGTCTTGTTTGTTATTGTCTTGCTTTTGGAAAATTTGAATATGTCCCTTGCTTGTGGGCCCTTGTGCCACTGAATTTTATTTCCTTATGTGTGAAAATTTGAATATGTCCTCCATTCAAGTATACAACATTTGAACATGCCCCTTGTATGTTGTCTCCTTAGACCCCTTTTATGTGACATTGAATGCTCTTTTGTATGTGCTTGATTATTTTTTGAGCTTGTATTGTTAAATTCTATATGTCTCCATGATCCAAATCATGCATCTTAGTGCTTGTTTTTATCCCATATTGCAATCTTCATTGATATATCTACTTAGACATGTTACTCCTATATGCTACATGATTCATACACAAATAATATAATTATCTTTCCTTTTAAGGTAAGGTGACCACCAAATTAGATTCCCCTCCCCTCAAAATAGAGGGCATATTAGTGGAGGCATGTCATATATACATCACTCCACACATAAATATTTGAAATAATTTGATATAATTTACATGATTCAAATATATACTTAGGTCAAAATCCTATATATTTGACCCTAGTTTTACATATTTGGGACAAAGTTTTTCAAATTTGTGACAAATATTATATGCAGTTATAGAGTAAAGGTTACATGTTGATAAATAATTTAGATTGAGAAAAATTATAAGTGTATATTCCATTCAAGTGCACCAAAAATTACAAATACATATTTAAAACATTATACCAAGAAGCATTGTATCAAGCCTTTTCTATCTATAGTAGTTGGCTCCTTTAAATAGTGTAGTTGAGATTCTATGCCCTCAATGACCTTAGCATTACCTAATTTTTTAGGTTGAGTTGGTTATACCACTTAACTTGGATTTATTATATTTTCACTCAAGTTGTACGATTGAGATTCAGTGATCTCAATGGTCATGTCACAACTCACCTTTTTACCAAATTGGGGGAATAATTATCATCCAAATTTTACTCTTAAAATCCCCAAGGTTTAAATATGAAACTCTTTTATCTCCAATGCTTCATAAGGAAGTATCTTTAGCAAAGAAAATAACCTAGGGGCAACATGGTTGCATCAACACAGAAATGTACTCCTTCCTTGCTCTCTTTAATTTTAAATATTTTCAATTATTTAATTTCAAATTACATGCATTGATTTATACTAAAATATGCTCTTGGTTATAGGTCATAAACTAGCATCAAATTTCACTAGGGCTCAAACAAAGGCAAGGTGTGTTTTACACACCCAAGTAAACATTTATTTTCTTTAACTCAATAATTTAATCCTTGTGCATTACTATATTAAATGAGGGAAAGATACAGTTGACAAATACCAGTTAGGGCTCTACCCTACAAATCTAGACCTTCATGTTACTAAAAGGCTCACATTTGTCATCTCATTGTGTCTAATTACTTATCTTATAGTCTGACCCTATAATTATGATGACTCAGATCACTTTTACACTAAAAAAAGCTTAAAATATGATCTATATCCTTTACTATTAATTATAGATCTTCAACATTTTTCTATCCTTTTAAACACTTGTATTTCAATAGGGACACTAGTATCGATGCTTGTGTCAAGTTTCCTTATCAAGTGTTATTACCTAAAAATTCATCCAAATTTTAAATCTTTTGAAATGTATGGATTTGCCTATTTATCTTATCTAACCCTTATGTGAGATATTATCAAAATGTGTAGTATAAATACAAATCAAATACCATTCATCATGATTAATCACACATGTAACAAATGACAAGTAAGCACATATTCAAGATATTTCAATCAATTTCACAACTAATTTTTATTTCCCTATTCTTCCTTATTTCTATATCAATCATAGGAGATGTATTCACTCAAATGCACTCATTTATCTCTATCCCTAATTTCATCTAATAATCCTCTAGTTTGTTTAAATTATTTACTAAATAGTCCCTTCTTAACTAATAGACTAAACCCCATTCACTTTTATTTGTATCATCCCAAATTCATATAAATACCACAATATATTAATCCCCCATTGTCCACCCTAATAATATCTTATTAACCTAATAATCCTATTTATCTCCACTTTCCAATTTTAAATTTCTAAAATTCTAGCTACCCCCTATCCAACTACCCATATCCTTTCCTATAAACCTAGTTCCTAATCCCACTTTAGATCTCCACTAACCCCCATTAAATCCCTAATCCTCTCTATAAGTCTCCTTAATGCACTGTGATCCCCTCACTTCCCTTTCTAGGTATTTCTAATGAATTTTTAAACAAGGGCTAATTTAATGACATGTTCTCCAAGGAATTTTTTAATTCATAGAAAAATGAGAGCCCTTGATCTTGAAAGGCCCAACTTTGAATTTGGATCATCCATTTACCCTCCTTCTCTTCTATATAAACCATGCAAAGCTCTTATCCATGGTAATGAGAAAATCAACAATCTTGTGAGCCTTCATATTATAGCCATTACATCCATAATCCTTTGCTTGTCATATTGCATCCATAATTATTGATCTTGTGTATCCATTGAGTCCATTTTGCATCCAAATCTTGAAGAAACATCATCTTGAATTTTAACATACATTGATTAATTTGTCTTTAAGTAACATCTACAATATTGAAGAGAATCTTATGGGATCAAAATGATGGTAAGAATGTTCTAGCTATATGTTGATTGCTTCCTTTATTCTCTCTTTTGATGATTTTATAAGATTTGGGCAAATTCATACAATTTGTATTTGTTTGATTTCAATTTCTCAAATTTTACATCAGACATTGGTGACCACAATGGGAGCCCTCTTTTTGGACTAATATTATGAGTGTGAAGTGTGATAGTATAGCTTGCAGAAAAGATTTATGATAAATTTGGGGATTAAAATTTCAAAATCTCATCCTCTAGGTGAAAGGAAATTTCGCTATAATAATAGTGATTTTGTAGTCATGGTTTTGCACTTGACAGTTATGATTTTAACTTAATTGTAGATCAACCATTAGTCATTAAGTTATCGAACTGTTTAGTTATGTTTACGCAAAATTGCTTATTGGTAGTTGTGACTTTGATTATCATCTACAATTTTGATCATCTTAGTTATGATTTTGCTTTGGGTTTATAAATTGTTCTTAATCCATATTATTAGACTTGTTAATCAGATTTACTAGATTTTTGCTCTCTATCTGACCTATTTTGGTTTCAGGAAACAAACAAAGACTCTGTCAAGTGGACATCATCTCATTTCAATTGTCATTCATAATCACTTCTAGGCAGTCATGATCTTGATCTGGAGTTGTGATTTCAATAATTAAATTATGATTTTGATTAGCGGTAGTTTTATAAAGTGTTTGACCTGTAATATGTTTTGTTTTTGGTTATCATAGTTACTTGCTATTTTATAAGCATTATTATTTGTTTCTAACATTTATTTTATAGGTTTGAAGTGAAAATCTTAAATTGAGAAACTTTTTAACTCCCCCAATTACAATTTTGAAATAACCTAATATAAAATTGTTGATTATAAAAATATCTGTAAATAATCTAATATGACAAAAACATAACTTGGTGGTTACTATAAATAATTTTTAGTTATTTACATCTGAACATATGTTAGTTTCCATATAAAATGCATAATCACTTGTAGCTAATTACGATCTTGATTCCTAGTAGTGATTTTAAACTGTTAATTATGATTCTGATAGATCTATAGTTAGCATTTTGAAAGTAATCATACTTGATAGCATAAAGTCACACTATTCTATCTATCTTAGCCACTTTAAATTTAGTGATAATATTATACTTTAGAATATTTTATTTCCTCAGGTCTTAAAATATCACTTGTCTATTGTTGTGACTTTTTCTTTTTAGTTGTGATTTTATAAAAGCTACTAGCGATTTTGAATATACTAACTGCACAGTAATTATAGGGGTTTACTAATTATTTATAATATCAATTATTGGTTATCTATGACTTTGGATACTATTTTTTATTTTTGTATCTATATGAAATTTTGAATAATAGTGACTGTGTTTTAAGTGACATAACTGTGTAGAATAAATTTTTAAGGGAGCAGAGGTGATTTTGACTTAAGGCAAATTGTCTATCGAAACTACTAACAGTTTTTAGTGCTAGATGAATGGTTGAAGACCATAATTCAAACCCCTAACCTATTTAATTATAGGACATCGGTCAAAGATGTGGGTTTAAGACTTAAATTTTGAATCATTTTATCTTTTGTTTTCCTTGTTTTACTCTCACAATAAATTAATTAGTTAAACTTTTTTGTGTGCATGTGTGTCACCTGAGGGCTACAGTGGTATATGCTCTCCTCTTTGCATCCTTGTGTCAATTCTTGGAGGATAAAAAACCACTAATAAAACCTCCCCATTTTATTTTATATGGTACAACATGAGATGGAATTATCCCCATGTACTTTCCATGGTCTTAAGGGTTAGTGATGCGAATTTCATCTCCATGCATTCAAACATAATTTGCGTTTTAATAGAGTATAAAAATTAGGGACAATTGTCATTAGGCCAAGTGGTTGACCCCATATAGGTATTCCATAAAGGGAAAGAGTTAACTCACTGACCTAATCATTAGACAACACCCTATACAATGTTGGGCCATATGCACTTAGCATATATCAGGGATGCCCCTAGAAAGCCAGTCAAACCTAGTTTAGGAACTTTGTCTGTAATATGCAACTTGTTGTCAAATTCAAATCAAATTTCAAGTGACCGTAGTGTTCAAATGGGGTTGAAAAGGTTTAGGAGATTCCATAATGGGTCACCATCCTACAACCTCACCTATGAACTTGTTAGATGATACAGTTATCGAGTTACACTCCCTTGTCAGTTTACTACTCAATAGTTTTTGTGGCTTGATTAATTAATTGTGTGTTGTGAAATACCAATATTGTTTGAAAACCACCCTAACCTTTTACCCAAAATTTAAATTAATATCTAGTTACCCTAGGCTCACCTTAACCATATCTTTATCCTCACCATTCTCTAAACCATCCCTAACACCTATCAATAAATCTTGAGCATTATACATGTCTTACAACTAAGATATATAATACTCGCTCTTAAGTCCATTTTAACATATATTCACTTGTCACCTTAACCATTTTTCCACCATTTGTTGATTCTTCCATCTATTATTTTTTCCACATACTATCTACCTATTACTCTATGGATTTCTAGATAGCACCTTGATATCTCATCATCTTGATTATTTATAACTAGTACTCATTTATTCGTCAATATTTCTAGTTGTAACCCAGGCACCTATTAAATCTCATCATTTTTTATAATTTGGATCCAAATAAAGTTAACATATTGATAGTAATTGGGCAAAATTATTCCCCATTATCTAAAATCTATTCTAGAGGTCTACAACTAAAAATCCTACTCAATCAAACCATAACATCCAACCATCTTGACCATATTATCTTAATTCTAAGATGACTTCTTGTTCAAGAATACACCTTATCACAATAATATTAATTTATTTCATATTAATATTACCTCCTAAAATGAAAAATTAAACCACCTTTCATCAACCACTAATACCTATACCATCCACTACTATTCATAATACCAATCTAAACTCATACACAAATTTTGAAAATGGGACAAGGATCGAACCATGAAGATGATATCCTAATGGCATTAGGTGAGAAAAAATGGGATAACAAAGAGAACCAAAGTGATATGCATATGCCTAGAGGAGAGGAGGGCACAAACAATGACTTCTTCAACAATGATGATATTAGGGATCATTTTGATCAATACATATATGAGAATCGAGATCAAATATTAGCCCAAATCATTATAATTAGAGGTATTTTACCCCTAATTTTTATCATGATCTCTTAAAATACTTGATCCAAACACCATCTCATCATAATACTCCTCCCCACTATAATCCCACAAATCAAGATGCAGAAAATCCTAGGATAGAAGATGCTAAGCAAGAATTAGACAAAGAAGAAGAAGCCACCCTGGAGGATTTTCTTGACCAACTTACCCAAAAAATCAATTCATCAACATCCCAAATCCACTTTGAAACCCATAAACCCACATCACCTAAGAAAATATCCAAAAATCCCCCTATAAACACCAACATTGATCCCCTAAAGCCAAAATATATTCCAACTATCACTTCTAATCCCCTAATATACTTTTCCCAAAAGTGAAAAGTAATGAAGGAAACTCTTCAATAAATAGACCCTCAAGCTTAAGCGAAAAAGAATAGATATGAATATTTTTTCACATCTCCTCTAGATATGAGTATCCTGCAAATACCCTTTCTTGCACATTTTAAAATCCTAAAATTTGATAAATATAAAGGGAAAGGAGACCCTTATGACCATGTTAAATATTTATACATATCATGTCATGAGGTCACTTATAATTAGTTTTACTTTCTTTACCTCTTTTTGAAAAGTCTTACAAGCCCTGCTCTTGAATGGTTTATGTATTTTCCCAAAGAGTCCATTGCATCATTTAAAGAATTGACTGAGAAATTTGTAAGACATTTTTATTTCAATATTTAGCATGATATGTCTATTTTATATCTCTATAACACCAAGAAAAATAATGGAGAAAGTCTTGCATCTTTTTTACAACGATGGCAAAGCTTGGCTAGTTTATTCTGATGCACTATTCCAGAGAAAGAATTGGCCAAAATATTCATCAATAATCTTAATCCAAAATTAAAATATCTGTTAAAATTATAATGTGCAAATTCATTTGATGAGATCATGTAAAATGGAATCATAATTGAAGAATCACTTATTTAAAAGGGAACTATCAAATTATATTCCCGAAGTGAATAAAATCAAAATCAAGACAATACTTACCCAATATCAATATCCCTTACCCAAGTATGATTAAAAAACAAAGGAAAATCCAAGGTATTAAGATAAAATATCCATTTTTAATAATATTTACTATCATTCCATTCCATATCACTACATTAATACCATTAAAATTAAAGTTAAATGTCCCCAAGAATCCCCAAGTTTGCCTTGTCCTATCCTTAAGATCAACAAGACCACTTTTGATTGTGTAGTCACTATTAGACCACATAAATAATCATCTCCCATGCCATCTCAAAAGATCACTATCCCTAAGAGTACTTCTGACAAGAAATATGACATTATTCAACAATTAAAGAATACTCTCACTCAAATTTCCATTATGGATTTTCTCAAAACTTATTTTATTCATTGGAATATATTGAATCAAATCTTGCATGAGTCAAAGTTCTTAGGGATATTAATGTCAATAATTTACAAGCCTTGGTGGTTCATTTGAATCCATCTTAATAAATCACATTCAGTGCCCAAGACATACTGCCAATTGGCCCTCATCATAATTACCCCTTATTCATAGAAATATCCATTGCCAATCATAAGATCCCATGAGTTCTTATAGATGAAGGATCCACCTTAAATTTGTGTAACATAGAGTTTCTCAGGAAATTAAGATATTCAAAATCTTCTTTAGGGCATACTTTGATCATGATAAATTGTTATGATGATAATGAGAAACCATCAATAAGAACAATCTACCTTCCTATAGCAGTGAAACTTGTGGTTCAGTAAATCTTGGTTCATATAGTTGATGTTGATCTTCCATACAACATGATTTTGGTTCGACCTTATATCTATGAAATTTGATTTGTACCCTCCACCCTCCATCAATGTCTCACATTCTCACATTTAGGAATGGAGGTCACCATCGCTAGTGAAATTGAATAATTTTTCAGCTACTAAATGGAAGGGATAGATTATGATCTTTACTATCCAAGCACTCAGAGTTCATCTTATGATTTAAAATTTAGAAAATACATACATCCTGATAACCTACCATCTCCTTCTTTTGATCCATCATAGGTTACCCATTTGAATATCATCTCTAAAAGATGTGCAGAATATGAATATAAAACATTTTGCATATGAAATATTCCATTTTCTCCATGTAGCTATGGATCCCCCACTATGCATGAAGTTAAACCTACTGCATATTAGTTTAGATATACCATGTTTGTTTGATTAATAAAATTATCTGAAGAAAATTTTGAAGATCCCAATGATTCTTGGCTACTCTAAGAAGAACTTGACCCATATTTTTATAATAAATAATATACCCTAACACATAATATGCTTGAAAATATAAACTACAAAGGAAGAGAATTAGATCAAGAAGAACAAGGCATTCTTTAGCCAATTGAGGTTCAAAAGCATCCAAAATGACTTGGCATAGGGTGTAAACCACCCGATGGTAATCTTCCAAATAACATCATGGATGAGGATACGATTGGACCTTGTTGAGATCCTGAACACAAATGAGGCTATTTTGGAAATCAAGGAGGTCCATGATGGCATTTGTGGAGGTCATGTCAATGGAATGGACCTAGCCAAGAAGTTACTCAGGATTAGATATTATTGGCCTATGATGGATCATGATGCCTTCTAATATGTGCAAAAATGTGTGGCTTGTCAAAAACATGGAGATATTATACATGTTCCCACTCAAGAATTATAGCCTATCATGAGTCCTTGGCCCTTTTTAGTATGGGGATTAGGCCTCATTGGTAAAATCAATCTTACTTCATCAAATGGTCATAAATTTATTATTACAGCCACAAAGTATTTCACCAAGTGGGTGGAAGCTATGTCACTCATATATAATACAAGCCTTCAAATATCTAAGTTTGGTTTAAACTAGATTATTTATCACTTTAGAATCCCCTAAATGATTATATCTTATAATAAAAAGTATTTTACAAACTAGGATGTTGAATCCCTGTGTAATAAGTATCACATTGAGCAACATTTTTCATCACCATATTACCCACAAGGCAATGGTCAAACATAAGCTACAAATAAAACACTTATTAATATCTTTAAAAATATTGTCAATGACATTATAAGGAATTGGAATTTATAGTTATATCCTGTGTTATGGTCTTATAAAACCAGTGTTTACACACCCACTGGGGCCACTCCATACTCCTTGGTTTATGGGACTAGAGTTATCCTACCCGTTGAGTTTGAACTCCCTTATTTATGCATATCATTATGAGGCATGATCACAGACAATGCATATAGAACTGAACATCTCCATGATCTAGAGATACTAGATGAAAATCTTCAAAAGGCTCTAAACCACCTTAGAGCATATTAAAATCAGTTAAAAGGCAAATATAATAAGAAAGTCCAATCTCAATAATTTTAAATTGGTGACCTAGTTTTCAAATTTAATCAAAAGAATACCAATGTCAATCGAGAGAATAAAGGTAAATTTGAGCCCAGTTGGCTTGGACCTTATATCATTATTGCCAAGTTTGGGTCTGGGGCATATCGATTGTCCACTCTAGAAGGAGAATAATTAGATAATCCAATGAATATAATACACATCAAAAGGTTCTATACCTAAAGGCCCTATATTATGCTCATCTCAAATCCTCTACCTCTTTGTATACAATCAAAAAATTAAAAAAGAAAAAAAGTGAAAAAAATCCTTCATCCAATGGTGAAAACTAGATTCTTAGTGCTTTGGATAAGCACAATGATGAAAATTGGATTTATGGCATCATCATGAAAAAAACCTTTGTCTATAAGAATCTTGTTCCCAATTATCACCCATACTTGGGGGCATTTCCATTCATGTTGTTCCACTCCCATCACCCTACATTTTTTATCTCATCTGCCCATCTTCCCCATGACCTTGATATCGATGGTGTATATTGGAATTGCATGTTAAGGTAGGTGAAGGCACATGCTCTATCAAATTTAGGGAAGATTGATACCATAGATCAAAATAAGGGGGTTCATTAAAGATTTATCTAGAACATTGGATCCAATCTTTCCCTATTATATCTTTGGTCACTTTTTATTAATTTAACCATAAATAGTTGGATTTGACTCTTCTAGATGGCTTTTTTAATCAACATCAATATCATGTCAACCTTCCTCACCAATTTCCATTATTTTCTTGAGAATATATCTCCCATCCTTTTGACATCCATCTTATCATTGTTCGAGAAGGATATTATAACATAATCAATCATGCCTTTAGGACACACATCATCTTTCAAAAGTATCAACCAAATCTTGAAATGCTCACCATGTCCTTAGGGAACATAACATCCCTGATTCAATCATATTGTACATAATTATTGCCTATTATTTCTTGATTACATATTGTGTGTTTGTTTGTTGTTTTCTTATCATTTTTGTAAATATTTATTATACATATTTGTTTTAAGTTATCTTTTACTTGTTAATTAGCTAGGTCAACTTTAGTAATAAATAATATGATGAATTTCTTTTGTCTTGGGCTCAAAGGGAACAAGGATGTTATAATGACTTCCCATTAAAATTTTATTTGGGTGTCCTTTATGGAGTTCCTTATTGGCTCACTTTTTTACATCTACACATTATGATAATATGTCATCCCTACTATCTAAATGTCATGGTACATCCTATCTGGTGAAATATTAAAATGGATTGTAAACAATCATGTGGCTTCAAGACATAATCCATATCCCTCCCATCTACTAATTCACATTAATCCTAAGCTCATTAACTATTTACAAATGATGTTACCCATCCTATCCAATCTCAAGTATCACTTATCTTAATTCCTCTTCCCCATTGTCTTACTAATTTATCCATTCATCTCCCTTGTGTAGGAGGATTACCAAGTATCCTTCCAAACTAATGAGGCACATGGTTAAATTTTAGGGATAATTTATTAAATATTTGGCACATGTCAAGATTATAAAACATTTAACATTATTTACATCATCCATTTTCCATATCATTTTTAGATAATCCAAAACATTTTATTATATCATTCATTTACTATATTATTACATGTTTCAAATTATATACATTCCATATTGTTTATCACATCTCAATCCATATCACCACAACCATAGCATCAACCTATCATTACATCACTACATGTAAAAGTCCAAATTAATTGTTTCCACATAATAATAATATAAAAATATATCTATCATAATATCGATCTTATAACCATCCATTTCAAGCACATCCTTCATAAAGCATGATTTCATAAACATCATCATAATCACTACACACAATGTCTAAATAATTTATCATAATCATACTCATCATTAATTTAAAACATAACTTACATCATCATCCATGACATCACTCAATTGCATCATATAATCCAGTAACATATACATATCATTTAATCATGATAATCCTTTCACATCACACATATATATTCCTTTATCATCTCATCTACAAAATATTTCCACATATAACATCATGATCACATGACTATGAAAAATAAGTAAAGACATAAAAATCATCATTATCCTAAAACCATTTTGCATAAATCATCCAAAAATACATAAATAAATCAATTTCATCACCTACTATATTCTTACATCCTTAACCATTGGTAAACATCATAACCATCATATATCCATGAAAATACACAATCTCAAAAATATCACAAGATGTGCATCAATAATTATCACATAAGTCTAAACACTTTGTTTCATTTTCATAACACAGTCATTTAGTCACATCACATGCATTAAATAATTAAATTTTACAATTTAATCTACCATTACATTATAACCACAACAATTTGTACCTATAAAATAAATGAATAACACACAAATCCATAAATTCATCACATCACAATGTCACAAAAAATTGCATCATCATATATATGTAGTCAAATCAAATGTCCATGAATATGTCAAAAATCATATACAACATATTCATCATGGACATCCATGTGCTAAAAATGAATATACATGTCCAAATATGATAATGTCTCATATCAAGACCTAGGTGGTCTCGAAGGCCTCCCCGATGGCTAATGAACGAACTGTGAAGAAGTCTAACTACTAGCCCTATAAGATGGTACTCAATGATCTACTAGCACTAGCCACTCATATAACTATTTGTAATATTGAGCCTCTCTAGTTAGCTGAGATATCTATCATGTTACATCTCCCAATCCTTATCTCTAGAGGAGTGTCACATTCTCCTCCCTCATTCTCTTTGCCACCTAAAGTTTTGCCTACCTCTGATCAAGTCTAAAATATAACAAACTTGAACACCTTGAATCTATGTAATCCTTCCCTAAAGATTAGATATCTACCTATCCTGGTCACCAATATTTCCTAATAAAATCTTGGTCTACTCTAGTGCCTACTGGTATCTCTATAGTAGCATGATCCCATAACCAAATCTATAGTAATAAAATTGGGACAAAATTGGTTGCTCTCTTATAGGCCCTCATATGTAACTCTTGATACAAGTGACCTAATATAATGGGAACCCATTTAAAAACCCTGTGTAATTAGACCATTTTGGCCACCACATCTCCTAAACCTAACTAGAACCACTAACCATTATTATCTAGTAGTACTATATCAGTAACACGAGACATAAATACTAGGGTCACATGATTAATCTTGCCCTTGATTAGTGCCCTATATATGTCAATATGGGAATCTCATACATCAACTTGCAAGTGTCTACATAATCTCTACATGGTAGCTCTAAGTGATCTACTCCTCCAATAAATGGTATCTCCTCTCATGGGTAATTTTAAAATGTGCCAGACATCCTCTAGGGTCACTATCATCTCATTTGTCACAAAGTGGAAGGTACCCATCTCTGAATGCCACCTCTCCACTAAGGCCATGATCAATGCCTGATCAATCTTAATCAATGGCATAGTCACTATATAATATGATGTATTAAAATTTATAATGTCTTAATCTACCACTTTTAGTCTTTACATCTAATGAATCAATATCTACCACTATAATCTTGAAGCTAACACACATAAATCCTCCATAAATCCACAATCACTCATTAGCCTATACTAACCACATTCCCCTTTTTTTCCTACCCTTTCATCCTATACCCCTTGATAATAATCCTAACTACCCTTCCCCATCCCTCCTCATCCATCTACCTTACCATTTTCTTATCTAACTAACCTCCACCTTCACCCTCATCAAAATCGCTAATCACCCTGAGCCCTTGATTACAGTTTCACAAAATTTCAAGTCTCTAATTACAATATTGCAACATCACAAATTCCCCATTATATTTTTTAAAAATCACAACCTTCCCTTTGTAGTTTTACAAAACCATAATTACCCTTATAATTTTTCAAAACCAGGAATCATCGATCATGATTTTTCAAAACGTAAATGTCAACCCCAACATCATAGTTTATGAGTGCAAAACTACAACTTAGGGAAATACCCATATTTGTAATTTTACATTTTTCTATTCTCCCCCATATATGTATAATTAATAAAAAACATACAAAAGTAACAAGCTAGGGTTAGGCACTTACTAGTGGTCCAACATCCATAGGCCTTTGGTACTCCTAAACTCTCTCTTCATAGTGTGAAAAACAAGGAATGTGATCCATGGTCAAGAGCTCTATAACACAATTTCAGTATAGGTTAAAGTAAAAATGAATTTCTTTTTACCCCCATTCTTCTATTGTACCCCCTCCCCTTCTTATTTTTCCAAAACTAACATATGTATAACCTTTATAAACCTTCTTCTATCATCATTTCACTTCCTTCTAATCATCTCAACCTAATTCTCTTCCACATATAATCATGTTCCTAGAAAAATTATAACTCATTAATCATATAGTATCTGAGGCACCTATCCTTGCTCTGAAAGATCATCATTTAATTCCCCCCAGGGTATATATCTTTGCTTGAGGCATAGTCTTTTTCCATCCTTGATTGTCTTCTTTTTCATTGTTGTTAGGCACATAGTCCTTTACCTTTCCATTCTTGTCCAGCATCCCATAAGTCATAGATACATTGTCCTGATGTCTCTTCAAACTATGTAGGTAGCATTTGGACACTTTTTCAGTGCCCAAGGGTATCTCAACCACCCATCTTTTGTCCTTTCCCATCCCCTCTAGGTCACTTAAATTTGTCTCTATTAATCATTTTGAGCTATGATTTTTATCAATCTCCATCATATTGTTACCGTATCTTAGCCCACATCTTTCCTTGACATAAGTTCTTGCATGGGACTCATCTTAAGCTCATGGCCCTATCTATCTCAATCTATGCATTATCTTGACATATGTCTTTGTCTATGGATTATTCATCTTATATGTTGAAACCACTTGCATCTTTCTTAAGCCTTAATTTGTGCCTAAGACACATCGTAAGAGGTTGATCTTTATTGTTATGGTGTGTTCCCCCTTGGGACTAGTCTTACACCTATAACATTCATCAACTATATTCCCTTACATACTCACTTCATGCATCATAACACTTATAGCTCACTAATTAATCATTGAGGCATCTCAATCCTTCATCATTTCATATAATTTCCCACCCTTTGTTCTTTTTTGAATGGCCATCTAGTTCGTTCCTCCCCACATGTCCCCTCAAGGGGGCATCATGCAACCTTTTTCTTATTTTATGCATGGGTTTTTCTTTGAAATACCATTGCTTCTCCACCTAAACCACTCATAATTCCCTTTCAAAGTGGGGTTTAATGTATGCACTCAAATCCACTCACTTATCTATTCCTAATTTCATCTAATAATCATCTAATTCATTTAAATTAATTATTAATTAGTCCCTTCCTATCCAATAGTCTAAACCCCCTCCATTATTTTCTATATCATCCCAACTTCATATATATCCCACAATATATTAATCCCCCATTATCCACCATAATAATATCTTATTAACCTAATAATATTATTTATCACCACTTGTTGATTTTTAATTTCTAAAATTCTAACTACCCCCAATCCACTTAACCATGGGATTTCCTACAAACCTAGTTCCTAATCCACTTTAAATCTCTACTAAACCCCATTAAATCCCCTAATCCTATTTAAAAGTCTCTTTAACCCACCTTGAGCCCCTCACTTCCCTTTCTAGTGAATTCTAATTAATTTTTATATAAAGGGATCATTTAGTGACATGTCCTCCAAAGAATTTATAATTCTTTGGAAAATTGAGAGCCCTTGATCTTCAAAGGCCCAACTTTGAATTTGGACCATCCATTTACCCTCCCTCTATTCTATATAAACCATGAAAATATCTTGGCCATGGTAATGAAAAAAACAATAATCTTGTAAGCCTTCATACTATAGACATTACATTTGTAATCCTTTATTTATCATATTACATCCATAATTAATGATCGTGTGCATCCAATGAGTCCATTTTATAGCCAAATATTTAATCCACATCATCTTTCAATCTAACATAAATTTATCAATGGGTATTTAAATATCATCTACAATCTTAGAGAGAAGCTTATGGGAGTAAAATGATGGTAAGAATGTTCTAACTATATACTGATTGCTTCATTTGTTTTCTCTTTTGATGATTTTGTGAGATTTGGGTAAATTCATACAATTTGTATTTGTTTGATTTCAATTGCTCAAATTTTTCATCATACAAAGAATTCATATTATAGGTCTAAAGCATTTAAATAACAACCCATGAATGATCTTTGTCAAGTTATATCATTGCATGCCCTTGCTTATAGCATATTTCACCCTTGTGCACACACAAGCCCACAGTTATGAGATAACTACATATGTATGAATCCCTCCTTGGAGTATTGGTTATGTAGGTAGTGATCATTGATATAGGGGTCCTTGAGGTCATCTTGACTTTGTCAACCCACTAACCCATTTTTAGCAAGGTGATCTAACCTAAGGTGAATAACTAGGGTATGAGTTATACACAATCATATAGATCATGTGTGCATGATCCAAATACATCAACAAAAAGGAAATAGAAAACCCTAACAGGTATAGGTGGTCACTCCATAATATAGTGAATATTTTTTACATGATAGTGGTATCAAGATTCAAATAGATGTATCGATGCAAGTGTCCATAGTTGGATGAAAGTGTCCAGGCCTTTAGAAATAATATTTCCAAAATATAATGACTAGATCCTGAGCATCAACCTACTTACTTCCACCTATACACAATTAAAATCCAATTGCACATTTATAAATAAGCTAAGTATTATCCCTTCCTTATATTGCAATTATAAAAATATCAATTGGCATTATACTTTATATATTTGGTAATTTTATAAATTTAGTATATTGTGTTATCTAAATTAATTTAATTGGCCTACTCTAGAATAATTTTATTCATTCATTTGATTAGACTATTCTACCCTTTAATCCTAACACTTATTTTAAAGGGTTGAACACAATGAATAATGTTCATGCCTCCATCATGACCTAAGATTTAACTATATAGTTTCACTCAAGTTCACTCAATGTAAAATAAGTACACAGTTGAATGAGAATGAACAATGTCAATGCCCTCATCATAACCTCAGCATCAACAAGTGTGATGTGTAATGACAACCATTTGTCATTCAAGTTATAACCTAGATTGTTGTCTATGTGCATGAACCACTATCATGCCCCATGAATCTGAAAGTGTGTATTTGTGCATGAAGTAGTATCATGCCTATTGAATCTATACCAACTAATATATAATGATAAGTGTTGGCCCCTAGTTTATAAAAGCATATCCACAAGCCCACTTAATAGAGAAGATAGGCATCTTTTGGGGTAAAACTTACAACCAAATAATAAAGAAACATTTTTTTCCAAGCATAGTAAAAATGTAGGTAAGAAACACATTAGGAAGAGTTAGAACTATCATACTTGAATACTCAAGAGCATTTAGTCAAATATTAAACAAGTCATGGGTTATGCCTTGAAGATGTATTAGTCAATGAATAATAATGAATGCAAAAATCAGGGAAGAGATTGCACAAACCATAGAGCATAAAATAAAAAACTATAAGTGACACTAGAGCAATTCTACTAGAGGAGCTATTGAGACACAACGTTGAGTAGATCTAGTGCATCAAGGTACAAATCTAGGTAATAGTTCATTTTAAGGCATCAATTGAAAAAGTAGTTATGATTTCTAAATATGGAAAATTATTGTGCATCTTCAGGAGCACATATTAATGAAATGTAACAAAATATATGGTGTTTGAGTATTATATAATCTAATCTTGATTTAATAGAATTTTATAAATAATAGAGCTAATATTTTTAGGGTGTTGAAGTGTTAAGATCAATTAGGTAATCATCTATTAGACACACTTATGTTGGTTGTAACAAATGGAAGACAATTAAGAGTTGAGATGTAATCATGCACGAGTTAATGAAGAATGAAATTTGGTTATTAAACATATAACTTCTTATATTTATATGATGATAAGTATTAGTTGAGGTTTCATTTCAAATTTTGTGTGTTAATGTGTTACCTCATTATGAGGTTATGTGTTGTTTATTCATTAACTCTCTTCTGCAAAGTAATGAGTTGTGTGTTACCATAGAATAAATAGATATGTATTCTCTATGAAAAAAAACCCTATTTTGACCTAGTATACTCTATTTACACCTTGGGTGAGTGTGTATACTTTGTGTGATATGTTGGTGAAAATAGAGTTACAAGTTGGGTATGTACTAGTGGTATAAAAACTATCTTAAGAATAGAGGTAAAATGTGCTAATTATTTTAGTTCCATTGTTGGGATAATGATCATTCTTGTTGATGCAATTATGATCAAAGATGATTTTGAGAATATAATTTGAGAATATTTAATGGAGGTTGAGCAAGTAAAGTATGACTTCACATTGAACCATCGTAGCCTTGGTAATTGAAACCCCAAGAAGTGGGTAGAAGACAATTTGCATGATCCCATATATGAGGTATTCTTTTGTGAATTACATGACATCTTTATGTATAGCTTATTACATATGTAATAGGTAAAAGTAGAAACTACATATGTAAGTCCACCTAGATAGAATTTAAACTTGATAAATTACGATGTGCTGACATCGTCTGGGTGAGAGCAGTGGATATGTGGTGATATGGTATGTTAAATAGTTATGTATTAAAATTTACAATATCCACTTATTCCTACCCAGAAGAGGTTAAGTACTAGTTTATACATGAACTAAGGAGTTCCTATATAAAAAAATTATGGTTGGATATTAATAAGTTAATGGTCTATTATGAGGTTACTAAGTTTCCTTCATCCATGGGTGTTTACATGGAAGAACATGAGGAGTGGGAATAGTTTATGTACATCGATTAAGAGAGAGTTCAACATGGATAACCTAAATGATTGTAAAATTAGGGATGCATATATTATGAGGTATAACAAAAAGTGATTTTTGCAAAAGATTTAAAATAATAAGAAGATCCAAGTTTGAGAAATGTCATGAGGACACATGCATGATGGGGATGGTATATGGATAGATATTTCACCAAATACACCCACTCCATTAAAAGTGAAACATGTGTCAATGAGAACACGGATGTTAGAGAGGAGGCTAAAGAAGTTTGGAGCCCGAGAGGAATATAGGACACTATTGAAAAGGAGGTACTTGCCTAAGATCTACTTGAAACACAATCCCACATGTCTATTGACCAAGTAGAAGTTATTAGAGATTATGATAATTTACATCAAATTGGAGAGTTTATGTTAATAAGATTAGAAGGAAATGTAATACAATAAGTAATCCCATATAAGCCATTATATCCTATCTCACTACCAATGAATGAAAAGAATAAAAGGATTTATGGAATCCTAAAGACGAAAGGTGGAAATCCATTTGCATTGCCAAGTAGTAATATTTTAGTAGGTGCCATGGTTATGAGTGGAGCAACACCTATATCAAAAATACCTAGTGAAAATCCCACCATGGCACAATTAGGTGTGAGGGTTGGTCGAGTTATGCCTTAGGTAAGAAAAAACATACCTAGTACAACTAGAAATCCTAGTGGAGGCCAAAGTTCAAATGCAAAAGACACATTGAGTAGATAAGTTGTGCTTGTACAAGTACCAACATTATCTCCCTAACAATTTTTTTATAGAATGTCATTAAGCTTACTTGGGTATAGAGGTGTGGAGAGTATGATAAATCACATCCATAAGTGTGATCTCATCTCATACATAAAAGGCATCACTATGCCAAATCAAAAGGTTAGTCAATTTACAACCACTTTATTCAATTTCATGCATTCTTCATATGAAAAGTATGATCCTATTGGGTAGTTGTGGATTATGAGTAATTGTAGGAGGCTTTTTTTAAAGTGTTTTAAATTCTTGAGTTCGATCACCAAAGCATTATTTCACTAGAAGAGATAAATCAATACCTAATTAAGAGTGTGCATGAATATGATACGAGATTCAAAACTCTAATCTCAAATATTTAATTTGAGATTCACCCTACTCCACATGCACAATGGTTTATTGGAGGGTTATTGGCTCCTAGGCATGTTATTTCCATGAAGACATTTATGTAGCCTAGGAAGTGCTAGAGACCATGCTTAGAGCTAAAGCCATAAGAAGTGTGGATACTAGCATCAACCCATTTATAGAAGTAAAAATCAATTTAATGGCTCCCAATTAAAATAGTTAGCTATAAATAGTGTACATGATACCCATACTGGCCTATGGTGCACAGATTGTGATGTTGATGAGCATAATAATAAAAATTATATGTGGCATAATATTAGATCACTCCTTACACTATGTGAAATTTGTCATAAACATTACAATGTATGAAAGTTCCCACTCCTATAGTAGGCAACACTGACAAAGGTCACTCTATAAAGTAACATTTGTGATTCCTCCACCCACACCATTGAATATTTTTTGGTGATTCATGAGTTACATGAGGCAAGAGAACATGGTATGAGACAAACCACCTAGGGACTTTATAACCAAGAGAAAGGACACTGTGTAAATTAGTGTGATTTCAAAGGTTGGGTGGAAAAGGGGAGGAGGTGGTGGAATATTCCCTCTACACACATTTTATAGATGTGATTCTCTAGAACATTATAAAGGAGATTGTCCAAAGTTTCCAACTTGTTCATATTTTCATGGCAAGCATAAAGTTGAATATTATCTGAATCATTATGTAAAGATAATCCAAAAATATAAATATAAAAAATGGTAGGTATGATATGTGTTTTATGCCAAACATGCCACTAATTCCAAGGAAGTCCCAAAATTAAAGGTTCAAAGATAAATGTCATGACACGTAATGACACTACAACTAGACCACAAAAAGATCCCATGGAAAATGTTCCAACAAGTGTTGAATATAAGATGGATGAAATAGTGCATCATGTTGATCTATATGTTGTAAAATACCCTAATGGCTTACACCAAAATGAAATATTATTAGATGCCATGGAAAGATAAGAAATTTTCAAAATTAGTGTGCATGTGGAAAGCAACACGCTAACCTTAAAATGCTAAAATTCCCATGGTCTAGGTGAGATAGATAATGAAAGTATGATGTGATGGGTGGTCTATTTATTTGGTTTATTGTGTCTATTTACTTTCTAGATTTGATTGGGAAGAGCTGGAAGGGCTGATTGGGAAGAGCTGGAAGGGTCGATTGGATAGGATGAGATACTAGCATAAGGTTTTGAGTAGTAAGTGGAAAAAGATGGTCTTTTTGATACCAATATATTTCATCTACATCAAAATTCTCATTAAAAATAGTGAATTTATATTTAATAACATTCCAAAAGCCTTCGAAGCTGATAAGGATAAGGTAGAGAAGCTCTTGATCTATACTAGGTTTCTAGGAACTAAGTGAAGTTAGGTTGGAGGACTCTAGGAATTTAGATTACTCTATCAGGTTAGGCTTATATATATAATGTCATACACAAATAAAATGAAATATTACAATGTTATACTTGAGGATGAAATGAAAATAATCATATTTTTAATTTATTGGCTTTTTGGGCTCAAAGTTGGACCTGTCTTGCTAATTGGGCTTCCATGAGTCAGGTCTGTTCATCAAGAGAATTTAACTAACTAATGATGAGGTTAGGAATAAGGGTATAGTGAAATAATTATATCCAAAGCTCAAATTATATGATACTTTAGAAATTTCTTGTTAGTATGGGGGTTGACATTCTTAGAAACATTCCTACTCTATGAAAATGAGCTTGTTCAGGAAATGTATTTTGAAACTGAGGCAAGCATTTATTTTTAAGTTTGAAGTTATTGTTTTATTTGTTTATGATTGTTTTTTGAAGAGTGTGGTTTATGTTATTTGACTTGAAAAATGTGTACTTCTAATTTTAAAATTGGGTACAGGTTTAATAAGGTTTTGTTGGGATTGTTCGTGTTTGAGTAAAGCTTTTAGTGGTCTTGTTTCTATTTGTAACAAGGCTTTTTGAAATGAAAATAAAAATATGACACTAATGGTAATTAAAGTAACAAAATCAAAGAAATAAATATTTTATTTTTCTTATTTTCTTGGAATATATATGCAAGTAACGTTAACAAAACTGAATTTAAACTAAACAATGCACTTTTTTTTTTCATTTTTTGATTTAAAGAGTGTAAAAATTTGTCTATTTTTGCTAGAATGAATGTTTTTTGTTTGATTTTTTGATATTAATGAAATGATAATCTATCATGTGATTCAAAATTTAATTATGAAAATGGAAATTAGAACTATAATTCACATTTTGTATGCGTGTAATGCAATTTCTAAATTCTAAGATCTAGTTTGTGTATGCAAAGCTAAATGCAAGTTTTTTCATTTTTTTTATGAATCTTGTATTCAACTAAATTTGATGGAAAATTAATTATTATTTCATATTTTGATCTATGTTTTGATGTAATTTCTTATTTTTCAAAGAGATAAAAAATTCAAATTCAAGATTTTTATTTTTGGGTCTCAAATATCTTCTCCTCAGCATAGGTTGTCTAGTCTTTTTCCAAATATGTACACGGCTGTCCCCTCACTTTTATTTCAAGGGAGAAAAATAGGCTGCACCTTTTAATGCTTGCGAGCTCAAATGTCTACTTGGTGGACTGTTCCACCTACTGGAAATAACTCTTACATAGATATTTCTGGTCTTTCCTTCTTTCCTATTGCAATTTGATCTCTTGGGCTATCTCTTTTCCTTTCTATAGGCTCTTTTGGCTTCCTCTTCATCTAGTCACTTAGTTTTCTCTTTAATTTCCATGCCACATTTAAAAATTAATGGATATTTCATTTCTTTGAATTTGACGTCCGCGAGGACATCACTCGTCGTTGGTCGCTTTGAACCACTTTGAACCATGAACCTTTGAACCATGAGAGTTCATTGGTTCAATGGTTCAGGTGGTCTTATCAACTCCTTGGTTCCATCACTTTCTTGGTTCATTCACTTTCTTTGGTTCAATCCTTTTTTTGCTCTTTGGTTGAACCATCTCTTTGAACTGGTCTCTAGAATCTTCCACTTCTTTCCTTGGCTTAGAGCTTTCTTTGAAATTTTGAACCCATTGAACCATTTTAGTTCAAGGTTCAATGATTCATCCTCTTTCTTAGAAGCCTTTGTTTTCTCTAAGTCTCTCGAGCTTTGAAATTCCTTCGGCTTTATGTCTTTAGAACACCCCAAAGGGAAGGTGTCCTTTCAGGCTTTGAGAAAGGTCCATTTCCTGGTCATTGAGAGCCCCCCACAAGGGTACCTACCCTTTGAGGTCCTTTGGGCAGCCTTCTTCTTCAAATCCTATGGAGTCCGTAGAACCAAGCCTGCAGAGTCTGTATAAATAGGTCTACATAGTCCGTAGAAACCAACCTACAGAGTCCGTAGAATCAAGCCTACAGAGTCCATAGAAACTACCCTACATAGTCCATAGAAACCAGACTATAGAGTCCATAGAATCAAGCCTACATAGTCTATAGAAATAGGCCTACAGAGTCTATAAAACTAGCACGTGGAGTCCATAGAAACAGGCCTGTAAAGTCTATAGAAACTAGCCTACAGAGTCCGTAGAACCAAGCCTATGGAGTTCATAGAAACAGGCCTGAGGGCCTTTGATTATTCCTTCAGCTTTATATCTTTGTAACCCCCTAAAGGGAAGGTATCCCTTTGGGCCTTGAAAAGGGTCCATTTCTTGGTTGCTGAGAGCCCCTCTACAAGGGTACCTGCCCTTTGGGGTCCTTCGAGCAGCCTTCTTCTTCAAATCCTTCAAACAAAATATCTGAAGGAATTCCTTCAAACATTTTATTTGAAGGAAATATTTCCTTTATTTTTACTACTTTTTGTCAGGCCTTTGAACATTCTTTCAGATAAAAAGTCTGAAGGAATTCCTTCGGACAATTTGTCCGAAGGATTTCACTTGTAAAATTTCGCCATGAAAAACCTTTCTAAAAGATATCTTTTTGTTCCCTTTTGTTCACTGCCCTCCGCAAGGGCACTTGCCCTTTGGGTTTTGGGGGACTCCTTTGAACCTTCTGATTGAACTAATCGATTGAACCAACCATGGTTCAATGATTCAACGGTTCAACAGTTTAATACTATGTTTCATTCATTCAATTGATCAGTTGAACCAACCGCTTCAAACCATTCATTTGAACCAACTGATTGGAACAACTCTTCGAATTTTGATTGAAATTTTTAAACCATGAACCTTTAAACTATTTTGGTTTAAGGTTCAACAGTTCAACGAGTTAAATCTTTTTTCTTTTCTTTAAGTCCTTTGAAGCCGTTAAACTTGTTGAAGCAGTTGAACTTTTGCCGAAGCGCTTAACTCTTCCAAGTCTGTCGACATTGTTGAACCTTTGAACCCATTAAACCATTGAACCTTTGGAAGTGGGGTTCAAGGGTTCAATCCTTTGTTTGAAGCTTGCTGATGGACCTTTTGGTTGAACCTTGGCATTGAACCAACCTTGAAATTGCCTAAGTGTTGGAAAATTGTTTCTTTGTAAGAGCTCACCTGTTGAAGTCATTGAACCTATTGAATCTGCTAGTCCCTTAGCTAAAAAAGCTTGAATAATGAAGAATTTGAATGCTCAGAACAATTTTTGAGAAGGGAAGAGAGAATTTTAGCATGTTGAACCAACATAGTTCATATGTTGTCTCCAAAAATGAGTGACACATTTTGGG
Source organism: Torreya grandis (assembly GCA_037957365.1). Classification (NCBI taxonomy): domain Eukaryota; kingdom Viridiplantae; phylum Streptophyta; class Pinopsida; order Cupressales; family Taxaceae; genus Torreya; species Torreya grandis. The sequence continues at coordinate 2,846,172 of JARHVA010000686.1, read as the reverse complement.
AACAATAGCTAGCTCCAGTTGGGGAACTTCCATTGATTGTAAAAATAATTGAAGGGAGTAGAAACTAGAATCTCTAGTGCCTTTAAGTATGCCATTGGGATACGGAGTCATGCTACCCAAAAAAAAAGGTGCTAAAAATGAAAATGAAAAGCACAAAATAGAACTAAAGACTATACAAAAATGCATATGTATAGATGATCTTATCTGATACTTCAGGAATTGAAGTGCTTCAGATGATGCCCATTATGAGGCAGAGAAAAGGGTGTGCCATCTTGATACTTCAATAGAAAACTATTTTCACCATTGAGCTGATGGATAGTAAACGGGCCTCTCCATAAGAAATCAAATTTTCCATGCATTCCCTTTGGTTCTCTTCTCTTGTCCCATAACAAGATTTGATCTCCAATCTGGAAATCATGGTTTTTTGCTTTCTAGTCAAAGAGCTTCTTCACTAGACTTTGATGCGTAGTAATTCGGTCCACCACCATAGTTGGCTACTCATCTAGCTCAATCAAGTACATGATCCTTTTATTAATAGAGCGTTTATATGTCTGATCTTCGACTGCCTTTGCCAGTTTTAGTGCTCACAATTCTAGGGTGATTGGTATCTCTACATTGAGACCATACAAAAGTTGGAATGGTGACATACCTATCACCCTCTTGGGTGTAATTTTATCTACCCATAAAGCATCAACCAATGCTTTATGCCATGTTCATTGGTTGTCATCCACCAGCTTCCTGATGATGGTCACTAAGTTCTTGTTGCTCAATTTTGCTTGGTCATTCCCTTGTCAAAAATAATCACAAGAGTGGGAGAGGGTAATCTCATAATAAAAATAGAACTGAGTGATCTCATGAGAAGAATAATAGGTTGCATTATCTGTGACAATTTTGGTTGGGACCCCAAATCTAGAAATGATGTTTTCCTTGAGGAAATCGCATACTATTTCTGAAGTAGTATGCTTGGTTGGAATTGATTCCACCCATTTGGTGAAGTAATCTGTGGTTGTGAGGACATAATCATGTCCAGCACTTGAAGATGGGTTTACAGCACCAATGAAATCAATTCCCTATTGCTAAAATGGCTCTTTTATTACCACTGGCTTGTGAGGTAGAGCAGCTAACTTGGGTCTTCCAACGAACTATTGGCACAGTTCACATCTTCGTACCCATTTGTATGCATCTTGAAATAGAGTAGGCCAGTAATACCTGGCTCACAAAATATTATGGGTAGTTATAGGAGTAGAAAAATGTCCTCCATAAGCTAGATTATGGAAAGACTTTAAAAGTTGGTTCTGTTGTTCTTTATCCACATAGTGAAGGAACACTCCATCAAGGCTCCTCTTATACAAGCCATTGTCTTAGAGGACAAAATTGGCAACTTTCAATTTAATAGTCCTCCTTTTTTTATGAGGTAGGTGAGCAAGACACTCACCATAGGTAAGGAAATGAGAAATATTTGAATACCACTCATTTGTGGTGGAGACAAAGAGGACTGTTAGCGTGTCTTCTATTTCTATTTCTTCATGCCCTGCTTCTTCGGGTCTGTTGTTTATAATCAATTAGCACAGACCCCTTCCCTACATAAGCTTCATTGGTTTGATAACAAGATCAAACTCTTGGATTTTAGAAATTTAATTACCCCTTTTGGTTCCAAACTCCTGTTGAGTTAATATGAATTTGACTGTGGTATCAGAAATTAGGGCAGTAACTTGTGAATTCAAGATGTAAAAATGGAAGTGCTTTACTGCCTTTACCATTATATAAGTATGCTTTTCCATATTTGAATGCTTCAGTTCATGAGCTTTGAGAGGATAGCTCATGAAGGATATGGGAGATTCCACACCTTCTTCATTCTGTTGAACCAGAATTGCTGAAAGTGTGTGCTTCGAAGCATAACTATACACTGTGAAATCTTTGGTATAATTTGGACAAACCAAAATTGGGGCATGGGCAATAGCTATCTTGATATCTCAAAATTCCAATTTGTCTTTATTAGTCCAGTTGAAAGTGGCCTTTCCCTTCATTATATTTATAATGTGGTGAGTCTTCTCAGCAAACTCGGGGATGAACCTTCATAAAAAATTCACCTTTCTGAAGAAAGAGTGAACTGTAGTCTTACTTGTAGGCAGAGTAAGCTCTTGGATGGATTTGACTCTTTTTGAGTCAATATTTATGCCTTCTCAAGATACAATGTGTCTGAGAAGTTTCCCTTCTGTTACTCCAAAAATAGACTTCTTAGGGTTTAGAGAAATACCATTCTAGCAGCATCGTCCAACACTTATTATAAATGGCACACATGATCAGGACGATGCTTAGAAAAGACGATCAAGTCATCAAGGTATACCATAATGAGCTTACCCATTTCATCTTTGAAAGCAAGGTCCATGGTTCTCTAAAAAGTGGCACCAGCATTTATCAAGCCAAATGGCATTCTTCGATATGCAAAGGTGCCCCAAGGTGTGGTGAAGGTAATCTTATGATGGTTTGCTTCACCAACTTCAACTTGATTGTATCCAAAAAAGTCATCTAACATTGATAACATCTCTGAACCAGTCACTGTCTGAAGAACTTGGTCCATGATGGGCAGAGGATAGTTATCCTTTAAAAATGACTGATTTAAATTTTTGAAATCCATGCAGAGGCAAATTTTGCCATTCTTTTTCCTCACAGGGACTATGTTTGCAATCCATGTGGAATGATGGATTGTGAAAATTATCTTAGCATTCATCATTTTCTATATTTTAGATAAAACAATACCTAATATCTTTGGATTGTACTTCCTAAATTTTTGCTTGTAAGGCACTGAATCACCCTTAAGAGGAATTTCATGGCAAATTTCTTCAGGTCTGAGCAACTTTAGATCATCATAGGAGTACGCCAGAACATCTATGTACTGGCAGAGTAGAGAAGTGAACTTGAATTTTTCTTCTGGAGTGCAACACTTCCCAATGTTCACCATCTTAGTATTTTTCTTGGTACCCAAATTTATCTTATCAAATTTTTGGGAGGAGCTTGAAACCATTTGTTGCTGTTTGATGAACCTATTGTGCTTATCAAACAACTTCTCAATGGAAACCAATCTTTTGGGAATTTTATTCCCCTTTAGCTATAGAAATTCCTCACCTACATCTAAACTTGATTCAGGGGCTTGTTTAAGCTTCTGAGGCTCACCACCTTTGAAGTGAAGCTGTTCAAAGCTATCTTTTTGTTGTAGAAAGGTGATGATTTAGTTATCACCATTGAACACTTGCCAATGATTGGCATTGTCAGACACACTTGGTCAAAAGACTAGTTTGATAGTATACATGTCCCCTTTAAAATCTGATTGAAGAACCAAAATAGTTGCTAAAATAGCCAAAGAATCAACTCAGTCATATAATCCCCTGAGAAATGCAGAGATGTAAAAAGCATCAAAACTTTCAATTTGATCCTAAACCAGATTGTGGTAATGATGCAATCTCTCATTTTTTCATTTGGTACAAGTTTCTCACCTGATAAACTATCAGCTCAACATCTCCTTTGGTGTGAAGGAATTTGATGCCTCTATCTTGAGCAGCCTTCAATCTAAGCAGCAGCGATTCATATTCAGCAGTATTGCTAGTATTGTTAAACTACAACTTGTATGAATAAGGAAAAATATCTCCTTGAGGAGATATCAACACAATCCCAGCTCCTGAACTGGTAGAGAAATAGCTACCATCAAATTTAGTATCCATACATCATCAGAAGTTGACCTTACCTTAGATTGTTCTTTGTTTGGAGGGGAGGATTCTTCTACATTTGCACTGTGCTCTACCATGTCTTTTGCTATTTTGTATGAACTAATTTTTATATTGTCATTTTTAGAAGTTTCATTAGTCGCCACATGAACCTCCTCCATGGATAATAAGTAATTACCCATGCCTGAAGACTCAAATAGAATTTGAACTTCAGGTGCTGATATTTTATGACAACATATTTTGCTTCCTTCTCAGGGAGTAATCTCTGCATGACACCTTTGACAGATATTCTCACCTCAAATAGGTCCATGCTTAACTCGCCACCAACATCCTTGTAGAAATTTCACCTAAGAAAGATGTTGTATGAGGCTGAGATGTCGGCCACTAGGACTGTCATCTTGATTCTCTTATCTGGGAATGCTGCAAATGCAAATTAGAAATCCTTGATTTGTCCCAGTAGTGGCACTTGTTTGTTCTCCATGGAGAAACATCTCCCAAATGTCTTGGTTAGTGTGAGTCCAAGAGATTTTTCCACTTTGGCAGGCCTGACATTGTCAGATGCACTTGAGTCTATGACGTAATTATTTAGCTAGTGTCCATTTATCAGTAGGGAGACATAAAATGGTTCAATCCTTCTAGGATCAGTAAGAGGAGCAATGACAAGGTTATTTCAGATGGACATGGGAGTCACCTTTGGAATAGTTTGTCCTGTAAGGATGGTTTTATTCTTCACACATTCCACTAACTTATCCAACTACTTAGGGTTGGATTGCAGAAATTCAAATTCAGACATTTAAATCTTGGTTTTCTTGACATGGTCGACTATGTCAAATGTCTGAAATAAATTATGAAGAGGGGAAGGGAGTTCATCCTTCTGGTTTTTAGGAGGGGGAGGACTGATCTACAAAATTGAAGTTTAAGGTGTAGAAATGTTTGGGGTACTTACTTTTTTAGCAATCACCAAGTCCTTTGCTTGAAAAAGCAGAGTGGTTCCTCGTTTGGTAATTGAAATTGTAAGTTGAGATCACTCCTCTATTTTTTATTTATCAGCTTGTTGGGTTGACTGGTTATTAGACTAGGTGAATACAGCATATGATCCATCAACTACTTTACCTTCACTTTTGGGTTCATCCTAATAATTTAGGAAACCAATGTTGGAGTCGCCAGCTAATTTTTCTTCTCTATTTGTGAAGAGATAAGCGTCATCTTCTGGGTTCAACTCAGGCTGGAAGGAGAAATCTGATTTTGCTTTAATATATTTAACTATTAACTTGGTTGGAGGTGCTTTAATGACCAATTTCCCCTGAGGGGGAGGAAGACGATTTGGCTACCCTTGATTCCTAGCAGCATTGCCTTGGTATGACTGACTGGGGAATGTCCTCCTTGGTATATCTCTATACGAAGGGGCAGATGACATCTCTTGCACCATTTGCTTTCTAAGAGCAAGCAACTCATTTTCCATCTTCTTTACCATTAGATCAGTGGTGCCTATAGATAAATATTCAAAAGATGAAGAAGATTTACCTCTGTTAGGATCTCTCCTTATCTTTTCTGCCAAGATAAGGTTATCTTCCACCTCAATGACCAAATTCTGAGTAGCGACAAGGTCTATATGGCCATCCCGTCTCAATAGGAAACTCACTTCAGGTAGTTGTGAATTGATGAAGAAGAATTTCAGATTCTCAAGTGTTAGTTGAGCAATTGTAGGAATCCTATTCCTCAGCTTGTCAAATTTGGCAATGAAGTCCCTCATAGGTTCATGAGGTTCTTTCTTAATCTGTATGAGCTGGGCTAGTAAGGCATGTGCATCTTTTTTAGGCTTGAACCTGGCTTCAAATTTAGCTTTAAAAGTGTTCCAATCAGTCACTGACTGAGCCTGTAGATGGTAGAACTAGTTTGTAGTAGCACCTTGTAATATCTCCATAAATAGCTTGATTGCTACGTCTTCATACTCCACACCTATCACACCACAGGCTATGCTGAAAGCTACAATGTGTTCATCAGGATGAACTCTCCCATCACTAAAAAATTTGGGTAAATTCTTCCTTGAACTGCGTGGTATCTCATGTAGAGGTGGAGTTAAATTGAGTGGGCCAAAAGAGTTACCCAGAGGCCTTGAACTGCCATGATTTGATTATGGAAAGTGGGGATAACGAATCTGGGTGGAGTATGTATAGGTAAAGCTTTGCTAATAGTAGAAAAATAAGTTTTGCCTTGTAGTAGTGACTTGGTATTGGTAGGAGGAAGACTCCTAGTCGTTGAACTTGAAGTTGTGGAGGAAACAAATCCAAATTGCCCTACTGCACCAACTCAAAAATAGGGTCAACAACACTTTGGGCTCTCTGGCTTCTAGTATAGCATGGAGTTGCTAAATTGTAGAATAAAAATGGAAAAGAACTGGCCCTATTTCAGCTTAAAGCTTGAAGCTTCAAACTGTGCGCTCTTCCCCAGCGGAGTCGCTAAAAAATTGTTGGGTGAATATTTTGTCACCAGCTAACTGATGGAAAAAATAGGTTGTTTCAACCATAGCATAGGGATATTGGTTAGCCAAATATGTTGGTTTACCACATAAAAAGGGGAAAAATCTCTCCTCTCATCAAGGGGAGGTTCCCTATAATTATGAGGAGCTATATACTATATATATATATATATATATATATATATATATATATATATATATATATATGTAAAAAATAACACTCAGGGGTAGGACAACACCATCCATCTCTCTTTTTTTAGATATGATGTTCACAACCAAATAAATAATCAAAGTGAAAACACTAAAGGCACTTATCTTCTTTCAGAAGTGGTCTTACAGCAAACAGCCAGAGTTCTTCCTGGTAGGTAATAAGTAACTGGAACAGGGGCCTAGTAACCAGTAGAATGAGGTGTAGCACAAAGTCTCCACCTCAACTGTCAAAGAGTGAAATACGAAGGACAATGGGGGCACAAAGTCATCCCAAGGTCCTTTACATAGAAACAAAAAATAGACAAACACACTAAAGGCAATTATGGTAGCACAAAGTCTTCCCACAGTCGGCTTCAGGACACCTTGATTACTTCCACTAGTTCTACTTATTTCATTCAATGGACAAGAACGCCTTCAGGAAATAGACATAAGAACAATTTCCTAAATGACACAAGCTATTATAGCATAAAGTTTGAAAGTAACCTGCTTTCTCATTCAAATAAAGAAATATGATTAACAATCTGAGCTCAAAGTCTCAGTGATCACCTCCCAATTTTGGTAGAGTTTTGCTTCTATAACTAAAAATATCTCCCTTGAATAAAAATAAGAGATTAAAATATATAGCAGCCAAGGAGGACTTGGCGCTTTCTTTCATGGAATGACCCATGCTGCATTTAATGCCTTGAATGCACTTTCAGTTCAGTCAAAGAGGCCATGCTAGAACAGGGCATCTGCCTTAACTATGGCATGTCAATTCATCTCAAATATCTTCTCCTCAGCATGGGTTGCCTGGTCTTTCTCGAAATATGTACATGACTGTCCCCTCACTTTTATTCTGAGGGACAAAAATAGACCACACCTTTTACTGCTTGTGAGCTCATATGTATGCTCAAATCTTAATGCAATTTTTAGCTCTAAAACTCAAGTAAAAATGAGCTACTTCTGAAGAAGGTGAAGAGGTTGCTTGTAGGAGTTAATTAAAGATTTGTTGAGGCTTGTTGGAGTAAATTTAGAGGTACATAAGGTTTACTTGATCATAAATAAGAGTTTATCATAACATCAAAAACATGAATGTAAGAGGAAAAAATTAAAAATGCAACCAAAATCATGCAAAATGTGCCAAAATGCATGTCCTGAAAATCAGTTTGAAATCACATGCAACAATGGTGAAATCAACGCTCTTTGTAGGTGATGGTTACACAATTATAGTTAAATTTAGTGGAACTATTGAGGTAGTTATGTGACTATCAAGCCAATTTATAGAACTATCGTGACAGTGGCTCAAATTATTAGGTCAGATATGTATAACATCATGGTAGTTTTGCCTTGCCACAAAAAGGCTTATAATTTGAAGGAAATCACTTTGAAAAATGAAAAATTGAAGTCTAAAAGAGACAAAAAAGAGGAAAAAGACAATAAATGAGAGAATACTAGGTATGAGCACATTTTATTGGAACTCCTTACAACATAATCAATTTTTACAAGAAATTACACCATGTAAAATTTGGATGGGTACATATTACAACAATGGGGAGACACCTTGTCATGAGTTGGCAAGGGTGTTGTTATTGAGTATTATAACACTGAAAGGAAAATGAGGGTTTAAAAACTTAGCTTACTTACATGTGTGACACAATGAAGATAGTCAAGATGTCTTTGTGACCTGCAAGCAAGAAATGAGAATCAAGTGCAATTTTACAATAGAATCAAAAAATTTACAAATTGATTAAATCATGGACAAACATTACTTACCACTGACATGAGGATGAAAATACTACTTAAACCATCCTATCGGGGGACTTAGCTTGGTATTATGTGAGGTGATGTCAACCTACAAAACTAAAATTGAAAAAATGACATGTTTTTGTAACAAAGTTATGGAAAATAAACATTACAATTTCTAACATTGTGGCATGTCAAATGTTAGTCCATATCTAAAAAAATCAAAAATTCATTCTAATATGTGAAAAATATAGTTTTTGAAGGAAAATTACTAAAAATGGAAACTTCCTGAAATACAATGGCTAGAAAATGAACTATAATTTCAACAACTTACCAAAATTATAAGTCATTTTTACATTGTGATTTTGAGAAATTTTGAGCTTTGAGATCCATGTGACTAATTGCATGAGAGAACATTCAAATTAGAGAGTGAGATGAGAGGATAGCATGGGTACTAGTGGTTATGGGTGACATACAGGCATGAGTAAGTTATATTATTTTTTTGTCATAGCCTTATATTTGAATATTATTTGAAAATGTATGTTAAGGTCAGTAATTTCTAAAAAATTTGGATGGTGTGGTTTGTAGTAGTGTATAGGTTAGAAAAATGTCTTAATTTTCAAAATTTTAGTGAATTTTAAAGTAGTTTTGGGGATTTTTAGGTAGGAGGGTAGGCATGGAAAACTATTAGTCACAGGGTGAAAATGTGAGTCTTTACAAACCAGTAGTTACACTTTTGTGTTGATGATTATGTAACTACCATAGCAGTTGTGTAATTGTCTACCTTGTGTAGTAGTTTCATGGTTGTCTATCATGTGCAATAGTTGCATGGTCATCTATGATGTGTGGTGATTTTGTAACCATTATAGGGATTGCATTTATAGACTGAAGGTTATGTAATGTCCATGATGGTTTCATAAGCACCACATGTAGGTAGCGATAATTTTTCCATAGTTCATTTTGAAATTTTTTTATTTTTTTTTAAGACTAAGGGGAATACATAAATTATTTATTTTATTTTTTCAAGGTATTTACATCTAAAGGAACAAGGTTTTGGATTAGGAGTGGCTCCTAAGGGTGTTAATATTATTGAAAACCAATGAGTTGGTCATTTTGGAAAGAATGTAGATACTTAACATTATGTGGATAAGGACTTTTTCCTTAGTAAGTAGGTTACTATGCTACTTATCAACTTATTGGTATGTGGATCATAACACTTTTTGTTTCCCTCAAGATCCTAGAGAGTGGATGATTACTCTCATAGATATATTCAATAATCTTCGTTTACCAGTTAAAGGCAGGGTAGTAAATTTTAGGGAGGCTACTGATAGTTCTAAGACCTAAAATTAGGAAGAGTATTTTGGAGATAAAAATGCACCCAATGTGGGTGTTAATCAGGGTGTGAGGTTGGTCAAGATTGAGCGAGTTATGATCCTAAACCTCTATAATGTGGTTATTGGGATAATTACCTCCCACCTGGTGGGAGACAAGGGGACAAATTGACTCTTTTATAGCTCAGCTCTTATAGCAAGGAACATAGAGGATAGGAGCAAGAGATTATCCTAGCATAGGACATGATGTCTAGGACTTACAAATACTTGTACAGGATCTCTCAATTGGGTGCCTTGTCCATCATCCACCCAAATCTCATCATGTATTAGGTATGTGATCACATTATACCATACCAAAGGGGGGTACCTATTAGGACAATAGGGGCCATCAAGGTCTCAAATCAGATGGGTATGGTTCCTCTTCGGGATGAACCTTAGGTAGTGGGTACTTTGACAATAAGAGATATAATCAGGATGCCTTACCAAGGGATGGTTGACAAGTGGGAAAATGAGGCTATCACACTAGAAACCTATGAGACCACACATCAGGTGCACATTAGACATAATCAGGTTGAGATGCACATTTTTTATAGGGTACCCCAATAGTTTCACCTATAATATGTAGCCAACCTACCCATTCCCAAAGTTTTTTATAAAGGAAACACGAGATTAGGGATGCATGGTTTGGGAAACTACAATGGTAGCCACTGACACTAGAGACCACCATCACCATAATGGTTGAAGGTTGATGATGAAGAGGAGGACCATAGGTTGGTCAACAACATGTGACATAATGAGGGGTGTTATATTATAACACTATCAGCCTAGGAGGATGGGGTGTGATATAAGCTACAACACTAATAGCCCACATGGTATAGGGAGCACCTAGAGGTAACCAAAAATAGTATTATCAACCACCACAAGTGGATCCATAAAATTAGTAGTTGGTGGTAGCTAGATGAGGATGAGACTAGTGAGAATCAGTAGAGGGAAGACAGGCCCATATTTGAGATGAGCATATAGCCAAGGAGGAGGAGGCTGAGAAGAGTTTTGACAAGGATTCAAACCCTTATTGGCAAGAGGGGGACCCATTTAAGATAATGATTGATTTTATTTTGACCTCTTTACCATATTTAGCATGTTTTTAAATTTATTGATTTTTGGTCATGTATTCGACTAGGTATATGATATATGTTTGTGTGTGCATATGTTTATATGTTTAATCAAGGACTGGAGGCACCTAATTAAAGACACATTGATGAACGTGTTTTACATGGTAATTGGGCTCAATAAGGAGGAGCTCCTCACTGATGTGGGATTTCCAATGGGTGTAGGTAGACACACAAATGTCTTTTCCTTTGAATATCATATAACTCAAGATCTCATCCAATAAATGGCAAATAATGTTAGCCTAAAAGACAAGGTGGTCAGTTTATAGTCTTAGGTGAAGACTCTTAGTGATATTTTTGTGACTAGATGTGGATGAGCTTCATCTAGTAGACAAACTATGGCATAGGAAAACTCTCAGGTAGGCATGATCCATAAGTTCTATAAGAGTAGGATCCAAATCCCCCATCACTTTACATTGGGTCCTTATCAAAGGAGGAGGAGCATGAATATTAGGTAATCTACATTTAGAGGAGCTCATCAAAAGAGTGGACCATAATCTAGTCCAAGGTTAGCCTATATTTTTAGAATTTTCACATTTTGAGACACATTTTCCCTCTACAAAGGTGTTTGTAACTAAAACCCAATGTACATGAAACACTTAATATATAAAGAGAGATGTTTGACCCATTTTTGGTTTAATCATTTTCTATCATCTTGTTTTATTTCATATAATGAATGCTTTTAAATTTAAGCACCTTAAATGACTAAAAATATGATGAAGTATTATGAATCTTTGTTTTTTTATACAGTTTTATGGATATGTGTGTATTTTCTAATGTGATAACAAAATGTATGCAAAATGTCATATGATAAATGGTCTATTATAAATTTTAGTATGAAATTTGTTTATAATATTAATAAATGTGATGTATAAATAATACTCTCATAAGATATCTCGTAGAAGAGAGTCTTAAGGAGAAGTTGAGAGATTTTGGGAGAGGTTGAGAGATATGATGGATGAGGATAATATTGACTCCTCATTTTAAGGATCACTCTCTCCTATATATTGTACTCTCATATGATGAATTAATCATTTGAATAAAATATATGTTATTGTATTATTGTATGTTTTCTATAAATATGGATTAGTTGTGCATAAACTTTGATTAACCTCATTATCTGGTATTAGAGAGGGTATCTTAAGAAAATCCCCTGTGAAAAATGATTTTCTAATTTGAGAAAGGTGTGGTCATATTATGATAATAAGATCTAAGTGAGGCATCATTTTATCTACACATTCATTATTTATCAATGCCCAGCCACCCATAGATTAATCCTGACATACCACATGAGAGATTAATCTTGACATCATCTAAATCCATCATGTACATTGGCATCAAGTCAATATGTTTTTCATCCGAGGCATTACACTTGTACATCGATGAAAACATCAAATTTTAGTGGTGTCAATTTCTACCAACGGTTTTACTAGATCTGCTATTTTTCATTCATTGTGATCTATATGTTATTATCTTTTGTGATTTCTTCAATAAAAATCACCAATTCAAACTAAATGTTGTGCATGTTATTCACAGTTAATGTAGCATGAGGTGACTTATAAGAATGTGTAAGGAGACTACAGTCAACATGTTTAAAGTTACTAAGTGCAAGACTTAGCATTGGAGTATTTATGCATTGGATCCCTTTACCATGAATCCATCGTAGACCTACAATACTATTGGGACATAGCAAAGCCTTCATTGTTGGTAATTTCTAGATGCAAAGCCTTTGCTATTGCCATATCAAGGTATTTTTTTATTTATTTGATGAGGTAAAATCTAGGTTTTACAGGGACTTAGAACCACTAGAGTGCAGTACAAAAGTATTAACAAGCCATAAATAGGGTCAATGAGCCAAAAAGAAAAAATATATAATACTAGAATAAGAGAAAAAAATAGGATACCTAAAAATATTTAGAAGGAAAGTCCCTCATGTGGGTCTTCAGCATCTTCAGGACCCTTCGTTGGAATGATCTATTTTTCCTTAGAAACCTTTGCTTGAGTGCAATTTCTAGGGCCTTTAAGAGCTTCATCAGGGAAGATCATAAAGGGATGTTTTTTCCTTTTAACCTACATGGGGGACTACTTAGAGGGGACCCTCTTGGGGGAGCCCTAATGGGGCGATCTTAAAACCTTAAGTGATTGAAAGGTAGGGGACTGAGTGGGCTAGGTAGATTGAACAAAATATTAAACAGTGACTTCGGCCTGTTTGTGTAAAGAATTCTAATTTTAAATGAGTTTGGCAAGACCTATCCCTACTTGTTAAACCTTGGAATTAAATTTTTCCAACTGTAATTTGTTCCTCTCCATCTCATCATCACAATGGCAATTTGTTCCTTTCCAGTTACATATCATGGTATTTTATTTCAATTCATAATTATGATTAATTTGTCAATGGTAATTAGAATATAATATCATTTAGTTTTTAATGTCAAGTCAATTATTTTTTTATTTCAATTTTATTCGTATTTTGATTTAGTTTTGAGAAAAGTCAGTGTGTCAAAGAAATAGGATATGTTGTGTATGTCAAGCTCAGTCAACCTCAAAGTCCGTACCATTTTATAATAATTGTCATAAGTCTTTTTTATTAAATCATTTAGATTTAAGATTAAAATTCATTGAGTCTTTAGTTTATGTCATTTTAGTTTATATCGTTTATTTTATTTAATAAATGAGTCAAAATATTAAAAACTAATTAGAGATTACTTTTTATGGGTTATGTCCTTAAAGTAAGTTTTATTATCAAAAGAAAAAATTAAAAAGTGTCAAAGTTTTTTCTTAAGTTTGTTTTGTATTTGTGTTAAGACATGAATTAGAGTCGAAGTCAAAAGTGTTTTTTATTATTAGTCAACTTTTGTCATTGTTAATTCAATTGTAACTAAACACATTTTCTCTTGAACATGACGTCTAGATTGTGTGGGGTCAAAATGGATAGACTAAATTATATTGAAAAAATTGAAGGCAAATATTTTCATACCTGGTAAGTTAGAACACAATTACATTTGATTGATGAAGACTTGTGGGAGATTATGAGTGGTAAAATACCAAAACCAACTAATGCAGATGAAGCCATCAAGTGGGAAAGAAATGACCAAAGGGCAATGACAATTATTGGTCTAGGGTTATATGATGCATACTTACATCATATAGACCTATCAAAGACTTCAAATGTTATTTGGGAAATATTGAACAAGTTATTTGGATCACAAATAGGAAGTGCAGTAGTGACCCTAAAGCAGAAGCTATTTGGACTCAAAATGGAAGAAGGTGACAATATGGTGCAACCTATAAGTAAGTTTTGATTCATTCTAAATCAGCTCGTAGACATAAAAGTAGATGTGCTTAATGATGATGCAAAAGTTGTCTTACTAAATAACATGCCAACAAGTTATTCAAACATGGTTTTTACACTAAGCAAAGTAAATCCTAGCTTAGAATATCTAATTTTTTCATTGTTAGATTAAGAAAATAAGAATATTGGTCTAGAGGAAAGTGTTATGTATGTGAAAAATAAAAACAAATCCACTTCTAAGCCAAAAAAAACTATGTGAAATATAGATCTCAAAGTTCAAGGAAAAGGTTTCTTTGTCATTATTATAGAAAACCTAAACATGGTGTTAAATATTGTAGACAAAGAGCACAAGATCTCCTTGAAGGAAAAATAAAATAGAAGGCTCTCATTTCTAAAAAAATAGATGAAGAAAGCGATTGGGAAGTGAAAACTATTTATTCAAATGATTCAAATGATAAAGAATCAGTTGGTCAAAATAGTGATGAAGACTTTCTATAGTAGATAACTATATTGGAGGCTAAAGGAAAAAAGGAGGATGGAGGACACTTGTACCTCTCATTAGCCACTAATGACAAGGTACCATTTTGCAGTAGTGGCACTTTCTATTTTCATAATATTTTCTATAATGTGAAATAAGAACAGAAGTACATCCCTAAATGTAATACCCTAAAAATGTGATAGTACAAGAGATCTAGACCATTATTACTAAAGTAGAAGATGTTCTTGATAAAAGTAGTTGGTAGGTGTGTTCTTGCTAATTTTTTATTGATTTAGTTGATGTTCCTAGATTTGGCTGATATAGTTCCCTTTGAATGGTTGGTATGTTTCCAAGCGGCTGATACATGTTCCCACCTTGGAGGAGGTTCCCATGATTGGTGGATAGTGTTACCATTTCTTGGTTGATTAATTCCCACAATCAAAGTGCAAGGAAGTAGCAAATAGGAAGGTCAAGACATGTGTATGTTGCTTAGATAGAGGATGGTGTTCCTCCTCTTGTTCATACTAAGGGGGGGGGGAAATATTAGGAAACTTTAGTATGAACTTTATAATATTAATATATGTGATTTATAAATAATACTCTCATAAGATATCTCGTAGAAGAGAGTCTTAAGGAGAAGTTGAGAGATTCCAGGAGAGGCTGAGAGATATGAGGGATGAGGATAATGTTGATTCCTCATTTTTAGTATCACTCTCTCCTATATATTGTACTCCCATATGATGAATTAATCATCCAAATAAAATATATGTTATTGTATTATTGTATGTCTTTTACAAATATGGGTTAGTTGTGCATAAACTTTGATAAACCTCATTATGGTCTATAAAATACAAATGCACTAACAAATATTTTGCAAGTAATGATTGAGCTATTTTTTTCACATGAAAAAATGACTTTCAATCTAGAGCAATGGATGAAGGAAGGAAGAGATAAGTGAAATAATGAAAGAGGAAAACTAAACATCAAAATTTCACAAGGAATATAAGGTTGACCTAATAGTTACAAGTTATGGGAATAACTATACTTTAAGTTAGGTTTAGGAAAGTCTAGTTTTGTTGGTTTCATCTCAACTTAGATCAATAAATGACCAACCATGATATAATCATTAAGAGGAACGAGGTTATCCTTGTAGCATATAAATATAGGCAAGATATTAGGGATTTTACTACTTTTTAGCCAATTTTTGTAATGTTTTTTCTCTTACTTTTGCTTTTGTGACCCCCTACACTTAGTCTTGTGCAATTAAGGAGATATGCAGGCTCATCACCAAAGGTTAAATTTAGGTGGGTAAGGTCATCTCCCACCAATGGTAACCCCATTCAACTAGTAAGATGTGAGGACTCAACACCAAGGATTAGTGAAGGGGGAGACATGTAGGATTGATCTTTAACTTTGCATAAGCTTGTCTTTGTGTAGTGTCTCTCTCTATTTTTATTTTTTTAGGGTGGGGATCTCATCCCCAAATCTTGGCCCCATGCTACTATTAAGGTGCAAGGGCTCATCACCAAAAACCAAGATAAGTGGATAAGGTTACTTGGTTTGAGCATGATGAAGTGTTTACTTGGAGGGAGCTGTAAAAGGGGATTATATCATGGACAAGCTTCGAGACTAGGTTATAGGCTAGAGTTTCTAAGTTTGTAAAAAAGTGTATGGGAATGAATTGCATAGTACTCATGAAAACTAAGGCAAGTTTCCTATTTTATGTTAGTTTTGTGACTGTTTTCTAAAGAGAAAAAAGGTAATACAAAAAGGTGAAGTGAGGTGATATGTTTCATTTCAAAGCCTTTATCACATGAACTGATAGCTAAACATTTATGTAACAAAATAACTAAAATGCAAGAACAACACAAAAACAATGATTTTTTTATTAATACAAAGAAGAAAATGTGGAATGTAATGTCTATATGAAGTAATGTTTATGGTGGATAGAATTCATAGATTTATCAAAATCCTTGCCCTCCAAGGTGCATAATAAAAAAATCCATTCTAAAAGTCTTATGTTATGAAATATGGACCTAACCAATTATGTCTGAATTTTTTACCTTCTCCTTTTTTCTTATAAATTATGCTATCAAGTCTTAAGACAACGTCTCCTACTTAAATTAGGTGCTCATAAAAATTCCTATGGTATTGATAGTGTTTATCATAAGGCATGATCATTTACATATGTCTTGTCATAGCTAAGCAAGGGAAAGCAAAAGCTTGTGAAAACTCAATGAGAAATGTTTCATGGTCTTTTACTTCCTTAATCAAGAGAGAGGATCCAAGCTCAAGGATTTTAGATTGTTCCTCAAAACTAATATTAGCATCTACAATGTCTTGGGTCAAAGTGTGACTTCCTTATTTAAGTGCTTGAAGGGAAGGAGGAAGATTGATAGTATCATCATCTAGCCTAGTGTTTGAACAAAACTTTTCAACTTCATAATGAGGTGTCAATCGATTGCATGGAGGGAGAAGATTTTTAGGTTCTTAGAAAGGCTTTTATTCATACCCAAATATCTCTATCATGCCAATATTATGGCCTTTGATATTGGAATAAAGAGACTCTAAACCAAGAGGTCTATGGGGACTATAAGTCCCAACCCCATGTGATTCAAATGAGAGGGTGATGGGTTCATCCTTCAATAGGATGCTAATCATCTCAGATGTAGACTTATTCAATATGGTTGGTATTATTACAAGTTTTTTATTATCCATTTTATCCATTATTTTTATGCCCTTTTCCTCAAAATTTTCATTGGTGAGGTTTTAGGACTCTCAAAACTTGATTTAAAGCCCATGTTGTAGTTATGATGGGCTCTTTGTATTTGGCTGGTGGAGGGGGATTCACTACAACATCCATAGGCAAATGATAATCAATGTGAAGTCATGGTCTTTTCTTAAGGTTTGTTTTATGAAATTCAAATGGCTTTGGATCATCTTGGGCAACAAATACCTTTTATAAGTGTAAAAAATTTATCCCTTGAAGGAGGGTAGAAGGTATTGCCTTCATCCTATGAATCCAAGGTCTTCCTAGGATGATGTTGTAGTTTTTCATTTTCTATAAAATAAATTTTGATCAGCACAATCTTTGGATTTAATGTAAAAGGTATAATAATGGTCCCAATCGAAGAGGACTTGAGGTTATCATAACCTCATAGGGTGTTTATATTTTTATATTAGTTGGTTTCTCTGTAACTAATCTTTTGAAGAAAATGAAAAGGGGATTATACCAATAGCATCCCCATCCTCAACCATTGTTCTTTTGAAAAATTTATTATAAATGTGAACTTATCAGTACAAGGTCATATCCCCTCTCCTATCCATCTCAGCATCTAGGGGAGGCACCTAAGATCTAAGAAATAACTAGCATCACTTGAATCTTTCCTAGGTGGGTGCTTGTCTAAGTCTATGCCATTTATTTGGGCTTGTGGAAGAGGTGTAATACTAGTTAAATGCCCCAATCCTAAGGCATCAAGTATTTTTAGGTAATGGGTAAGAGATTTCTTGAGGAAGGGCCATGAAGGACATGTGGGAAAAGTTCTTTGTAAGGTTAAAAATAAGGTCATAGTTCCCCATGGGTTAGAGGTTGGTATGAATGTTATCCAAAATGTTTGTAGGATGGGGAGTCAACGGTTGGTAATCCCTTGTATAGGTGATAATGTTTTCATCCTCATTTAATTTTAACTTAATGACACCTATTATTTTATACTTTCCTTAAGGTCCTATATGGGGATCCACATCAAGATCACTTGGTGTGGAAGTGTAAGATTTGACATTATGAGTTCCTATTGACAAGTGTTGGTTAATTGGGTTATCATGTGTCTAATTTTAGATATTGTGTTATTGATGACTGGAAAATGGGTTTTGATAGATGTATAAATTTACATTTTCAAGTGCCACTAGACCTATTGGTGAGGGTTAGGGATTTGCAATTATATTTCTCAATAACATGTCCACAAATGATTGTTGTTTCTCTTCATAGAATCATTTCATAAACTTGTTTTACTCCCTATATGCTTGCGTATCATGACTAAAACCCCTATGGAAATGGAAATATATGTTAGGATCATAATCCTTATGCCTTTGGTTTTGATTTTGTTGATCAAACCTATATTGATTATAGTTTTGATAGAAGCATTGGTTTTTGAATTGAGTATTTTGATGTTGGTTCACATTTTAGTAATGGTTTTGAAATTAGTTCTAAAATTGATTGTCTCGAGGTGATGAATGGTTGAATTCTATTGTATGAAATGTAAGTTGAAGGTTTTGATTTGTTAAACCTCAATTGTTATTTTTTGTGTTTTTGTTGTCCATGGATAGGTTCTAGTTGTTGTTTACAACATTTGTCTTTTTTTATTTTGTTTGTCACACCATCTATGGAGGCATCATAGTTTTGGTTCAGAATCTTAGGACCTTGGTTGTTAGGTTTATTTTGAATGGTGTTTTTGTATCTCCCACTATTTTTTGGGGGATTAAAATTATTCCTTTGGATCCATAGGTCTTGTGGTTATTGTTTATGGCCACATGATCTATTTTAAGTGTGCTTTAAAGTGCTTCTTCATAAGACCTATAAGGAAACTTTTGGACATATGTTTTCATTTCTTTGTTAAGAAAGTCTAAGAAGAGATTATATAACTCTCTTTGGTCCATGTGAAGAACACTAGCAAAGGAGTATAATACTCACCACCACCTTGTAATAAAGTGAGAATTAGGCTTATTAGGTTCTTATTTAATGTGTAAAAACTCTTGTATACTAGTTCGAAGCAATTTTTTCATGTTGAATTGTTTCACAAATTCAATCATGAGTTACTAGAAGAAATGAATGGAAGCCTTATATAATCAGTAATACCAGTCTAAATTAATTCCTTCCAAAGCATTGGTAAAAATCTTAGTCACTACTCCATCTCAAGGTATAAATTCTTTGATGTTTCTGGCATATGCCTTAACATGTGCATTTGTATCTCCCTCTCCCTTGTATTTGAGAAGTTCATATAAGGGATGTGGTAGGAGGACCCCTCATATTTTGTGATCTAAAATTTCCTTCAAGTATTTTTCATAAGTCCCCATGGTGATAAAATCAACAAAAGGTGTTTTAGGATAGGCTTGAGGGAGAGGAGTTAGATAAGAGGGAGACAAAAAAACACTAGGAGGAAAAGATGTCAGTTGAGAAGGCAAAGAATAGAATGATGTAAAATAGTTATTTGGCTTACTAGAATTAAAGAACATGTGATAGTAAGGTGGTAAGGAGTTGGATGGGGGTGCACCCGATGATGCTTGAAAATCCCAAGTATACATAGGTGGTGTATTGGTCAACACGTCAATTACCACATTGCTTGGAAGAGGATAAGAGAAAGAACTCCAATGGGAACTTAGGTTGGAGGTTGATAGGATGGGGGTATTTTTGACACCATGGGATTATGTATCACATAGGTAAGGAATCTTAGGATTTTAAATTAGTATGTATCCAGCTAATGGGGGGTTTGGTTGATAATGTGATGGTTGATAACATGATAATAGAATGGAAATAGAGGAGTAATGACCTTGATTGTTAAGGTTTGAGGTCACTCTTTGGTTGAAATACCCAATTTAGAGAGATACTTGGTTACTCTCTAAATCTAGAATGTGACCCACTAAGGTGGATATGAGTTCATTCGGTGTAACATTAGTGGTAGGTTTAGGATTATCTCTCATGGGAGGCTTTGGAATAAAGGATTAGAATCTCATGATAAATTGGTTCATGTTGGATGGTTTGAGAGGAGTCATAATGGATTGGTCAAGTGGTATGAAAGTGTTTTGATAAGTGTTTGAGGGATGTGGGGTTAACTGAAATATATTCAACACATCTTCCAAAATGTGAATCCTTTTAGTGTATTGATCAAACCTCATCATGCTTTTAGTGTCAGGGCTTTGTATAATGATATAAGGTCTAGTCATAATTTGAGGGTAAAATCCACCTCTAATAGTATGGGTCATGTTTTGGGATTCATGGTAATTTATAGCAGTTTCATAAGGATCCTGTAACTCTTGGCTCACTACATCAGACTTGGTTTGTAAGATAGAAGAAGAAGATTTTTTAAATTAAGTTTGGTTCCCCATGTTCTAGTTAGAATTTTTTATTTTAGCTAAAGAAAGAAGCTTCACCTAGAGGTTGAAGACTTCTATAAGTTTCAAGGTCCAAAGTATTATCCATACATATTAAGGAAGTATATGTATAACCATAGAAGAAGTGAAAGAGGAGAGAAGGATGTATGAAATAAAAGAAAATGGGAAATGCAAAAAGAGAAGCCTTTTATGTCAAGATCACCAAATTTTTACATGCAGAAAGTAGCATGCTAGTTTTTGTGTACTTGAATTCTTGAGGTCTAGATGAGATAACCAATGAAAGTAATATGTGATGGGTGGTCTATTGATTTAGTTTATTGGGCTAGTTTGGTCGATGGATTTGAATAAGAATAGCCAAAAGTGTTGGTGGGTTAGGATGAGTTATTGCCATAGGGTTTTGAGTAGCTGGTGGTAAGGGATGTTCATATGGATACAAATATAGTTTGGTTGCATCAATATTTTCATTAAGGTTAGTGAATTAAAATGTGATAGTGTTCTGAGAACCTTCAAAGTTGATAAAGCTAGTGAATCTCTTAGTATATATTGGTTTTTTAGAATTGGGTGAAGTTAGGATGGAGGACTTTGGGAATTTGGCTTACTCTATTGGTTGGGCTTGCCCAGACAATGTCATCTATAAATGGAATGAAATATGAGGAGGCAATACTCAAGGATAAAAGGAGAAGAATCAAATTGTAAGTTATTGGCTTAGTGGGCTAGAAGATGGACCTATATTGCTAATTGGGCTTCTATGAGTTGGGTTTGATTTTTAAAAGCATCTAATTACCTAATGATAAGGTTAGAAAGATAAGAAGAGTAAAATATTTCTATTTTAAGATTGAAGTCTATGTTACTTTGGATATTACTTGTCGATACAAGGGTTGGCACTCTTGGAAACATTCTTACTCTATGCAAGTGAGTTTGTTTAGGAAACATCATTCAAGAGTGAGCCAAACATTTATTTTAAATTTTTAAAGTGTTGTTTGATTTATTCATGGTTTTTTTTAAGGATGTGTTGATTTTATTTGACTTGAAAAAATTGCACTTGCTGATTGTAGAATTGGGTGTTGTGTTTATCCAGGATTTGTTGGGATAGTTTGTGTTTGAGCAAGGCTTTTAGGGGGCTTATTTGTGTTTATAAAAAGGTTTTTTTAATGAAAATAAATCTAAACTATTGCTAGAAATTAAAGTATTAAAATAAAATAAGATAAATATTTTCTTTTTTTTTCTTTTCTTGGAATATTTATGCATTCAATGTTGATAATTTTAAATTTAAACTAGATAACGTAATTACTATTTTTTTTCTTTTTTTAATTTAAAGAGTATAAAAAAGTGTCTATCTTAGCTATAATGAGTGTTTTTGTTTTCATTTTTTGATATGAATTAAATTATAATCTAATATATGTTTTGAACTCTAATTATTTAATGGAAAACTAAACCTACAATTCATATTTTGTATGTGTGTAATGCAAAATTTGAGTTATAAGATCTAGTTTGTGCATGTAATGCTAAATATAAGTTTTCCATTTTTGATTCTTATGAATCTTGTATGCAACTAAATTTCATGGACAATTAAGTTGATTCTAATTTTAGATTTTGATATATGTTTAGATGGATTTTCCTATCATGCAAAGAGATAAAACAAATCAAAATACAAATTTTTCTTTTTGGATTTTTCTACTTTTCTATCCAAGTGTTTTACCATATTTTTGATTAAAAAAAACTATGTGAATTATGATAATTATAGGTATAAAATTGAAAATATGATAATTCTAAAGATTTATAGTAATTCAACAATTATTATTTTTATAAACTACTAAATAAGGAAAATTATTATTTTTGGAAAGTACTGAGAAAGAATATGCTTAGCTTATGTAATGATCTTTGTTGATTATTTTGATTATTAAACTATGAAAGGTAGAAGAATAAGTGACTATGCAGGATCAATATTAGAATCAAAAATAGAAACATAATATGGATAGATTCACTATAGGTGGATAACGATGTAGTGTGCTCTAGTTTGTTGATCATAGACTCATCTTGATTGATTGTGACAAACATCAGATAGAAAAAATAGAGGAAGTGTTTAACCCATTTTTAATGGTTTGGATGAGGATTAAAGAGTATAATAGCCTATACACATGGATGAATGAAATTATTCTAAATCAATCCAATTAATTGAAAAATCAGATAAATGAGTCTGTGATTGACTATGGCAAACATCTGAGAGAAAAAGATAGAGGAAGTAATTAACTCATTTTTAATGGTTTGGATTAGGGTTAAAGGGTATAATAACCTATACACAAAGATGAATGAAATTATTTTAAAGTAGGCCAATTAATTGAAAACTAGGATAAATGAATATTCTAAATTAAAATGTTGAGTTATTCTAAATATAAAAGGTACAATCAAAACAATAATTTGATTGAATAAATACTAGGAAGAGATAATACTTAGCATATCTACAAATGTGTAGACAAATTTGAGAAATGTAGAGGTAGAAATAGGTGGAAACAAGATCAATATCGAGTCATCAAATTTTATAAATATTATTTCTAGAGGTTTGGATATTTGTGCCAACCTTGGGAGACTTGTGTCAGTGCAGGTGTCCTAATGTTAATGGATTTATCAAGTACAAAATACTCACTATATTTTAGAACAACCATCTGGAACTTTCTAGATTTTTTGTTACCTTTTTATGGATATATTTTATTCATGTACATAACTTATAGATGTTGTTTGTGGATCAAACCCTAGCTCTTCACCTTATGTGTTTATACCTTGAAAAAATAGGTTAGTCAGATCACAAAGTTGATCTTACCTCAAGGACCTGATGTAGAGCTAATTTCACTTCTTTGCCAAACTCTACCTTAGTCTTCATTCAAGAATTCTCTTTTGTTCATTCAACCTTTCCCCATAGTCATTTAGGGAAATCATGCAATAATAACTATAATGTTCCTTCAACATGCTTCATGAGATCGTGCGACATTGGTTTCAAATAACTTACACTATCAACAAAACATCCTTTGTGTAAACTTAGTCATTCTTTGTTCATATACTCACTGTTACCTTTATGACATTCTCACAAGCCTTCATTGCCAAAAATACCTTTGCAAGAGTAATAAAATAATAATGATAATTTTAATCACATAAAACCTTATATCTTCTTATAACACTCCTATTACAACTCTACTCAAGCAACTAAATTAATCTGACTACTTATCTTCTTCACACATGCTCCTTCCTAATCTTAAGCTCTACTAGCCTTGTTTATGGGTAAAGCTCCTTATTGGGAGTATATGAAAAAACTTAATTATAAAATAATTATATATTAAATGACCCTTTTGGGTCATACAACTCCTACCTTAACCTTTTGTCATAACTCCCAAGGCAATTTATATTTGTTTCATTGAGCCTTTCCTCAATTAGCCCTCCATACAAGCAAATATCCTTAGCATGAACTATGAACAGACTTCATATTAAATATATTTACATTTATAGATACCTATTTGTCTCCCCCAAATTAATAAATCATTTTTACACCATCTTCTTTGGATAATTTCACTTTTCCTATACCCCCTTACTCCTTTAGCTCTTCTTTAGGTCTATCACTAGTATACAGTCTCATTTTCATACAGAATAGTGAGGGTAAAAAATTGAAATCATATTAATCTCTTATAAAGGATGAAACAAATATATTTACCATTTTTTGGCCTTTTTGGCTAGTGGAAACTCCCTCGAACACTCATATCTAATCCAGGGTTTTTAGGTCTCTTCACAGACCTGAGACTGTATAGATTGGAATATATTGAGAATCACATAGTTTAATGTTAAAATAATGATTGAAATAGGTTTTTAATACTTATTAAAAATTTATATTTCTATTAACACATTCTCTCAATCCACAAGGTACTCACAAACACAAGATCTCAGTCTACAACCCTGCCTTTGCATAGGAAAATAGGGTACCAAGGTTTCTTTGCCTTTTTCTTCAACTCCCAATGTATTCAAAACCTAATATGAGTTTATATACACTTACCTTTACTAAATTAACCCCTTAAAATCTCATTATAATTGAAAACAAGTTTTAACATAGCATAACTCAGTCCTTTTGACTATATTTTATCCTTTGCAAAAAGGGTCAACTATAAATATAGGGTTTCTATCAATATTTTTCAACACTTAAATCTCCAAACCTTATATGATTTTATTAAAACCTTCATTTACTTTTATAAACTACTCTCATACCCTTTTTATTCACAACAAGGTTTTATTCAACATAACTCAATCTACAAGACTCATTTTTGGACTGTATGCTTACAAAGAGAAAATATCAATGATCAACCTGTGCATGACAACTATTGAACAATTTTAAATCATTTAAATTTTACTTCCAACCTTCCTTACCATGTTTCATTCATATAATACATCAATAAAATGAATCAAATACTCAATTTGTGACTTAAATCAGACTGTATATTGCATACTTTGTAAGTAGGCTTGATAAATTTTGACAATCTGCTCCAAGTGACTCCCTTCACCACAAAACTAGCAATCATGTATCAGAATAGATGGAATAATGTGATAATAATTAATATCAATAAAATGCAACAAAAATTATTACCACTTAACTTATCCAAGCACACAAAAATTGCTCTATCTCAGCCAAGAATTTGATGTCATACAGAATTTTCATAAGCATTCTTGATTCAACAAATTTCATTATTTACATCTTCATTCCTTATTATAAAATAAGATGATAGGTTAATCCTCCAAAAAACCATACTTTATTCACACTAAAAAACTCCTATATATATCAAACTCCTACAATAAGATTCCTAATTGTTTTTTGAATAAGATTTCCTATCAACCTCCCAAACCTACGTAGGGTGGTGGACTGCCACCTCAATATTACTTGACCTATGCATTTATTTTCAACTTATGACCTTTATAATACCATACAAGGTCTATTACAACATTTTTTATTCATTACACATCAACTAGACTCACTTAGACCCACAAATACATCATGAAAGTTTGAAATTCCCTTTTGGCAGGAAAACTAATTCAAATTTGAACACACTTAAGACAAATTCTAGACCATTTATGAGCATTATAAGATGCCCCTACATTAGGACCCCTATATTAATTAGCACTGCCTACATAACCAATACTCCAAAGAGGACCTCAGTTCTCCCCTAAGTGTTGGCTTGTGTGTGGACAAGGGAGCAATATGATATATGCAAGGGCATAAAAAAATTTAGCTTGTAACGTGGAAAATAATGCTCATGGGATGCTCTTTGAATACTCCACACCTATAATATGACTATTCCTATGACTAATATATAAATAGGGAATAATAGGTTAGTTTTGAAAACTTGAAAGGTGCTTTGCTAAATGTGTGATTGATAAGTGTTTGAATATGACCTTGGTGATAATGAATGGTCTTTGCTTTGTAGTTATACCATACCTTTTTAAAATATATCATGGAGGGGTTACAAAAACAAATGGAATAACCCATGGGATTTGAAATATTTGAAAATTAGATGACTTTTGAGGTAAAAACACTAAATAAAAATTTGGGCATTTGCATTAACGCAAGTGTCTGTATGTGAGGCACAAGTGTCTGATAGGTGAGGAAGCTACTAGGGATATAAAACTAACATTAAAAGATATAAATATCAAGTTTTAATATTTTCATATTACACAGGATATTTGAGTCCAAATGATAGGGTCGGAACATGAGATAAATAATGAGTCACGATAATATGGCAAATATGAGCCTTTTGATGGTAGGAAGGCATAGAACTAAAGGTAGAGCCCTGATAGGTATTTATCAAGAATACAAGACTAAGATGTTATACAAATCAGATTTTATTATCTACATTTTCCCCCCTTTAATCCAATAATTCATAAGGATGAAATTACTATTTTAAAGGAAATAAATGTGTATATGGGTGTGTACAACACACCTTGCCTTTGTTTGAGACCACTTTGAGTGTTTTGATAGTGTATGACCTATAACCAAGATTATGTTATGGTATAAATCATTTCATATAATATGTATTTTGACATAATTAAAATGATTGGAAATAAAGAGATCAAAGATGGAGTACACATGTGTATTGATACAACCATGTTTTTCCTTAGTACTTTAACTTGTTAAAGATGCTTCCTTATGAAGCATTAGAGTTGAGAGAGGTTTAAAACTAAACCTTAGAGATTTGAAAAAGGATATTGGAAGGTAAATATGCCCCCAATCTAGTACTATTATCAATTTGATTGTCATTGATGTCAAAAGGGAGATTATGGATGTCATTGATGCTCAGGGTTGAGTATGGTGATTTGAGGATGTGAAAGGCAACCTATCAGGGGTAAGGATGATTGGAGTGCTTATTTGCATGAATATAATTCATTAGGGTCCTCATATTTTTCATCTAGACAATTTGGGTCTATAGAGGAAAATCTAAGTAAGCAGTTTGCTTATGTCACCATTGCCACGTGTGGATGAATTTGGGGAGTTGGTCATATGGTTGTGATCACATTAGTCCTTAGTTATTATGAATTATATTTTAAGTCATGCAATGAAGTGTGGGGATGCAAATTTGTCTACTTAAATAGAATTCACTAAGTTCCAACACTTAGCCAAATCTGCAAAAGGACTAAATAGAGCCAAGTAAGCATGTTGATAAGGTCAGCATTCACATACATGGAGGTGTCAGGATAAAATGATCATATGGTTTTGTTCATTTTTCTACCTAGTTTCTATGTATTGAATCTCAAGTCACACAATGTAGCACGAAAAAATATATGCATGAGAAAAGTTAGGCTCCCAGGTATTTTGACAGTGTTTTCCCACACTTAGTCAAATTTACAAGTTATAAGAAAAAGTTGAGAAGGATGTTTTATGATGTCATATCTTACATGGATTAAGGCTTCAAAATCAAATGAATATATGGATGGAATCCCCTATGTAAGAGGATCTTATATGCTAAATTACAAGTCATGTAACTAAGTGTGACAAGAGTTATGCAAGAATAAAATAATCCTTCTAGGTAAGTTTTAGGCATAGCTAGCTCTCTAGTAGAATAATTTAAGTGGGAAGATTAATGTCATTATATCTCACTTACATGAAAGTTTCAGGAAGAAATGAGCAGATGGGTTTGTTCATTATCATGCCTAGTTTATATGGTCCAAAGTTAGATCAAAAGCTTATATATATGACATCTAAGATATTGTAATAGGTTGTTGTTGAAGCTAAAGTTGTTAATTGTGTCAAATAAAAAATATATAGACACAACACCAAAGGGAAGAGAGGAGAAGAAGAGGATACAAAGAGAGAGATGAAGTGTGCCAAATAGATACATATACAAACACATAGAGAGGGGCAGAGAGGAAGAAAAACACATAGAGATAATGTGCAAAGAATGAGTAGTTACATATTAGACTTGTAAAAGAGAGTTAGAGATTTATGAATATATTTTTTAAATTGGATTTGTAGCTCCATAGATATATAATTGGTTAGTACCATAAAACAAGCTGAGTTGGTGTTTAGTTAGGGGAATGGTGTCTCCTTAGGGTTAGTGCCTTAAACATTGTAACCAGTGAGGTTAATCTGAGTTGGTGCTTAGTTAGGTAGTTGGTGATTCCTTAGAGTTGGTGCTATTAAACTAGGGGATTAGTTTCTCCTTAGGGTTTATGCCCTTAAATGTGTAATTAGTGAGGTTTACCAGTAAGGCTTTGACTATGAAGCTAGATTAGAACAGTAGATTATAGCATCTATTCTCACCATGGTTTTTCCCAATGGGTTTAATATGTATAAATATGATGTCATGTGTATTTTTGTGTGTGTGATCTCTTCATATTTGATTTAATCTACATATGCTTTAAAATCTACTTTAAAAATAATTTTAAGGACTGCTTTTAGTTGATCTACTTATTCAACCCCCCTCTCAGTAGATAGTTGTGTTCAAATAATTGGTATCAGAGTTGTCAGGATCCTACTCCTCAAGAGAAAAATTAATTACCTTTGTATAAGCAACTAAACATGGAATTAAACTAGAAGTAATAAGTAACTAGAATTCAGAAATAGCACAGAATATGAGAGACAATACAATCTTGTATTAACACTCTTCCAAAAGGAAATACAATGAAGAAATCACATTCTTCCCACACCTCTTGGGCATATAGTAATTCTCCCTCAAGAGTTCTCTCTCTCAATCAATTACAACCACAACTCAACACTGAGTTGTTCTTTCCGCCAGTTATTGTGACAACCAACTCAATCGGTTGTTTTGCCTACAATACCAGTACCTGTACACTGGTGACAATCAACTCAATGGTTACTTTACCTACCTTACACAGACAAGCAGATCTCCTTAATCTTGCTACCCCATAGATCTAACTAACTTTACACACACACACCTACAGATCTCCTTGATCTTGCACACTCTACAGATCAACTGACCTTGCACACCCTACAGATCAACTGACCTTGCTTACCATGTAGATCTCCCTGATCTTGCTACCTACAGATTAACTGATCTTACACTTGGAAGGATCTTGTCCTTGCCTTTGCAAGTCCTTCTATCCTCCTCATTACAATATAGCCCCCGTGGGTCTATTAAATAGATCCCAAACCAAACAATAATTAGAAACGCAGACTCAAGACTAAAATTAGTCTTTACATGCAAATTGACTATTCATTTAACTAAATGTTCGTCTAACAGTTCTGAAAACGCACAGGCAACCGATATCAATTCCTGTCTATCTGGAGATGACCGATGTTGACCAATTCCTGACCAATGTTGGTAGCTTCCAGTCTACCCCTGACCGACATCGATTGGCCTGACCGATGTTGGTTACTGTGACACTCAGCAACCTCCACATTTGCATACCTGTGAAGCTTTTAGCTCCACAACCTAACAATCTCCCACTTGGAGATAAACATCTGCACTTCTAATTTTGTTTTCTGGCTTGTATCCCTCTTCAATTTCAGTCTTGAAGACCAATAGAAGTTGAATGAAGATTCAACTTCTCCTTTGTTCTCGACCTTGTTAACATTTCCGTAGGGTTCTTATCCTTGCTAGCCACCATGACTGAAACAACTTTTTGCAACTCTGAAATCTAGCTAACCGTCGTTCCACCAATAGTGAACACATATCTAGTGGTGCTTCTCCTGTCATCTAAGTAACCTACCATATCTGAATCTACATACCCATGTAGAGAAGTGCTTGACCCTGCATAGCATAAATACCTGCTACTGGTCCCTCTCAGATACCTGAGAATACACTGAACTACTTTCCAGTGCTCCTTTCCTGGATTGGCCATAAACTTGCTGACAACTCCCACTACTTGGGAAATATCAGGTCTAGTACTCATGTACTCAACCTCATCATGTGATTCAGGACACTGTTCTGTGAACTGTCCAACCATAAGTGTGCTAACCAATTCTGCATCCTGCAAATTGAACTTCTCCACTACCTTATTCACATAATCCTCTAGAGACAAAATCAACCTGTGACTTTCCCTATCTCTAGAAATACTCATGCCAAGGATTTTCTTTGCTACTTCCAAATCCTTCATGGTAAACCTCTGAACTAATTTTACCTTTAGCTCAGCAATCTCCTGCATGTGTGACCCTGCAACAAGCATATACACTACATACAGTAACAAGATAATGTAGCTAATATTATCCAACCTAGTAAAATAAACACAATGGTCACATTGGCATTTACTAAAGCCATGCTTTATCATACACTTGTCAAACCTTAAACACCATTATCCTGCAGCTTACTCAAGACCATATAACCTGGCCTTCTGTCTCACCTGTCCATTCTCTCCTTTCTTTAACCTGTAAATCCATTCGTCTTTCAGTGCTTTCATTTTGGCTGGCAACTCTACCAAATCCCACATTTGGTTCTCTTCCAAGGAATCACTTTCCTCAGTCATGCCATGCTCCCACTGATTCCTGGATTCTACCTACATTGCCTCTTCAAAACTTCCTGGTTCTTGACCATCAGTGAGTAGCAAGTAGTGTAAATAAGGGGAATAATGAATTTGAGGCTTACTTACCCTTTCAGTCCTCCTCATGGGCATTTGAGACTCCTTCACAGCTTGATGTCCACCCAAAATCCATTTTAATAGTGACCAATCTCGGTCACCTCTGGCCGACCTCGGTCTGCACCCGACCGATGTCAATTCCTCCTGATCACCGACGTCGGTTCCCTGACCGAAATTGGTGTCCACCTTCCCACTGACGTCAGCTCCTCCCTGATCGATGTCAATGTCAACTTGCCTAACATCACTGACTTCGGTCTACACATGATCAACGTCGGTTCCTACCTAATAGACATCAGTTTTCCCCTGACCGACATTGGTAACTGTGTTTTTCTGTGAATGATGATTTTTACCTATGAGCTCATTTTGGATCATAACCTTATCCAAATCAACACTACCCTGCTCAAAATTATTTAGCCTCTTGAGCTGATCTTTGTCCATCTTCTCCTTGAAAACTAAGGCTTTCCAGTTCTTAAGTTTGTCAAAAACATCAAATTTGCTCTTTATGCAATAAACCCAATCCTTTCTTGTAGCATAACACTGCTCACAGAAATCTTGGTCTATCAAATCTGAAAGGTTACCTTTTGACTTAAGAACATCCATTCCCTTCTCACTCATATGACCAAGCCTATAAAGCCACATATTCACATCTACATCTGAAGTAGATAAAATAGAAGGAGAATCAGTAATACAAGTAGATAGATAAAGTGTACCTACTTTCTTACCTCTTGCTAATTCAAGTGCACCCTTGGAAACTTTCTAATATTCTGTTGTGAGAGTTAATGTGCAACCCTCATCACCCAACTTTCCTAAAAAAATTAGACTCTTCTTCAGGATTGGGACATGCATGACATCCTTCAACACTCATGTGTTTCCCGTCTGTAATTTCAGCCGCACTTCCCCTTTGCCAACCATTTGACAAGGCTCACCAACCCCTAAATAAATCTTTCCAAAGTCTCCATGGACATAATCATGGAAAAATACTCTATTTGGGGTTGCATGGAAAGAGGTAATAGAATCTAAAACCCAAGATTCTATTTTATCCAAGGAACATATAAGAGCATCTCATGCAACAATACCTGCATCATTTGCTTCTTTATTTCTTCATGTTGATCTTCTACCAACGAACAATCTTTCTTTACATGCCCTTTCTTTCCACAATTCCATAATTGATAATTCTTGCCATTGAATTTCTCCATTCTTAGCTTACTTTCTTCTGCCATTGCTTTACTCTCACTCAATCAGAAACCCCTGAGAGTGACCTTACACACACACACACCTGTAAATCAACTGACTTTGCTTACCATGTAGATCTCCCTGATCTTGCTACCTGTAGATCAACTAATCTTACACTTGGAAGGATCTTGTCCTTGCCTTTGCAAGTCCTTCTATCCTCCTCATTACAATACAGCCCCCATGGGTCTATTAAATAGATCCCAAACCAAATAATAATTAGAAACGTAGACTCAAGACTAAAATTAGTCTTTACATGCAAACTGACTGTTCATTTAACTAACTGTTCATCTAACTAATAGTTTTGGAAATGCACAGGTGATCGACGTCAGTTCCTGTCTATCTGGAGATGACCGATGTTGGTTGATTCTTGACCGATGTCGGTAGCTTTTGATCTACCCCTAACCGATGTCGATTGGCCTGACCGACGTCGATTAATGTGACACTCAGTAGCCTCCACATTTGCATACCTGTGAAGCTTTTAGCTCCACAACCTAACAAGAGTCTTGGTTCCTTAGAAGAAGCTTAATCAGCTTAGGTATATCTTGGAATCGTGAACACAAATGGCTAGTCAGGAAGGATCTTTATCAAATAAATAACCTCTCTTTTATGGATCTAACTATGCATTTTGGAGCATAAGAATGAAAGCATACTTATTTTCATTAGGGTTTGATGTATGAATGTCTATGGTAAATGGATATATAGCCCTCGCTATAACTCCTACTAATTAGGATTCAAATAAAGCATGTGAGATCAATGTTTAAGGCAATAAATGTTATTCTCTATGGATTTTCGAAATTAGAGTTTGTCAAAGTGATGTATTATCAGAATACACAAGACATCTAGAACAAATTGAAGAGCATTTATGAAGGTGGTGACAAGGTAAAGTAGGCCAAGCTACAAACTTACATAAGTAAGTTTGAAAGTATTCAAATGAATGAAGAAGAGAAATTATAGACTATCTTCTCAAAGTAGATGAAATAGTTAATGCAATCAGAGGCCTTGGAGAAGAAATGAAAGAATTAGTCATTGTCAAAAAGGTCCTAAGATCTTTTCTATCAAGGTATGATTCTAAAATCTCTGCAATAGAGGAAGAAAGAGATCTAGATAAGCTCATTGTAGATGAGTTGCATGGAACATTCACTGCATATGAGATGAGAATGGGACAAGCAGATACTTACAAGAGAGAAGTTGCATTCAAAGCATCCAAGCAAGTAAGATCAAAAGCATCTACATATAGATCTGAGGACACTGATAAGAAGAAGATAACTTTTTTAGAAGATTGAAAAGAGGATATATAAATTACAAAGGTAAGTTTCCCTTTAAATGCTTTAACTGTGATAAAATAGGACATTTTGTTACTAAACGCCCTTATGAGAAAAAGGATAACACTGAGCAAGAAGAGGATGGTAAAAGGATGAAACCCCACTATTCTGAAAAGAGGAACTTTTGTAAAAACAATAAAATATTTTATATAAGAGAAGATGGTGACTCATTGAATGATAGTGATAGCTCAAATGATGACCATGGATGTGCCTTTGTGGTTGAGCAAAATGAATTCCTATTCATGGCATTAAGATCAATTTCTATATATCTAGACCAAGAAGTTAAAGACTCTGATGAAGAAAAGGTAGGAGAAGTGGATCTAGAGTGTGAACTCATTTATGCTCTAGATGAGATTAACATGCTAAGAAAATGGAATTCAAGGTAGAAGAAGCTGGCACAAAAGGAAATTGAAAAACTATCTAAAGGTCTTGAAAAATCTAATCAGATGATAGTAAGCCCTAAGACACAAGTTGAAGAGGCTAAAAGAATAGAAGATGTAGTGAAAATTGAACTATAATTTAAATATAATGAATGCTTGAAGTTAGAATCAGAGATAGTGGCTTTGATAAAAGAGCTTAAAAAGGCTAAAGAAAAAATAGACAAAGGTCTAAAGTTGAAAGGAGGATCAAGCATTCTTGATGAATTGATCAGCTCTCAAAAGCCATCAAAAGTAAAATATGGTCTTGGTTATGAAAAAGGCAAAAGTCCCATGACCAGTACATCTGTTAACTTATATGAAATTTTCAAAGTAGAAGAATCAGGAACAAAGAAAAGGAATGTCTCCAAAGATACAAATACAAATAGTAACACTATTGATGAGAAGAACACTAAAGGAGAAAAGAATCATGAGGAAAGGAAAAAGAAAAATGAGTCCATCTCTACAAACTCAAGGAAGATGCAAAAGACAAAGGTAGTTGATTTATATGGTTACACAAGAGTGAGAGACTTGAAGAAGCCAAATTTTAGAACTCCCCATTTTGCATAAATAAACTTTATGACCAAAACAAACTTTATAAAATCAAAAGTACATATTAAGAAGAAAGGGATGCCTCTTAGTGTGAACAAATGTTCACAAATATCTAAAAGGGATAAAAATAGGACATTTAAGAAACTCAAGCATGTATGTAAATTGAAATATCAAGCCATGAAGGAGAATGCTACAGAGGTTGGAGAATGTCAATAGCTCTCAATGTCTACTCATGTTGAAGATGAAAATACCAAGCTCAAGGAGAAGACCAAGGTGTTAGTTGAGGTTAGTTCTGAAGTGATTACAAATTCAAGTGAACACCCTGATATTGCTGAGAAAATTTCATGCATAGAACATTAGTTTTTTATGCCTAGTGATGAGATTTTGATCTACAAGGAAGATTCATCAGATGAAAAGGTATGTCAATAATCCATGTTGTCTCCATAGAAAAGGATAATATTTTAGTGGATGAACATGTTACTTCTCTTAAGCATAAGAAGAAGAACAACAACAAAAACTACAAGATGACCAAGGATAAAAAAGAATATGAAGACTTATGGGCAACTCCTAGTTTCACACTATTCTAGGACATTATGGAGTATAAGGTGTCTTTGTCTATGCTTCTTAAGAGACCCCTTTCAGAAGAGAAGCAAGTGATGTTGTGGTATTGTTATGTATGCAGTGTCTATAGGGATAGAATGAGTGATCCCATTTGTAAATGGTTGTCTCCTGATATGTAAGTAGTATCAAAGGTTGGCATAAGGTTTCTAATGCAAGAAACCCTTGATATGGTGTATCTTGGGTTGTGCAATAAGTTTGGTAACAAAACTTAGTGAATATGTGTAAAATGATGATATACATGTGTTAGATGAAGTTATGGTGTGATATAGGTAGTCTCTTGATGCAAATATGGAGCATCAAATTAGGGAGAACTAACTCACAAAGCATGAATGGCTTGAAAAGATATGCATAGTGTAAGGGGGAGCTAGATTATTTAGTCTGTCAAGATCAATAAGGCTCAGAGTAAAGGAACTTTGAAAATTATAACTGGTCAAGTCCTAGGATTAGAAGACTATATAGTTGAGACTGAGAGAGAAGACTAGTAAGTCTGTATGTTAGCTCCTACATCACATCACTAGATACTAGTGATAGAGAATAAGTCTAAGGGGGGATCATAAAAGCTTTATTAATCCCTAGAAGAAGAAGAGAAAAAGCAACCCAGGTATTTATATTTTTACAAATTTCTAATGAGTTGATGGTTACAAATTCTTGGACAAACTCCTTTATCTGATTAGGGGGGAGAAACATTTGGACAAATAGTCAGAAAGAGTCCCTTTTTCATTTATGTCAAAGGGGGATAAAAAGAGAAAATGCTCTTTTCAAAAGCTTGGAGAAAAAGTGCAAATGTCAAATAAGAAGCAGAGCAAGTGTCCAAGTTGAGTATTAGGCAAATATGCCATTGTCTAAGGGGGAGAAAGTTTGGTATGAATAGCTTTAGTTCATACTCATCAGAATCCAATGCAAGCAATGCCAGAGAAGAATAAAATTTTAGAAGATCAGAGAATTTAGTTTACCATCAATTATAAAGGGGGAGATTATTGGAAATTTAATTGTCATTGATGTTAAAAGGGACATTATGAGCATGTCATTGATTTCAAAAGGGAGATTATGGATGGCATTGATGCTCAGTGTTGAGTATGGTGAATTGACGATGTGAAAAGCATCCTATCAGAGGTCAAGGATGATTGGAGTGATTATGTGCATGAGTAGAATTCATCAGGTTCCTCATATTGTTCATCTAGACATTTTGGATCTATAGAAGAAAATCTGAGTACAAAGTTTGCTTACATCACCATTTCCACATGTGGATGAGTCTGGGGGAGTTGGTCATATGGTTGTGATCAAATTAGTCCCTAGTTGTTATGCCTAAGATTTAAAGTCATGTGATGAAGTGCAGTAGAAGATATCGAGATGAAAATTTGGCTACTTAGATAGAATTCACTAAGTTCCAACACAGCCAAATCTATAAAAGGGCTAAACAGATCCAAGTAAGCATGTTAATGAGGTTAGTATTCTCGCACATGGAGGTGTTAGGAAAAATGATCATATGGGTTTGTTCATTTTTGTGCCTAATTTCTATGCATTGAATCTTAGTACACGTGATGTAGTGTGATAAAAGATATGCATGAGTAAATTTGGGCTCCTAGGGATTTTGATAGTGTTTTCCCACACTTAGTCAAATTTATAGGTTGCAAGAAAAAGATAAGAAGGCATTTTTATGATGTCATATATTGCACGAATGAAGGCTTCAATAGCAAATGAATAAATTAATGGAATACCCTATGTAAGAGGATCTTATGCACTAAATTATAGGTCATATGACTAAGTATGACAAGAGTTATGCAAGAACAAAGTCGGCCTTTCAAGCAAGTTCTAGGCATAGCTAGATCTATGACATAATAATTTGAGTAAGAATATTAATGGTGTTATATCTCACACATGCAAATGCTTCAAGAAGAAATGAGAATATGGGTTTGTTCATTATCATGCCTAGTTTATATGGTCCAAATTTCATAATAGGTGAATGAGCAAAGCAAAAGATATGAAGGTGTAAAGTTAGCCTTCCAAGCATATTGAAATGGTGCCCATACTTAGTCAAATCTGTACAAGGTCCTACAAAGTTGTCATGCTTTTACAAAGGCCATTTATAAGCATTTGCAAAGGAAATAGATAGAATATCTATTATGTTTTTTTCATGATCGTCTTAGATATATGATCTGTAGGTTCAGATGAAGAGTAATGAGCCTAGAATTGAATTATCTTTGCTCTCAAACATTATAGGATTTC
This sequence comes from Torreya grandis, assembly GCA_037957365.1. Lineage (NCBI taxonomy): Eukaryota > Viridiplantae > Streptophyta > Pinopsida > Cupressales > Taxaceae > Torreya > Torreya grandis. The sequence continues at coordinate 2,809,235 of JARHVA010000686.1, read as the reverse complement.
TCAGTTAAACCCTAAGGGTTTAAGTCATGGCATTCATAGGAGTTTCTATTTTAATGTTGACTAGATATATCTAGGACCTGGTAGCTGAAGTTATATCTTAAGCCCTTGTCATCATTATAAAACTAGCCCCTTTGACCTAACAATTATCGGCTCAAAGTAATGATCAAGACTTTATATTTCCTAAGTCTTAGACTTAATATTTGTCCCAAATTGATCAATTACTATTGATTAATCATATTCTAAAGATCCAATAAAGTGTAGCAAAGTCAATTTGTCAAAGGGACCTTCGAGTAAACATGTTAGTGACAAGTGTCACAATCACAAAGCATGCACAGTAAATCTACAAAGCAGTTTAAAGTCAAATAGTCAATAATCAATGTTAGGATGCCAAGTGTCTCAATAGTAAGAACTAACAGCAATGTACAAAAGGCATGCACTAATGTCAAGTGTCACATTATTGATAGCTAAGTATATATAATGATCGAGCTTGTCAAAAGATATAATAGTGAGCTAGTGATCGTGTAAAGGAGATCCAATAAAGTGAGTAAACTCAATGGGATAAAATGCTTGAGGTTTATTGACACAGTGGAGAGTTAAATATTGAGAAAGTTTGAGAAGTTTGATGGAACAAAAGCATTCCAAAGACTCAAGAAGTAGGGAGATGGGATAAAGAGCTTGATGTTTAACGTCAAGATAGAAGTAAAGATCATGTTAGTTTGAAGATCTAACAACACGTGGGAGCTCAAATCAAATGATCTAATGGACACATTTTAAACTTGAAGAGTTAAAGTTTAGGAGTGTATAGGGATCCAATAGAGTGCATGAGCCTGTTAGAGATTGATCGAATGGATGCATTTTAAAGATGAGCAAATTAAATATGGATCATCATATCATGGTGCCAAAGTTAAGATCAATGATCGATATTTAAAGATATGATCATGTTAATTGTCAAGCATAACAACATGCAAGAACATGAAAGTAAGTCATGAATCATGACACATACAACAAATTTGATTGTTGTAATCGATCAAATCTATGTAAATATGCATGTGCATCAAGACTAGAGCCCAATATATGCTAAAGTAGTAATGAGACCAAAAAGTATGGTGGTGGTGCATGAGTTAAAGATGCAGTAAACTTGTTGAGTCTAAAATTGGTGTGATATGTTATAGTTCAAGTGGTAACATAGAAAAGAGGAAAAACCTAGATCAAAAGATTATATATACGACATCTACGATACTATCAGAGGTTGTTATTGCCAAAGTTGAAGCTACTGATTATGTCAAATATAAAATATATGGATACAAATCAGAGGGTAGAGAGGAGAAGAAGAGGTTATAGAGAGAGATGAAGTGTGTCAAATAGATACATAGATAGACACAAAGAGAGAAGGGTAGAGAGGAAGAAAGGCACACAGAGATAATATGTAAAGAATGAGCAATTATAGATTAGACGTGTAACAGAGAGTTAGAGCGAAATTCATTTGTGAATTTATTTTATAAATTAGAGTTGTATCTCCATAGTGATCTGATTGGTTGGTGTCATTAGACAAGATGAGTTGGTGCTCAGTTATGGGATTGGTGTCTCCTTAGGGTTGATGCCCTTAAACATTGTAACCAGTGAGGTTAATATGAGTTGGTGCTTAGTTAGGGAGTTAGTGTTTTCTTAGAGTTGGTGCTCTTAATCTAGGGGATTGGTGTCTCCTTAGGATTGGTGCCCTTAAATGTGTAACCAATGAGGTTTGCTAGTGAGGCTTTAACTATGAGGCTAGATTAGAATAGTAGATTCTATCAGTTATTCTCACTGTGGTTTTTCTCAATGAGTTTTTCACATATAAATATGGTGTCATGTTTATTTGTGTGTGTGATCTCTACATAACTGATTTAATCTTCATATAATTTTTAATCTATTTTAAAAACTATTTTAAGCATTTATTCTTGTTGATCTACTGATTCACCCCTCTCTCAATAGATAGTTGTGTTCCAACATAGTACAAGGGTGAGTTGTGACATGACCATTAAGATCATTAAATCTCAATTGCATAACTCGAATGACAACACAATAAAAGCCAAGTTAATTGGTATAACCAAATTAACCTATAAAATGGAAGTAGTGTTAGTTCATTTAGGTCATTGAATCTCAACCACACTACTAAAGGGATCCAAGGGATAAGACAAAAAAGGTTTAGAATAGTGTTTATTGGTGAAAATGGTGTTTCTTGGTAAATAAGTTTGAATTTGTATTTGTAATTTTTGGTGCACTTGCTCGGCATATGCACCTCTATGTGTCTCAAGCTTAAGTATCTATCAAAATATAATCTCTAATTCGTAATTATGTGTAATATATGTCACAAATCTATAAAACTTTGTCCTAAATCTATAAAAATTAGTGTAATGTGTATAGGATTCTAACCCAAGTGTATATTTGAATCATGTAAACTGTATCAAATGTTATCAACTATGTAAACTGTATATGTGTGGATTCATGTATCTATGACATGCCCCAACTAATATTCCCCCCCCCACCCTTTAAGGTGAGTGGAATGGAATTTGGTAGTTAAATTACCTCAAAAAGACAAGATAATTATATAATTTGTGTATGAATCATGTGGCATATAAGAGTAACATGTCTAAGTAGATATATCAATGAAGTTCATAATATGTAATCACAACAAGCCCTAAGATGCATGCTATAGATCATGGCAACACCTATAGAGTAACAATATGTGCTCAATAAATAATCAAACATATAAACAAGATCACTAAATGTCACACAAAAAGGGGGTCTAAGGAGATTTCAAACAAGGGCATATTCAAATGTCGCATACTCAAAGGAATGACATATTAAAATGTCCAAATAGAAAAATAAAAGAACATACAATGGCATAAGGGCTAAAAATCAAGGAACATATTTAAATGTTCCACAATCAAGACAATAGCAAGCAAGAAAAAGACACTCAAGGAAGTGACAATGTGAATAAATGAAGTATAAGCAACTAACAATAAGTATATCATACTAATCCATGCATGTATGTGTTAGCAAAAAATGCCATGTAACATAGCATATAAAGTACAATATGAAATATGTAATCATGAGCATAGACATGTGGAAGCATTAGTATATAATATCAACATGATAACGGAAATGTGATCATAAGATAATATAACATGTATCAATCATGATCAAGGAAGCAGATGCCCCCAACATAGTGTATTATGCGAGAAGATGAAAGGTATAAAATTTGTATGTGCATGTATCATGTATATAGTGTATGGTCCTATCACACTCAAGTATGCTTGAAATATATGTGTATTTTTAAAATAAACAATATGATATCTACTAATATAAATGTTGACCCAGTGGATTGCACTCGGGGGCAGGATGCCTAGCTCCTGCCCTTCCACACACAATAATGGAAACTCTCCTCTCACCTGTGGGACCAGCGAAGCTGGAGGGGAGAGTCTCTAGATAAGGGCTAGCTCCATCTGATGTATCTTTTAGGCCCTGGTTTCTCCTATCGCTAACAAATAAATGAAAAAAGGGGGGGATGAAAAGGGAGAGAGATGCTGAAAACAGAACCTAAGCCTAAAAAGGAAAAGGTGATACACCAAAAAATGTTGACCACTCAGCCCGAACATACACTTTTCACCGAGAAAAAATTCCCATACACTTCATCTGACGTGGGAAACTCTTATGTTTCAATGAGTCAAGGGTTTGTAGAGATACAGGGAGGAAGGAACTAGCAAAGGTGTTTTGAGACACACTTTGACAACCTATTCACATGTGCCTATATTCTTGTTGTAGACACTTCTGGCAGACCTACAGAAAGGAGACTTCATAATGCACTAGACATGCTGTAATCGATCTGTGAAAAGCATGAAAGACAATGACTTAACACAAAAGAAGAACACAGACATATACTTTAAAGTGTAAGTCCATATAGAGGTAAAAATGCTAAGTCCTGATTCAAGGTAAAATCTGGCAGAGCTCTGCCTAACAAGCCCAAGAGATTTTTGGGCAGAGTTTTGCCTTAAGGCTAAGAGAGTGGATCCTTCTCAAATGAGAAATTTTACAATATATAGAAAAAGGATGAGAACTTGGCACTTTCTAGGAAAGACTTTGGCGCTCTTTTTACAAGCTGGCCCATGTGTGCTCCGAGCCTTAGGAAGAGGGAGCCATTTGATTATCAGTTCCTGCTTTGACTTTGGCATCCCAACATTAATGAGAAAACATGGCCGTGCCTCTTTTTTATGAATAGACTGCTCCCTTCAAGGCATTTATGCAACTTGTCTGCTTATAAATGCAAATAGGAGGAAATAAGCCACACTGCTTATTATTTGCACCATTTGATGACCATCTAGAAATAACTCACCTCTCCTCACCGCTTGGACTACTTTGTCTTTTCTTGCGCTTTGTCTCATCCTAGTTTCTCTCTTTTTGGCTTTGTTGTTGCGTTCCTCTGTGAAATGGGTAGGACACGTGGCAGCATCCACTTGACTCATAGTAGCTTTAGGCACCCTTTGAAGGTCCTGTGGAAGAGGACATGTGTCAACTTCCACTCTCTTTAGCAGTTCATCAGGGCCCACCACAGTGCTCATGAGACAAAAGGGAGAGACTACGGGTGTTGGCACTTGTTGGCTTCCACTGGACTTTGTAGGGACATGTGGCGCATTCTGCTTCTTTTAGAGAAAACATGTCAAAGCCTTTCGCAGTTGCCACTTGGCACCTTTCGCACTCTGGATTTCTTGGTGTAAAATTGATGTTCATGGGCCCATCACCTTTGGACTTTTCGTCAGCTTTCTTGCTTTGGCCTTTTCCCTGCGAGCCTTTTTAAAGTGCTCCCTAACCTCCGCAAGGGCTCTTGAACCTGGAAACTGCCCTCCACAAGGGAACTTGTCCTTCAAGAGGCTTGAAGCTTTGATTGAACTGCCCCTTTGAACCAATTGATTGAACCAATCCATTGAACTGGTTCAATGGTTCAAACGATCATTGAACCAAGCTTGTTGAGCCATTCGATGAACCCTTTGAGTGAACCAAAAGTCGTTGAACCAAAGTGTTGAACCAGCCGATGAACTTTGCATTGAACTTTGCCGACGTGTTGAACTTGAATTTGCTTTAAACCAAGCGATGAACCAAAGCATTGAACCCAAGCATTGAACCGAAGCATTAAACCGGTCCAATGGTTCAATGGTTAAAAGATGCCAACTTTCCTTGTGAATTTCTTCAGACAAGAGTCTGAAGAAGCTTAATAAATCTTTGCACTCTTTGAATTGGTTTCTCATCTAAAAGACTACACCTATAGAGTCTGTAGAAACTGTGAAACTCGTGCCAAATCAAAAATATACTGGCTCAGAATAGTAGGAAAAGGAGGGGGACCAATTTTTGCCCTGTTGGGGAAAAATGGTCAACAAATTGGCGACTCCCAGGGGAAGCATGCCTGCTATGCTTAAAGAGCAGTTGCCTTCTAGTCCATTGGGCACGGAGTCAGATGCAACTTTGAAGGAAGGTTAGTAACAGCCCCAAAAGATCCAAGAATCAATCATGAGCCTTTTACCCCATACACAAAGTAAAAACACACACAAGGCTAAAAACACTACTTGTGCAAACTACACTTAGGAAAAGTAGGAAAAGAAATTGAAAGCAAACTACTATATACAGCTAACCAAGAATATTTGCCTCCCTCTTGGATCAAAGGGAAAACTTCTTAAGTCCCTTTCCTGGCAAGAAGACTTATGGTGCCAAACAAGTGGCTAAATGAAAAGGAGATTTGGTGACCTGCTCCTCTTGCCTGTCACCTGAATTGGCTTGCATCTGAGCATATCAGAATCAAACATGCTCCCAACATATGTGTACTCTACTTGTTCCTAGAAGCTTGTTGAATGTTGGTCCTTCATGCTGGTACATTTCACCAAGAAATCAATGGTTGTTGGCTCATCACCATAGGCCCCTTGATCTGTACAGTCCCTCTACAATGCATCATGGTTTGACCCATTTCCTTCTGCTTCATTGGAGATCCTGTCAAACTCATCCTTTGCTCCCTCATGGCCTTCTTATAGAAGGGTGACTGTTATGATGTCTGAAAAGGAATCACAAACTGATTGTTCATCCCATATAACATCACCTCTTTGTTCAAAGCTTTCTTCTTCAAGGCTTTCCTCAAGGAAGACCAACCTCTCTTTTTCCTCTTCACAGAGAAGAGTTTCTAAATGTTCAAAGGCATCCTCCTGATCCTCCTCTAACTCTAGCTCCATGGCATGGTCATCTTCCTCATCGAAGCAACAAGGAAGTTCATCGAACAAGGGGGAAGAGAGCTCACCATGCTTACATTCCTCCTCATACTGCTAGAACATCCACATGTATGCGTGACCTGAGTCTTCCCCATTACTGACAGTGTCTTTAAAAGAAGCATTGATGAGGATTTTTTCTCATGATAGCCTTTTGAAGAGCTACAAATTAGATCTTTTCTTCCTCGCTCACCTCCTGCAAAACAAGTTCCTCTTTGAGAAGGGGTGAAGTGAAAAAACCATATGGAAGAGGAGGTAGTCCTTGAGCTAGAATCAAATGATTCTCCTCCTTCCACTTGGCCAGCACTTCATCAATATCAGGTGTGGCCTGATATCTCTCTTTGAAGTTTGTAGATGGGGTGTGTTCAGACATGGAATGTGTCGTTGGGTCTGAACCATCCATCACACATTGGCTGAGGAATCTCTCTCTGGATTCCAACTCTATAATTCTCCTGGCTATATCTTCCTAGAAGAGCCTTTCTTGGAGATCATAGTAATCATGGGTAGGAGCAGTTTTATCTTCTTCAAGGTTTTGAGCAAAACCTTTCTTTTCTTCTTTCCTGCCCCATGATTCCACTATTTCCTCCCAGGTCAGGAGGTTGCCATTAGGATCAGTGACCTGAGGGAGCTGAGGAAGACTAGGAAAGTTGCTTGAGGGGATTGCATGAAAACTCTGAGCTTGATTAAAACCATATGAAGGAACACAAGGTCCATGATTTTGTGCAAAGGAATTATACATACAAAAAGTGATTTCTTGATGGCACCAGGCTGCTTAACCAATTGATTCAACTCAGAGTCGCCATTGGTGTTGATGCAAAAGCCTCCAAAGGTTGGTTGGTTGAAGAACACACTAAGAATGCTTTAACTCTTTGGACACAACGTATCCTAGTTGATCCCACTGGGCGTGCCAAAAATTGTTGATGCAGTGGATTGCACCCGGGAGTAGGACGCCTAACTCCCACCCTTCCACACGCAACAATGGAAACTCCCCTCTTGCCTATGGGACCGACGAAGCTGGAGGGGAGAGTCTCTAGATAAGGGCTAGCTCCCTCTGATGTATCTTTTAGGCCCTAGTTTCTCCTACCGCTAACAAATAAATGAAAAAAGGGGGGGTGATGAAAAGGGAGAGAGATGCTGAAAATAGAGCCTAAGCCTAAAAAGGAAAAGGTGATACACCAAAAAATGTTGACCCACTCAGCCCAAACATACACTTTTCACCAAGAAGAAATGCCCATACACTTCATCTGATGTGGGAAACTTTTCTATTTCAGTGAGTCAGGGGTTCGTAGAGATACAAGGAGGAAGGAACTAGCAAAGGTGTTCTGAGACACACTTTGACAGCCTATTCACATGCGCCTATATTCTTGCTGTAGACACTTCTGGTAGACCTGTAGAAAGGAGACTTCATAATGCACTGGACATGCCATAATCAATCTGTGAAAAGCATGAAAAATAATGACTTAACACAAAAGAAAAACACAGACATATACTTTAAAGTGCAAGTCCAGATAGAGGTAAAAATGCTAAGTCCTGATTCAAGGTAAAATCTAGCAAAGCTCTGTCTTACAAGCTCGAGAGATTTTTGGTCAGATTTTTGCCTTAAGGCTAAGAGAGTGGATCCTTCTCAAATGAGAAGTTTTACAATATATAGAAAAAGGAAGAGAACTTGGCACTTTCTGGGAAAGACTTTGGCGCTCTTTTTACAAGCTGGCCCATGTGCGTTTTGAGCCTTGGGAAGAAGAAGCCATTTGATTGTCAGTTCCTGCTTTGACTTTGGCATCCCAACATTAATGAGAAAACATGGTCGTGCCTCTTTTCTATGAACAAACTACTCCCTTCAAGGCATTTACACATCTTGTCTACTATTAAATGCAAACTAGAGGAAACAAGTCATGTCGCTTACTATTTACACCATTTGATGACCATCTAGCAATAACTCGCCTCTCCTTGCCACTTGGACTACTTTGTCTTTTCCTGTGCTTTGTCTCATCCTGGTTTCTCTCTTTTTGGCTTTGTCATTGTGTTCCTCTGTGAAATGGGTAGGACACGTGGCAGCATCTGCTTGACTCATAAAAGCTTTAGGCACCCTTCAAAGGTCCTATAAAAGAGGACATGTGTCAGCGTCCGCTCTCTTTAGCAATTTGTTGGGGCCCACCACAATTCTCATAGGACAAAATGGAGAGACTGCAGGTGTTGACACTTGTCAGCTTTTGCCAAACTTTGCAAGGACACGTAGCGTGTTTCGCTTCTTTTAGAGAAAACATGTCAAAGCCTTTCGTGGTTGCCACTTGGCACCTTTTGCGCTCTGGATTTCTTGGTGTAAAATTAACGTTCACGGGCCCATCACCTTTGGACTTTTAGTCAGCTTTCTTGCTTCAGACTTTTCCCTGCAGGCCTTTTTGAAGTGCTCCCTACCCTCCACAAGGGCTCTTGAACCTGGAAACTACCCTCCGAAAGGGCACTTGTCCTTCGAGAGACTTGAACCTTTGATTGAACTGCCCCTTTGAACCAATTGATTGAACCAATCCATTGAACCAGTTCAACGGTTCAAACGATCATTGAACTGTCTGATAAACCCTTTGAGTGAACCAAAGTGTTGAACTAGCCAATGAACTTTGCATTGAACTTTGCCGAAGTGTTGAACTTGACTTTGCTTTGAATCAAGCGATGAACGAAAGCATTGAACCCAAGCATTGAACCGAAGCATTGAACCAGTTCAATGGTTCAACGATTCAAAGATGCCAACTTTCCTTTTGAATTTCTTCAGACAAGAGTCCGAAGAAGCTTAGTAAAACTTTGCACTCTTTGAACTGGTTCCTCATCTAAAAAACTACACCTGCAGAGTCTGTAGAAATTGTGAAACTCGTGCCAAATCAAAAATATACTGGCTCATAACAGTAGGAAAAGAAGGGGGACTGATTTTTGACCTGTTGGGTAAAAATGGTCAACAATAAATTAAACAACATAAATGCCAAGGAGCTAGTAAACATGTGAATGCTGAATATTTTTGTATTTTTGAAAAAAAAAATAATAATAATAATTTTTTAGAAGTTTTAATTTATATGTATAATATTTATGTAAATACATGGTGTTCACTGGGTTCATGAGAGGTTTTCCTTCAAGTATAGCTAGGCGGTATACTCATTTTTAATATTTTTTTTGTAACCGTGAATGGGCCCAACTGATTTGGTTTTAAATTTCCTTTTTAATCTTTTTTTGCATTGGTATTCTTTTGATTTTATTTTAGTACCAAGTCACCCACAATAAATTTATGTGACTAATTTTTTCATATGTTTGTTTGATGTGATCTTGATGGGCCTACAAATGTTTAATAGCCTATGTGCACTTTGCACTCAATTATTCCAACTAATGTAATTATTTCTCTCGATAGTCATTATCTTTTATAATATCCTTGAAATAAATACACAGAGATGGGATTTAAAGTTCAATTGGTAGAGCCACCTCTGTACCCTAAACCAATGAATAAGGTATGGCTTGATTAGGTGTATGAACACTGGTGTGGTATGCTCATAAGGCATACATCATCTATTGATGCCAATGTGTACTATATTGTTCAACAATTTTGCCAAGTATTTTGACAATGGTTTTGTTTATCGTTTATGCGTGACCATTACCTTGTGGGTAATAAGGTATAGAGAAAGTGTGTTTGATTTTATATTTGTTGCAAAAGCATTTCACTATTTTATTTTTAAATAATGACCCATTATCATTTATTATAATTGAAGGTATACCAAAATATGAGATAATATTGGTCATTAAAAACCTACATATGTCATCCCCTGTGGTAAACTCAACTGGAATTGCTTCCACTCATTGGTAAAATATTATGTAATTATGATTATGAATTGATAGGTAAGTGCAAATACCATATGTATTTTTCCAGTTAAATCAAATCCCCACAAGGTAAAAGTCCATGGCAAGATAATTAAATGTAACTCTTGGATGGAGCATAATTTAAATATTATATTTTTGGAATTGTAAACATAATTTTGCATGTTCAATACATTCTTGATCCATTATAGGCCAATAATAACCCTGTTGTAATACTTTTTAGGACATGGCCTTGCTACTGAAGTGCTCCCCACACTCGCTATCATGCATTTCTAGAAGTGTGGTTCATGGTTCATCTTTGTTTAACCATCAAGATAATTATCCATCAAAACTTCGTTTGAATAATTTTTCCCAATAATAACACGGAGTGACTCACTTTGTAGCTTACATTTTTCATTCTATGTAAAATGATCTAGTAAGCCCGATATAGAAAATTATAAATGTCATTGTACCATTACATATTTGTAGAGTTGCATGTAATAAAGAGAACTTATAAAGCATCCATTTTGTTTGATGTAATGGAAGGTTGTCATAACTGTTGTATTGTAAAATTTATGCAATCATCTGAGATATCAAAAGGCATTAATGATGTCGCACTAACCATTGCATATGCATGGTGGTTATATTTATGTGGGATACTATCAATAGAAAATGTGTCGAATGTTTATTTTAGTCTATCCACCATTTATTTATATGGAAGTAAATGCTCTTTTGTTTAGTAATGTTTGGTAACTTTATTAACAACCAATTTAAATTTGCCAAAGACCTAAATATCCTTGATAGGGAGTTTTTGTTTTATGGATAATTCAAGTATTAAGGCTTTATATTTTTCTATATTATTGGTCCAAGACAAGGCTAATATATAATAAAATGGCATGTATTCTCCCTTGGGGGTGCAAAATAAGATACCTGCACTTGTGCCTGTCATTCATCTAGATCCATTGAAGAACATTATCCATGGATTATGGGATAAGTTATATGATGCTAACTCATCACAAAAAGCCTCACTAATTAGGAAAGGATCTAATAATGGAGTTGTTGCTAGTTGATTAACTATAAATTGGATTTTTACTAATTTCTAAGATATAAACTTGAGATCAAATTATGTAAGTTGCATCACCCATTGAGTTATTCAACCCGTTATGTGGGTTTTGTTCATGAGAAACTTTAAGGGAGCTTCTTTAATTATAACATGAACCTCATTACTATGCAAATAATGTCATAATTTTTATGTAGCAAATAATAATGCTAGACATAGTTTTTTCATTGGAATATATTTGCATTCATAATCATCCAAATGATGACTTATTTATTAAATTGCATGGTCTCAGTGATCATCATCATATTGTGCTAATAAGGCCCCCAAGGTATCGTGGGTTGTTGAGATATAAAGGAGTAATGGTGTATCTGGTTTTGGAGGCATGAGTACTGGTGGATTTGCTAAATATGCCTTGATTTTATCAAAATTTTGCCAACAAATGTCATCTAATAGAAATTTAGTGTTGCATTTTAGTAAATGTGTGAAAGGTATTGTTTTATCAGCCAATTAAGTAATGAAACAATGAATTGCTTGAATTTTAACTTATAAGCATCATAATTATTTTAAGTTAGTTGGTGGTGGCCTCTCAGCAATATATTTTACCATTTTTGGATCGACCTCAATGCTCCGTTTAGAGATTATATACACAATAAGTTTTTTGGAAGATACCCCAAAAACACATTTTTTGGATTTAATCATACATTAAATTTTTGCAAGCATTCAAATATTTATCATAAATCTACAATGTGATATTTTCAATGTTTGAATATTTCTATTAAATCATCAACATAATCCTCGGTGATTTTATGAATGAAATCATAAAAAATGTGCGTCATTATCCTTTGAGCTACTCCTACATTTTTTATTCTGAAAGGCATGACAATATAGCAAAATGTTCCCCATGGGGTGGTAAATGTTATCTTTTCTTCATCTTTTGGGTTAATTTTTATTTGGTTGTATCCAAAAAAATCATCCATGAATGAAAATGTCTCACACCTGGTTGTAAAATTAATAATCATGTCGATGTTTGGTAATGGAAAATCATCTTTTGGAAAAGTTTTATTTAGGTCAGGATAATCAGTGCTACTTTAAATGTCACCATTAGGCTTAGTGACAAGTAAAATGTTAGAAACCCAATTAGAATATGAAATATATCTTATGGATCATGCATTTAAGAGTCTTTGAATTTCATCTTTTACCAGTAATGTCACCTTGGGATGCATTTTATGAATTTTTTGCTTAATTAGTTTTACATCTAGATATAGTAATATATTATGCATTGCCAATGATGGGTTGATTCTAGGCATATTTGAATAAGCCCAATTAAATAATTATGGATAATCATGTAGGACTTGCCGATATATTTTACCTTCATCTTCATGCATCATTGTAGCGATTAATATTGGTTAAGGATGTTTATCTATTCCACAGTTATATTGTATTATTTCTTCATTTTCAATGGATCGTTATGTGATAGACAATGCATTAGGAATTGTGTTAGGTACATCATGTGGGATATTGGCATCATTATTTTGACCAAAGTAAGCAAGAGTAAAGGTGGCATGAGGAAACCTATTCTTTAGATAAAAGGAAGGGATATCCTCATATGCCCCTAAGTACTCTAGTAATGACTCATCAATTGATAACTCATCTAATGTCCAAATTTATGATGAAGCACTCTCATATTCAAATGAGGATTTACCAATTGTAGATCAGTATTAGAATTAGGTATATTCATGCATTCTAATTTGACTCTTATGAAATAAGGTTTACTATGAGTGTTATGTTTATTACTTGCATATTTTGCTGAAACCCCCAAGTCTTACTGATTTGTATTATTAGAAGAGGAAATAGGTAGGGTTATACCTTTTTATCTTTGCCTATTCCTTATCCTTTGTATCCATGTTTGAACAAATATCAAGAGCCATAATTAAAATTATAAGATTTTAGTGTAGAAGTATTTGTTGGTTGGACCATTTCACAATGTTTGAAGGGATCAATATCCATTGGATATGTATAAATAAATCCCTATTGGCTAAATTAGGCTTGCGTATTAATTAGATGAAATTGTATACATTTCATGTATCCAAGGGCATCCCAAAATAATATTTCAATTCAAATCATTTGGCATAACTTGGCATAAAGTAGGTAATGTATAGGGTCCCACAGTAATATGCAATGTTATCTATCCCAATACCTTTCATGAAATATTTACAAATCCATTGATGCTCATATTTGATGATTCTAAGTTTTTAACCCAAGTGCCAAGTAAGTAAATTAAGGATATGTTGTGAATGTTCATTGTCCACTAGTACTCTTTTGACAATTTTATTACAAACACATGGTTGGATGTATAATGGTAAACATTGATTTATAATATATTGAGGAGGTAAGACATCTTCTTCAAAGGATATATTAAGTTCAATCCATTTAATGGAGTTTATCACAGAGACCACATATGGTGGTCCACTTTACTTGGTAAGATGGTCATGAGTAACACATCCAAAATAATGTCTTTATAATGGGAATATTTATGTAATAAATCCAAGAGTGAAGTTTTTTCAGAGACATCATTGGAGTGGTTTGTATTATTGTATGGACAAAAGGGTTGTTTGATGCATTACCTTTGATGATTAGTAGTGACAAATAGGAGTTCATTATAAATGCTATAACAATAATGGGTATGTAAGAATACATTAGTGTTAAAGGTGTTAAATTTTTTACCCCACTTGATTATAGTTTTGATTGATTTATGGATGTATTAAATATGACAAGTAATGACTAACATTATGTTCTATATAATGAAATAATTTATATATGCATCCAAATTGAGCATGGATAATTCTTTTGGAATAATAGTAAATCTAATTTAAAGCGTTTTACCATTCAGAAATCAAGAAAACCCTGAGTCAAATTAAGATTTTACATAAGGAGACACAGAGGTCAGGTTTACCAAATTAGAAGGTTACATGTTTGATTCATGTCTAGTTCACCAAATGTTTAACCCCTTTTTAATGGTTTAGATGAGGGTTAAATGGTAGAATAACATGTACACAAGGATGAATAAAACTATTGTAAAGCAATCCAATTAATTGAAAACTCAGATAAATGAATATTTTGAATTAAAATGTTGAGTTATGATAAATGTAGAAGGTACAATTAAAATATTAATTTGGTTGCATAAACACTAGGAAGAGATAATACTTAGCTTATTTGCAAATGCACAGACAGATCTGAGATATGTAAAGATGGAAACATGCAAGAACAAGATTAGAATCTAGTTGACAGATTCTATAAACATTATTTCTGGAGGCTTGGACACTTGTGTTAGCCTTGGGACACTTACATCAATATAGGTGTTTTAATGTTAATGTATATGTCCATTACGAAATACTCATTTTATTGGGGATTGACCACCTGGAGATTTCTAGGTTTTTTGTCACCTTTAGGTTGATATCTTATACTTGCGTGCAAAGGTTGTAAATGATTATTTATAGATCAAACATTATCTCTTCACCTTAGGTCTTTATACCTTGACAAAAATAGGTTAGTGGGATCACAAGGCCTTAGTTGACCTCAAGGACCTAACTATTAATGAGCATTACCTACATAAACAATACTCTGAAGAGGACCTCAAACATATGTAGTTACCCCAAAAGTGTTGTCTTATGTGTGGACAAGGGTGAAATATGTTATATGCAAGGGCATGTAATGATTTATCTTATAACTTGATATAAATTGCTCATGGGTTTCTCTTTTAATGCTTTAAAGACATAATACCACTGCTTCTATGATTGATATAGAAATAAGGAAGAATAGAGCAATTTTGAATACTTGAAAGGTGATTTATCAAGTATACAAGATTGAGATGCTATGTAAATCATATTTTAATATCTACAAAAAGTAGTAATATAGAAATGATAGATTAGAAACATAAGTACAAGTTATTTTTATATAGGAGCGTAGTAGATAGACAATAGTGTAGTACACCTAAGTATATTAACTATGGACTATTTTGGGTTGATTGTGTGTCTAAACTAATCATTTCACCTACATATGATGAGAAATATGAGATGTCAAACTTAGGGTTTAGCCATGTATAAATCATTGTGTCTTCTCTTATCTTTGAAACCTTTAGGTCACTTTGACTGCATGAAAATCTACAAAACAAAGAAGGGAGTGTAATAGGTGGAGCTAACCTCAATCACCCCATTGATGATTGATCATTGCCTATGTATCCTATACTCCAAGGAAGGAAATCAAGCCCACATAGCTCTCCCACCTAGGTGAAAGCATAATTATATTCCTTTTACTATGTGTATGTAGCTATAAAATGGCTTTAATACCTGACAATTATAGCCCTTGACTTGCTTAGAAGGATCTTGACTTGGCTTATGGTTAATCCTTATGAATAATGTAGAATTTGAGTAGAATAGGGTAGATTTTTTTAATATGCAAAAGTATGTATGCTTGTACCATGTGGCTAGAAAGTGGGTTTAATGAATGACTATCAACATATATTTATAGGTGAATCTTTTGGAAATTTAATTTAGGTGACCCAATGAAAATTTCAAGAAGACCGAAGAGATTGATTTAAATTTTGGAAACTAGTCATTATTTGACATGAGACATGGCCAACCCAAGAAGATAGGGGCATAGTGAATTTTTGTCTACTTCGATTTGACTTGTCTAGAAAGATTATATACATATTTCCTTTATAGGGAATAATTTAAAGGTGATATTAGACATCTTGAGAATTTTGGCATTGAGAGTTTTATGTAATAGTAATGATGAATAAATTATCGAGACTACATATAGGCAAATGGCATAGAGGAATGGAAAATAAGAGTCATGTAATTGGATGCAAGTCATGTGGTTAGGAATATGTCAAGAATAAGCATTGTCAAGTACCTATGATCAAATTCATGTGTCTACAACAACTTGCCTATATGTGAGTTTTGTATGTGCAAAAGCTAAAAAATGAAAGTTGTTGGTTGTAACTAAATGAAAAAAATATCTATTTATATTTGATCAAACATTCAAGCTATTATTTCCTCATATCTACTATGTTTGGATGAATCTAGAATGATGAACAAATTTTTAATATAAAAGGGGGAGGGGGAGAGAGAGAGAGAGAGAGAGAGAGAGAGAGAGAGAGAGAGAGAGAGAGAGAGAGAGAGAGAGAGAGAGATTATTTTTTAAGCTTTTTTATATGTATTTTCTGAATGTAAGTTATTCTAATAAAATAATGAAAATTTTATCTAATTAACAAAATATTTAACAAAAGAAAGAAATAAAATACATCATCTAACCTGACCAAAGTAGACAATATATGGAGAAGAAGAGTTGGTGGAATTAGTTGATTTTCATGTTTCTAGCTACATGTATATTGCTCAATAAATTTCCCATGAACTCTCTATTGAGAAGTATTATCATTGATGTCAAGGTTGATTTCATTGATGTCAAAGTGCATTTGGTGAAGATGCATGGTGAGTGTTTTTTGAGGTATGTGATTTTGTGTGCTTGATGTGACAAGAAATCCATGTGACAAGAGATAATTTGAAGGTAACCTAATGTCTCTTCTGTCGAGAATTTTTTTGAAAGCAACCTAATGTTTCTTCTGTTGGTTGATGTCAAAGTTGATGTCAAGGTTCAAGTCATGAGAGAATGTTGATCAGAAAGGGATTGTTGCAGTGGTGTGAGAGTGCTCTTGTTTGATAGCATTGAGGTAGCATGTTTGAGTACTAGTTCTTGAGTATAAGGTGTCTTGAGAAGCCTAGTCTAGACCCTCTAAGAAGGTGTACATAGTGAAGTTTGGTAAGGTGAGTAAGCACAAGATTTAAAAAGGTTTTTTGACATTATGTGATCATCTAAGTAAAGTATAGATACTTTTATAAGTGTCTCAAAGTTAGTTGTAAGCTCGAGAAGCCTAGACATGGCACTAGTCATGGCATGTAGAGACCTTGTGAGAAGGTATGAGCATAGTGGCTTGGTGAAATGAGTGCACAAAGGCATGATTGATTGTATGAGTTTTCTTGAGCATGTATATGAGGTATTGGAACACTCATGAGAGCCTTAGGGTGAGCCTACAGGGGTAGGACCTTCAGACCAAGCCTACATCTAAACCACTGCCAGACCCTACATAGCCTAATGAGGCATCATGATCTATTATCAAGGTAAATGAAGGATATATAGCTGTGTTGAATCATGAAAAATGTTGTTTATGTTATTGAGGTGGATATCACATGGAAAGAGGCATGAAGGTCAATTTCAAGGCCTAATGTGACTTACAAGTCAAGGCCTAGAGTGCAAAGAGAGAGAGTGGCCTAATGGGGTATGAGGTTATATTTTCAAGGAAATTATGGATAGGTGAGTATTTTTAGAGGTATGATATGTTTTGTCAAGAATTTTCACAAATTTTTAGGTCATAGTTTGAAGGAAAAAGAATGAAAAGTGGTTTTGAGGTTCTCAAGTAGATGGAATGAAGGCAAGTAAGCCCAAGAAAGACTTTCAGGTGTTCATTGGCATGTGTAACCTCTACATGGTAACCTAATATATTAATTATAGATGGGTAAGGATCCTATCTAAGATCTCTAGGCCTTAGTTTTTTTAAATAACAAGTAGTCCTTTATGAATAATCATTAACACCAAAAATAGTCTTAACACTCTCTAAAACCCTAACAAGGACCTGATGTGAAATATCTTATTCAAAACAGCCCAAAATGGTCTCAAATTACTATAATAAACTGTCCTAGTCACTTTGAAGTGTGATTGAGTTGTCAAATGTGTGAGTAGACCCTAATGAAAAGTGCACATTTCTCAGAGATTTGTTGTAGCAGTCAGAGTTGACAAAGTCAAAGTGTGAAAATGAATGGAGTATGAATCTTGAGACTCATGTTTCATGTCAATGAATGTTTTTAGTGAAGTTAAATCCCTCAATATTTTTAACCTAGTCATCCAAGTTAGCCAACTACTAATAGGCCTAATGGTGGAAATAGTGAAAAATCCATGCAGCAGAGACAAGGTGACTAGAGATGTGTTATCATGAAAAAAAGATGAAACCAAGTACATGGAGACATTGTTCAATAATTGTAATACATGCTCATATTTTATAAAAAAATTAGAAGTTAGTGGTTATAGTGAAAAAGTTGCTCACAAGTTGACTTGTCTAGCTCAGTGAGGTCTGTGTACAGTGAGGCTATGAGATTGGTCTACAAGACCAATATTGCCATTTGACCATATGATATTTATATATAATAATGGTATAATTATCTTATACATTTGTATAATTTCATAATAAGTCTTTTAAAGTGATCATATAAAAGTTTAATATCATTGTCACCCTGATTGTGCTTTAAGGCAAATTGGCAGTTCTAGGTAAGCAAATTGTAGTGTTGAGTTTGAGGCTCTATGCTCTGAGTTGATGTATCTAATGCATATGGTGTTGTTTTTGGTGAATTTAAATTAGTGATAATTATTTTTTAAATATTTTAAGTTAGTGAAAGTGGTTGAAACATTGAATCTAAAATGGCTTGTCTAGTTCTAGTCTGATTGTGTATAGTGAGGTCAAAAGATTGGTCCACAAGACCAATATTTGACATTAGACCTTGTAATTTTTGTATCTAAGAGTGGTCTATATATGTTAAATAATATTTTTAAATTATCATTGATCATGGAAATTTTTCTTTCAGATGTTGAAGATCAAACTGTTCATGACTGGGTTTTGGAGTGTTTTGACAGTTCTGGGTGGGCTATTTGTAGAGAAGTGTTTGAGTCCTTTTGCTCTGAGTAGTGAAGTCTAAATCATATGGTGATGACCTTGAGGTAATTTAGTTTCTTCATATATTATTTATTTCCATTGTTGTTTAACTAATTTATGTTTAATCTCTTGTAGTTCAAGATAGACTTTTTGTAGGTTCACAGACCTAATTGTGAACAGTACTAATAGCATGCTTCAAGTGGTTATTGGAGATACAAAATTTCATGGAATTAAGATGATATTATTAGGGTTATATTTTAGTGGCATATGATATGTTCCTTACATTAGAGGATTTGAGTGGCCAATGAAGGCCTAATTGAATTAGGTCTCCTTAAGGCCTAAAAGAGGTTTTGGGTCTTTCAAGTTATGGATGACCTATTAAAATGATTAATTCATGTATGAAACATGTTTTAATTAGAAATAATTAAATTTTAATCCAAGTATTCAAGGATTTATGGATGACCAAGAGGTATATGAACAAGAGGCTTGTATATATACAAGGCAATTTTAGGCCTTTTTATGTGTGTAGTTTGTATGCAAATAAAATAACCTATTATTGAGCAGAAGGAGGTCTTATAGACCATAAAAGGAGTGTATAGGAACTATGATGAAGATTTATAGAGGTTTTATGTATGAAAATCAATTTCATATGACCTAATCAGTCTTGAAGAGACCTAATTGAGCGGAGAAGCCTAGAAGGTAGTTTGAGAAGGATAAGAGTGTGAAGAGATGAAGAGGTGGTCATAATCAAATGATTAAAAAAAAAGGTTTCCTAAAGGTGATAAAATCAATTAGATGGAATATTTAGTGTTTATTCATCTAGAGGGTTGGTGCCTCCTTGCAAGTTGGTGCTTGTTAAAGCTTAGCTGAGTTAGTGCTAGTTAGTTGGGGTTGGTGTTCCATGTGAAGTTGGTGCTTCACTAAACTTAGTGTTTATCTTATATTAATGTAGTCCATTTGTATATATCATTGGGTTTTCTTCCCCTTAAGGGTTTCACACATATATTGTGTGTTGGCTTATGTAATATTGTTTTGTGCTTATTTGATTGATTGCTTATACATTGCTTGATCTACATGTTGATGTGATTGTTCATATATGCTAAGAATTGAAATAAAGTTGTTAAGAGACTGATTCACCCCCCTATTTATTGTTCTTCTAACATTTGGTATCAAATCAGGTCCTTTAAATTAGGCCTAATAGCCTAAAGGAGATCCTAGAAGGGAGGATGACTAGTCAACAAGTTCAAGGTGGTTTATCTACTAGTAAGGATATATTTTTCAATGGAACTGATTATGATTTTTGGAGCATCATAATGAGGACATATATCATTTAAATGGGCCCTGACATATGGCAGTAATTTGTGGATGGATACACTCCACCTCCTACACCACCAACTGATGCAAAAAGTAAGAAGGAAAGTGAGAGCAATTTGAAGGCAATGAATGCCATTCTATGTGGCCTATCAGAGGTAGAGTTTGTGAAGGTGATACACTATGAGTCATCCAAGGTTATATAGGAAAAATTTAAGAATATTTATGAAGGAGATGCTAAGTTGAAGATGGCCAAGTTGAATTCCCACTAGACATAGTTTGAAAGTCTGAAGATGAATGAAGATCAAATCATTGCATCTTACCTGTTGAAGGTTGATGAAGTTTTCAATGTCATTAGAGGATTGGGAGAAGAAATGAAGAGTTTATAGTTGTTCAAAAGGTATTGAGGTCACTAACTCCTAAGTTTGATTCTAAGGTGTTTGTAGTATAGGAGAAGCAAGATTTGGATAAACTGGAAATGGATGGGCTTCATCACATATTGATTACCTGTGAGATGATAAAAAATGAAGGAATACCTCCCAAGAAGGAAGCAACATTCAAATCTGAGAAGAAGTCAAAAGCTAAGAAGATCAAGGATGAGGTATGTTCAGATGTTGATGATGATGAACTGATAGCTATGTTTGTTGGGAAATTGAGGTTTGAATCTGGTAAGTATAAGGGTAAGTCATCTTTTAAATGTTTCAACTATGATAAGATTGGTCACTTTGCATCTAAGTGTCCTAACAAAGATAAGACTGGTCATGATGAAGATAATGATGAACATTGTGGAGATGAAAATAAGGCCTATAAGCTTGACAAAAACAAGAAAGATTTCAAGAAGTATGAGGGTAGGAAAGGGTCATTCAAGAACAAGAGAAGTTTATATACCAAAGAGGATAATAACTCATCTGATGTAAGTGACACAAGCACCTCTGACAGTGATGATGATAGTAATGAACATGAACATGATAATAATGAAACTTTATTCATGACTATATATATAGACAATGAGAGTTATTCAAATTGGAAAGGCCTTATGGTTGATGAAGAATCAAATGAAAAAGAGGCTGAAGTAAACCTTGAGGCAGAATTGATGAGTGCTCTAGAGGATTTGAAGTTCAAAAGAAGGAAGAATCACAAACTAGTATCATTAGTTAAAGACTATGAAGAGTAGATTGGTTTGTTTAAGGAGAGACTGAGTAACACACCCAAGGAGTATGATGAGATCATCAATCAAATTGAAGCACAAATGGAATAGTCACTACTAGCTTAAAATTTAAAGAGGAAGAATGCACCAGGTATGAAATTGATATGGAATCCTTGAAAGCTAATTTGGATCAAGAATCTATCAAGTTTAAGACCTTTGTGAAGTTTGAAAAGAGAAATGAGGCTCTAGATGACAAATTGAGTATTCAAAAGTCTGCAAGTGATAAGATAGGTTTTTATTTCAAAAAAGACCAAAAGGAGGCAACACAAGTCAAGAAGAAAGCTAATGAAGACAAGAAGGTCAACATGAAAAGACCAATCAAACAACCTAATGCTATGAGGTATGCTAATTCATTCAATGGTTATTGTTATACATGCAATCAGTTTGGTCATAGAATAAGAGAATGTAGAAGACTCTCTAAAAATGAATGTGCATGGGATTATGAAAGGAATCATCAGCCAAGAGGTATGTATAAGGTTGTTTGCTATAGCTATCATAATATGGGACACGTTGCAAGATTTTGTCCTAATAGACGTAGAAGGCCATCAAGTCACAACAAGAGGTTTGAAGCTCCTAGAGTGCAAGAGAGAAGGAAAATTAATATATGGAAACCAAATATAGTAAAGGTGAGTTATGATCATGATAATGTTATTGTATATCTAAGCAATTAAAAGACCTAAATAATAGAGTCTTATAGATAAACTCAAAATTATTTCAAACACATTATATTATTATTCCACATTCTGAATAATAAATAATATGGGAGTTTATAATTAAATAGGAAAACTCTTTCTTATAATTAAGGAGATCACATCTCCTTAAATCTCTTACCTAAATCCTTAATATAACTCACAAACCTATAAGCGATATATTTTTATAGATCTTAAAAATATAATCTAATCTAATCTATATTCGTAACATTGTTTATAACAATATTATGATAGCTTATTACAACTAAATATAACTAACAACTAATTACTATTTACCTCTCAGTAAATACCCATATTCACTAATGTAAAAGCTAAATCCTAACATTCCCCCCCTTAGTTTTTACATGGTGCAAAAACATTCACACTCTCACATGTAGTATGTTCATCCATTGTATCATGCCTATTTAGCTAATGACCTTGATATAAATAAATCCTCATTCCTCCCATGATTTTACATGTTTACCACAAACCTTGACATGAACAAGAACACCATCTACCTCAAAGAATTGGCAAGAATAGAACTATATGCCACCACATACTCTTAGGTTTGCATACTACTAACACAATCTTGTTACACATGACCACTATTATGCAAAAGAACTCATCCCACATTTACTTTATGTGACCATGATGGACATGTCACTAGGGTTCAACTCCATAAAGAAGTAAGGTAGTCATAGGATCTTTACAGTAGTTGCTCTCCTAACTGTTACCAAAACATTGTTCACCTTCTATAGTTTTTTGGATCTCTACCACAAACCCTTTCAAGATTCATGAACTGACTTACATTGGTGATTTCTATCATTTCATAATGTTCTCACATCAGGAAATTATGTTTAAAATTTTACACAAACTACAATTCTTGAACATGCATATTCTTTTGTTCTTATTTTGAAAATACACAGCAGAAATTAAAAAAACACACCACATAAAATGTCCCCAATACATTATGGGCCTCATCATCAGTGACTGACAAGAGGCTCTGGAAACCTTCTTTCTCTGTGTATCCTCTAACCTCCAGTATCTCATTGCTTACTTAGCAGGTATATCAATGTATCTCAGGTACATGATTTTGAAGGGCATAGAGTCCCCCCCACAATATTTGACTCAAGACATCAGGGTCACTCAAAAATATGTCTATAAGGCAAATTCTTTTTATTTTTACATTTTTTTATTTTTAAGACATTTTGACACTAACGACTTATTAAAAAACTCTAACTCTTTGACCATGAACTACTCATTTTAAAACTAACTCTTTTAATAATGAATTTTGACTTTGTCAATATTTTTGACACTAAATAAATATTTGACAAAAAAATTACTCTTTTACAATTAAATGATTTGACAACACTATTGATAATTTAAATCTATATTAAAAATACACAAATAGACAAAAGACCAAACTAAAGCTTAATAATACTATAGAAAAACTAAACAACCTTCAAATAAATAAACTTATTAAAAACTCTAACTTTAGGCATAAAAATAAAAAATAACATTTGAATATATCGAGTGACTTAAAAAACTTTATAAATGTTAACAAACTAATAAACATAGAACTATGGAAGAATTTTGACGAACCTAAAGACTTTGGAACCTGTACAATGAGATTGGAAGCTAATGAAATGATGAAGAGTATAAAAAAGTACCAAATTTAATGAAGTTGTTACATATTTTGAGTTAAAGATCCTAATTGAATTTTTAATACCATCAAACATGAGTGAAAATGTGGTTATGTGCTGGTGTGCCAAATGTTAGTGAGTTTGATGTAGGAAAACTACAGCAGGACTCAAGTCTGGCTAATAGATTAAACTCTCAAAGGTGCATGATAAGAAGATACCATGCAAGATGTTGACTACATTAGAATGGATATATTTTATCCTTTAATCATCTTTTCTTAAACAAATGAGCCAATAACACCATTCCCAACTCTCCATGCATGTATAAAGTCAAGATAGATGCAAAAATAGTTTGGCAACAACAAAAGTTGATACACGAACTAGGTATAGGCGTAACTACTAAGATGCCTGGACATAAAATTGTTGTTGATGAATATATTAGATCTATAAAATAAATGTGATGCCAAACACCAAATCTATATAGATTGAATATATCTTTTAAAGCAGACCAACTACATGAATTGACAGAACAATTCCACTTGAGAAATACACAAAATCTTGACTACAGTTAAGAAGAATGATGTACATTTGAATGACAAAATTGGATGCCATGTTAGAGTAAATCAATGTGGAATATGATGACAAATACATATGTCTTCTTCAAATTCCTGACTTTACACGGATTGAGAACCATTTGAATGCAATACTAAAAGCGTTGGCATAGCTATGGATCAGGCATGGCTTTGATACCAGAAGTTAATGCTAGTGCAGATTTGAGCATTTAAAAGAGCCAAATAATGAAGTTGAATAGACAAACTCAAAATTATTAAAAATACGTTATATTATTATTCCACATTTTGAATAATAAACAATATAGGAGTTTACAATTAAATAGGAAAACTCTTTCATATAATTAAGGAGATCATATCTCCTTAAATATCTCACCCGACTCCCTAATATAACTCACAAACCTATAAGCAAATATTTTTATAAATCTTAACAATATAATCTAATCTAATCTATATTCATAACATTATTTATAATAATATTATGATAGTTTATTAAAATTAAATATAACTAGCACCCAATTACTATTTACCTCTCGAAAAATACCTAAATTCATGAATGTAAAAGTTAATTCCTAACAGATCAATCTACAAGCTCAAGTGGATTATTTTCTATGGTAGAACATAATTCAAATGAGAAATTAATTCAATAATGTTCATTATCAGCTCAGATTTTTTATCACATAGATGATGAAAAGGTTATGCCCAAGGTGCAAATCAAGCCTAACATAATACTAAAATATATTCGATCTTGTGAGAGCATGGAGATCTAGGAATCTCCTGAGTTTGGGTTGTTCTAGTGCCCTATGAAATGGGTGACTCTATTAGGCTTCATGGAGAGACACTTCAAGTTAGTAGAAGCATGGTGGATGCTTGGTTTGAGGGGGAGCCATTTAAGTTGTTCATAATATCCAAATGCAGTTGTTGATATGCATAGAAGAGGTAAGCAAAGCAAGTTTTATGTTTTTAGCAGTTGGTATTTGACCCTGAATTATGTTGTATATGGTTTGATAACTATGTTGATTCTTTTGGTAAGCCCTAGCTATAAAGACAAAGGGGGAGCTTAGTAGCTCTGAGTTCTTTTTGCAAATTTCTAAGAATAATTACCAAAGAGGGTGAATGAGTGGTTCCATAAGTTGTAGTATGTGTGACCATTTGTCAATAATGTCAAAGGAGGAGAAATTTCAAGAAGGGAGTTTGACCAGTTTGGGGAAGATGAGAGTGATTAAATTGAAGAATATTTTGCCATCAATAACAAAGGGGGAGTTTATTGAGAAGTGTTGTCATTGATGTCAAGGTTGATGTCATTGATGTCAAAGTTCATCTGGTGAAGATGTATGGTGAGTGGTCTTTGAGGTATGTGCTTGTGTGTATTTGATGTGACAAGGAATCCATGTGAAAAGAGAGAATTTGAAGATAACCTAATGTCTCTTCTGTTGATAGAGAATTTGAAGGCAACCTAATGTCTCTTATGTTGGTTGATGTCAAGGTTCAATTCATGAGAGAATGTTGATCAAAAAGATATTATTAAAGTGGAGTGAGAGTGTTATCTAAAGAGTGTTCTTATTTGATAGCATTGAGATAAGCATGTTTGAGTACTAGTTCTTGAGTACAAGGTGTCATGAGAAGCCTAGTCTGGACCCTATGAGAAGGTGTGCATAGTGAAGTTTGTTGAAGTAAATAAACATAATCTTGTAAAAGGTTTTTTGGAATTTTTTGATCATTTAAGTAAAGTGTAAATACTTTTATAAGTGTTTCAAGGTCAATTGTCAAGTTTCAAGTGCTTGAGAAGTCTAAACATGGCATTAGTCATGGCATGTAGAGATATTATGAGAATGTATGAGCATAGTGGCTTGGCTAAATGAGTGAAAATAGAAATGATTGATTGTATGAGGTTGATTTATCATTTATATGAGGCATTGGAACACTCTTGAGATTCTCAGGGTGAGCCTACAAGGGTAGGACCTTCAAACCAAGTCAACATCTAGACCACTTCCAGACCCTACCTAGCCTAATGAGGCATCATGATATGTTTTCAAGGCATATGAAGGATGTATATTAGTTTTTAATCATTTAAGAGGTTTATTGAGTATCTTAGTTAGGTGGAGATCACATGGAAAGAGGCATGAAGGTCAGTTTTAGGGCCTAATGTGACTTGCAGGTCAAGGCCTAGAGACAAAAAAGATAGAATACGGCCTAATGGGGTATGAGGTTATATTTAGAAGGAAATTATGTATATTTCAGTGTTTTATAGGTATTATATATTATTTTAATCATGTTCACAAAGTTTGAGGTCATGGTTTATAAGAAAAATCATGAAAAGTGGTTTTGAGGTCTTTCAAGTACACAAAATAAAGGCATGTAAACCTGAAGACTTTCAGGTGTTCATTTTCATGTGTAACCTATACATGGGAACCTGATATGTTAAGGATAGATGGGTAAGATTCTTATATAATATCTCCAAGCATTAGTTTTGTAAATAAGGGGCAATCCTTTATGAACAATCGTTAATACCAAAAATAGTGTTAACCCTCTCTAAAAAACTAACAAGAACCCAATATGAAAGATATTGATCAAAATATCTTAAAAAATATCAAAAAAACTATTGTATCATGTATTAAAATCTCCCAGGCACCTCCAGGTGTGATCGACTTGTCAGATGTGTGAGTAGACCCTATAGGAAAGTGCACAATTCTCAAAGATTTGTTGTAATAGTCAGAGTTGACCAAGTCAAAGTTTGAAAATTAATAGAGGATTAATATTGAGACTCATGTTTCATGTCAATTAAGGTTTATGGTCAATTTAAATCCCTCAAGGGTGCTAAAATAGTCATCCAAGCTAGCTAGCCGCTAACAGGCCTAATGGTGGAAATAGTGAGAAATCCAAGCAATAGTGAGAAGGTGATTAAGGATGTGTTATAATGAAATAGGGATGAAAAAAAGTGCATGGATATGTTTTTAAGTAATTTTAATACATTCTCATATTTTATATAAGTTTTGGAGGTCAGTGGTTATAGTGAAAAAGTTGCTGACAAGTTGACTTGTCTAGCTTAGTGAGGTTTGTGTACAGTGAGGTTATGAGATTGGTCTATAAGACTAATATTAAAATTTGACCATAAAATATTTATATTTTATAATGGTATAATTATCTCATAATATCATCTAATTACATCATAATTCTTATAAAGTGGTCATACATGTGTTGAAGATAATTGTCACCATGATTGTGCTTTTAGGCAAACTGAGAATTCTGGGTAAGCAAGTTGCAGTGTTGAGTTTCAGGCTCTATGCTCTAAGTTGATGTATTAAAATAATATGGTTTTGTTTTCAATGACTTTAAAGTATTTATAATTCTTTTTTTAATATTTTAAGTCAATGAAATTGTTTGAAACATTGAAGCCAAAATGGCTTGTCTACTTCTGGTCTAACTGTGTATAGTGAGGTCAAAAGATTGGTCTACAAGACCAATATTTGACATTAGACATTATGAATTTTTTATTTTATATTGGTATATATATTTCAAATAATATTTTTAAATTATCATTTATCATTTAAAGTTTTCTTTCAAATGTTTAAGATCAAGTTGTTCATGACTAGGTTTTGGAATGTTCTAGCAGTTATGAGTGGGCTATTTGTAGAGAAGTGTTTGCGTCCTTTTGCTCTGAGTAGTGGAGTATAAATAATATGGTGATGACCATGAGTTAATTTATTTTTTTCATATATGATTTATTTATATGGTTTTTTAACTAATTTATGTTTAATATCTTGTAGTTCAAGATAGACTTTTTGTAGGTTTACAAACCTAATTGTGAAGAGTATTAATGACATGCTTCAAGTGGTGATTGGAGCTAAAAAGTGACCGAGACCTAATATGATCTTAGTATAGCTATATTTTATTGGAATATTATATTTTCCTTTTGTGTGAGTATTTTGAATTTTTTTCAAATAAATCATAGGGCAATGTGTGCTAATGAAGGCCTAATTGAATTAGGTCTCCTTAAGGCCTAAAAGAGGTTTTTGGTCTTTCAAGTCATGTATGACCTATTGAAATGATTAATTAATGTATTAAATGTGTTATAATACATATTTAAATTTTAATCTAATTATTCAATTATGTATGGCCGATGAAGAGGTATATGGGCAAGAGGCTTGTATATATATATATATATATATATATATATATATATATATATATATATATATATATATATATATATATATATATATATATATATATATATATACAAGGGAATTTTAGGCCTTTTTATGTGTGTAGTGTGTATGTGAGTGAACTAGCACATTGTTGAGCATAAATAGGTATTTTAGACCATAAAATGAGTGTATAGGAACTATGATTAATATTTTATATAGGTTTTGTGTATGAAAATCAAGGTCATATGACCCAATCAGTCTTGAAGAGACCTAATTAAGCGAAGAGGCCTAGAAGGCAATTTGAGAAGGATAAGAGTGTGAAGAGTTGAATAGGTGGTCATCATCAGTTAATTGAGAAAAAAGGTATCATAAAGGTGATCAAAAAAATTATGTATTTGATTTGGTGCTAAGACATATAAGGGGTTGGTGCCTCCTTGCAAGTTGGTGCTTGTTGAAGCCTATTTGAGTTGGTGCTTAGCTAGTTAGTGTTGGTGCTCCATGTGATGTTGGTGCTTCACTAGATTTGGTATTTGTCTTATATTAATATATTTAATTTTCATATATCAATGGGTTTTACTCACATTGATGGTTTCCCACATATATGGTGTGTTGTCTTATGTAATCTTGTTTTATGCTTGTTTGGTTGATTGCTTATGCATTGCTTGATCTACATGTTGATGTGATGGTTCATATATGTTAAAGAGGAATTAAAATATAGTTTTTAAGAGATTGATTCACCCCCCCCTTCCCCCCGCTCTCTCAATCATTTTTTTTCCAAAACTCTCTAATAATAGTAAACATAACAAGGATGAAATCACAAACACAAATTGAAGAAAGAGGCAATCAAACAATGGTTGGTTGCTCAAGCAACAGAGTGTTGTGTTGTTGGCTCATGGGTTTCTTCCTCTCATTTATGTGGGTGACTATAATATTACAATAAAAATTATGTGGAGTTCACCAAAAGATACATAAGTAATATTGTGGCTCTCTAAAATCTATATACTAAAATCTTAATGCAATTTTTGGCTCTAAAATTCAAGGAAAATGAGTTACTTGTGGGGAAGGAGGAGAGGTTGCATGTAGGAATTAATTGAATATTGACTTGGATATTATTAGAGTTAAATTGAAACTTGATTTATCTATTTAGGAGTTTTTTATGCAACCACCATGGTAGTTAGTGTAACCATCAAGGCAATTTTGTGACCACTAAGGCGGTTTACAAAACTATTGGGGTGATTGTGCAAAATGCCATAGTAGTTTTTCCATGCTACAAAAAGGATTAGAATGTGAATTAAAACATGAGATCTATAAAAAATGAAATTTGAAGCTTAAAAAAGCCATAAAATAAGAAAAATACAAGAAATAAGGAAACAAGACCAAGTATGAGCATGTTTTTTAATCAAATTTTGGATAACAAGATCCTAAATGACAACATTATTGTGCAAAATCAAGAAAATAATATAACAATAATATCATTCACCAATTTTTAACTAACATATTCTAGAAAATAAAAATAATAAAGTGTAATGATAAACAAATACATAATAGGAAAATAATTCTGGTAGATGAAACAGTGACTAAGACTTCTTGTGTAGGGAGATCTGGTGATTGCAAACAATGACTAATAGTTAGATTTGGGCCTATAAAATAATGTCAAGAACATGAAATTAGAGGGGTGGCACTCCTATCTAATATGGGGTGATCTTATCCACTTATAGTGAGGGATTTAGGGTTTTTGTTTTTTTTTGTCTTTATTTGAAAGCTTATACCTGGTGCAGGAGCTTGTGATCACTTGTAGAGACCATTATGTGACTTATTTTCCTTGAAAAACACTACATTTTTGACATGTGAATACCAATTCAAATCAATGGGGAAAAATGGGTCAGTTGTTGAATTTTATTGAGACCTCAACACCTCATGTGATGAGCATTATTTATATACCAATACTCTGAAGAGGGATCAAACTTCATGTAATTCTCTCATGTTATGGTGGTGTTTGAATAATAGGTAAAATATGTTAGATGTTGGTGCAATATTGATGTGATTAAGTGCCTTAACCATAATTTTTAACCTTTAAAACATATTCATACTTGAGCTATGGTCTAATAGGGTTGTATGTAATCAAAATTGGGAGAAATAGGTGCTTTGATCTCAATGTGCAATTAGGATATAGTGATTTTTTATATGAAATCATTGTGTGTGTCAAATGGTTTGAATTGTGTTTATATATCTATATATTTGAAATTAATTTGAATGGGGATAATTAGGTACATATTCCAACCTTCTTATAACTTTTGATTCTATAAATTAGTTGTTATTTGGTGGGAAGATAGGAGAGGGGGTAAGGACACTAGAGTTATGTGTTATAGTCCCCTAGGGTGATCCTAGATAATGGGTGATTTGATCATTTTGGGTGTTAAGCAGGGCCTAAAATATGCCTAAGGCTGATAGGAATAGATATGTTTACATTTAAGGGTCATTTTTTAGCTTAGAAGAATGTGTAAGGTGGTTAAAAGTGATCAAAAGGGACCCTAAGATACATCAAGAGCTAAGTGTGTAAAAGAGTGGTCACAAGTGCATAGTTTTAACTTAAATGTTAATTAATGTGTCTATATCCCCTCCCCTTCGTTATATTAATGCAACAAAGTAAAATTACTATAGTAAAATGGAAAAGAGTGTGTACCTAAACTTACCTGTGAAGAGGAGTCATGGATGTATGCCATAATATTGAATTGTACTCCATGGAAAAACTTGCAATCAAATAATGGAATATCAGTCTTTACATAAGATTAATATCAAAAAATGAAAGACAAGAAACTAGAGAGTGACAAGGAATGAATACACTTGATTGGGTACGTGAATTGTTGTGTTTTCTTAGTGCAAAAATTTGTGATTATAGCGCATTGTACCTTTGGAGTTTTCGTTGATGTTTAATAGCTTGGATTGGATTATTTTTGTCCAATCCTCATCAATGGGTGAGTGTTTTTAATAAATTAAAGTCTTTTTGAATCCATCATTGCATACCAAAAGTAGTGAAGTAATTTGGAATCCCTGTATGAATCCCAATACATAGCTCTGATGCAAAAATTGGTGCAAATACTTAGTATAATCTAGGTCTAATGTATACATCATGGAAAATGACATGAATTTGTCATTCCATCTACAAAATTGGTGTAAAACTAAGCAATAAGGAATCAATGTGCTATGCACATGCTCCCAACTAATATTTGGTGCATATAGATTCTAGGAGTCAATAAAACAACTGTGAATTCTGAACACACCTATGTGTTAACCTAAAACAACATGTCATGCATGATTGCCCCCAAACTGAGCAAATTTGAGACAAAATTGAGTCATTCTAAAAGCTAAGACTATGAAACAAGTGTATGTTGCTATGAGAAAACTATGGTCCTAAGAAATTTTGGAAATGCCTTTTTTAGGCATTTGGACAACAACACTAGGAAGGACACTAGAACAATATTCTCTTGTCTAATGTGGTTCTTTTATCCAAAATGAATTTTTGTGTATTTTCTGAGCCAAAAATTATGTTGATTATGTATTCACTATTAAATCATGTTTGTATACTTATATGGGAAGTCTATTCTCTAAGGCAAACCTATAAGAATGTCCCCTCTTTTGAGTTGAGTTGTTGATCCTACACAAGAACTTAACTCAAAAATAAAACATTATGCAGTAGGTTATTGTTATGTAAAAATGTAAATCATAGTAATATTGAAAACATTGAAAAAGCATGGATCATCATGTTTATAAACTAGGCATAGTAATAATGTAAGATGCATGTGAAAAAAGTATTCACAATAAGTGTGTTTAGATATATGTGACAATAAATCGTGATGATAATTGATCAACTGAGTACTGAATATGACTACTTAGGGAGGAATGCATGATATACATCATGTCATTATAAGGGTTGGGTGGATGCATGGTGTCCATCATGGTATCTAAATTTGAGCAAAGAAGCAAGTAAGGTGTCATGGCCATGAGGCACACAATCAAAGAATAAGCACATAATGTACAAAACACATAATAGAAGGCTAATGGGACACATAAAAGGGACATGTTAAAATGTCACTCACTTGAATAGAAATCACACATGAGGGCATGTTCAAATTTTTGCACATGCATAGAAGCAAACAATGGAGGCCTAGATCCACATAGAAGGACATGTTCAAATCCTCACACACAAAAATGGAAAACACACACAAGGACATGTTTAAATATCCTCACACATACAATAAAAGACATGAAGGCTTAGAGCCACTTGTAAATGACAAATTCAAATGTCTTCAAAGCAAACATAGAATGCATATAATAGATGAAGCCTAGAAAGAAATATAAAAATCATGCATGATTAAGTAACTTGATCGACAAAAGCTAAGTTGTAACCTGAATATATTCAATAAATGAGACAGATAATAGTATATCATAATGTTAGTGAGTGAGAAATATTGAAATATGTAATGTTATGTAAAGATCTGAGTTGTGAGTAAGATAATGTGGGAAAATAAGGATAAAGCTTGTGTGTATCATGCTACCAATCAGTTAATTGATGAATATGCATGTTGTAGGAAGCTTGCTTGTAATATAGAAGTGAGAGGTGACAATATGAGCTAACTAGGAATACAATGGGGTGAGGAAAACTAGAGTAGTGCACTCCTATCCTCTGCAACACTCTTGTCTAAATGCAATTTTTGAGTATGTAATAGTTACCTACAACTAAATTTAGGACTAATATTTTGTGTAATCTACAATCACTCATGTACATTGGTGAAGCATGCATGATATAAAACTATCTAAAACAAGTATGGAATACTATGCACAACTGAACTAATGTATGATAAAGTACATATAATCATGCATAGTCCTAATTTTGTTATTTTCTAAAGTATTTTACTATTTTATTTTTTTCAATATGCATGAAAAGAGTATGAACAAAATAAAAGAGAGATATTGACCGATGAGTCCTACAAGGGACTCATAATCAATAAGCCTTGTGTCTAAAAGAAGAATGGTAACCTTATGTGAATAACCTTCTAGCACATATACTCAATTTCTTTTTGTAGAATGATTACCACTGTTATATT
Source organism: Torreya grandis (assembly GCA_037957365.1). Classification (NCBI taxonomy): domain Eukaryota; kingdom Viridiplantae; phylum Streptophyta; class Pinopsida; order Cupressales; family Taxaceae; genus Torreya; species Torreya grandis. The sequence goes on along the minus strand of JARHVA010000686.1, from coordinate 2,775,632 downwards.
GATTGTATGTGCTTTTCTAGGATGCAATGATCGATATGATGTGCCTCTTACTCACTAGTGATGTTGTATTTAACAAAAATGTTATTTTGAGATACCTTTGATGAAGCTCCCCCATACTATGGTATTGACCTTTCTCATTTTTTCCTTGCAATATGTACTGTATCCTTTGCCTTTAGTGATATGACATTACTTGTATCTATGTGTATGTTATCTGAAAGTATGCTTACTTTCTATTGCTTTGGATCTAAATTTGTCCCTTCTTTGGAAAAGGATGTGACCTCACCTTCATGATCAAATTATATGCAACCTTTATTGTTATCAATCATTTCTCCTATTAGTTTTAACCATGATCCTCCAAGCATGGTATTATAAGCACTTGAATTTGAAATAAAAGTAGAATATCACTCTTTTGAAGTAAAAGAAACTTTTAACTTAATTGATCTTGTACATGTTTTAGATGCATTAGTTTGATCCAAGTGTTGATGCTCATTTCCAAGAGAGTTAAGAAATGACATAGAATAAAAATTTATTTCTTGATATTCCTTAACCTTAACATTTGTAAATTTTTTGCCATATATGTGAGTATTGATAATAAAACGGTCTTAATATGAGGAAAGGCTTGGAATTTCCCCCTTTGGAACTACATTTTAAACCTTATATTTTGTAGGAATTTCTTGCTTTGGAATATATTTTGTTAGAAACCATCTTTTAAGAATGTTTTTTTCTTATCTTGAATTTGATTTGACAAGTTCTCTTTTAGTAATTTCACTTTTGCTTGTAGCTTTTGTAACCATTGCTTTTCAAACTGATCTTTTTGTAATAGCTCTTTCTCATCTTGTTCCTTTTGTACTATTTCTTGATATAACTTAGCTTGTTTAATCTTTCATTATGATAATTATGCTTTTTGAACCTTTTCTTACTTTGATTTATCCTTTGGTAACCACTTTTATACTAGTTTTGATTTTTCCACTTTGTGTACTTGTTCTTATTCCACTGTGGATTGTTTGATCTATGTATCACTTATATAATCACCACTATCAATTACCCTTTGTATTTTATTTTTCAAAACCAAATAATAATCTATATGATGCCCATGCATTATGTGATATATACAATAGTATTTTGATATCCTTAGAGGATATAGAGGAGGTAGTTTGAACAACTTATTTTGAATCATTGCATTTAGAATCTCATTTAAAATCTTGTTATCAGTTTGCATAGTTTTTTAATCACTTATTGTAGATGTATTTTGTTGTAGTTTCTCATTTTAACATGAATCCATATTACGCACAAGATTGCTAGATGGAGATGTGCATACATGAATAATACTAACATATTATGTATTCTTTATACATGTAATATGATGTTCTAATAATGTGATGTTTGTAATAAAAATTTGATTTTTATTTTACAACTTAGTTATTAACTAGCCCATGATGATGATTTAATCCTTTAGATCCTCACAAGCAGAAACCCTAGGTACTTCTATTTGAACATGCATACATACAACCTGAAGAGGAGATGTGGGAGGTGGAGAGGTTTGAGGAAGGATAGGTCGGTTACCTTCGTTTGAGAATATATGATGGGATACCTTACCTCTTGGGATATTGATAACATGGACCTTGTTACAGGTAAATTAACTATCACAACCATGAGGATTAGGAGGAGAAAGAAGATATTATTTTCTATCCATTTAATATGAAAGTAAAACATAGAAAATTATTGTTATAATATAATATATACACTCTAAAAATATAAAACACATGTAAAAACAAGAAAAATAAGGATACAAACCCTAGAAACATTTTTATTTAGGGTTTGGCAACATTTGAAAGATAAACGAGTTCAACAATATGTTTTATCAAATTTTGGGTAATAAGATCCTAGATGACAACATTATTATGCAAAATCACAATAATAATAACATTCATTAATTTGGGAATAATGTATTCTATAAGCTTACCAAAATTTGAAATGTTCAATGAGAAATAAAAACTTGGATAGAAAATAATGTTGTCAGATGAATCAAAGATTTAGACTTAGTGTGTTGTGCAAGGAGATCTGGTGACCATAAATAGGGACCAACAATTAGATCTGGGCCTAGACAAAATTGCTAAGAAAATGACACTAGAGGGGTGGCACTCATGTCCAATATAGGGTGTTCATATCCACTTATAATAAAGGAATCAAGGTTTTTAGGTTCTTTGTGTCTTTGTCTACAAAGCCTGTACTTAGTGCAGGAGTTTGGGATCACTTGTAGAGACCACTATGTGATTCATTTTCCTTCAAAAACCCTAGTTCTTTGACATGTGAATACAAATTCAAATAAATAGGAGAAGTATTCAATGATTTAATTTGGGTGAGACCTCAACACTGCATGTGATGAGCATTTCCTACATACCAATGCTATGAAGAGGGATCAAATTTCATGTAGTTCTCCCATGCTACGATGGTATGTGAATAACTGATGTGATATATTAGATGTTGGTATAATATTGATGTGATTAAGCACCTTAACTAGGACATGTGACCTATAAAATTTATTCAAACTTGAAATCTAAGAACCTTACTAGGGTTATATGCAATCAGAACTAGGAGAAATAGGTGTTTTTATTTTAGTGTGGAATTATGATTCTAGTGTTTTTTGATGTGGAAGCCTCCTATTTGCCAAATAGTTTGAAATGCATTTATATATTTATATATTTGAAATTTGTTCAAATGGGTCTCATTACGGACATAGGTTGACCTTCCTATAAATTTTGATTTTGTAAATTAGTCATTATTTAGCAGGAAGACAAGATAGGGGGCAACGACACTAGAACAATGTGTTATAGTCTTATAAGGTACTCCTATCCAATGGGTGATTTGATCATGCTAAGTTTTAGGTAATGCCTAAAAGATGCCTAAAGATGATATAAATAGAGATGAATACATTTGAGGGTCATTTTCCAGCTTAGAAGAGTGTATAAGGTGGTCAAAATTGATCAAAAGGGGCCCTAAGATAGGTTTAGAGCTAAGTGTGTAAAAGAGTGGTCACAAATTCATGGTTTTAAATTAAATATTAATTTATGTGTCTACAATTTTATTGGAGGTATTTACATCATCATTGAATTTCATGAAATGTTACATCCTACAAAATTTAGGTGCATATAATGAGCTACAACTTTCCTAGGTTTTATAAAGTCAAGAGATTGAGGCTCTCTAAAGAAAGGTAAAATATGGAAACGAGGAGAATGATCTATCTAAAATATTATGTCTATTGTGGTTAAAAATATTAATTCTCATAATTAATAATTTATTTAAGTAACATTCACAAGAGGCACATGCTAGAAAGAGCCACTAAGAAACTAGGACCCTATATTGAAGTGCCTAAACCACATTTATCCATAGGGTGCAAACTCAAGATTATGCACAACACAAGATATGACCAAGATTTGTTTATCTATTCAACCATATATGGATGATCATCGTGCCATATTCTTATTGACACTAGCATGGAGTTCAACATTATCACTAAGGAATCCTAGCATAAGGTGAGAAACCTAAGATTAAGACCATCACCCCATGTCTTGTTCATGGTAAATAAGACTCATGCACAACAAATAAGAACTATTGGTGTCCTCGATTGCACCCTAGCTGAGTAAGGAGATTATTCAAGTCCTCTTACACAAATCTAGTCTAACATGGGAATGATCCTAGGATGTGGGTCACCTAAATTTGGGTCAAACCTCTCAAGAAGGTTGACTTCCTTCTGGGTCTATCACCTAAACTAGACCTAAATTAACATTTACTTGGCAAAAGGGAGAGATATTAATAACAATCTATGAAATCATGTAAAATGAGGTGATGCACCAATAATTTGAACACTTATACTTTGCATAAGACACAATATAAGACACATTCAAGACCAAAGAGAATCGGTCCCACATAAGTATTTCACAATAAGGCATTAACCAACTATCAAACTAGCATGAAAGGGTAGATATCCACATCCAAGCTAATCAAAAAACTATATATTGCACTTAAAATGACCTCTGAGGACTACAAAGCACTTAATGAAGGTGAGTAAACTTAGACATAGGCAAGGAAATCATATATTCACTTAACCATAATACATGAATTCATAGAACACACTTCAATTCAGTTTGAAAAAATGATGGAATTCAGTCTTTATTGCATCAAAAGGTGTTATATTAAAAATTTTGGCATATGTGGAATAAGATAGAACATATATAAAAAAAGGGGGAGAAGAGAGGGGAAGTTGTGATGGATTAGCACTAATTTGAGGCTACTGAGTCATGATCTTATCAAGAAGGAATCAATCTTTTAAAAAATTTATAATAGAATTGAACATCCATTGTCCTTATCTATCCACCATGTCCCCTCCTTAAAACTCCATGCCACCTTCTACTTGATCTATTGACAAGGATAAACTTCTCATATCTCAGAACTGATAGTTTCATGCCACATCTACTTTGGATGGTCATAGGTACTTCCCCATAATATGTATGTCTGTATTTGTTAGTTTTTGATCTATAGGTCCACCATAGATCAAAAACTAACCTAATCTATCAGTTTTCACATAGTCATAATATACATGAAAATTTGACAAACATTTAATCTTGCTTGATCTATGTATTAGGCCAAAAAAGTCCTATTTTGCCTCTAAACCACGTGAGAGCTGAGAAGCTAATACACATGAGGATATTCAATCTAAAAGGGCAATAAACACATCAATGGAGTAATCATGTAATAGGGTCGATAGGTTATAAATTATCAACCAAAGGTCCTATCTAAACTTTAATGGTGACAAAGCTTTATCCTTGACCATCTTGTCTGTATGACTGCATCTATTATTAACTAAGCTCTAAAGGTGACATGGCTCTTTGAAACCTTCATTAGTTTGGGAAAAAAATTAGTTCATCAACCTCCACCATATGATTTTGGATTTGTCCTTTGTTTACTGGTTAATGATTTCCAACTCAGACCTATCAATTTGTGCTAAACTATCTTCTCCTTATTGGTCCTTAGGATACGTTGAATCCTTGACTTTAACTCACACCATTAGATCTAGATGTAAAAATGAATGTTCACCATAGATATTGATGGGACCCACAATTTGAACTCAAATGGCTATTCAAGAGGCCCAAAATTGATGTTTGTGAGCTCATATTTGATGTCAGTGCAAACATCTTTGATGTTTGCATGAAAATCTTCGGATTTTTGAACCTCGACGGTTATTTTTTGTGGCTTAAATTTGATTTCTATGCACCTATCATTTGACATCCTTACTAACATCAATGAAATTCACATGATTGTCACACTTCTAACACCAAACGCTTAGTTTTTGGGGCTTTACTTTGATGTCCGCGTGATCATATTCATCTTCTTGTTAAACTTTGAATACTTATATCTTGAGATAGAGAACTCATTGAAACATGAAATTTGTAGAGGATGATCTTGAAATTAAGGGAATCATTTCCATGTGACTCTTTTGGCTTGAGATGCTTTCTAAGCAAACTTATTAAGTGCATGATCAAGCTATCATGTCTAATTCTGCATGACATCTTGATGATGGTCTGGCTCTTCACAACTTATGCAAGTCATCTTTTGATCCTTCAAAGCTCTGTAACTCTGATCTGCTTATACATCTAAGTATAAGATTTGTATGTGGGCCAAAATTGGCCAAAATTTTTGGTGACTCACAAGGAAGAATGTCTGCTATGCTTGAGAACCCATACCAGGTTGTCTTGTCTAGTCCATTAGGCATAGAGTCTCCTCTCTAGTTTAAAATATTGACTTTAAGCTAAAATTGGCTTCCAACCCTTGGATAACTCCTCTTGAAGCAAACATGGGCCAAAAGGAATAAAATGAAATAATTTTCCCAAGGCACTTATTGAAGGGAAACATAGAACAGAAAGGAAACTAAATTAACAAAGCAAGGACCACTAACCCACTATATTATTACGACATTAGAGGAAAACAAACAACTAAATATGTACAAGGAACATAACTAACTAAGACAAATCATGATCCAACTAGATCAAATTAAAATTCATAGACATACCTAATGAATGACATATCACATGTTCCCTTGCAAGCCTGGTGGTTGAGAAAGCAAATATTTTCTTTGTCAACTCCTTTGTCATACTCATATGTGGAATGGTAGGGGGAAAATAGCCTTCAATGTAAACATAGTAATGTAGTGGCTCTTCCTCTTTATCAATATCCAACTAAAATTGGTGTCTTAAAGGATAACCTCTTGTAATGGCAATATTACTAGCAACCTCTAGCCTAGAATCAATCTTCACTCTTTCATAATCTAGTTGACTAGGATAAGCACCAAATAGACTTGTATTACCTTTTGGAATTATATCCATGTCTTCAAGCTCACCAAGGAGATAATAGCCCATTCTAAAGATATGAAATAGGTCCATGTCTACAATGAACTCTTGAGGTGGCAGTATTGAAGGACTACCCACTCCACATTCTATGATTTGCTTGACAAGGTTGCTCTCTTTAGTTGAAATCAAACCAAAGTCCTCCTGGAGAAGAGTATATCCTAATTCCAAAACTTTGAACAACTCTTCTAATGGGCCTTTTGGTTGATTGGTGACCTCTTCTTTCCACACAAATTTATAAATTTAATCAACTATTATATCCATTTCATGATCCTCTACATAAGCTGGCAGCTCATTTGAGGAATTGTTGCCTCAACTTCTTCCTTCTCAACATAAGGTGGTAGCTCTTCTTCCTCTTCCTTGAAGGAAGAAATGTAAGATATCCCCATTTTTGATGTAACCTAAATTGTTTAGGCAACCCCTTTATAGAGGAAGCTCATAAAGTTTGGAACCTTAAACTACTTAACCTCTTCAAGCTCCTTTACTTGATCAAATGGACTAGGCATAGTAGGATCCTCATGGCCAAGGTTGGGCATCACATAATTTGAGTTCATAGCCCATGAAGGTTTCAAAGTTTGAGATGGATGGGTTATATGAGGAATGGTAGGAGGAGTGGGCAAAGGACAACTATATCTTGGGAAGGTAGGAAGGTTGGGACTTTGAATGAAATAGGTGTAGAATTTGGTAGTATGGATGGATATTGAGGCATGGAAGGAATTGGTGTGAAAATTGGTACCTTTATGGACTACTCTTTAGGGGAGGAAGCCATGAAACTAGGAACTTTCATTGGAGTAGATTCCTCTTGATGTACTTATTCTTGTACTTGCATCTTAGCCTCCTCTTTGAATTCATCTATTCTTGCATCTTGAAAGACTGTAACATGCTCACCCTTACCCATTGGTGTCCCAATTATGATATCTTCTTAATTCACATATACCTCCTTTTTATGTTGCTTTGCTTCTTAAATGGATTTCCATGAAGGAAAGGCTTTGGGATTTTGAGGGGAAAGGAGTGGAGGCTAAATAATCTCCTGCTTGATCTTAACTTCAACATCTTAGCTTATGCCTGATTATCCTTCTTTCTTGATAATTGAATCTAATTCCAAGTCATAAAATTAGGTTCAAAAACCTCTAATTCTACAATTGATGTTTATATGGGTGAGAAAGAAAGAGTTTGTTGTTTTATTGCCTTTGCAACTGCTATTGAATGCTAGAGATGTTGATTAGCAAACTCAATTTGCTTAGATAAATTAACCTCAAAATCATGGACTAGATCACTAGAGATCTCTTCCTATAAACTTGAATATGTAGGGTCTTTTATGTTCTATTGAGAAATATGGAGATTAGTCTCCTTAAAGTATGCTTGTCCAGCCTTCTGAGGCCTTTCTTAGATAGACTTCCAGGTAGAAAAGCTACACAAGGTCTGAATGGATTCATGAAGGCTATGGTAAACATTGGTTTGTTGATCATAAGGAGGAAAGGTGGAATATATGGGAACATACTACTCCAAATGATGACCCTGGGGTTTCTCATAACCACCAGCCTCTCTTCAATGGATACTATTAGAACACTAATGTCTAAAACATCATAACTAAACTTTGAGTGGCATTGTCTTATAAAATATGAGCATACCTCTTTATCTTGCTACAAATTAGCTCTCATGATTTGAATTTCATGATTGGAAATATCCTCTATATAGCCCTTCCTAGTGTCTATGCTTATCATCTCTTTCTCATAGCCAATTAGATTTTTCTTGAATCTTGAGATGGATTGATATAGGGCTTGATTATGTTGATCAGGGAGACAACAAGGTTCATAAGGGTCACCATACTATTGGTAAGGATCTGTACACGGTTGGTGATGCTCATCATAAGGTTGATAGAGATCATGGTAGGACTAATATGGGTTATGAGGAAGGTAAGAGCCATGCCCTTGATAATAAGGATCATGAGAAACTTAATAAGGCTCATCATAGCTTCGATAGAACTCTTGGTAGGGCTAATTAGGCTCATGTAGATAATGAGGATCTTGTTGGAATTGTTGATAAAGAGGTGAATGATATGGGTATTCATGATAGTTGTTCATATCAATCTCATATGTCAAATGAGATGCAAGAACTAATTAAAATCTTCAAAAAGACATAACTGGGTTGCTTACAACTAGAAACTTTGATTTGGAGTTGTCATTAGTGCTAACTTGCTTACTTCCAAAAGCTTATTAAAGGAAAGACACACCAATAATCTTTCCACTATTTTGGATCTTTGTCCCATCGAGCATGCCAGAACTATTGGTGTCCTAGATTGCACCCTAGTTGAGTAAGGAGATTGTTCAAGTCCTCTTACACAAATCTAGTCCAACATGGGAATGACCCTAGGTTGTGGGTCAACTAAACTTGGGTCAAACCTCTGAAGAAGGTCGGTTGCCTTCTGTATCTATCACCTAAACTAGACCAAAATTAACATTTGCTTGGAAAAGGGGGGACATATTAACAACAATTTATGAAAGTATGTAAAATGAGGTGATGTATCAGTAATTTGAACACTTATACTTTGCACAAAACACACTAGAAGACACATTCAAGACCAAAGAAGATTAGTACCACATAAGTATTTCATAATAAGGCATTGACTAACTATCAAACTAGCATGAGAGGGTAGATATCCACTTCCAAGCTAATCAATAAACTATATATTGTACTTAAAATGACTTGTGAGGACTAAAAAGCAATTAATAAATGTGAGTAAACTTAGACATAGGCAAGGAAAGCATATATTCACTTAACCATAGTAGATGAATTCATAAAACACACTTCAATTCAGCTCACAAAAATTAATGAATTTAGTCTTTATTGCATCAAAAGGTATTACAGTACAAATGTTGGCATACCCTGAGTAAGCCAAAGCATAAGAGTCTATTTTTGTAAAAAATCTTAGAGATTTATTATCTAAAAACTTTCAGATATATCTATAATGTAGAATAAAATAGAACATATATAGAAAAGGGGGGGAAGAGAGGGGAAGTCATGAGGGATTAGCACCAACTTGAGGCTGTTGAGTCATAATCTTATCAAGAAGGAATCAATATTTTAAAAGTTTTGTGATGGAATTGAATGCCCCTTGTCCTTATCTATCTGCCAGGTCCCCTCCTTAGAATTCCATGCCACCTTCTACTTGATCTGTTGATGAGGACCAAATTTGCATATCTCATAATTGATAGCTTCATGCCACATATGCTTTAGACAATCATAGGTACATGTTTATCAAAAATTGAACCATATCAAAAAATGAGACACTTAACCATAATCACATTTATGTCTATATTTGTTCCAACTAGAACATAGGTCCACCATAGATCAAAAACCAACCCAATCTATTAGTTTTCACATAGTCACAATATCCATAAAAGTCTGATAGACATTTAATCTTGTTTGATCTTTGTATTAGGCCCAAAAAAACCTATTTTGCCTCTAAACTATGTGAGAGTCGAGAAGCTACTACAAATGAGGATATTCAATCTAGAAGGGTAATGAACACATCAAAAAAGTAATCATGTAATAGGGTCGACAGGTTCTAAATTATTGACTAGAGGTCCTATCTAAACTTTAATAGTGATAGAGCTTTATCTTTGACCATCTTGCCTATATGATTGCATATGTTGTTGACCAAGCTTTATTGATGACATGGTTCTTTGAAACCTTCATTTGCCTAGGTAAAAAATTGATTCGTTGCCCTCCACTAGAAGCTTTTGGATTTACCCTTTGTTTATTGTTTGTTGACTGCCAACTCAGACCTATTAATTTATGCTAAACTATCTTCTCCTTATTGGTCCTCGAGATGTGTTGAATCCTTGACTTTAACTCACACTAATAGATCTAGAAGTATGAATAAACATGCACCATAGCTCTTGCTAATACCCACCATTTGAACTCAAATGGATAATTCATGAGGCCCAAAATTTACATCCACGTGCCAATATTTGACATCATCATGAACATTTTTTCCATCTACATGAATATCTTAGGATTTTTTAACCCCAATAGTTATTTTCCATGGCTTAAATTTGATATTTGTGCACCCATCATTTAACATCCATATGACTATCAATGACGTTTGCATGACCATCACACTTTAAACACCAAATGGTTATTTTTTAGGGCTTTACTTTGATGTTCACATGACTATCTTCTTCTACTTGCTAAACTTTAAAGACTTAAATCTTGAGATAGAGAACTCATTGAGACATGAACTTTGTAGAGGATGATCTTGGCATTAAAGGCTTCATTTACATGTGACTCTTTTGGCTTGAGATGTTTTCTAAGCAAACTTATCAAATGCATGATCAGGCTAGCTTATCCACTTCTGCATGATGTTTTAATGATGGTATGGCTCTTCACAACTTGTGCAAGTCATCTTTTGATCCTTTAAAGCTCTAGAAGTCAGCTCCACTTACACATCTAGGTAGAAGCTTTGTATGTGGGCCAAAATTAGCTAACATTTTGGTGACTCATAGGGAAGCATGCCTATTATGCTTGAGAACCCAGACTAGGTTGCCTTGTCTAGTCTATTGGGCATGGAGTTTCCTCTCTGGTTCAACATATTGACCTAAAGCTAAAACTGGCTATCAACCCTTGGATAAATCCTCTTGAAACAAATAGGGAGCAAAAGGAACAAATGAAATAAAATTCCCAAGGCACTTATTGAAGGGAAACTAAGCTAACAAAGTAAGGACCACTAACCTAATGTGCTAGGACAACACTTGAAGGAAAATAGACAACTAAATATGTACAAAGAACCTAGTTAACTAAGACAAAGTATGATCCACCTAGATCAAAAGGAAAATTCATAGACTTACTTGGTGAATGACATATCATATGCTCCCTTACATGTCTAGTGGTCGAGGAAGCAAATATTTTCTTTGCCAACTCCTTTGGCATACTCATATGTGTAATGGTAGGGGAAATAGCCTCCAATGTAAACATACTCACTTAATAGCTCTTCCTCTTTATCAATATCCAACTGAAATTGGTGTCTTAAAGAATAAACTCTTGTAATGATAATCTTAATAGGAACCTCTATCTTGGAATCAAGCTCCACTCCTTTATAATCTAGTTGACTAGGCTGAGCACCAAATAGACTTGTATTACCTTTTGTAAATGTATCCATGTCTATAGGCTCACCAAGGAGTTGGTAGCCCATTATGAAGATTTGAAATAGGTCCATATCTACAATTAAGTCTTGAGGTGGTAGTATTGAAGGATTTCCCACTCCACGCTCTCTAATTTTTTTGACAAGGATACTCTCTTTGGCTGCAATCAAACCATGGTCCTCTAGGAGAAAAGTATATCCTATGCCCAAAACTTTGAACAAGTCTTCTAACGGGCCTTTTGGTAGATTGGTGACCTCTACTTTCCCCACAATTTCATCAATTTGATCAGCTATCATATCCATTTCAAGATCTTCTACATAAGATGGTAGCTCATCTGAGGAGTTGATAGCCTCAACTTCTTCATTCTCAACAAAAGGTGGTAGTTCTGCTTCCTCCTCCTTGAAGGCAAAAATGTAAGATATCCCCTCTTCTGATGTTACCTAAATTATTTGGGCAACCCCTTCATAGAGGAAGCTCATTAAGTTTAGAACCTTGAATTGCTTGACCTCTTCAAGCTCCTTTGCTTGATCAAATAGACTAGGCATAATAGAATCCTCATGGAAAAGGCTGGGCATCACATAATTTGATTACATAACCCATGAAGGTTTCAAAGTTTGAGATGTGTGGATTATATGAGGAATGGCAGGTCGAGTGGGCAAAGGGACAATTATATATTGGGAAGGTAGGAAGCTTGGGACTTTAAATGAAATAGGTGTAGGATTTGGTAGTATGGATGGATCTTGAGGAATGGAAGGAAATGGTGTAAAACTTGGTAACTTTATGGACTACTTTCAGGGGAAGAAGCCATGAAACTAGGAACTTTCATTGGAGTATATTCCTCTTGATGTACTTGTTCTTGTACTTGCATCACAACCTCCTCTTTGAATTCATCTATTCTTGCATTTTAAAATAATGTAAAATGCTCACCTTTCCACATTGGTGTCCCAATTATGAGCTCTTATTGATTCACCTCTACCTCCTCTCTCTTTTGATTTGCTTCTTAAATGACTTTCCATGAAGGAAAGCCTTTGGGCTTTTGAGGGGAAAGGAGTGGAGGCTGAATAATCTCCTACTTGATATTAACTTTAGCATCTTGGCTTATGTTTGATTGTCCTTCCTTCTTTCTTAATCATTGAATTTGATTCCAAGTCATAAACTTAGGTTCAAAAACCTCTACTTCTACCGTTGATTTTTCTATGGGTGAGAAAGAAGGAGTTTATTTTTGTATTGCCTTTGTAATTGTTATTGAATGTTGGAGATGTTGATTAGCAAACTCAATTTACTTAGCTAATTTAGCCTCAAAATCATGGACTAGATCACTAGAGATCTCTTCTTGTAAACTTTAAGATGTAGGCTCTCATATGGTCTATTGTGAAATATGGAGATTAATCTCCTCAAAGCATATTTGTCTAGCCTTTTGAGGCCTTTTTTGGATAGACTTCCAGGTCAGAAAGTTAGGAAAGGTCTAAATGGAATCCTAAGGGCTATGGTAAACATTGGTTTGTTGATCATAAAGAGGAAAGGGGGGCTCTATGGGAACATACTGATACAAATGATGACCATGGGGTTTCTCATAAACCACCAACCTCTCTTCAATGACTACTATTAGACCACCAATGTCTAAAACATCAGAACTAAACTTTGAGTGGCCTTGTCTTATGAAATATGAACATACCTCTTTAGCTTTCTACAAATTAGCTCTCATTATTTGAATTTCATGCTTGGAAATCTCCTCTTTATAGCCCTTCTTAGAGTTTATGCTTGTCATCTCTTTCTCCTAGCCAATCAGAGTTTTTTTGAAACTTCAGATGGATTGATTTGGGGCTTGATTGTGCTGATCAGGAAGACAACAAGGTTCATGAGGGTCACCATACTATTGGTAAGGCTCTGTACATGGTTGGTGATTATCATCATAAGGCAGATAGAGATCTTGGTAGGGCTGATATGGGTTATGAGGAAGTTATGAGCCATGTGTTTGATAATAAGGATAATAAAAAACTTGATAAGGCTCCTCATAACTTTGATAGATTTCTTGGTAGGGCTGATTAGGCTCATATAGTTCATGAGGATCTTGTTGGAATTGTTCATAAGGAGGTTAATGATAGGGGTATTTAGCATAGTTATTCATATCAATCTCATATGTCAAATGAGATGTAAGAACTGATTAAAATCTTTAAAAAGAAATACCTAGGTTGCTTACAACCAAAAACTTTGATGTGAAGTCACCATTGGTGTTAACTTGTTTACTTTCAAAAGTTTATTAGAGGAAGGACACACCAAAAATATTTCCTCTCTTTTGGATCTTTGTCCCACTGAGCATTCTAAAATTGTTAGTGTCCTATAATTCACCCTAGCTGAGTAAGGAGATTGTTCAAGTCCTCTTACACAAATCTAGTCCAACATGGGAATGACCCTAGGTTGTGGGTCACTGAAACTTGGGTCAAATATATGGAGAAGGCTGACCTCCTTCTGTATCTATCACCTAAACTAGACCTAAATTAACATTTTCTTGGAAAAGGGGAGAGAGGTTAACAACAATCTATGAAAGCATGTAAAATGAGGTGATGCATCAGTAATTTGAACGCTTATACTTTGCACAAGACACATTATAAGACACATTCAAGACCAAAGAAGATCAGTCCCACATAAGTATTTCAGAATAAGGCATTGACCAGCTATCAAACTAGCATGAGAGGGTAGATATCCACTTCCAAGCTAATCAATAAACTATATATTACACTTAAAATGACTTGTGAGGACTACAAAGCACTTAATGAAGGTGAGAAAACTTAGACATAGACAAGGAAAGCATATATTCACTTAACCACAATACATGAATTCATATAACACACCTCAATTCAATTTGAAAAAATGATGGAATTTAATCTTTATTGCATCAAAAGGTGTTACAGTACAAATTTTGGCATAGCCTGAGCAAGCCAAGGCATAAGAGTCTATTTCTCTAAAAAATCTTAGAGATTTTTTGTCTAAAAACTTCTAGATATATCTAAAATGTGGAATAAGATAGAACATATATAGAAAATGGGTATAGGAGAGGGGAAGCTATGATGGATTAGCACCAATTTGAGGCTATTGAGTCACGATCTTATCAAGAAGGAATAAATCTTTTTAACAGTTCTATAATAAAATTGAATGCCCATTGTTGATATCTATCTACCAAGTCCCCTTCTTGGAACTTTATGCCACCTTCTACTTAATCTATTGATGAGGACAAACTTCTCATATCTCAAAACTGATAGCTTCAAGCCACATCTACTTTGGATGGTCATAAGTACTTGTTTATCAAAAATGTGACCATATCAAAAAATTAGACACTTCCCCATAGTCACGTTTATGTTTGTATTTGCTCCAACTAGAACATAGGTCCACCATAGATCGAAAACCAATCCAATCTATCAATTTTCACATAGTCACAATATCCATGAAAGTCTGACAGACATTTAATCTTGTTTGATCTCTATATTAGGCCCAAAAAGACCTATTTTATCTCTAAACCATGTGAAAGCTAAGAAGCTACTGCACATAAGTATCTTTCACCTGGAAGATCAATGAACACATCAATGGAGTAATCCTATAATAGGGTCAATAGGTTCTAAATTATCGACTAGAGGTCCTAACTAAACTTTAATGGTGATATAGCTTTATCCTTGACCATCTTTCTTGTATGACTGCATCTATTATTGACCGAGCTCTAATGGTGATATGGCTATTTGAAACCTTCATTCACCTAGGTCAAAAATTAGTTCATCAACCTCCATTGTAAGCTTATGGATTTTCCATTTGTTTATTAGTTGTTGATTTCCAATTCAGACCTATTGATTTATGCCAAACTATCTTCTCCTTATTGGTCCCCAGGATATATTGATCCTTGACTTTAACTCGCACCGTTAGATCTAGATGTATGAATAAACATGCATCATAAATCTTGTTGAGACCCACCATTTAAACTCAAATTACTAATTAATGAGGCCAAAAATTGACGTTTGCATGCCTGTATTTGATATTTGTGTGAATGTCTTTGATAACTGCACAAATATTTTAGGATTTTTGAACCCCAATGATTATTTGTCATGGCTTAAATTTGATGTCTATGTACCCATAATTTGACATCCATGTGACCTTAGATGATGTTTGCATGATCATCACACTTTTAATACCAAATGGTTATTTGTCAGCGCTTTACTATAGTGTATGCATGATTGTCTCCATATGTTTGTTAAACTTTAAATAATTATATCTTGAGATAGAGAAATCATCAAGACATGAAATTTGTAGGGGATGATCTTGGCATTAAGGGAATCATTTCCATGTGACTCTTTTAGCCTTAAATTCTTTCTAAGAAAACTTATTAAGTTCATGATTAAGTTATCATGTCTACTTCTGCATGATGTCTTGATGATGGTCTAGCTCTTCATATCTTGTGCAAGTCATCTTTTGATCCTTCAAATATTTATAAATATGCTCCACTTACCCATCCAAGTAGAATTTTTGTATGTGGGCAAAAATTGGCCAACAAGAATGATGAAGGGTGTCTTTTTGATATCATGGGTGTGAAATTCTAGATTGATTTTGAATTAATAGAGTTAGCTGAGGTAGATAATTATCTAGTATTACTTGACAAACCTCTGTGTTATGCCAACAATATGAATGTGCGATTAAAAAAGTGGTATATGATTTTTGAGGATGGAAATCAGTACATAGTTATACCTCTTACAAATTAACATGGTCTTCCTTATGTTGAAATCATTGATCCTGACAAAAAAAACTAGTAACATCTACAACATCACAATATAAGGCATGAAAAACCTAAAGCTAAAGGATGATGGGACCTTCAATTGGGGTGAGGCACACTCCATTTAAGAGACTAATAGTGTTACATGTCATAAATGGGTGTAAGAATCCTATGAGGTGTTTGGTCAAAAGTGTGGTACAATGAAATTCAAATGAATGTTGTTAACCACGCAAGGGGGCCCACATGACAAAGTTAAAGCTAAAATAATAGCTAATAGTATGGATTCCATGAGTTGCACCAAAAAGGAATCGAGTAATCTAATTAATAAAAGGCAAGCTCGTTTCACTACCAAAGTATGAGGGATCAAAAAAAATGTTGTAACATTATGTAAAGTCTAAAAATTCCCATCTCAAAGGAGGAATGGCTAAGTACTCTTGTGTCCATCTTAAGTAACACAATTACATGATGGTGAGAAACCCACAATCTAAAATTATTCATGTGGGCTATGGTAAAGAAAGATATTCTCCTAAGGTTTAAACTCAATAATCTCAATTGTGGGCTACCAACTACTAGGGAGATACAGACCTTAAAAAGCATGATCAAGGTTATGAAGAGGTTTGGACGAATGGAATCATACATCAGCGTCTAAATGGTTTATGGGTCCATATGTTTAATCATACTTTTAAGTCTTGAATTCATGCATGGTACATTATAACACAGACATGTTAGGACTGAGCAAGAAAGTTTGAAGGTCAAATTTATCCATACTTTTTCATTCTCCTTGTCAAAGCTATAACTTTATAAGCCTTTGCAGCTATTATGTCGTGCAATTTTAGTTGATGATGTAATAGTGGAATTTCATGTACAAATAACACATAGTGAGAAAGGACTACACTTGTCAAATTTATTTGAGGATCACATTGTGAATAATGATTTTAGTGAAGATGATGAAGAGGTTTGGATGTTGCATAATTAGCAATGTAAGACTAATAAAGAAAAGATGGTGCGTTGAGTTGATGAGATGCCCTTTAAAGATACACCATCTCACCTAAAGCCTAAGAGATTTTATGGACAATGTGAGGTAGTGGATATAAATTATGACAATCACAAGTACTATAGAAAGCCACTTAAAACAACCAAAGTTAACATTGGTACCAAGGAAGAGCAAAAAATTACCATCATGCTTGACTATTTGTCTGATACAAAGTTGGCTAGCATTTTTGAATTATTAGGTAAATACCAAGACATTTTTATCCATATCTATAATAAGTTGAAAGGTGTACACCAATAAATTTGGAAAATGAAAATCAATTTAGATGCAGATACAAAACCTGTTAACAAAAGACCATATCACATGAATCCCAACTTGTGAGAGAAACTAAATGAAGAAATAGATAACATGCTAGCTACTAGGGTCACCTACACAATTGAGGAATCTGAGTGGGTAAGCCCCATGGTGATTAATATCAAAAAAATGAGCACATTAGGATTTGTGATTATCTTTGGTTGCTTAATGTTGCATGTGTCACTGACCCATTCCCTATTCCATTCATTTAGGAAATTATAGAACTCATGGGATGTGAGATCTACAACTTCATCGATGGATTCTCAGGATATCATTAGGTTTACATTAAAGAGAAGGATAATCCTAAGGTCATGTTTATAACTTAATGTGTTTTATTTGCATATAATGTAGTACATTTTGGGCTAATAAACACACCAATTGAATTCTCGTACATTATCATGATTAAATTCAAGGATTTCATTCATCACTTCCTCCAAGTCTACCTAAATGATTAGATAGTTATGGGTTCATGAAGGATCACCATGCCAACTTACATCTCATGTTTCAAAAAATTTGATAGTTATAAATTTCCATGAACCTAAATAAGTGTGTTTTTGCAACAACTTTTGAAACCTTGCTCAGCGATGTAATTTGCAAGGAAGAAATCTTGTTGGATCTATTCAAAGTAGAAAACATTCAACAAATAAAAGCACCTAATACTCAAAGTGATGTATGTGTGTGTTTTTATGGCATATGGGCTACTACCATAATTTTATTAGGAACTATGTAAAGATCATAGTGCCACTCAAAGAGTTACTATGTAAGGATGGAATTTTCATATGGATGGACATACAACAATAAGGACTTGATGCTTCGAAGGAAAATTTATCAAGCAAACCAATTTTCAATTTACCAAAATGGAACACTCCATCCCATGTTCATATTGATGCATTAGAACCATCATCAATGCTTTTCTAGCACAATAAGAGGATAATAAGGTCGATCATACTATCTAATTTACTAGTCATAATATTAATCTGACAATACATTATTATACCATGACTAATCACAAAATACTTGTAATGGTCTACGCACTACAAAATTTATGACTGTAACTCCTCACTACACCATTTACATCTTTCACAAATCATGACACACTAAGTTATTTGGTGAATAAACTGGTTCTACACATGCCTGTACGTAGGTGAATAATGCTCTTTTAAGAATCCTAGTTTTCTATAGTGGTTGAACATGGAAATCATAATTACATACCATATCATTTATCATGAATTAAAATCAAGGAATAAGCTACCAATGTTGAGGATGGCATTCCTGATGCGTATTTATATCAAGAGCAATACATTCATGAGGATTTAATCAAGATCTTTTATTTTATCAATTAAGGTATTGATCTTAGAGACATGAGTACTAAGGAAAAGAAACAACTAATGATCCATGTTGCCCCTACTAGTTCACTAGCAGATAACTTTCCAAGATAGGACATGATGAGATCTTCTAGAGATGCATAATAGAGCACAAGCCCTCGATAGTTTTATGCAAATGGCATGAAGGGATTGTAGGTGGTCATTATGAAAGTAAGGTTGTTGAGTGAAAATTTTAGTTTTTTGGTCTCTAGTGGCATACTTTATTTAATAATGTGAAATAATATTAATAAAAGTATGATGTTTACTAGTGCACCAATAAACCCTATTAAAGAGATGAAATGCCCTTTATTTTTGTTATAGCACATGAATCATTCGAGAAGTGGAAATTGATTTTGGTGGGCCAACCTCCCTATTGTCTGATTAATGGGTGCAAGGTACATTATATTTTTTACAAATTATATTACAAGATGGATCAAGGTAGTGCCAACAAGTAATTGCATAGTAGATACAATAACACAATTTTTATGGGAAACTATTATTAACATATATGGATGTCTTCTTAGCCTGACTAGTGATCGGGTTACACATTTTATGAATGTGACCATACACATTTTGTTGGATGAATTCATAGTGGTGCATCATAATAATAACCCTTACCCCCCTCAAGTAAATGGAACCTTGGAGGCATCCAACAAAATATTGGGAATAACTTTGACAATGATTTATGATGTAGGATGCAAATATTGGGATGATTGTGTCTTTATTATTTTGTGGGCCTATTGGATAACATGTATAAGCATCTAAAAAAGTTCGTGACATTTCAAATCGTGTTTGCATAAGAATTTGTTATACTAATGGAGTTTTTGGTGCCTTCCCTATGAATGGTGCATATTGGTCAGGTGGATGATTAAGAGTCATTTGATGAGTGACTAATTGAACTCATGAAATTGGACAAGAAATGTGTTATGGCTCATTAGAGTCAAAGTATTGAGAAGGCCAGATAGAAAGTTCGGCATGATAAACATGTCAAATGAAAAAAAAATGCAAGTCTACCTTTTCTTTAATATCACTCCAATATTACTAAGCATCCAATCAAACTCCAAATTCATTGGATGGGTCCTTGTGTTATCACTAAAATTTTGGAGACATGTGTTTACAAATTTTAGAAGTTAGATGGGGAACTACTTCCTAGAAATTTCAATGGGAATAGATTCAAGCCCTACTTGATGTAGTTTTCCCATGAATTACTCCATGATAAGGCTTTTTGCCATAATTGTAGTTTTTTATTATTCTTATTTTGTTTTAGTTTAGGTTTCTTTTAGTTAATAAGGACATATTATTATGTACCTTTAGAGTTAGTAATAACGTTCACAACCTTATAAGATTAGTCAGGTGAATCAAGGGAGTGATCTCTTTGGGATATTTAGGCTAGACATCTATGTATTTCTTAGGAGTGTTGTGTGTCACTTATGTATTATTTCATTCTCTTATTTTAGATAATCTAAGTTGTTTGTTTACATGTCAAGATGTATGAGACTTATTCTTCTATATTATTTCATGAGCTAATGAAAATACATGATTTTATTTTACGTATAGTTATTCCTTAAACTTATAGGTGGAAATACTAGTCTCAACAAGTTTGTACCAAACTGTGCATATTTTTGTACCCTGCACTGGATGACCATGCACAAATTTTAGTGTGGGGTGGAGGAAGGCTCAAATCAGATAATGATATGTGGACACACTTGAGGAAATTTGACCAAGTATCTAGATTTTCAAGGTGAGGAACACAAAAGGAAAAAGGATAGTGTTGCACGTAAGAATACAAAAAAAGGGAAGAAGGCATATGTCATGCCTATATTGGATCATGCAAGGTGACATCACCAATAACTTTTATACCAATAATGGGTGCACATGCTATTATGCATTTATAATAAATGTGATCATGTGGAAGTGACACTAATGACTACTTAACAATACCGCTTATACTATTAGAGAAATTTAATTATTGATAGGTGTTATAAATTAATCTTTACAAGTCATTTTCAAAGTTGACACTTTCAAAAGTATTTGAGACCCCACACATCACAGAGTTAGTAGAGAAACCTGAGTAAGTGAATTCAAGCAAAGTTTAGAAAATATTATCGTACCTTGAGCCCAAAATTTAGAAATATAAATATTGTGAATCATTTGAAAGAAAAAATTAATCAGAAGAAATGAGGAAAATGTGGATTCGATCAAAGTTACAAGTCATAGGAAGAAAAAATCTCAATTAAAAGTGATCTAAAAGTTAGAGCTGATTCAAAAAATTGGGATTAGGGTGAGTGGAATTTTCACATCAATATAGAATTAGGGGCTTCAAAAACATTAATCAGCCAAGGGTTTGACAAAGGGGATTCATAACCATTATGCTAAAGAAAAGCAAAGCCAAGGGGGCCTATGGGTCAAAAGTGGATAGTCATCACACGTGAAAAAGAGTAACAAGCCCACCTGGGACCAACTCAACACCCATTAATCAACTAACCCTTGAAAAACTAAAAGGAAGAGTCAAAGCAATATCAAAGGAGATTACATAAATGTAATATTTAAAAACTTGTCTATGCAGGGAGATTTGGGAAGCAAAGGTCGCACAATGTAAGGTTTAAAATTAAAACCATTAAGGGATGGGGGATGAAACTAACTTAAAGAATGATTACATAGTAAAAAATTGGATAGGTGGTTTTTGACAACACTATTTTGTTTTATGCAAGTGTCAAGTTGACATTGGAGAAAATTAGGTTGTTACAGCTATTCAAGATACCTTATTTTAGTAAAGTAAGAACTTGGTGTGGTTTTTTGTGTCCTATGTTCATAAGGAATATTCTCCTTCATGAGGTGCAAGATGAAGCTCTCCACTAGGCACATACGTAAGTCAACAAGATTGTCATGGTTCAGAGTGGATACCAAGGTTACTATGGATAACATTCTAGAAGTAGAAAGGGTGGTGTAATTGTTAAAATATAAAAAAATAGAAGTTCACCTTTACTACTAAGAACATCGAAGACCACACTACTCAAGTTACTACATGATTAATTAGTACCAAGTTAGGAGGAGTTGGAAGGTGAAACAACATTAACAAGCAATTCTTGTACATCACTCATAAAATAGGTGTAGGTGGAGTATATTTCAATATTTCAAAATTGGTTATTGATTCAATCATAAGAGCACAAAAAATTCCCATTACTCTAGTGAGATTTTTAGATGGGGCATAATACTAATTTTTATAGTGTTAGATGCAATCAAGATCTCTGATGGCTATGACAATAATACTTGGTTTTTCCCCTTAGGAGATAACTCACTGCCAAAAAGGTAACATAATCATTTGTCCCTTAGGAAATATAATAAAATTACACGTTTAAAATGGATAGATGGTTGGATAATGTGATTGCTACATTTAGATAAAAATGGCAAATCACAAGGGTACTACGAGAAGCTTACAGAGGATACAAAGAGTTTACAATCATGCAACATTATTCCATTACAAAAATTAGACTTAAAAATGACAACATGTTTGGATGTCTCAAGTTATCGAGTGGGTTCTCTATGTGATATTTTTTAAATATTGTTAATAGAGTCCTAGATGTATTGAAGATCAAAGGTAATATTGCATAGATTAATAGGGATATGTTACTTCTAGGAAAAAATTGTGTTTAACCTGGGAACATAGTCATTAAGAATGAGACTGAGTCTGATGATGAATCCACCATTATTGATCCCTAAATAATGGAATCATTAGATTGATATATAAGTAAAATATATTATGAATTAAACCCAATAAGAAGAATAAAAATGATACACAAGAGAAAATGGAGCAAGTTGTGCAGGTAGACACATATTCAGGAGTTTCTAAAGGCAAATAAAAATAGGGAGTGAAAATATCATCTAGTGAAATGGTAAAAGGGGTAAAGAAGAGGAAAAATATAATGTTAGAATCCATTAAATAAGAATCTAAGTGCATAGACTTGGATGAGGAAAATAGTGTGCCACTTTCTAAAATATAAATTGTACATACACTTACAAAGGCCATCCCCTTAATAGGCAACTCTATTTCCCCAACCTATGTTTCCTCCCAAGTTTACCTCACCAATTCCATCTCCATCTAAGCAACTTTCACGTCCAATCTCACCTTAAAAGGAGGATATGCTAATTTGCATCCAAGCTAAATATTTTCATGCCTCCATTAGTCCAAAATAACCTTAAGATAGAAAAATAAATACAACTTGAGCACAACCCCTCATAATATGTTGCACATAAAGGAGTTAGAGAGAAAGCCACTACGGTTAATATAATAAATGCACAAACCATTGAGGAAGCATTGGATGTAAGAGTTAAGGCTGAATTAGAAGTACACACTGAAATGGACACACCATTTTCTCAACCATAAGACACTAACATATAAAATTAAATGGATGACGACAAAGCGATAACAAATCTATAATAGGTAGTCTTTGACATTGAAACATCAAATGAAGGACTCAAGGGAAGTGTGGAGAAAAATAATGAGCTAGAAGGCACACCCTCTACTTACAAATAAGAAAAAGATTAGCCCCTAAGTAAAGAGAGCTCTGATGATGAAGACTTGGTTATCAAATAAAGGATATAGAGAGATGTAGAAGACAAGGACCACTATTTATGGAACATAATGAGTGGAGAGAGATCAACCACTCAAACCTAGAGGTATATGTCATTTTTGTTTGACACGCAATTGGATTATCCTGTGTTCAAAGTCATTATTGGATCCATCTAAGAATGAGATGTATAACTACCAAAGATGAGCACGAAATAGTATATGTTCATACAACCAAGCTTGATTGATGAGGTTGAAGCTGGGAATGCACTGATAAAAGTGGTTATTGAGGTAACTCATCATAATATCATGAGTAGTTCCACCATTAGAAGTAAAAAACACACTTTAACAACTTTTAAGAAAAAACACATGCAAGCAGAGCATAAAATGTCCATAATGGAACTAAAAATCCAAAGGCTCTATTAGTGCATCATCAAATATGACCCATGCTTAATGGATGTGACTAGTTTAGGAGTAAAATATATTAAAAAATTAATCCTCATGGTGGATCGACTATAGAAGAAAGGAAAGAGCATAGAAAAAAGTGAGCTAGACAATAAAAAAATGCAAAATTTGAGTTCTTCCAGCACCTACAAGGATACAAGCAGTTGTTAAGTAATCTTGTTATCATAGTCATAAGAGCTAGGAAAGTATTCCTTAATTTTGAGTGCTAGACTTTAATAATTAGCATGCACTTGTTTATGTAACAATAAAATCAATAGGAATTAGCAATGTAAATGTAACGAAAGAAGGATAAATCTTAGTGAACACAACTCCTCCAAGAAATTGAAGGGTTGGGGAGGCATATAAGGGAAAAGAAAAAAGGGCTAGAAGAAAATTTCAAAAATCTAGAGCAACAAACAATAGATGAAGAAAGCACATTGAAGGAATTAGTTAAGGAAAATACTTAGAAAATATATTCCATTAAATTGAAGGCCATAGATCTACAAGGGAAACCTCTTGTAATAAAGAGATTAACAATAGAAGTAGTGACTATAGAAGAATCAATCCAAGTTGGTCTTGCAAGATGGAAATTTTTTGAAGAGGAAGTGAAAAGGGATGGAATTAGGTTTTTGGTAATCATATAAGTGATTTGAGGGTTAACCTGAGGGTGGACAACTAGTTTAGTGTGGGGTGATATTACCCCCCAATTTTGACAAGTATAGCCACATGCCCATTTATAAAAGAAGGTAGCAAACATGTGCCCCATGTGTATTTTGAGGAAGAACATGAAACTAAAGAGCAAAGAAGACAATTTTATTTAGGCATAATACAATTGTAGAGAAGTGATATGCGAAGAGGAGGTGACATTGTCATACCTAAAGACTTGGGAGCATTCAATTGAATATTAACCAAGTCATGATTTATGCCTTGAATGGCATATTAGTCGATGTAGAATAGGGAACACCATGATCAAGTAAAATATCATGCAAATTATGGAGCACAAAAAAGGAAATGCAAGTGAAACTAGAGTGATTATACAGGAGGAACTATTCAGACATAAATTTGAGTGTATCTAGTCTGTCATGACACGAATCTAATAAATAGTTCATTTTAGGACATTAGTTAAAAAATTCATTGAGGTTGTTAAATATAAAAAACTCTTAAGCATCTTCAGGACTGCATATTAATGAAATTTAGTAGAATAGATGGTGCTTGAGTAATATAAAATCCCATATTATTTCAATAGAATGAGATAGATAAAAGAGCTAATACTATTATGTTGTTAAAGTATTAAAAGTGATTAGGTAATAATTTATTAGACCTACTTATGTTGGTTGTAAAAAATGGAAAAGAACTAAGAGTTGAGATGCAATCATGCACAAATTCATGAAGAATGCAAGTTAGATATTAAACATATAACTTCTTTTATATATGTATTGATAAGTATTAGTCAAGGTTTTGTTTCAATATTTGTGTGTTAATGTGTTACTTCATTATGAGGTTAAGTGATGTTTATTCATTAACTCTCTTCTCCAAATGTTAATCGATGATCCCATCAATGGGAGGACCATGGGAAGTGCCTATATCAAATAGCGTAAAGGTTACCTATCATAAGCAAAAGGTACTAGATGTAGGCATATCAGAATCTGACAAGGAGTCAAGTGTTGTTTGCTAATTAATGTTATCACATAGGTTTTGCACTCATTATTTGATGTAAAATAGCTCATTGTGTACTACCTAATGATATAATGGGAAAACCTCCAAGCTGTGGAACTTTATCAAATTGAGGTTAACATCTGGAGAAGGCCAATTTCTTTCACTAAATCTGATGCAACTAATAAGATACCAGTTCTATATAAATTTAGCTCGTTTTCAGTGTTCTTTCTCCTAAACTAGATTTTGATTGGGAAAAGAGTTAAGAATGAAATTTTGTAAAACTAAAATGGTGATTGCACCAAATATTTTAGTGGGTATTTTGATCCATAAACACCACTGAAAAACTCAAAATGAAGTTTTAAACGTACGGATTCTAAATTTCTCAAAATAAACAAATTCTTGAAAATACTTAAAAGAACTTGCAAATTGTTCACCAAGTGCAACTGCAAACCAATTTGTTAGTGTAATAATTTTACACGCTATTTGTAACCACAATTGACAGTTACAATAAAATGCCCAAAAATGAATAAGGGTCTTAGAGAATGTGCAAATATCATGCATGGCTACAAATAGTTTGTATAATTAGTACAATTACAAATGGTGCCCATAAAGGGTCTTATAAGCCTCTATTTGCTCAATATAAAAGACAACATATAAACTGCAATGCAAATTTCTCAAAATAGACATACTTCTCATGTCCATATAAACTGCATATACTATTGTTAAGGTTAAAAAATGAAGTTTCAAAATCCCAAACATGAGAAAATATTCGAAGTATGTTTAACCTGTCCCTTGGTTGTTCTCTACGGGCCACTCCAATAAACCATATCAACATTCAAAGAATGGGTAATGTCCTTTATCATCACATAACAAGGATACCAAAACATGAATGCATTATAAATCCACTAATCATGACAACATGAATGTCAAAAATTGTTTACCAACCCTCTGATGCAACTGATAAGATACCAGTTCTATATAAATTTAGCTCGTTTTCAGTGTTCTTTCTCCTAAACTAGATTTTGATTGTGAAAAGAGTTAAGAATGAAATTTTTTAAAGCTAAAATGGTGAATGCACCAAATATTTTAGTGGGTCTTAATGCTTGCTTGATAAACAAAATAGAACAAGAAATCAATTGTTTATTCACTAAATCTGATGCAACTGATAAGATACCAGTTCTATATAAATTTAGCTCATTTTCAATGTTCTTTCTCCTAAACTAGATTTTGATTGTGAAAAGAGTTAAGAATGAAATTTTGTAAGACTAAAATGGTGATTGCACCAAATATTTTAGTGGGTCTTAATGCTTGCTTGATAAACAAAATAGAACAAGAAATCAATTGAAATTCATTTGAGCACAGACTCATGCAAATGAGAAATCAAAGGCAATATTTGTTATTTTCATAAAAGGAACAAGATTTTCTTATTTCATCAAACAATATTTTAGAAGGGTAAAACACCACAAAATAATTTCTTATGACTAAAAATAAGAACTGTAATATCCACAAATACTCAAATAACTTTGCATACACAAGGATCTCTCAGAATAGAAAGGCAATATTCAATTTATTTTCATTCTCAAGGTTATAGCTTGGAGACAATACATTCAAAATACAGAAATATATCCCTTAACAACAAAAAGATAGATTGGGCAATGGGGCCTACCCATCTTTATTTAAAAATATCCCATAAATGAGATGCAGATATCAGAAATTCAATGCCCAATAGGAGAAACCATGCAGATCTAAAATCTTCTTGCAAAAAGAGGTGATGTCTTCTATTTCTAGCCTCTTTGACTTATAGGATAGTTTGTAAAATAACATGCAAGAGTTGGGCATGATATTTTACATGGAATGACATGGATAGAATTGGAATATCTTCATGCAACGTTTGGGTCTCTCATTTAGCTGGAAATAGCTTCTCATGAAAATGGATGGTGCCCAAAATAAAACTTGACTTTCAAAAAGATAACTTTGAAAAGTAACTTTTACGAAACCCTAACTTGGAATTTACAAGTGAGACTTTTACAAATTGTAAGTTACATCACCTTGTCAAAATAGAATTTGCAATTTTCAATACATGCTTTTACACTTTTAACAATCATAACTTGTCAAAATAGAAAGTGTAATTTGCAATTATGCTTTTTACAACTTTCACCTTGTCAAAAATATAAAGTGTAAAATACATTTATCTCTTTCACAAAAGATCTATAAAAGATAGCTACAATTTTACAATATACAACTTTTTAATGTCTTTGCAAATGAAATTACAAATCATGAAAATGTTTCCACAAAAAAGACTAATCAATTTGCAAAGCTTCCTTTGCTTTCTTGTCATTCTCAGCATGCAACTTCTAGACATATGCATCAAATGCTTTGAAAATTTCCTATATTCATTCTTCATCTGGCCCAAAGGACTAAAGGTTGGAGGTTCCACAATCTGCTTGAATGCCAAATAATTCCTTTCTAAAAGTCTTAATTCCCTGCATTTCCATTCTCATCTTATCTAATGCATTCTCATACCTAATAAATCTGTGGATATAACTCAAAGTGAAAATTATAGTCTTTGCAAATTCTTTTTCAACCACTTCCTTGAACTTATTATAGACTTTCTCTACTTGAAAGAGGTTATCTACATCATCTGATGATTGGCATGACATCATACTCAAAATTCCCTCAATATCATACAACATGTAAATAACCCTGTCATGTGCTACCTTGGCCTTGTGAGTGGATTTCATGAGTATCCTTATCCAAAATTGAGATACTCTAAGTAATTTCTCATGCTTGACATCATTCTTTAGTATCTTCTTGACAGTGAGGATATTTTTATCAATTAAACCCACAACTATCAATTTGGGATAATATAAATTCAAGGTTTGAATTTCTCCTTCATATTTATTGACTTGTTCTCTCAGGATATTCTTTCTCTCTCTGATTGTTTCATATTGGTCCAACATTACAACAATAACCTTATATCCCTTAGAAATAATCTCTTCTAACCATTCTTTGGTAGCCCTTCCCCTATGAGCAATCTCTTGAACCACATCAATTTTGGCTTGAATCAAAATTTGATTGACTGGCTATATTGACTATGGTTGTTTCGATGATCCACTGGGCTCTATGAATTGGTTCAGTGTAGCAATAAGTTGATCCACTTTATTATTCAATTCATCTTTGGTGGTCTTATTGTCATCTATTCACTTTAAGAAGGAGTTGATGTCAGATTGCACATCATGTTTTAGCCCCCCTCTTATCGGTCATCTAAGGTAGACCCTTGAAATTTGATAATCTCCCACTATAAGATTTTCCTTTGATTTATCTGATGGGGGTGCTGCAATCTCAACAAATCTCTCTCTTTTATCATCATTGATAATTATGGAGAAGGTCAGAGGAGTAGACTTGGACCTCTTCTTGACCTCTGGTAGGCCAAAGTCTAGTGTGCTAAGGGAATCATTTCTTTTTTCTTCTTTCCCACTGATTGTGCTAGCAAGCTAGGGATAACATTTGGTTGTTTGGATATTATCACCAAAGAATCAACAATTGATGCTACTACACTAGTGGGTATTGTAATAATTGTAGACTCCTGGATAGATGTTACCATTGGTTACTCAAGAGGTGCCTGTGAAATATCACTAAAATCAGTGGGTTACAAATCTATATTTTCATTAAGAACCTATGTTACTCCAACCTCAATTGAAGGCATTGTATAAATAGTGAAAGTAGATGATCGGGGGTGTAGAAGATGGAATATACATAATTTTTTAAAATTTGGGAACATGTGGGATGTTGGAAGCCAAAGCATTGAATCAATCAATCAAATGTGTGGGACCACTCGGGGTTGATGATGTAAGGAAAGTGAGTGGGGATGAAATTGAAACGATATTTATCCCAAGATTTGGGATGGCTTGCGAGATTGAAGTTAGGATGACTAAGTCTGTGGCTTTGTACTGGTGAGTGGTGCTATAAATTAATGGGAATGTAATGGAAGGAATTATGAATAGAATGGAAAGAAGGAGTGGAATGAAAGGAGAAGGTGAAATTAGAGAAGGGAAAGTGGAGTGGAGACTTGAGAATCCACTGATGGGGGCCCCTGAGTGTCCACTTGAATTGATTGTATTAGTTACACTTAGCTTATTATGGTAATCAATATGGTAGGAATGATATGTGGCGTGGAAACTGCAGATGCAAGGGATGTGGAAATAGGAGGTTGAATAGAAACTTGAGATGTTGGAGAAGTGGAGACAAGAGGTGGAGGTGTTGGAACCTTTGGAACAATATAGATAGGAGGAGGGTGAACAATGGAAATTAGGGTTGTAACTATTATGGACATGGGGATTAAAGTTGTAAAAGCTTATATTATTTTTGTGTCTTCTGACGAGATGTTAATTGGTTGTTTTGCAGCTACCACATCCTTTCTTGATGCCCCTTTTTAGCTTTAGTCTTCTTCTTCTTCTTCTTCTCTAGCTCCTATGATGGTTTGCCTATTGTTCCATTTGGACCCTCTATTGATGGAGAAATACCTTCTACTTTAAGCTTCAAGATCTTCTCTCTAACTCCTATTGTTTCTCTTGTTACTTGTACTGCCTTACTCCTCAACCAGTTTATTATTCTATTGATTACACCTATTGTTCTATCAGATAGAGAAAAGGATTCTAGAGTCAACCACCTTAATGGTGGAAGGGGTTGTGTGATGATCTTTTGGTAATAAATTAGGTCCACATTGGACTAATCATCCACTAAGTCATTAGGGACTAGTGCAAATCATAATCCTTAATCTATTATAGGGTCATTATAGAATGATCCCTCATTCTGACCTTCTCCTCATCTCATAGTCCTCCCAATAATCTTCATAATGTATAACATGAGTGTATGTTAAAAGTGCCAATATGCTAGTGATCTTCAATAAACATAAAAAAATGGCCTAGACTCCAAAGTCTTTAAGTTCATTTGGCATATTTTAGCTTCATTAGATTTGGCTTTAAAGAGGGAGGAGCACATGTATCTACCAATACTAATTAGGAAGTGAATTCCCACTTTATGCCTGTTGGAAATGGGCTTCTGGGTCTCAACAAGTTGCCTGACCAGCTCTATCAATGCCCACATATCACTAACATATCAGGGAAGTGTGTAGAGGTAGCCACTGAATCTGGCTACTCTGATATGAGAAAAGGTGGGGAATTGAATGAAATATGAGCCCCATTTAGAAATATTTGCAACTATTGCTGGTGAGAATCTTGTTATCCCTAGTTCTTTGTCAAACATGATAATAATGCAATAGATGAAAGCATCATTGACTCTTTTGAACTATTGTCTAATAGCCTCCAATGTGAGGTCAGGATAGTAGTTGTATACTCTATTTATTTATTCAAGGAAAGTGTTGAGGCTTGGGAAAGATCTCCCTTTAGCCAAGATATACACCAAGTAAGAAGTCATGAAAAACTGGCCAGTTGTTTACACCCCTATAAATTGCTCGTGGAGGGAATCACTTATAAGCTGAGCCCAATGAATGTATTGGAGATTTTATTGGATGACCTCGATGTATTGTTACATCCACTCATGAAAACTCTTAGCATCAGGATTTCTAGTGATTATTTACAATACTATGATAATATATCCCACTTCATCAATGAAATCAACCCTATACAAGTTCTTTGGTAATCTGGTGGAGGTAGCCGTGGTGAAATTGAGCCCACTATTTGTTAATCATCTTCTAACATCCATCTCGATTATCTTCAAAGAATTATGTAGATGTTTGTAGAGTTATGTCAAGATAACTATCAAATTTTAGGATTGCAAATACTGAGTCAATAAAGTCAGTGTCTAAATTCAAAATGCTTTCCCCTTTATCATTTAAGACTTCTCTTCCATTAGGATCATAGTGTTGGGCTAGTTTGAGCAACAACTCGGGGCTTTGGACTGACAATGGAAATGATGCAGATTAGGGCAAGCCAAAGTCATAAATACTCTAGATCCAATCATTCTTGAACTCTGCACCTATTCAGGTCTAGAAGTCCCTTAGGTCAATGTGACTTAAAACAGTGTTTGTTATCTCTATTGTATTAGACTCTAAGCTAAGAGTCACTCCAAGGCCTTTTGATTTGAACTTCATTTTCTTTGGAGCCATGAAATCTAGAGTTAATGCTTTTGATAAACCAACTATGAGAGCTAGCAGAGTTTGCAAGTGCTTAAGAGAAGTGTGATCTCTAGCAGAAATAGAAGGTTTTCTGAGTAGGTAAAAGTTCTAATAGAACTAACAAGTGTTTGGAGCAGGTGACAACTCCATGTAGCTAGGAAGTGTTTTGAGCAAGATGGATCTCTGATGGAAAAGGAAGGTGTCTAAAGTAATGTGGATTCCCATGGGGATGGGAAGTGTTTAAAGTAGGTCCATTGTTTGTGAAGACTTAGAAACTTGAGGGGATCTTAGGTGTTTGGAACAATGGTAAAACCCACAGGGATAGAAGGTGTTCTAGATAGGTCCAATGTTCGTAGGTACCTCAAAGGATTTTTGGGGAATATTCACTAGTTTTAAAGTGGAATATAATTAGTAATATTCACCTGGTTCATGGCAATGTCCTAGATTTGAATTCGAATCCTCAAAGGAAAAACTAGGTTTAAGTGATGAATATTATAGAAATAAACCATATAAAGCCCTAGAAAAACACTAGACCTCAATTTCGGAGAAATGCATGAACTTACAAATAATGTTTTTTACCAATGTCTAAACAACAAAGACACCCTAAAATGATGCCACAAAACAAGAAATGGTAACCCTAAAAAAGAACTTGAAAACTTCTAATAGGAAATGGAAATAATCTTTAGAAAAGTCTCAATTTATAGGATAAATTATGAAAAACACAAGGGGAATACCATAAATAGAAGATAAATGATGTGGAAGTCATTTTTTAAGTCATGGATTGAACTTATATGTACTTGTTTGGTACGTGGATCAAGGGTTGAATGCATGGCAAATGTCGTCAGAGCTCAAAAAACTTGTTTAGTGATTTCAACAATGAATTAAAAAAATCACTAATTCATATGTTTAAATAGAAAACCCCTACAATTAATGCTCTCTAATGGTAGTTGGTGGTGGAACTAGGAGATGCTTGGAGAAAGTCCCATGTCCACTACGTTAAATGAATTGAAAGGTGGGAGGTGGAGCCTGTGATGCAACTTACAATTTTTTCAAATTTCAAATTGCTCCTGGAGTTTTGGATCCCATGGGAAGGGGTGTTTGGGTTTTGTGGGATTTGAAGGTCATCATGCAATTTGTAATTTTATAAATTGTAAATTGCATGTCGAGTTCCATATTTTGCTAGTTTGAAGGTTCACGAGATCTAGAGCCCAGCATGCAAATTACAATTTTACAAATTGTAAATTATGTGTTGAATTTTTTATTCTACCAGTTTGAAGGTTTGCGGGATCTAGAGCTTGGCATGTAAATTGCAATTTTGTAAATAAAAAATTGCATGCAGAGTTTTTGATTCTATCGGTTTGAATTCTACTTATATTGTAGGATTCGGAGTCTACGAGGCAACTTGCAAATTGCAAATTGCATCCAGAGTTTTAGATTCCATAATACAAGGGGAAAAATGGGTTTTTGGTGTTTTCAAGGGATTTTCTAAAAAACAAAGGGGGTCTCCTTTAGGGTTTTATATGTTGTGATATTTTTAGGACAAAAATATCAAAAAATTTGGTGACCTCTGCATGGTGATTACCTGTTAATTAGTCTTTATCTAGTATCCTTTAAAAACGTTGGGCATGGAGTCAATTTGGCTTGACAAACTTTAACCTAGTGAAGAATAACCTAGGATTTTCTTAACAAAATAAGGGAAAACCACACAACTAAGAACACAAAACTCCTAATGAGTTGACATGTGCAAAAACACTTAATTAAAAACACAACTAACCCTACTATGTACAAAATTTTAACTTTTAGAATGAATTCACACCTCAAAAGCAAGCTTTGAAGTATATGGACAGCTCCATATTGCATTGAACTTGGTGTGCTTACCTAGTTTAGCCTTGTTTGCATCCCATTTAATAATTGTATCTCCTTCATTGAAACTCCTCTTCAATGTCCTTTTGAAAAATTCTTCTTTGTTTGAGATTGATTAGCTTCCAAGACCTTCATTGATTGGTTCATGATTTCTTTGAGTTCTATGAGTTTGACCAATCTTACTGTCATTGCATCATTATCGATCAAATCTAATTGGTGATTGACCTCTAGAGATGGTAACTCAATTGATAGTGGGACTCAAGATTCTCTTCCACATACCAGCGTGAAAGGGGAATTACCAATGGCTCTCTTAGGAGTGATCCTATCAACCCAAAGTGTTGATTTCAACTTTGTGTACCAAGTTCTTTGGTTGTCTTCCATTGTTATTTCGATAATTTTGATAAGATTTTTATTGGTAGACTTAGCTAAGTCATTGTCTTGAAGGTAACAATTGGAAGAATTAATTAGATACACATTATGCTTGACATCCCATTCACTCACTTGAGTGCCCATGAATGCTTTAGCGTTATCAAAGATAATGGTGTGAGGTACACCTAGTCTTGACACTATATTATCCATGAAATTTGGAATAGATGCCTCCATGGCATCTTTTAGTGCAATTACTTCAATCCATCATGTGAAATAATCTATCACTATGGGAACCCATTTGTGTCCTACACTCGATGGTGGATTGATCATACCAATGAAATCTAATCCCCATCGAGAAAATGGTTGATCTGTTGAATTGTCCCGAGAGGAAAGGCTACTAACTTTTGCTTATCATTGAAGTAAGCACACTTTTCATAGTTACTTACCCATTGGTGGGCATGTTTGAATAATTTAGGCTAATAATAGCCTCCTCTCATTATCTTTATGGTCATGGTCCTTGTAGAGAAATGTCCTCCTGATGGGCCATCGTGAAGTTCTTCAAGCACCTTAGGAACTTGATCATGCTCAATGCATCTTAGCATAACTCCATTCATATCCTTTCTAAATAGTACTCCATTCATATCCTTTCTAAATAGTACTCCACAAACCATGACATAAAGAATGTACAGGAGACTATAATACCTTTTCTTAGACTAGGGTTGACTAGGGTGGGAGCTTAAGAAATAGCTTGTTTGATGGCGTGAAAGCTATCTCTTCCATGCTTTTTCCAGCTGAAAATGGTACCCTTCTTAAGCATTGTAGTAGGGGTTTTACCAGAGAGGCAAATTTTGGGATAAATCTTCTCACAAAATTAATCTTTCCAAGGAAACCCTATAGTCCTTTCTTATGGCTTGGTAGTACTAATGCAAATACAACACAAACTCTTTTTGGGTCTATTGCAAGACCTTTCTTTGATACTATATGCCCTAATAATTTCCCTTCATGGATTGAAAAAACACACTTCTTTGGGTTTAAAGAAACCTTGAATTCTCATCATCTTTCAAAAAAAATTCTAAGGTGGTACAGGTGTGCTTCAGCATGCTTCAAGTATAAAATGATATCATCCAAATATACCAAGATCATTTCATTTATTAGACCTCTGAACGCCATATCCATGGCTCTCTAAAATGTTATCCCAACATTAGTCAAACCAAAAGGCATCTTTTTGTATGCATACATGCCCCATTTTGTGGTGAAGGTAGTTTTATACTCGTCTGACTCTTGTACCAGAATTTGGCTATAGCCAAAATAACCATCTAGAAGGGAAAGCCTTTCCGATC
The DNA here is from genome assembly GCA_037957365.1 of Torreya grandis. NCBI lineage: Eukaryota > Viridiplantae > Streptophyta > Pinopsida > Cupressales > Taxaceae > Torreya > Torreya grandis. Next base: position 2,740,250 of record JARHVA010000686.1, on the reverse strand, counting down.
CTGCTACAATTTGTAAAATTTGCTCCATAGGTGGGAGAGGATAATGATCCTTTATATATTCTTTGTTTAGGTCTCTAAAATCCATGCAAAGTTTGATCTCACCATTCTTCTTTCTTACATGGACCAAAATTACAACCCAAAATGAGTGTTTGATAGGAAAAATGATGTTAGCCTCTATAAGTTTGGATAACTCACTTTTCATCAGGGGTTTTATCTTCAGATTAATTGGTCTCTATTTTTGTCTAACAGGCTTGGTATTTGGATCAAGTTTTATTGTATGATGGGTTAAACTAGGGTCGAACCCTCTTAGATCATGATAACTCCATGTGAAGTTATCATCAAATTCTTAGCACAATTCAATAAAATTTTACTTCTTAGAGTCGTTACATACCTTTCCTAGCTTTAAAGTTTTGCCTTTTGAAATGACCACTGACTCATAGTCTTCTTCATTAATTGAAATGTTCTTCTTCTCATCTTTTAGTTGGTCATCTGAATTGAAGATGTTCACTAGCATAATAAGACCCTTAGGTAGTTTGTTTGTCTTTAGCTAGATGATCTTATCTCCATATTCATCCTAGAGTTTTGGTTCATTCCTATTTGAGAATTTGACCTCTTCTCTTAGAAAGTTAACAATCTACTGATCATTATCGAAGACTTACCAATTAGTTACATTATCAGGGATAGACAGTCTTACTACCAATTTTACATGTTGGCCATTTTCTTTGCTTATTTCCTCAAGTAAGTTATATTAGGATCCCACTGAGGCCATATGATCAACATCATTGTTCTGTGTTCTAGGTACTATTTGAATATTTAGAGCGGTGAAATCTTCAAACAAATCCCAAACCCTGTGCTTATAAGATCTCAATAAATTGTTCTTAGTCATGCTTCTAGATCTTACTTAGTGAACAATCAGATCACTATCACCAAATATCTATAGGGATTATATCCCTCTCTTTAGCCAACTGCAGTCCTCGAATCAAAGTTTCATATTCAGCTACATTGTTAGTGCAACTAAACTAAAGTCTAAAAGAATAGAAATGGCTCTCGTTTTGGGGAGAGGTCAAGACAACACCTGCACCCACTTTATTTTTGCTTCTCAAACCATCAAAGAATAGTTTCCATATTCCTTGAAGATCTTTAGTTTGTTTTAGTATATTATAACTGACTGCATCTTTCTCATTAATGCAATATGTACCCATCCCAGCTTCTTGTACATGGTCATAAGGATCAAACTGTAGATTTGATCCCCATTCATATAAGAGAATATTTGGAATATATTTTATGGTGGTTGCATCTTCATGATTAGTTTCCTCTTTTTGATCTTGTAATATACAATTCATATCCCTGGGAGGAGGAGTGTATGGCTCAATATGGTCCTTAGCTATTGGCTCAACTTTTATTATTACTCTTATCCCATACTTCATCCTAAGCAACATGTCCCATATTTATAGTAAAATCTCATGAAAGGCAAATGGAAAAATAAAGGGGGAGGTCGATAATTGAGATATCTTGAGAGATTGACAAGCTTGGACAAGCATAGATAGTGAGATTTAAATCTTTTATTATTCCTATTGTCTAAACAATAGTCCCATCCAACTGAACCACTCCCTTATTCATAGGTGTATATTTTATGCCAAGAGCATCAGTTGTCTTCTTGGGCATAACATAACTATTAGCCCATGAATCTACAATGTAATTATGAACTAGATGTTTCCCTACTATTAGTGAGAGATAAAAAGGGGGAGGCTTACCACTTTTACCCATATTAGCTTTGATTTATGGTTGACATAAATTAATTGCAGTATTAGGCCCCTTGGCTGGAGCCTTCTCTGCTATTTGGAAATTCTTCAAAGCCTCTTATAACAAATCTCTTTGTGCTGGTATAAAGAGTGCCTCCCACATAGTAACATTTAGATTGGTCTTCTTCATTTGTTCCACTATACTAAAAGGGACATTCCCAACCTTTGTCAATGCCTTTGCAGGTGTTATGTCCTCTTTGACAAGATTTGGAGTTGGCACTTTCGCTTTGGGATGGCTAGTGGGTATAAAGGGTGGCCTTTTTACTATGTGTTCTTTATGGGTTACAACTTTGGAAGTTATAGCTTGTTCTGCCCTAGGGGCTAATCACTCTTGATTGATCCTTTCTTTGATCATGTATTGGCTACCACTGGCCTCTACCATTGAAAAGTGCCTCTTCTTGATTTACCCCACAAAATTCATCCTCTTGCCAGTTCATAAGAGTAGCCTCTCCTTGAGCAAATTCTTATGTGTCTTCTTGTTGGGAAGTGGATTCTTTTTGTTATCCATGTGTACTTATCATGCCTTACACCATCAAACCTTGATTGATGATGCCATTGGGATAAGTATTCTTATTATGAGGTTGTGAACAAGGATAAAACCACTTATAGTCTTAAACCAAGTTATTTTGAATAGGTACAATGGATTTGGAAGTATTTGGTGCAGGTAATGAACAAACATTTGGGGGTTTTGGTTGCACATTTTGACTTTGCAGCTGTTGATTGCCTTGGCATTATTGTCTATCTCCTTGATACGGCTACATATTGGGTTGGTATGTTGGGTTAGCCTACTGGTAAGGCTTATAATTATGAGATTCTTGCCTCTTCATTGATACTAACTCATTGTCAAAACTCTTGAGTAGTGACTTGAACTCATATAGTTCATCCGTAGGAGTAGGGGTCAAAACTGGTGCCTTGCTTGTGGTGGGAATTAGAGAAATTATAGGCAGTGTAGGAGTTATTTCTGTAAATAGAGGCATTAGTGGTCTTGGGGTAATTTTTATGGCTTAGATTAAATAATTCTCTACCCTTATCACAATTTTGTAAGCACCAGGGAGTGTGGTGCCACCCATAGATTGAATCATAATAGCTATATCACTATTTAGGGTTCTCAAGTAATATAGGAAAGCATTATTTACAGTTAGATTAACCACTGCTAAAATTTTATTCCATGTCTTTTGAAAACAAAAATTGAAATCAGTCATGAGCTCATGAGGATTATGTTGAATGGTGGTCAATTATTCAACCAAGGAAAGGTGGTCACTCTTATCTTCGAATTGAGCACATAGTACGGTGACTAAATCATCGCGAACTTGAATAGATTTGGGAGCAAGACTTTTGTATCATTTCAAGGATTTACCCTTGAAAGAGGAGACTATGACTCTGATTACAACATTGTCTTGTACCATGTTGTGGACTGCACATAGATTGGCAATATCTTGGATGTGTTTCATAGGAGTAGTGGAAGTTTTGCCAGTGAAATATGGTAGATTTTTTATGGTTAAGGTTGGTATATAAGCATCTTGAGCCAACTAGGGAGAATTGACCCCATTAAAGGCTACAAAATTTAATTTTCAAGAAATTATCAGGGAATTAAAACTGATAGGAGTAGGATTACTTGCAAGGGATGCAAATAAATTTGCTAGATATAGTTTATAACAAGGTATAACTAATTTCAATCTCTTTTTAAGGGGAAATGACAATTCTAAAAAATTGGCTTTCTTACCTTTTGTAGTTGATCTCATTTATTAGCTTGTCATACATAACCCTTGAAATCCTAAAATTGTAAACTAGTGGAGTTGCTAGGTTCCTTTGGAATGCATCCAGATCTTGTGCAACATTCATTGAGAATAACACCAATCTCTTTATAATTTTTAGGTCACATTAGGTGTGTCAAAAACTATTATCACATAGGTTTTGCACTCAATCTTTGATGTAAAATAGCTCACTATGTAGTACCTAATGATACAATGGGAAAACCTCCAAGCTGTGGGACTTTAGAAAATAAAGGTTAACCTCTAGAGAAAGTTGACTTCCTTTCACTAAATTTGATGCAACTGATAAGATACCAGTTCTTTATAAATTTCACTTATTTTTAGTGTTATTTCTCCTAAACTAGATTTTGACCAGGAAAAGAGTTAAGAATGAAATTTTGTGAAACTGAAATGGTGATTGCACCAAATATTTTAGTGGGTCTTAATGTTTGCTTGATAAACATAATAGAATAAGAAATCAATTAAAATTTGTTTGAGCACAGACTCATGCAAATGAGAAATCAAAGGCAATATTTGTTATATATGTAAAAGGGACAAAATTCACTTATTTTCATCAAACAATATTTCAGAAGGGTAAAATACCACAAAAGAATTTCTTGTGACTAAAAATAAGAACCGTAATATCCATAAATACTTAAATAATTATGCATACACAAATATCTCTCAGACAAGAAAGGAAAATCTTCAATTTATTTTCATTCTCAAAGTTACAACTTGTAGACAATACATACAAAATGTAGAAATATAACCCTTAATAACAAAAAGATAGATTGTGCCACAGGGTCTGCCCATCTTTATACAAAAATATCCCATAGATGATATGCAATTATCAAAACTTCAATGCCCAGTAGGATAAACCATGTAGATATTAAATCTTCATGCAAAAAAAGGTGAGGTCTTAAATTTTTAGCATCTTTGACTTGTAAGACAGTTTGGAAAATAACATCATTCTTTAGTATCTTTGACTTGCATGACTTTGTAATTCCTCGTGCTCAACATCATTCTTTAGTATCTTCTTGGAAACAAGGATATTTGTATAAATGTAACCCATAACTATCAATTTGGGATAATATAAATTCAAGGTTTGAAATTTTCCTTCATATTTATTGACTTATTCTCTCAGGAAATTCTTTTTCTCTCTGATTGTTTCATATTGATCCATCATTACAATAATAACCTTATTGCCCTTAGAAATAAGCTCCTCTAACCATTCTTTAGTATCCCTTCTCATATGAGCAATCTCTTGAACTGCATCAATTATTTCTTGATCTAGAATTTAATTGATTGGTTGTATTGACTGTGGTTATTCTAATGATCCACTAGGCTCTATGAACTAGTTCAATGTAGTAGTAAGTTGTTCCACTTTATTTTTAAATTCATCTTTGGTGGCCTTATCATGACTTATTCTCTTGAAGAGGGAGTTGATGCCAGATTGCACATCATGTTTTAACCCCTCTCTTGTTGGTCGTCCAAGGTAGATCCTTGAAATCTGATAATCTCCCACCACAAGATTTTTCTTTGATTTGTCCAATGGAGTACTACAATCTCAACAAATCTCTCTCCTTTATCATCATTGAGAATTTTAGAGAAGGTCTAAGGAGTAGATTTGGACTTCTTCTTGACCTTCGATAGGCCAAAGTCCAATGTGTTGGGGGAAATCATTTGTTTTTTCTTCTTTCCCACTGATTGTGCTAGCCAGCTAGGGATAACATCCAGTTTCTTGGACATTGTCACCAAAGAATCAACAACTAATGTTACTACACTGGTAGGTGCTATAACAATTGTAGACTCTTAGGTAGATGTTGTCATTAGTTAATCAGGAGGTGCCTATGAAATATCACTCCCATCAGTGGGTTTCAAATATATATTTGCATCAAGAACCTATGGTGCTCCAATCTAAACTCAAGGTGTTGTATAAATAGTGGAAGTGGATGAAGTTAAGGCAATGGAAACAAATGTGTCTATCGGGGGTATAGAAGATGGAATAGACATAATTTTTCTAAATTTGGGAACATATGGGAGGGTGGAAGCCAAAACATTGAATGAATCAATCAAATGTGTGGGATCACTCAGGGTTGATGATGTAAGAAAAGTGAGTGGGGATGAAAGTAAAATAGTGCTTATCTAGGGAGTTGGGATGGCTTGCAGGATTGAAGTCAAGATGACTGAGTCTGTGGCTTTGTACTGCTAAATGGTGTTGGAAATTAATGGGGATGAAATCAAAGGAATCATGAATGGAATGGAAATAGGGAGTGGAATGAAAGGAGAAGGTGAAATTGAAGGAAGGGAAAGTGGAGTGGAAACTTAAGAATCCACTGATGAGGGCCCCTAAGTTTTCACTTGAATTGATTGTATTGGTTGCACTTGGCTTATTGTGGTAGGCAATGTGGTGGGAATGATAGGTGGGGTGGAAACTACATATGCAAGGGGAGTGGAAATAGGGGGTGGAATGGAAACCTGAGATGTTGGATAAGTGGAGATAGGAGGTGGAGGTGTTGGAGCCTCTAGAACAATATAGACAGGAGGAGGGTGAACCACAAAAATTGGGGTTATAACTATTATGGATATGGGGATTGAAGCTATATAAGCTTTTGTTTCTACTATGTCTTCTAACGAGATGTAAATTGGTTATTCTATAGCTACCCCATCCCTGCTTGATTGCCCCTTTTTAGCTTTAGTCATCTTCTTCTTCTTCTCTGAATCCTCTGATGCTTCTCTTGTTGTTCCAGTTGGACCCTCTATTGATGGAAAAATCCCTTCTACTTTAAGCTTTAATAGCTTCTCTCTAACTCCTATTGTTTCTCTTGTTACTTGTACTCCCTTGCTCCTCAGTGAATTGATTTTTCTATTGATCACACTTGTTATTCTATCAAATAGAGAAAAGGATTCCAGAGCTGACCACCTTATTGGTGGAAGGGGTTATTTGATGATCTAATGGTAACAAATTGGGTCCACATTGGACTCATCATCGACCAAGTCATCATGGATTGGTGCCAAATCATAATCCTTAATCTGTTATAGGGTCATTCTAGAATGATCCCTCATTCTGACCCTCTCCTCATCCTCACAGTCTCCCAATAATCTTCATAATATGGAACATGAGAGTATGTTAAAAGTGTCAGTATGCTAGTGATCTTCCCATAGACATCAAAAAATGACCTAGACTCCAAAGTCTTTAAGGTCATTTGACAGATTTCAGCTTTAGTAGATTTGGTTTTCAGGAGGGAAGGGAACTTGTATCTATCAATATTGATTGGGAAGTGAATTCTTATTTTGTGCCTATTGGAAAGGTACTTATGGGTCTCAACAAGTTGCCTAATTAGCTCCATCAGTGCCCACCTATCACTAACATATCAGGGAAGTGTGTAGGGGCAGTGACTGAATTCAGTTGCTTTAATATAAAGAAAGGTCGGGAATTGAATGAAATATGAGCCCCATTTAGCAATCTCTACAACTACTGCTGGTGAGAATCTTGTTCTCCCTAATTCTTTATCAAACATGATAATGATTTAATAGATGAAAGCATCGTTGACTCTTTTGAAATGTTATCTACTAGCCTCCAATGTGAGGTCAGGATATTTGTGTAGTCTGTTTATTTCTCTAAGGACTGTGTTGAGGCCTGGGAATGATCTCCCTTTGGCCAAGATATACACCAAGTAATAAGTTATGAAAAACTTTCCAGTTATTTGCACCTCCATCAATTGATCATGGAGGGAATCACTTATGAGCTAAGCCCCACGAATGTATTGGACATTTTGTCAAATGACCCAGATGTACTAGTACATCCACTCCTAGAAACTCTTGGCATCAGGACTACTAGTGATTCTTTGAAACAATATGATAATATCTCCCACCTCATCAATGAAATCAACCATATATAATTTCTTTGGTAATCTAGTAGAGGTAGCCTTGGGGGACTTGAGCCACTATTTGTTAATCATCTTCTAAGATACATCTCTACCATCTTCAAAGAATTGTGTGGATGTTTGTGGAGTTATATCAAGATAAATCTCAAATTCTAGGATTGCAAATACTAAGTTATTTAAGTCATTTTCTAGATTCAAAATCCTTTCCCCTTTGCCATTTAAGATTTTTCTTTTGTCAAGATCATAGTGTTAGGTTAGTGTGAGCACTAACTCAGGGCTTTGGACTGACAATGGAAATGTTATAGCTTGGGTCAAGCCAAAGTCATAAATACTCTAAATATAATCATTCTTTAACTCTACACCTAGTCTGATCTAAAAGTCCCCTAAGTCAATGTGACATAAATCAGTGTTTGTTATCTCTGTTATATTAAACTCTAAGCTAAGAATCACTCTAGGGCCTTTTGATTTGAATTTCATTTCCTTTAGAGACATGGAATTTGGAGTTAGTGCCTATGAGAAACCAACTATGAGATTTGGAGGAGTTTGCAAGTGCTTAGGACAAGTGTGATCTTTGACAAAAATAGAAGGTGCTCTTAGTAGGTAAAAGTTTTGGTAGAACTAAAAAATATTTGGATTAGGTGACAACTTCACAGAGTTAAGAAGTGTTCTGAATAGGCTGGATCTCTGACAAAAAGGGAAGGTGTCTGAAGAAACATGGATTCCTGCGAGGATGGGAAATGTTTGAAGTAGGTCTACTGTTTGTGAAGACTTAAAAACTTGCAGGGATCTTAGGTGTTTGGAACAATGGTAAACCCTGTTGGGATCAAAGGTGTTCTAGATACGTCCGATATCCATAAGGACCTTGGAGTTTTTTTGGGGAATATTTGCTAGTTTGAAAGTGGAATATAGCTGGGAATATTGACCCAGTGTTGGGATAATAACGGAAGCACACAATTGATTACCAAGCAACTTAATATGTGGAAATTAACCAGAATCAACAAGTAACTAGAATTCAGAAATAACTCATGATATGAGAGACAATACACAACTTGTATTAAAACTCTTTCAGAAGGAAATACAATAAAAAAGGCTACCACAGTTCTTCTTCCTTACACACCTCTAGGGCTCCCACACCTCTAGGGCATAAACAGTAAATCTTCCCTCAAAGCTCTCTCCCTTAGGTCCCAACACCCAACTCAAACACAGAGTTGGTGTTCACCTACAACCAGCGAGTATCCACTACTGCCAGTCCACCTATGATCCACGCACTCCAAGTACACAACCATACTTCAAGTAGATCTCCCCTAAACTGCAACAACCTGCAACCCAAATCTGATCTTACTTATGGAAAGAACGTCCTTGCCTTCCTCTTTGCTCTAAGTACACACCTATACTCCAAGTAGATCCTCCCTGATACTGCTTCCTGTTGTGTTGCTATCCTCTCTGATCTTGCACACTTGCAAATCAATCTGGTTCTGCACACCTGTGAACCTTGACCTTGCACACACATACACTTGCAGATCAATGATCTTACTTACCATGTAGATCTCCTAAAGTAGCCATGCTCACCTAATGACCAAGATCATACATACATGAAGAACCTTGTTGATTCTCCAATCCAGCACCCACCTTGGTACGTTGTGGAACTAGGAGGAACACCCTTGCTCACCTCACACACAAAAGAAGCAAACTTTGCTCAACTCAAACTAGAACAACTTTCAATACAATCCATGAGTCTATTATATAGATCTCATCCAAACAATAATTAGACATCCAATTACAATAATTAGATCCACAGCTTCCAGTCTAAAATTGGCTCTCAACATGCAAACACTTGGTTCGTTAGCTAACTGCCCGTAACATTCGCAGTCCGAACCACACAAGTGACCGACATCGATCCCTTTCTGCCTGGGGGGTGCCAACGCTGACCGATCCATGACTGATGTCGGTTGCTTTCCTGTCTCTTCCCTGTCAACGTCAGTTGGCCTGATCGATGCCGGCGACTGTGACAACAACAAACTCCTCTGCATCCTCCTCCTCTATTTGCATCAGTGAAGCTTTTAGCTCCACAACCTAACACCCAGTTCATGGTAATGTCTTAGATTCAAATGCAATTCCTCAGGGGAAAAGCTAGGTTTAAGTGATGAAACTTTTAGAAACAAACCCTAGAAAGCCCTAGAAAAAACCTAGACCTCAATTTTGGAGAAACACATGAACTTACAAATAATTTTTTTTACCAATGTCTAAACAAAAGAGACACCCTAAAATGATGCCATAAAACAAGAAATCGTAACCCTAAAAAAGAACTTGAAAACTTCTCATAGGAAATGGAAATAATCTTCATAAAAGTCTCAATTTATAAGAAATATTACAAAAAACAAGGGGAATATCATGCATAGAAGATAAATGATGTGGAAGTTGATTTATAGTTGTGGATTGATCTTGTAGGTACTTGATTGGCTTGTGGATCGAGGGTTGAATGTGTGGTGAAGGTCGTCATAGCTCAAAAAACTTGTTTAGTGATTTCAACAATGAATTACAAAAAAACCCTAATTCATATGTTTAAATAGAAAACCCCTGCAATTAATGTTCTCTAATAGTAGTTGGTGGCAAAACTAGGAGATGCTCAGAGCAAGTCCCATGTCTGCTAGGTTAAATGGATTCAAAGGCAGGAGGCAAAGCCCATGATGCAACTTACAATTTTTATAAATTGCAAATTGCTCCTTGAGTTTCAAATCCTATGGGAAGGGGTGTTTAGGTTTCACAGGATTTAGAGGTCATCACACAATTTACAATTTTGCAAATTACATGTCAAGTTCTAGATTCTGTCAGTTTAAAGGTTCAAATGATCTGATCTTGGTATATAAATTACAATTTTATAAATTGTAAATTGCATGTTGAGTTATGGATTCTATCAGTTTAAAGGTTGATTGGATCCAAAGCTTGGCATGAAAATTACAAATTGCATGGCGAGTTTTATATTCTATAGGTTTGAAGTCTAGTTGTATTCCAGGATCTAGAATTTGTGAAGCAATTTGTAAATTGCAAATTGCATCAGAGTTATGGATTCTACAATGCAAGGGTAAAAATGGGTTTTTGTTGTTTTCAAGGGATTTTCTAAAAAATAAATGAGGTCTCCCTTATGGTTTTAGATGTTATAATATTTTTGGGATAAGAATATCAACAATTAACATGATTACTCCTCATAAAATCCCATACATGATGGGTAACTCTAGAAGGGTGAGGACTCTGTAGGATCCACTGTATAGTAAGAGAATGTCTCACTGCCTATGTTTGTTGTGGAACACACTTAATTATTCGTGGTACTGACTAAGTATGTGTTATAAGAGATGGTGGCCTTTGTGAGCCTTGAATAACTCATTGATGTGTTGGGCATTGAGCAACTAATTATCTAGTAGATCCAACCACTTTCCTCTGAATTGAGAGTATATAAATATCTTTATAAACGTAACCACTAGCTTATATATTGACCATGTGTAGGTGTATCAATCAACTACGATGGTGATGGTGATGGGGGAAGAGATATCATTGACTATAGAGGGTATTCATATCGTACACCTATAACTACAACTACCTTGAACATACATATATATATACTTGAGACATCGGTGTAATATAGATGATACTGCATTAATTCTTTGCATTTAAGGGCATCCTAACATGTTAAAGGTCATGTTACTTTATAGAACAGAGAATGGTGTGGTTAGTATGCTGAAACCCACCTGAATAAATAACACTGTGTGTTTGAGGGTATTTTTATCCATATAATCCCTTAACTATTTTTGATGTATTTTATAGATCTTATTGTGTGTATCAAAGGGAATGAAAAAGTGTCATTGTGCACACATTTTTTCTAGACCTGTTGTCAATCAAGACATTAAATATGGGTTACTCATTTTTATAGGCTCATATGAATAGTGCATGAAAATTTGAGTCATCATCGATAATCTCATTGTTATCAAATGTGATCATAAGATGTCATGGTGAGGTGTTGATAAGTGTACCAATAATCACACCTATTGGGTGATCACATGTCACAGGTGGAGGATGCATATTGCATGCATAGTGTACTCATGAAGTATTCTTAGTCTCTGCTATCTCGTGCTTAGGAAATAGATCATTAAAGTTTTTTAACTTATGATTTCCATTGTTCCATGTTCTAGATTTCTCTATAGGGGTGCTTAACTCAACAGTGTTGTCTTCAATAAGATCTTGTGTCTTATGTCTTAATTTGAAGCATTTGTTCATAGAATATCCCATAATTTGATGATAGTCATAATATGCATTGCTATCATAGTTTTTTGGTATAGGTATGTTTGGATCAAATTATTGTGGAGGAGAAAGAGTGATATGGTTACACTCAAGTAGCTTTTGTAACGATATATAAGGAGGTGATGGTAATCTATAAAATTCTTTCTTTGGTGGAGTTGTCGATTTAAGTTGTAATACTACATTAACTATAATATTTGCCTCGTTCTTGTTGTTAGTTGGTTTGACCTTGTAGCTTGGTTTGATTTGAAATTTTGTTGTTGAAGTAGTTGTAGGAGTTGGTGTATGCTTAAGTTTGTTCAAAACTATGAGCCTTACTTCTTTGTCTCATATTGTATGGCATAACTCATCAAAAGATTTGAATCTCTTCAATATGATTGATCTGTGAAGTGGTGTAAGCAAAAACTGCTTATATATGTATTGTAACTCATTCTCAATCATAGCAGCAGTCGTCTTGACTACCATAGTCTCGTACCAAAGAACACAATCACTTATTAGTTTGTTGGACCCTTGCTTGGTTTAACAATTTATGCATAAGATAAAATTTCATAAATGTTGATAGAAAAATGTGCTAGAAATTGATATGTCAGAGGGTTGAATTCTTTAAGTGATTGGAGGGGAAGGTAATATAACCATCATAAAACAAATTCTTTGAGACTTATCAAGAATATATTGGTTAACATTTTGTCATTGTATGCCTAATCCAAGCATGATGCATAGAATGATTGAAGGCATTGTTCTAGATCACCTTTGCCTTCATATAGTAGAAGTTTAGAAGCTACAAAGCCTATGTGTAAATGATAAGTTGATATCTCAAGGGATAATAGATTATGAAATAAGGCATGCAAATATATTAAATTAATAGCTCTATATAAACCTTGCTCTAATTGTAACACCTTGGCATGTAGAGATGTAATAGTTTACTCAAGGGAACACGTAATAGGCGAGGTTGGTGATGTACCGCGCATAGTCATCATAAGAGGAGTAGAGGTCACTTATATAGGAACATGTGTGGAAATTTGTTGGAAGCCTCATGTTACCCCCACAACTTGGATGGATGTCACATATGTCACTAAAAGTGTATATACAAGGACAATACTTATAGTAGAAGTCTAAACACTAAAGTAGAAACACTAGATCGAAAAGATTAATTGATATCACAAAAGGGTCATATTATTCCCCAATTATAGTATATCGAGCCAAATTATTTTATTCATCTCTTGTGATGTGTAAGATTACATTAATCCAATGTGGATTCAATATAAGATATTTGGTGAATTCTTGGTCATCTGTGGCATTACACTAATTTATAATAGTTGTTGCATTGGTATCCCTAGTATCAACATTCATGTTAAGTCCATCAATAGGGTTGTGTAGTATGTATTGCATACATTGTAGTAGGAGGAACAAAGAATGTTATGCATGCCCTTTGGCATCTAGTGGTAACAAATATCAACTTAAACTTAATGTTGCAATAATACGATTTGAGAAAGGCTTAAGATTATTCACTATTGATTTTAGCCTTATTAATGTTCTTATATTTGATCCATTTGTTTACATACTTGATCCAAATGAAATATAATATCTAAGTATAACAATATGAAAAGATTACCTTCATGACTTGCATTAACAAATAAAGACAATGTTCGTTCATTATAGCCATGGATAATGTGTATTTTTAGGGAATAATTAGACATTTTGTCTAAAATCAAACCCTAAGGCTAAAATCTGAAACCCTATTTAAGTCATAGAGTTTGACATAATTCGGTCAATGTATGAGTTCACCAATATGTTTTGCTCTAATTTAATTTTAGAAACCCTATTAGGATAGAAACTAGTAGAATAATATAAATATTAAGATATAACATTCAAGTATATAATTAAATGTAAAATATTGAAGCTAATTGCAATGATTTGAGAAGCATCATATACTAAATATAGTAAGTGCAATAAAGGGATAAGTACTGAGCTTTTATGATTAATTGGTTGATTGTGATTATGTTCTAACAATGGAAAATAAAACAAAGTAGGTTTATGATTCATCTAGCATGTTTTTGTCTGCACAGGGTTGGTTTCATTAAATATGAATTAATATCGACTATCAATATTGACTTAAGTGGTTGATAGTGACATGTGTCAAAAGATGGGTTTTTGACCATATGGTCACTGTCACTTGTCTCTAACAGGTCTGTATATGTGATGCCAAACCCTAATGATGTCCATAACTCTAGAAATCGGCCCCATTCACTTTGAAACCTTAGGTATGGTTGTAAGGGCTAGAAGTCTATAAAACCCAAGAAAGTGTAATGGGTTGAGCTGACCCCAATCACCCCCATTTAATGATTGACCACTACCTACATTTTTGATAATCTAAGAAGAGAAATCAAGCCACACATAGTATTCCTACCTAATGTGATTATGTAATTGTGCTCCTTTGCTATATGAGTGTAGCTAATGATTTAACTTTGATAATTGACAATGATTGCTTTGACTTGATTTTAGTATGCTTTAGGCTTGGCTTGTGACTACTCTTAGTAATTGATTCATAATTTGTGAAGAATATGCCAGATTTACTTAATGTGTGTGTATAAATGTGTATCAAATAAGTGTTAAGTCTCATATCAATTAAGGCCTTAATATGTACATACATGTGTCTAATTAGGTAATTTATCATGCCACTGACACACTAGGTAGATGGGTTGACCCTAAGGATATATTTTGTGACAACCCCTCAAGTTGTACTTATAAAATATAATAGATTTTTTTTTTGAAAACAATTTAACAAAAATCCACATAATAAAACAATACAATATTTACCATAACCATAACTAAGAATAAAAACACTCCTTAATCAATTACTAGATACAATTTACATTCTATACAACTCTAAAGAAAGTAAATACAAAAATTGTTGCTCAAATACATAAATACACAATACAATTACATTCCTTTAGGCATATGACCTAATATAATATCATATATCAAACTCTCTAGAGCCCGAGTCAATCCAACTTGTGTATCATTGATAATCTCAAGTGTCATCTCTAAATAGTACTACAGTGGATAAGAGAGAGCATCATCTGAGCATTTTACCACACCAATCATGGACCAATGATCCCTTGCACAAACCCCTATTAGGAAATGGCCCTTCTTTTGTGGATAAGTAGATAGAATGGTGTGAGAATCTAGTGAGATGTACTAGTACCCTGTGTGCTATAAGATTTCTAAAAATATACATTATACCATAAAGAAATATATTCTATCATGATATTGCACAACATAAAAATCAAGCATATTAAAGACAATGTATATAACATTACTTTGATCAAAGTTTTCATACAATCATTTTAGATCAGTCAATTTCATAACACACCACTTGATCGGATTATCTATTGGTGGTACTACCCAGGCTAGTGGAATCCATCTCACTACCCATTAGTATCATCAATACAGTTTCATATATGACATAATATATAACTCAAAGAATCACTACAAAAGTCATTCTCTTTGCAAAAATATTACATCACAAGCCAAATAAGGGGAATGCAAAACATACACATAATCATCTACGCATGAATGGATCTTACCTTAAAATCAATCCCAAACTAGAAATAATGACCACTATTTATACCACCCAGGTAAAACACATAATAACTATAGTTTATAACTACAATAATAAGATCCAAGTAACTACACCTCAAGACAACATATATCATCATAGTCTGGTATTCTTAGGCATAATTACTAGTTTATCCATAATTAGTCATAGAAATATGGAAGCATATGTTCATATTCAAGTAAGCATAATTATAAAAAACAAGTCATACAATGCATATAATTCTATCTTAACATTTGTTTGTACTATCAAGATTATATGTACTCATTAATGATGTCCTACCAAATGATATAACACATATTATTCAATACATATATAATTATGTAAGTGTGGATCTAGATATAATAAATACAGTATGTACCATTCAAGAATCTTTTGTACTATAAAATTTTATGACATCCCATACTATCATAATTCATTGTGCCCAAATCACTCTACTCAACATAAACAACCAATCTAACACTAGAATCATTAAACCAACAAATTGGGATTATACCACCCTAGTATACCCTACACAATGATAATCAAATAAAAACACAAGCTCAAGGCACACATCACGATGCATTATTTAATTCTAGGAATGTTAAATCATTGCATATAAAATACTCTCAAAAAATTCAATGCACATAAGTTTTCATCTTTTCATGATGTTGCACATAACTATTTGCCTCTACTGACAAACATATCACATCACTAACAGTTATCATAATCTCAGTTAATGGTAGGTCAAGTTATATCTTGTATGAACATAACTTAAGGGGCATTATTCATATGGTTGAAAATCCCGCTTCATTTTCTCATTACCAAACTATTATTTTAGATATAAGCATATTATCTAATGTCCCGTGAAGTTATTTAATCAAATGAATACCCAAGCCTAAGTATAGATAAATTTCTAAAGAATTCCTCTATTCACTTAAGTTTGTTTAAAAAGTACTTACCAATAATACAACAATGGATTGTAACATTCAACAATCATTCGAAATCATATCAATGACTTTCATCAATGGTCATTACCATATCACACTTTCATGGACATTTGAGCATGACTTAGAATAAATATACCAAATCAAGTATAAAGTTTAATAATCCACTATACGTAAATTCAAGGCAAAATTAAAGTTCAACCCAGCATTCAATATTACATTGAGGGAATATAGTTATTTTATCTTTCTTATTAACCAAAATGTACAATGCGTTAAATATTTATTTCTTCTAAACTCAGCATTCTATTGAAACTCTGCATTAAACTTTTAACTCAGTGTTTTATTTTAAATATTAGCATTGTATTTTATAAAAATGACTTTTAATAAAAACCCAGTGGTTTAAATATACACAATGTTCTTTAATTATTCTTTTCGTATTCTTTATTTAAACTTAGCTTATTTAACAAATAAACTTCAATTCTTCATATTAACATTCATCCAATGTAATGTGACTCAGTGACTTCTATTTTGAGACACCTTCATAGCATTTGTTTGACTCAAATTTATAATTTAATAAACTCACTTTGCAGCTGTAAAACTCAGCGACTAAATAAGATTCAACAATTTATATTTATAGCCCACTGTTTGATCAATCTGGTTGGGTGTCTACTTTCATGCATGCCACTTTTACTTGACTTGGTGTCCTAATAATTTTCAGCGTAGATTTAACCTAGCGACTCAATATACATCATGGCTTCTATAGCTACATGCAGACCTCTAAATATAATGTTTTTCTTTAAATATATAAAGGGCAATTCATTCTTTAAAAGACCAAGCATAATTTAATATATAATAATGATTCTTTCAAAGGCATCTGAAATTTTTTATTTAAATATTCAATTTATGGGTTATTATTCTCAACAAATTAATTCCAAAATAGCTATTTAATATTATAAAATTTATCCAATTAATTACATAAAAACACAACAAATCAACCAATATGAGCTTCTGCAATTAATATATATATATATATACACACACACACACACACACACACACACACACACACACACACACACACACACACATATATATATATATATATATATATATATATATATATATATATATATATATAAAATCAGCTATTATATACTTAGCGTTGGATATTATGAATTGGCATCATAATATCTTGATGTCTCATTTTGCATTTATTGACAAATAAAATAAACTCAGTATGTTATTATAGGTTGGATGTTTCCACTGTAAGGGATGGCATTTCAATTTATGCTAAGCGCTTTAATACTAAAACTCAACTTTGACATTAACAAATTCAACATTCAATATTTGACTCGGCCAATGTAAATACACAACATTTAAATCCAATAGAAAATACACCATATATATCTTGGCCAATTTGGAATTACAATGTAGGCTTCTTATAACATGTCAATTTTTCTAACTCAGGTTCGCTAACAAAGACTAGGGTTTACATTGTTGAAATATAGATATACATATAAATTTAGGTTTGGTCTAAATTAAACACAACCAAAAGTACAATAAGATGTCACATTTAGAATAATTTGAGGCTGGATAAAAATACTATGCAGCCAAATAAAGAAGGCAAACTCAAGGGTTACATACAAGTTTAAAAGTTGGGTCGATGCCAAATATTAAATAATGCTCAGTCTATACCTTTTACACTCAAGCCTTTTAATAATTTGGCTCAAGCCAAATTTAATACAACACAGTCCACTACCAAATAAGGATAACTATTATGTAGCATGAATTGGGACATAATTTATAATAGAACATTGGTCTTTCCTTTAAAACACAGGGCAATTAACATATAATGCAAATCAAATAATGCAACCTATAATTTGGAGTTGCTGACCACACATGTATATATCAATAAATTCAAGCTTTTGTCTAAAATAAAGCTCTATAAAAACCATACACATAATATAATTTGTTGAACCTTGTATAGATTGCTTGGAAAGAAGATACATGATTGGTTCTTGATCTCTCCATCTCTACAAATCCTCCTCCCTACTCCTTCTCTTCTTCCATTTCCAGCTTCATGCATGCATCATTCTACTTTTTAACTTCAATGAATAATAATTTTCTCTCTTCTAAATTTACTAACTGTTGTTCATTTTCCCTCAAGTCATAGTCTTATTCCTCTTTAACTTGCCTAAAAGGCTAAGTTGACTAAAGTAATAATCTAATCAATTTTCTAATTTTAAATGTAACTTTTGCATGTATTTTTTAAGATTAACTCAAATTGTGTTAACTCAACCTTAGATATTAAGATTATTCTATTTCATGCAAATAATATTACCAAGATAATTATCTATTCAATCAATAGCTATTTAAGTTGTTAATTACCTTTTATTTACAAGATAATTGTATTTAAAAAATAATAATATATTTTTAGCATTTAATAATTATTCCCCTGATTTAAAATTCAAAAATCAAATCAATTTAATTAAAAAAATAAAATGCATACTAAAAATATTTCCACATACACAAAATTTAATCACAGGTAATAATTCACAATTATGCACTAACATTTATGCTTATCATTTAGAATATATTGTGCATTTGTGTAGGGTCACTAACATTTTCCATTGGTATTTCCCCTGATCACTCCATCTAGTCGACCCTTTTCGATGATGCTCTCCCCGTCAAGCTATGAGGGTAGGACCTATCCTGCATCCACTTCACAATAGGTAGTTAGTCTGAGTCATCATATATATCAACCAATGATGTTAAACTAACAAATATACATCCTCAATGTACATAATTATCAAAATATAATTGTCACACAATGTATAATAATCAACAATATCATTATCCCATACCAATATATGTCAAAATGCTCAAATCAAATAAATGGTAATCAAATAATGACCATATTAATCAACAATTAAATATTTATTTGGCATAGGGTGAAATCGAGATGTGATATATTTGATTTTTAGAGTAGTCATTGTTGGGAGAGAGTCGGTATGGTCAGGGTTAGGTCAATATCCACTAATGATATTGACCCAGTTTGAGGTTATTAACATGTCCTTAGGAGGATTGAATGAAAAGTTAGGAGATGTCTATGCATGATAGTAAGTAGAATTGAAATAGGCAATGAGGTCCATGTAGGTGTGTAATAGTAGATCAAACAAATCAAACTCGTAAAGTAACATATAGGTGTGAAATAATGACATTATATGAACATATTTATGCACACAAGCCATGCACAATAAATGTGTGTCAAGCTTATCATTGTCAAGTTCTTAATACCATATATTAGTATCTACACTTCTCTAGTTTTTACCTTCATAATGATTATTGTTAGCAAACTATTGACTCTATATGAAAATCAATTTATATGTTGCTTTATTTCCTTTATATACTATTGTGATGTGCATGTTTGAGAAATAGATCAACACATAGTATTAAAGGTTAAAGGTCAAAATGGAAATCCCAAAACAAACTCAAAGGTTTTGATTCTATTGTCAACATATTATTCTAAATTGACTTTATAAAATGGAATGAAATAGTTTTAATTACGTCCACAAGACCAAATGGTCTATAGACTACCGATTATATGGATTGTTCCAGCCACTTAAATATTCGTGGACCTAACTATGTCTTTTAAAACACTACTTATTGACTCAATGTTTCCACGTATTTGACACAAACTTTAAATCATAGAAAAGACACACTCTATACCCATCTCCAATTCGGTGCATGTGTAAAGACTGTGGTAATTGTCACACTTAGTAAAGTTTATCTAAATTATTTTAAGAGAATGAATGAATGAAAGTTTTTAATAACGTCCATGAAACCAAGTAATCTCTAAGATCGAGAGTTGCAATAAAGTTGTTCCTTGATACCACAACTTCGTGACACAAGGGTTGTGCTTGTCAGGATCTTGCTCCACCAATAGAACACATATTATTACTTCTTGTATTCGCAACTAAACACGAAATTTAACCATAATCAATAAGTAACTAGAAATATGAAACAACACAGGAATATGAGAGACAATACACAATTGTATTAATAATCACTCAGAAGAATATACAATAAAGAAGATGCCACTTCTTCTTCCACCTCAAAGGATCGCCACACCTCAAGACCTTCTTCCCTCTCTCTCTCGGTCCCAACAATCAACTCCAATACAGAATTGATGTTCACCTCTCCAACCAATCAGTAACACGCTGCCAGTACATCAAGTACACAATCGTACTTCAAGTAGATCCCCTACTCTCTGCTGCTACTTGCAAATCACTAGACCTTACTCACCATTGTAGATCTCCAAAAGAAGCCATGCTCACCTACTGACCAAGATCATACAAATACGAAGAACCCTTCTGATTCTCCAAACCAGCACCCACCTTGGTACTGTGGCACTAGGAGGAACACTCCATTGCTCTCCTCTCTCAAAAAAAGCTTATTTGCTCTCTTACTCTCTAGCTACAATTTTACAATACAACCCATGAGTCCATATATAGATCTCATGCTTACAATAATTAGACACGCAACTCAAGACTATAATTAGCCTTTACATGCAAACTCTCTGTTCACTAAACTAACTGTTCGTGCAATGAATAGTTATGGAACACACAGGCGACTGACGCCGATCCCTGCTTGCCTGGTTCTGCCGACGTCGACCGACTCCCTACCGACGCCGGTTGCCTTCTGCACTGATCATGACCGACGTCGGTCATGATGCCGACGCCGATGCTTTTGGGTCTTCAGCAACCTTCTTCATGTTTGCACCAGTTGAAGCTTTTAGCTCCACATCCTAACAATCTCTCACTTGGAGATAAACAGTTGCAACTGTACCTGTACCTATACCTGTACACCATCTAATTTTATTTCCTGGCTTGTATCCCTCTTTAAGCTTAATCCTGAAGACCAACCACCACACACATTGTGATGCTCTACCTGTCATCCAAATCTCTTGCCACATCCGCATCTACAAACCCCTGTAGAAAAGAACTTGACCCTGCATAGCATGTGCACCTGTTGCTAGTCCCTCTAAGAATCCACTGAACTGCTCTCCAGTACTTCTTTCCCAAATTGGCTCCAAATTTTTTGACAACTCCCACTGTTTGGGAAAACTCAGGTCTACACTAGACCTCATGTGATTTTGAACCCTGTTCTAAGCTAAGCTTGAACTGTCCAGCCCTTGGTGTGCTTTCTAATTCTGCATCCTGCATCATGAACCCCGCCAACACCGTCTTCACACCAGCTCCCACTGGAGATAAAATCTCCATGTCTCTTATGCCAAAGAATCTCGATGCTCCAAATTTTTCATGACATACCACTGAACTAACCTTACCCTTAGCTCAACAAATCCCTGTATGTACAAAACCTGCTAGCAAATCACCCACATACAGTAACTGGATAATGTCGCGACTCATCATCCACCTGGTAAGACAAACACACAATAGTTACACTGACATTGATTGAAGCCATGCTTAGTCATCCACTTGTCAAACTCTGTACCACTGTCCTGCAGCTACCTCAAGACCATATGCCTTGGCCTTCCGTCTCATGTATCCATCCACTCTCTTCTTTAACTGGGAATCCATCCGTCTCTCAGTGATTTCTTCCAGTTGACAACTCTGCCAACAAATACCTATTTGGTTCTTCTCCAAGGACTCACTCCTCATCCATGCCAAGCTCCCACTGTTTTTGGATTTTACCTACATTGCTTCTTCACGTCTTCCTGGTTCTTGACCATCAATAAGCAATATAAAGAAGGTGAACAACGAATATGAGGTCCACTTACCCTTTCTGACCTCCATATGGGCGTTTGAGACTTGTTGACAGCTTGTTATCCACCCAACATCCATACCAGTGACCGATCTCAGCCATCTCCCAGTCTGCAACCGATCGATGTCAGTTCTCTGCACTGACCCTGACTGCCGACATCGGTTTCATGACCGACGCCGATATCCCTTCTGTCGACGTCAGTTCTTGTCTGACTGAAGTCAGTCTTTCTGTTGTCGACGTCGGTTACTGTCTGACCGACGCTGGTACCTGTGTTCACCTGTGAGTGATAACTTTTTATCTGCAAGCTCTCCATGGATCAAAACCCTATTTAAATCAACACAACCCTACTCAGAATAATTCAGTTCCCTCACCTGATCTCTGTCCGTCATCTCCTCCATGAACACCAAGGCTTTCCAGTTCTTTAGCTTGTCAAAAACATCTGTCTTCCGCTTAAGAACATGCATTCCCCTCCTACATATGTGACCAAGCCTACAAAGCCACATATCTGTAACAAAAGGTGAATCAGTAATATAAGTAAATAGATAAAGGATACCTACTTTCTTACCACCATCTAATTCAAATGCATCCACTGTGAGAGTTACAGTGCATCTCCCATCACCCAAATTTCTTGAAGAAATTAGACTAATCTCCAAGACTGGTACCTACATGACTTCCTTCAACCACTGTGTGTCATCTGCCTGCAATTTTAGCTTTACTTTCCCTTTGTCAATCATCTGACAAGGCTCTCCAACCCCTAAATAAATCTCTCCAAAGTCTCCAAAGACGTACCCATGAAAAGATGCTCTATTTCGGGCTGCATGGAAAGAGGCAAAAGAATTTGTAAACAAAGATTCTACTTTATCCAGAGCAACCTATGCAACATCACCTGCAACATCTGCTTCTACACGTTGATCTTCTACCGACCAACAATCTCATTTTCCCTGCTCATTCTTTCCATCAATCAGACCATTCGTGCTATTCAGTGTCTCCATTCGTAGCTTGCTTTTTTCTACCATTGCTATATTCCCACTCAATCTGAAACCCCTGAGAGTGACCTGTAATCAAAAAACACTACCAGATCTGAAACCACCTGTTAGTCAACCCAACCTGGCTCTGATACCACTTGTCAGGATCTTGCTCCACCAATAGAGCACATATGATTACTTCTTGTATTAACAACTAAACACAAAATTTAACCAGAATCAATAAGTAACTAGAAATATGAAACAACACAGGAATATGAGAGACAATACACAATTGTATTAATAATCACTCAAAAGAATATACAATAAAGAAGATGCCACTTCTTCTTCCACCTCAAAGGCTCGCCACACCTCAAGACCTTCTTCCCTCTCTCTCTCGGTCCCAACAATCAACTCTAATACAGAATTGATGTTCACCTCTCCAACCAGTCAGTAACATGCTGCCCATATGTCAAGTACACAATCGTACTCCAAGTAGATCCCCTGCTCTCTGCTGCTACCTGCAAATCACTAGACCTTACTCATCATTGTAGATCTCCAAAAGAAGCCATGCTCACCTGCTGACCAAGATCATACAAATACGAAGAACCCTTCTGATTCTCCAAACCAGCACCCACCTTGGTACTGTGGCACTAGGAGGAACACTCCATTGCTCTCCTCTCTTAGAAGGAGCTTATTTGCTCTCTTACTCTCTAGCTACAATTTTACAATACAGCCCATGAGTCCATATATAGATCTCATGCTTACAATAATTAGACTACCCTAATTACAATAATTAGACATGCAACTCAAGACTATAATTAGCCTTTACATGCAAACTCTCCATTCCCTAAACTAACTGTTCATGCAACGAATAGTTTTGGAACACATAGGCGACCGACGCCGGTCCCTGCTTGCCTGGTTCTACCGACGTCGGCTGACTCCCTGCCGACGCCGGTTGCCTTCTGCACTGATCATGATCGACGTCAGTCATGCTACCGATGCCGGTGCTTTTGGGTCTTCAGCAACCTTCTTCATGTTTGCACCAGTTGAAGCTTTTAGCTCCACATCCTAACAGTGCTACTAACATTGTAAAATTTCTAATCCCTTCTCGACGCTAACTCTTCTATTATAGATCTTGATTAGAAAATTTATTATACAATTTAACCTTTCCTCTTTAAACAAATCAATCTAATTATCAAACCTCAAGTTGTCTTTATACTTTATATAAACCATTCCCATCATTTCAAATTCTTCATTTTAAAATAAAAGAAAAAAGGTGGAAAGTAGATTAGTAGCAATCATTCTAGGGTTTAGGGTTTCACTTTTGTTAATTTCCTTTATGCATTTACTTTCATGTCAAAAGCTTTTATGATATATCACTTTCATTGTAAAAGATTTTAGTATTACTTTCATTGAATTATTTGCAACGAAGGATAATTTACAAAAGATTGGGCCAAACTAAATCTCTTTTACCCTATCAAAAACTAGGAATGCAAGTAATGTAGATGACAACCTACAACACAAGCTAAGAATCAAGAGCATAGAGGTTTTTAGAATATTTGTAAGCACGTAGAGGTTTGCTAGGATTCAAGGAAGCAACATAGCACACAGAGAGAAAGAGGGAGGTAGAGGCGGGGCAGAGAGTTAGGGCACTTAGAGAGAGAGTCACATAGAGGCAGGGCATGCATAGGTAGTTAGGGCAAGGGTAGAGGTGAGTACCATAACCTTTCACTTTTCCATGATTTAAAAATAAAAATTTCCTTTTAACCTGATCTATGTAAATGACTGAATGTTTGGTTATAAACATCTGGTATAAAATGGACTTGGACACTCCTATAAGTGATCTCAAAACTGATATTCATCAACACAAAAATGTATTGGGGATATTAAAGCATCGACAAGCTAGGGTAGTGGTTATGAAGAAACATAAATAAAGATTAACATCAAAAGGGATGCAACCACATAAACAAAAACAAGCTAATAATAAATAATGACTAATGGACTTGCTTATTCTGGAATAGAAAGCTCAAATGAACCCACAAGTGGGTCAATAAAAATAAGGAAAATAGGATCGGGTCACACCGATAACAAGCAAGAATACAAGAACAAAACCATGCAATGATAAAAAAACCATGAAAGGAACCATGAAACATATAACATCGGAGGTAGAGGTCCCCGAGAAGAGATCCAAGATGGCGAGGAAACATTTGGCCCCACAATGACTTCACTCATTTGGTCATCAAAGATCCATGTGCAAGAGTTAATTAGTTGAAAGATAGAGTATAAAGTATGGAATCAATGGAGAAAATAAAAGATATGAAAATAGAATATGTGATAAACTCCAAGCAAAGACTGGAAGAAGACAACAACATGTTCAAAGCACAAGTGGAAAAACTACAAAATCTTAAGAATGTTAGACAACATGAATGACATGCTCTCAAACAAGCCATCCACTCTCCAACAAATGCCATGGCAAGGGATAGAAAGACAAGTGAAATGCAATTAAAATAATTACAAGAAGCACTTGACATCATGGAAACAAGAGAAAATGAGCTACGAAATAAAGTGGAAGAGGCTAGGACACAAGCACAAGTAGTAAAAAGCATTGGGCAAACAAAAAAAGCTGATAGTGTTACAACCCCTCAAGTTGCACTTAGAATAATGTAGTATTTTTTTTGTAAAGACCAAATATTTAACATTCATTCCATAGAAACAAATTCAATAACTTATCCAAACAAAAACTTTAGACAATAACATTTCTAAAATTCAAATGTTGATTGGAATATAACTTATTACAACTACAAGGAAAGTAAATATATTAGGACACAGCTTTGGTTGGTCCCATAATACAACAACTACTATTAAAGTATATAAATATAGTACAATTACATTTATTTTAGGTATTCATCCTTAATATATAAATAGATACATGCCTTTTGAAGCTCGAGTCGAACCAACTCATGTATCTTTAACAATCTCAAGTGTAATCTACATGCAAGTAGTACTACTGTGGGGAGGGAGAGCATCATCTAAGTGCTTTTACACACCAACCACGGAGCAATGGTCCCCACACTAATCCCATTAGGAAATGGCCCTCTCTTCATAGATAAGTAAAGAGTGACGGTGTGGGAAACTAGAAAACAAATAAGTACCCAAGTGTTGTATGATTTCTAAAATTAGACATGCAATGTATCATAGAAAACCCATTCTATTGCAAGATATTGCACTAACATGTAAATCATACATACCAAAATATGATGTCTCACTATACATTATTTTATCATAAGATTCATATAATTTAAATCCTACTAGCAATCATATCACATCACATGCTATACATAGGAGTAAGCAAAGTATTCATTTATTCCATCAAAGTATGAATAAATCTTACAATATTATCTATCTTATACTAGAAATAATGCTTACAATTTATACCACCTAGGTAAAATTCATATTAAACTGTAGATTTCTAATTACTATAATAAGATCCAAACAACTACAACCCATGATATCCCATATTATCATAGTCTAGTGTTCTAAGACATAACTACTAACTTTTCCACAATCAGACATACAAAGTAGTCATAAATACATGGAATCATAAGCTTTTATTCAAGCAAGTATATATAACAAAACAAGTCATACAAACACATAAAAGTCTACCTAATATTAGTTTACACTCTCAAAGTTGTATGCACACATACATGATGTCTTACTAACTGTTACAAAACATATTTTTCAAGTAATAACCAACACATATAATTAATCAGTCAATGTAGATGAGATTCTAGACATAAAACTATAGTATGTACCATCCATACATATACATTTAAGTTGAAGTATTCTATGATATCCCATGCTATCATAGCTCATTATGCATGAACACCTTATTCAAACATGAACATTCAATTTTTACACTATAATTATTAAACCAACAAGTACATGATTATACCACCTGGGTATACCCTAGATTTTACTGCACAATAATAATCAGATAAAAATATAATCTCTAGGCACACATCATGATGCACTATTTTATTCTAGAAATGTCTAATCACTTGCACATAAATGCTCTCACATATATACTGCACACAAGTTTTCATCTTTACATGATGCTACAAAATTTGAACATGTTGACATGTTTGCATAGCATTACTCGTGCTTACTGATATACTACTTGGTCTTTAATATAATATTTGATCATAAGGATGTAATTAACTTAATTTACAATGTATCTTCCTCATGATCGGACTAATTTGGAAGTTATTATGATTCAATTAGTCTAGTTCATATATATTTATTATATATTATGACTGATACTCATATATTTTAATACTATGGATATATGTTAATACTATTGGTATCTCACTTCTATCATTTTACTATTTCAAATACAACTTCTATCTTCTCTCTTAGTTTGTAATGACCCATTCTTTGAGATGGGGGATCTAGTATACTATAAAAAATATCATTGTCCCATAACAATATATGTCATAAAGCTCAAATCTAAGCAACAATAATCATCTAACAACCATATTAATCCACAAATTTAAAGGTTATAAATCATAGGGTGAAATCGAGATGTAATAGATAGAGAGGTAAGTCAAAAGTAAAATGATAGAAGAAATAGAATGACATGATAAATTATCAAATATAATCATCAAAACATTGAATGACCATGGAGAAGGGGAGGATACAAAGAACCTAACAATGGACTTCCTTTCAAAATGGTTACAATTGAAAGATCATATCAAACAAGCAAGCCGAATTGGTCAATTGAGAGAGGGAGGAAGAGATAGGCAAATTCGGGTCACGGTAATGAACTTTGTGGATAAAACAAGAGTACTAAGAAATAAAGGCATGGTGAGAAACGCACCCTATTATCTAAGTGAAGATTTAACTTTTTTGCAATTAGAAGAAAGAAATAAGGAGTGGGAAAAGGTGAAGGTAGCAAGGAAGGAAGGGAGATGAGCATACCTAAATAATGGGAAAGCCTATATCACAGTTTGACAATCTCAAATTTAATAGTGTTGTTTGGGAGCATTTTGTGATGGTAAGCTGGAATTGTAGAGATTACCCTTGGAGAAGAGGACCCAGTTTAGGGCCCATAGTTAGAGACACAAATATAATCATTTTGATTTAAACACATGAGAACGATTGGTGCAAGACACTAATTTTTGAAGGATATAAGAAAGAAACAATATGGAAGAAAGCAATAAATAATGGCAAAGGGTATGGGGGTCTAAGAGTGTGAATAAATGAATTATGGGGTGAAATTATCAAAATAAAAAAAAAGTTGAAAGTAAATAGTACATTTGGATAAGAATCTTAGAGAATGCCACAAATATCAACATAACTGCATGTTATTTTGCACCCAATAATTCCAAATTTTATAAGAAGCACAATCTAGACAGTGAAGATCCATACTCATCCCTAAAGAGGGACATTTCAGTCTAAAGTAAGATCGGGGAGATTTTGTTAATAAGGGACTTAAATGCAAGGACAACAAATAAACAAGCCAACATTCTATGAGGTAATGAGAATCTAGATATGAGTCATCTTGGGATGGTAGCAGAAGAAAATTAACAATGGACTAGGGCTTCAGTTTGGAGAAGAGTTATTAGATTTATGCAACATGCACAACTTGATTATATGCAATGGTATAAGTAAATGGGAAAAAATCATCAAATTATTTGTGCAAGACTTACAATGGGCATAGCATAATTGATTATGTTATATACTCACAAAATTGAATACCAAGAATAAAAGAACTATAAGTAGAAGACTCTCCTATGGAACTTAAATCACATCACAACCGAATTTTTATGAAACTCCAACTACAAAGAGACAAACAACACGATGAGCACACCGGGGCCAACCAAGGTAAACCGTCATTCAAAGGAAACATCTTCTTGACAGAGGAAAATCGACAAGCCTTCAAGGTGGTTGGGTTTAGCAAGTTGTAGGAAAGGGATAGTAAGAGAGCACTTGACATTGGTATAGATTACACTAAGAGCTAGAGGCTAATGCATAACATTCAAGAAGCCCTTAACACATGCAAGAGAGCTAAACTTAAAAAGAAGGAAAGAAATAGTTTTTTGACAAACCTATTGTACAATGAAGAAACAAAGACTGCTAAAGGAACCATCAGGTAGAACAAAGTCAAATAGAAAAATATATGAACAACTGGTGAGGACAAAAAAATACAAGAACTAGGAGGACGTAGCTGATTTTCTTAGGGGAACATGAACCAAAGAGTTTTTAGAGGGAGCTCCGAAAGGAAAAACGCTGATAGAGAACAACATAACATCAAGACAATGGTTGGAGTATTTAAAAAAAATGTATGAGCATGAAAATGAACAATGTGTACCCCACTTAATCATTGTTAATGATGAATTTGCAGGATTGAAGACATCATACAAGGGATTAAAAAGTTAGCAATGGGTAAAATTAGAGACATAGACAACCTAAAAGCAAAGCATTTAAAATGGGGAGTAGATATCCTACCACCCTATGTTGCAAGAAACGAGAAATGACAAAACGTGATGAAAATGAAAATGTGACAAGAAATGGGATTGGGAGAGGTTGTGCTTAAGAAACAAGTTTTATAATTTTAAATTTACAAAATCATTAAAATTAAGATATAAAACATATCAAAAATATTTAAATTTGCATTAAAAATAATATATAATTTTAGAAAAATAAATCTACATCAAGTGTTTTCATCTTT
This sequence comes from Torreya grandis, assembly GCA_037957365.1. Taxonomy (NCBI): domain Eukaryota; kingdom Viridiplantae; phylum Streptophyta; class Pinopsida; order Cupressales; family Taxaceae; genus Torreya; species Torreya grandis. The sequence goes on along the minus strand of JARHVA010000686.1, from coordinate 2,710,499 downwards.
ACCTATGACCTAATAATTACAATAGTGTTTAAAATAAAAACATATAAAATATGTCTTATATAATATCAAATTTCATCGAAATAGCTAAGTTTTTGAATATTTTAAATTAACTTTTAAAACTAAATGCGTGTAATATTATTTATGTAAATTTAATAGATTAAATATAGTTAATTATTTGCTTAATACATATGAAAATAAAGCTTTTCATGCAAAATTTTAATACTAAACCCATTTTAAAAATAAATTTAAAAAACTACTGGTTTGTCTAAGCATACGGTGGAATAAAATCAATACAATGACTTTTTTAACATGCATTCAAATTAGAAAGAAGAAATGAAGCGCTACATTTTTTAGCATGCCACCAAGAATATGTGAAGCGTTGGATGTTTTAAAGTGTGCAACGATTTCTTTCAACATGCATGCTATTATGATATGATTTAATCTCAATTCGTTGTTGTTATACATTGTGGACTTGCATGGCAAGCGAAAACGATGTTAAAAACTGGAGTGATGACTAAAAGATCGTCTAAAACATCATCACCATCATGTGTCCATTTCACAACGGTAGAACATGAAATGCATAGGAGGCATTATATTTCTCGCAACATGGCTACCACCCCAAATACAAAAAAAATTCAATGAGGTCATCCAAAATGGCTTCTCGACAGAGTGGACGACCAACCTAACCTTACCCTTGTTTAAAAGTGAAATGTAAATAATCCCTTACGTTATTGAACTATCATGGTCAATCCTCTCTTTTTGCAAAGTTATTTGGGAGTATGATAGAACACATGATTAGCAGTTGGGTTGCAAAAAAAGGAAATGGAGCTAAGGGGAAAGCATATTTTAGACCCAAACACTCAACTATCGATTAGTGTGTCATGCTTAGACACCTAGTTGAAAAGGTTTGGGATAAAAAAGTAAATGTATATTGTCACTTTGTAGACTTCAAAAAGGCCTTTGACAATGTTAAGGAGCAAAACAGAGGAACTTGGGGTCCCAACACATTACAAGGCAACAATTCATAGATTGTATTAGTATGTCGAGGCTAAAATCAAAATGTAGTCTGGGTTGTCCGAGTGTTTTGAGAGTGATATAGGCGTGAAACAAGGTTGCCCTGTTTCCCTGACTTTATTTGGGCTATACATTGACAAGTTAGAAGATTAGAATAACAAATTTGGAGGGGAAAGGGTCCACTGGGCCAAACATGTGCAATTCTTGCCCTATGCCGATGACCTGATTCTAACGACAGAGACAACCCACTATCTAAGAGACCACCTATGGGCTCTAGAGCTCTTCTATAGAGAAGTAGGGATGCAGGTGAACATTGACAAAACCAAAATTATGATTTTCTCAGTGAAAAGGAAGAAGAAACATTTGGATTTTCAATTTGTAGGAGAGTCTTTTGAAGTGGTGTCAAAATACAAATATCCTGGCCTTAACTTTCATAGCAAGCTCAACTAGGATACATGTAAGATGAAAAAAATACAAGGAGATTGAAGAGTTCTATATACCCTTTAAAACAAGTATAGGAACGTTGAGTTATAGGACTGGAAGACCACTGGGGTCTTACTCGGGTTGCTTGTTGCATCAATGGTGTTGTATGGATGCGATGTACGGGCTAGTGGAACAAGTTTGAAATTAAGGCAAATAGAAAAGATCCAAAAGTGCCTAATCACAAACAATTTCAGAATTAAGGTTTTAGTTCCCTATGAAATTATCCTTGCCGAAACAGGGACTTTCTCGTTAGGGGGAACCACTATGACCAAACAACTATGTTACTTAAAAAAAAAAAACACACACACACACACACATGAAGATGAGTAGGTGGCCTAGAGCCACAAGAGATGAAGAGTTGAATAGACAAAAGAACACGTGGATGAAAAAGAACCACAAATGAATGAGTAGATGGGATATCAACTTAAACGAATGCCCAAGCCTTAACAAAGGCAAAAAGTAATGTGAATGAAAAGTTTAGAATAATAACATAGAGGAAAAAATCAAGTAGGAAACGACAATGCTATAATATAGAGTTCAACTTGACTTATGAGCATTGTGAAAAAACATATATAAAAGTTGAAATTAAATGGAACGAAAAGTTCTTCTTTGCTCAACTAAGGATTAGCTCCCATATGTTGAGATGTAAGACAGGTAGATGGACGACACCTAAGAAACAATGGCAAGAGGGTTTGTGTTTTATACACTATATAGGCGGTTGAAACGAAGGAGCTTTTCATCCTTGAATGTCCAAAGTACACGGATTTCCGAGCCAAATATGAAGAAACATTAAGAGTTGGTTCCATGGTAGAGCTATTTGATGAAAACATAATAAAAGGGTTGGAGGAGATGTTAACTCAAACCATAAAGAAAAAGAGCAACAACGTACCATTGGCCCTGTGATTTGAGCCACTGAAACAATTGGTGAAATTGGTGGTCCCATAAACCATTTTATCTTATGGATGTAATTAAAATCATTTCTTTTCATTGCATTGCACCAACTTTGTGAACTTTGAGAGACCAAAAATCCTTCATTCACCAAAACCTTGAAACCCCATCTTTTGGAGCCAAACCCTAGTTTGCTTATTTTCTGTTTCTCTATTAACCCTTGATTACATTAAAGTTAGAGACTGTCCTTTAGACGGTAGATTTCGCTGTGCCAATTAAGGTTTTAGGTTTTTCTTGCGGGTTTTTCAACTCATCCTTCCTATCATCAGGCCTTATTTACATGTTTGTTACAAGTACATTCTTTGATTGTGCCGTTACAGTTTGGCAATCAGAGTATGAAGGTAGGCATGCCTTGATGGCAATCTACATAGTTTTTAAGATAAATTTACGTTTTAACTTTTGATCATGTAAGTGGCTTGTATTCGATTGACTTGTTATATGTATCTGAAGCCCAGGCATACTTGCTGGTGATATATGCAACAGGATTAAGCCTGCATGACTGAGAACAGAGGCAATCCATTTTACCTTGGATGAAAAGTATGAGACAGCAGCCACAAAATTGTATGCATTTGTTTTGTACAAGCGAATTTCTGTGTTTTTTTGCTGAATATAGTGAGCTTAATTTTGGGAATGCATATTATTTGAGAGTGTATTCGACAATTCATGTGTTTGTTGCAGAATATATGCCATTTTAGCATCAATATGAGGAAGAAGGTGGATGAGCGCATCCGCACCCTAGTGGAAAATGGAGTTAAAGCTAGACATCGCTCCATGTTTGTCATTATTGGAGACAAGGGTCGTGATCAGGTAAAACTCTGAAGTAAATATCTTAACCGTATGGTGTCTCCTTGTATAAAGTGTATATAACAGGCCCAATAATTGCAGGTTGTCAATCTTCATTATATGTTAACCAAGGCAACTGTCAAGGCACGCCCATCTGTACTATGGTGTTACAACAAAAATCTTTCCCTCAGCAGGTACACCGTACATTTCCTCAATACTTTAGTGTCAGATTAATCTGTGCAAATTTATCTGTTTCTATTGGCGTGCATGCGACAAAAGTTCTATGTTTACCAGTTCGTATTGTTAGAATATTAAGTAAGGAGCAAAGACAACATTACAGATTTCATTCTAATTCTTCAACTGCCCTCATGCCAACCTCCGTTTATTAAAGGGGTGCCAATGAAACTATATACTGTGGGGGGCTGGTTCGCTCACATTCACATCCGCTGCACTCTATATAGGGTTTTTTGGCGAGGGATCCAGAAGGGAGATCCCCTTTCGGCAAATCAACCTCCATCGAGGGGATCCCCCATACCCCTGAAATCTAGGGCGGATAATCCAATCTGTAGTCGCCATCTATATATAGGGTGCCAGCCTGAGCTTTATTTTTGCTCATTATCTCTTAAAAGTCTATGTATTGCTGACCAAATACATTAGATCTTGGTCATTTTCAGAAACTATATATTACGGGTTAGCTTTTTTTGTATGGCAAGTATACATTGTACCAGGTTGCTTTTGTGTGCTTATAAGTATACAGTTACACTATTACTGAGGTCATTTTGTACTGTGCTCCAATTATATTTATATGGCATTCTTTGAGGTTATCATTTCAAGTTCTTATTTTAGCCACAACCAACCTTTCCTGAATTCTACTGACAAAATGTTTAACCCATAACTGATTGTAAAAAGCAGTTTTGTATGGTTGTATCCCCTTTTTTGAATAACTTGCATCTTCAATGTGAATTGGATGCATAGTCTTTATCTTAAGCAGATTTTGTTTGTGCTCCAAAATTACAACTGTGTCAAAAAAAGCTTATTCTTTAGGAGGGGATATTTTACTTTGTTTGAGAATAACATGCATATATTGGGCTGTATGTAGTCATAAGAACAAGCGCAGGAAGCAGTTAAAGAAGATGATGCAGAGAGGATTGATGGACATAGAAAAAGATGACCCCTTCTCATTGTTTATTACAACCACAGAAATTCGCTATTGTTATTACTCAGAAACTGAAAAGATATTGGGAAATACGTACGGCATGTGCGTGCTTCAGGTCATTTACTAGCTGTAGTTGGTTTGTATGTTGAAGACATAAAAATAAACGAGTTAAAAATCCACTGACACATTTTAAATTGGAGTTTTATATCCTGATTTTTTCTCAACTTTTTTTGTAGGATTTTGAGGCACTGACTCCAAACTTGCTGGCACGGACCATAGAGACAGTTGAAGGAGGTGGTTTGGTGGTGTTACTTCTTAGTTCTCTTTCATCCCTGAGTAGCCTCTACACCATGGCTATGGTTGGTATATTAATTTCTTGTTCATTCTGGGAATTGCCTACCTGTTTAATATCTTATTTTTTTCCCATCCTGGTACACATATTTTTTTGCCTTCTAGATCATTAAATTGGTATTGAAATTCAAACATTACATGGATAGCTGTTTTTTGACTTGTATTTGTATGTTGGAAGCATTACTCATGTTGCTTTTGTTGACATGCTGCTCCGAGGAAGTTAAAACTATTAATTGGTGCTAACAGAGTAAGTTTTTTCTGTCAGAATAATAAATTCACACCGACACTGATAGGTATTTTTAATGGAAAAGCATTTTATTGAATTACTAAACAAGTATTGAAACACATTACAAAACAGTTACCTCAATCCTGTGCGGAGTTTTGAGATCCAAGAAGAACACCAAAGCTGTGAAAAGTACAGGTTGGATACAAGGAAAAGATAAGTGGAAATTTTCAATCACATTTTTTTCCCTAGCTCACTATCTTCTCATCATTTGATAGGCAGATACCAGAAGCTATTGTTAATCCTTACTGAAAAAACATTTGATCTTTTATATTCTGCTATAACATCTGTGCCAGAACATTTTGCTACTGAAGAGGATCCTCAAGAAGTTTTCCATCTATTTTAGGACTAGGATTCTTTCATCAATCCAGATTCTTGCTCTTTCCTGAAGGCTGAACACATTATTATCTCTGGGAAGGATAAGTGTTGTTTCCATTTGCTTCAAATTCAAAGCTGTAGAAGGGATGTCCTCAGCGTGAATGGCTTCAATTTGACCCATCTTTATGCTCAGTGGTCCACTCACCGTTTTCTTCTTCTTTTTGCTGTTATTTCCTTGCTAGTGGAAATTCAGCTAATGCTTTTGTAGGACTAAGGATGGATTTTCTGCCACCTTATTCGCAGGAGGACTCTAATTTGGCAGACGGGAAGCTGCAATGTACCCGCAAGAGTGACAACTGTAGCACACTGTTACTGTGGGCCAATTATTATTGATTTTTGCATGGAAATCCACTCAGATTGTTTATTTCTACACAAGACTAAGCACATGCAGAGATCTTATCATGTCATGCCTTGACAGTTGCTGTGGAGATATTTCCCAAATAAATCATAAAATAATTTGGAATTTTGTAGATCTTCGATAATGTAGAGGAAGATTAATAAACAATTTAGCTAAGGGTAAAAATTGAAGGGTAGGGATGGGAGATACGGAGCCATGCTGCTTGGAGAGTGCATCCTTGACCAAAAACTAGAGCCCAACATGTAAAAGTTTTTATTTGTTTTTGACATTTTTAAGGAGTGCTACAAAAAAGCCTTTGGAAAGAAGATAAGAGGTGCAAATGTCAGGAATGATTCCATCCACTGACTATCCATATTTTGATGGTCTTTGTTATGGGACGAATACTATTAAACTTGTGAATTAATGTTGGGTCTGAAAAAGATTTAAAATAAGACTTGACCGCAAAGGCCCCACCCCCTCTCATGCTCTTCTTTTGTTTTTTCCTGCTGAACTCTACAAACCCATCCTCTCTTTCACCAGTTGAGAACTGAAATCAGCAATAAGCTGATTAGACCTTGAGATTCACCTGAGGATCAGGAGGCTATGGGTTCCTCTCTACCATCTTCCTCCATCTATAAGCAAAACTTCGAAGCTGCTGTCTCTTATGAATCTGACCAGATCTGTAAAGAAGATCTGAAAAACTCTCTCAAACAACATGCCAAAAGAACCTTATCCTGCCCAAACTTCCCTGTCCGAAAGGAGAATGGTTGCTATCTCAAGCTGGAATCAATACCTAAGGTCTCCTTCACAGTAGATTCAAGGGGTTTTTTCCAGGCCCCAAAAATTTTAGAGCACGGGTGAATGAAAACTGGAAGCCAAATGGATCTGCTGAAATACTGATGATGCCAAAGGGTTATTTCATGGCAGCCTTTTCATCCATGCTAGAAAAAGTCTAGATCTTCCGAGGGGGACCTTGGTTTATGAGAAAATTAGGACTCTTCATGAAGAACCAGGTTCCTGTGTTTGATCCAATGGAAGGCTTATCTGCAACAGTTCCAGTCTAGGTTTGTCTTCCTATGCTCCCAAGTCAATAATGGCAAGAGCAACTCTTGCAAAAAATAGGGAACAACATGAGAGTACATAGCAGTCTCAGTCTTCACAAAAATGAAAAAATCCAGGAGTGCTCAATTATTCAAGAATTTGTGTTAATCTTGATCTTGACAAACCCCTTACTGATCAGTTGATAATGGACACAGGAGGAATAGAATGGGAACATCCCATTGATTACGAGAATATCCCATTCCGGTGTTGATTGCTCCATGAACATGGGCATCTGGCATGAGTTTGCTCTCATTAGGAAGCTCATGACCAGACCAAAGTAATTCGAGAGAGCTAGCCATTGGCCAAACATGAAACAATACCGCAGGAAAAGAATCAGACACACAGTCAGCAAAACCAAAAAGCTCAAACAAGGCCACAAAACCATCTCCCAATGGAAGTCAATGATACATGAGGAGAGAAACTCTCAAAGAGCATATGCAAGAAAATGGAAAACTTCTCAAAAAATTATATATCCAGTCCAACAATATTCTTTTGCGGTTCTAGCAGATCCAGATGGTGAGGAGATAGAGTTTGCCTTGTAATCTCAAGGTGCAATAATCTCATTAGATCTGCCCATATCCACCATATCAACAATTGAAAAATGTAAATTCTCATCATTAGTCACTGTCACTACCAAAATTAGTACTTCTAGTCATATTAAAACAAAAACCAGTAAAGAAAATTTCAGGCTTAATAAAGATCTCATTCCCCAAAACTGGCTGGTCTGGGAACCCAAACTAATGGCCACAAGTAATCCTCCTTTGAAGGAATATTATAGGAAGAATGTATCCCTTTCAAGCTTGATACAAAACATGAGATGGTTTGCATGGAATCTCATTCAGAGGAATTTCTGTGCCTGCACAGGACAACCGACATTTGGGGCAACAAGCACACTGTATATAGCACCACCACTAGAACATGATCCAATGGGATCGCTCCTGGTATGTACATCACACAACTTAGCATCAACCTTGGGGTATTTATGCAACCTTCTATTCAAATGAATCGGAGCTTCTTTGGGGAATCATAAATATCTACATTCCACCTTACGAAAACAACATAAGAACAATTTTAGATTAGCTCACTCAGTGGATATCCACCTTCACTCCAAATCTATTTTTTAAGAGAGATTTAGTTTTAATGAGAAAAAAGGGGAGTCAGAATACAATCACACAACTGCCGCCACATTTGATAAATCTACTGTGAGTCTTGACTACTCTCAAGGCACATGCACATGGTGTAACCAACAGAAAGGAATGAATTACATAGCTGAAAACTCAGATAGGATAGTAGTTGCAGATCAATGATTTCAACCATCTTTTCACCTACAGGGAAGAGTCAGTGATAAGACTCTTTCAGACTATTGGCCCATAAACTTCAAATGATCACCATCAGTAGCTGAAAAAGAAAATCTCACTTCAAGTTTGAGAAAATGTGGCTATCCCACCCACAATTGTCATGAAATATTGCCAAATGGTGGGCTAAATTCAGCAACATTTAAGGATATGCAATGTAAAAATTCATGGCCAAACTATAATACCTGATTTTTTTTTTCAAAATATGAAATAAAACAATTTTAGGCAATTTCTTCCAAAAAATAAACAAGATGTATTATCAACTAGAGGCTGTCCAAAAACAAATCTGTGATGTTGGGTTCTCTCCCGAAATATCACCTCAAAAGCAATCTCTTATTCGGACTCTTCAGAACTTCACAGACTGGAAGAGCGATACTGGTATCAGAGATCCAGAGAAAAATGGAGCATATCTGGAGACTCCAACACAAAGTTATTTCATAAGTCAGTCCTTAATAGACAATATAATCAACACAGTTCACCAACTTTAACAATTTGATGGTTCCTATATCAATGACCCATACGAGATAATGGATTAGAGTTCAAAACATTTTGAGCAATTCCTTACAGAGGATATACCCAGTGTGAACACCCTTGCAGATCCACAGGAAATGCTAAAACACATCTTCCAAAAAATCACAGAGGAGGACTATCTTTGAGAAGAATTGCAAAGCTCAGATTCTCTTTTCAGCCAGATAAGGCACCTAGCCTAGATGGATTTCCAACTTTCTTCTACCAGTGCTTTTGGGAAGTCATAAAATTAGTTTTATTGGAAGTTGTTGAAGAATCAAGGAAAAATAAGCAAATGCTCCATATCTGAATGCAACGAAACTGACCTTTATCACGAAAACTTCAAAGGCTGATTATTGTGACCAATAAAAATGGATCTCCCTTTGCAGCATGGTCTACAAAATTCTCTTCAAATTGATAGCAATGAAACTAAAGCAACTTCTTCAGGATATCACCTCATCTACTCAATCTGCATTTGTTTTAGGACAGATAGAGTACTACATTGTCTCAGTCCAAGAGGTACTCCACTCTCTTCATAGTCATAAATGTCGAGGTATTCTCTCTCTAAAGCACTTGACAGATGTAACTGGTAGTTCCTAGAAAATACCTTTTGAGCATTTGGTTTCAGTGAACAATTCATTGCATGGATCAACAGTTGCATTTGCACTCCGATTATTTCCAAATCCTTCAATGCGGAATAGGCTACCGCCTTTCTTTCTTCCAAGGGGTTGCAGCAAGGTGATCTGCTCACCTCATATTTATATATAATTATAGGTGAAAACTAATGCAGGGTCATTGGAAATGCAAAGAAAGCTAGAGCTATTCATGGTCTCCCAGTTGTCAATAATGGTATGAGGTATAGAAAATTTCATTATGCCGATGTTACTCTACTTTTCTCCACTACCTTTCTCAAGGAAATTACTAATTAGGCATCCAAATTTTATGATACTATGATGTCCCCTTTGCATATCATTTTAATAATTAATAATATTGCCCGAACAATGATTTAAATCATTCAAAAATATAAGACAATTAATTAATTATTAAAATAGAACTATTTTGGATAAATATTCAAATTATTGAAAAAGTGGTTTTAACCATTTGGAAAATTAATGTAGTTTTAATGATTATTTTAAGCGGCTTTATAATTAATAAATTGCTTGAAAAGTGATTTTTATCACTTCAATTATTAGAGCAATTTAATTAATTATTTAAATGAGGATTTAATTATTTAATTTGTCCAAAAGTAATTTTGATTACTAAGGCAAGTTATTTAATTAATTCAAAAAAGCCTAAAGTGAAAATTAAAAGGAATGTCAGCTTGGGAGCTAAAACAAAGAAAGAAAAATATATTCTAAAAAGGGCAAGTGAGGCTTATGAGGTATTTTACCTCTCCAAGGTGGTTCACCCCCTTTTAAAAGGTACAAATACAAGGTGAAGACTACAGTGGAGGACATGTTGAATTTGATAATTGTTCGTCATGCTTGAAGAAACTATTAGGATGCATGCTCAATAAGTGTTCACTGTTTTGGTGTTGATCATTTTACAAAATGTGTCTTTTGACGCCACTTTTGCTAAGGAGATCTTGTTATTTGTCCTAAAGTGGGGCAATTTGCATTGAGGAGCTCTTGTGAGGTTTTGGTGAAGTTTTTAAGGCTCTTTTCTTGCATATTGTTTTTGATTAATATTTGCACTATTTTTGCAAGTGGAGTGAACTATCTTGGGAGGCTTGATTGAGGGTTTGGAGGCCCCTTTAAGGTCTATTTATGCAAATGAATATTATGAAATTAATTGTTAATTTTCTGCACATTAGTGTTTGTTTTTTGAAAAGATTTGAAGCCTTAAATTGATATAAAATTAAATAATAATTTTCAGATTATTATTTAATTAATTTTTGACAGGAAACTAGGGTTTTCAAAATTTTTAAGCAATTTTTGGTGACTTTCCCATAGAAGAAAAATTCCAAAATTATTTTAATTCGATAGTCATTATTTTTATGATTAGTTTGAGCTCATCATAATTCCAAATATTGAGGGAGTTATAAATTTTTGAAGTTTTCAGCTGTTCGTAGGAAATAATATTTGTTGAGGGCAGATTTGCAAGGGTTTCGTTCTAAATTAATTATTGCAGTAATTTTTTGAGTTTTGGCGATTGGATTGGACTAAGTTTGAGCAGGGATTAGAGTTAGGAAAGAAGGAATTCATTTCAGCTAATGTGGCGTTCGGGTTTGGAGGATTGAAACATCCATTTCAGGGTCTTTTTTCATTGTGACAAGAGCCATTAGTGGTTAAATTTACAAGGTATTTATTTCAAGGTGAATTGGAGTTAATTTTCAGTTTGGAGGTGCAATTACAGCAGCTAGGGTTTACTGATTTTTAATTTCAAAATTTTAGAAATTGTGGATTTTGGGGAAAACCCCTTTTTGGTTAAAACGTCCCATTTGGGGACATTATAGATACAGATTTATCAAGATGCTTTGGGTCAAAAAATTTGTAAGAAAACTTTCATGTTATTTTTGTTAATCCTAAAGGTTTTACAATTTCTAGAAGGCAATATTCCAATGACATTTGGGCTATCCCCTCTACCTAATACAACAAATAGATCTATGGGATGGAACAATTTTAAAAATGAAAACAAAAACGAGTTGTTGGACTCATCATTGGCTATCCTTTTCTGCCAAAATTTAGTTGACCATTGTGATGCAAGCAGTTCCACTATATCTTCTCAAATTCCTCTTCCTGCCTCAAACTGTTGTAGATCAAATGCTCACTATTCAGTGCAAATTTTTTGGCAGGGAACAACAAATCAATATAAAATCCTTTGGTTGCTTGGGACAAAATTTGTCTACCCAAGTCCGTCAACATTTGCAATCTGACAAATTTAAACCAAGCATTTGCAATGAGAGCTGTATTGAGACTCAAAAAATCCGAGAAAAATATCTCTCGCCACACAGATCTCATTTCACAGTTAAGTTGGGGATCAGTTCTAGCTGGAACAACCAAGCACATCCACAAAGGATTCGTCATGTTGCAAAACAGGGTCACATGGAAAGCTGGAAATTGCAGTTCCATGCTTTTTTGGGAGGCTAACTAGGATGAATACTTGACATTGCAACATCACAACTTGCAAGAGATATGCAATAGTCTTCAATCTCAAGGTAATAATCTTCTTAAGGAGTAATGCCACAATTTTTTAACTAATCAGTTTATATAGGATGAATGTTAAATCAGATCAGCAATCTCTGCCCCTCAATCTTAAACTAATCAACTACTCCAGATGTTGAACAAAAGATTTCTTTTTAAATCCAACATCCACAACAAATGAATTTGGATGTACAACACAAAAAGGCCAATGCACAGACGCATCTGCATATAAGTCTCTTTCCCTCTCTTTGGTGCCCCACCAAAGAGACAAAATGGAATACTATTTGGTCTCTACGTATTTGGCCGAATCTTAAATGTCTCATTTGGCTCATTCATCATAATGGTGTCCTCATGACCGACAATCTTTAAAAAAAAAGAATGGATTGGATGTGCAATTTGCTCATTATGCGAAGCACAAGGAGAAATAACTTCACACCTCTCTGCCAATGCAAATTTGTCACACGAATTTCGCAGCAAATGGCTGCTCAGTTTGGATTCAAGAATCTAGATATGAGTTTCATACAAACAAATGGGATATGGTTTTTTTGTGTCTGTTTTCCAAGGTAACTCCAAACTTCAACATTTGGTATATATGGAAGGAAAGGAACTCTCGAATCTTCTCCGACAAAGCAAGCTCTTTCAATCAGATAGTTTGTCAAATCATTATCAAACTCCGACAAGCAATCCTTATTCTTTATAATCACAAGGATATATTCAAGTCTTCAAACATTTAATATTTTGAGTTGGCAAAGTCATGGAAGGTTTCATTTTGTTACAACTACACACATTTTATAGTGACAAGAAAGGTGATATGGGACCTGCCCCCACTTGGGGTCTATAAATTGAATTTCGATAAAGCTTCCAAACAATATCCAGGACGAGCCAACATCCGAGGAATTATAAGGAACTGCAAGGGGAACTGGTTATAAGCTTCTTCTAACAGATTCATCAACACACAAATATGGCTATTTAACAAGCCATTGATAATGCTCTTACCAAACTAATCAAATAAGGTGATTCTCTATTGATCATAAACAACATGAATAAGGGCTTCTAGAGAAAAACGAGTACAGAACTGAAGTGACCATAAAGTGTCATTGGCGACTTGACAATTTGATCCAACAAGTCCAGTCGACTCTACCTTGGTTTTAGGAGGGTCGCCTTCGCCTTCAACATAACTTATGACACCACAATACCGTTGTTGATAGCCTGGCCAATTTAGCACTCAGTTCTTTTAAAAATTTAGTCTGTCAAACCTATAGGGATATTGATGACCTGCCGAACACCATCCAGCAACTTATAGCCTTAGAGAAGTCGAGCCCACAATCCAATCTAAATGATTAAAAAATCTTTTTAACATGGCTATTAGATTGGAAATCCATTTACCCCTAAGAGGCCCCAGCTTGGAACACCTTATAACACTCAAAATGTTATTTTGATCCCCTTTCAATTTGAGCATACTTCTCCCAACTACGCTTAGCCTTTTGTATTTTGCTAATAACCAACTTGTCTTTTCATCCATATTGTCTGTATGTTAAACGTTTTCTACCACTCTCTTCATGACTGCTCCACCCCATACTTAGATTTGCTCTCACCCTTTTATTTCCTACATCTACTTTGGTCATATCTTCTGTAAACGCTCACAAAGATTTTGTCAAAAGTGGTTTTTTAAATTCCCAAAACATTATTATTATAAAATTCACTCTCTCTTGTCCTTTTCTCCTAGCCACTCTTCCACATACCCTAGAACTGTTTCCCCTATTTACATTTATACCAACCCCCATCTTACACGACTTGTTCTCTGCCCATGCCTCCCATTTTGTGCCCATACGCTGCTGCTTCTGTTCTCTCCCGTTCCTTTTATTTATGGCACATAGTAGCTATCCAAGAACTGAAAGATCTTCTGCTCTCAATGGCGACATCATACCTCCTTAGTAAACTACAACTATGTCCCAACCCACCAGAATACAAAGAGATAAATGCTATGACAATTGATGGGAGAAGTCATAGTGGAGTGTAGACTGGTCAACCATGATGTCGGAATGTGGGTGGGTTTACAAAGGCTATTTGGCTAGTAATGCAGTGATTAAGTGTAGAAGATTAACTATATCTCCACTAGGTGCCTTGTGACCTGTACATTCTGTAATATATCCCAACTGTTGACACCCTCTTCTCCATGCTGCCCTTACTTTCAGCAAGGGCACAATTCCTGTCCGTGATTTCGATGTCAATACTAATATGATGGAATTTCAAGGCAAGAACAACCCTCTTCTTCCATCAATCCATCTTTCAAAGTCCTCAAAAAAATCTTCATCAATTGCCAAATCTTTAGGAATATCACTCAACACACAAGTACGGAGTGTTAGATTGGGAAAAAAGCTATAAATAAGAGTGCCCAGCCCAACTTGAGTAAGGGTTTAGTTTATTCTTTCTGCATATTTCAAAAAAGGAAGACTAAGTCCATCTCCAAGATGTAGATGAATGAAGATATACACTTGAGCAAGATTGGAAAGGATTCAAGGAAAGAAATTTGGTTGAGGAGGATGATGAGGATTTAATTCCCAGCCATGCTATTGTGCCAGTTATGCACCATTCCATGCCTTCATGTAGAGAAAACAAAACTGCTGCCCCTCCTTCTGACAGTACTTTCTGTGCTTACAAGGCCAGCTACCATGCTTAAGCACACAACAATTCTATCCTTGTAAAACTCCAGTCCGTATAACTCCCATTTCATCCAACCTCAGAAATTCTCAGCTGTCACACATGAAAGTCCTCAGGTAGAACTTCACAAGCTCACCCTCCATATTGGTAATGCTTCACCGGTCATGGACAAAACCCTCAAGGCCTTGAGTGACAACATAGCTATGTAATGCATTCAGAGCCCTCAGTTGGATCTTACTATTGCTCATATGGACAATTGCATTCTTTTCCTGTCCAATATTCAATGTATGCAGAGTAGATGCATGGACACCATAGAAAAGATCCTCTTTGGAGACATGGCAAAGTAGAAAATGGAAGAAGAAAGAGTATACTGACAACGCTATTAGCTTTCCTGCACAAGACAAGCTTTTGGCCTTGCAACAATGGGTTCTCACTCCCACAACAATCAGGTCATGCATCCTCAATCAAAATCCACCCACTCCCTATCCTGGTTGGAAGCCGCTCTACACAATGGACGCCCTCATGGCAGGGCCAAGCAACCCCTTGGGATAATTGGCTACTAAAAGGAGTAAGAACAGGAGGAGACCACACTTTATAATGCAGCTGTATCAACTATATCTTCTTGTTTCCTGTCTGATAGTAATCACAATTTTGTGAATTTAACTGTGGTTCTCTGTTCACATAGCAATCAAAAGCACTATAATGAATATCGAAATGGTTTGCTGCCTTCCATTGATTATGTTTGTAAGGGTATAGATACTTGATTGGTACAATCCAGTCAAATGTATTTCCCAAGAAGTTTATGCTGATGGGATTGAACATCTTCACCAAACTATGCAATCACAGCTTGTAGGTTTCTTTTGGCCCTTCTCTGTCCCCTCTCCTGATTTTGCCTTCTCCTGGAATTGAAGCTGTTGTAATACTCTTTCTTTCAATTTAGCATGATATTTTATGCAAAACACTAAATGCATTGTCCTATTTAAAGAAAGAGTATTACATGATATTTTAGGGTTTCTGAGGGAGTAGGGTCCTAAGTTTTTTCATTCAAAACACTAAATGCATTGTTGTCGAGTGAGAGATTTCTTTCCAAACTACTCAACCCGTCTTTTGAAGAAACAGAGCGTAAGTTCTTAACACAGTAAGATGATGTTCCAACTGATTTGAAAGGGTTAGTTCTTCTGTATTTCTGTACTAGTGTATGTAGGAGCCTCCATTTTTTTTTGAGGAAACTACTCACCATCACGAGAAGCGCTATTGCTGCTTTACTTTAGAATCTCCCACTGGCAGCAAACTCCGATTAGAGATGGCTGTTAGAGAGCAAGCCAGTTTTCCCACCTGTTCTGGGAATTCTCAGCTATGGCAAGATTTATGCCAGAGAGCAAACTTGAATATTTTTTGATGTAAACTTAATTTTGGCGGGGAATTTAGCAGAAAGTATTGTGTTTCAAAACACCATACAGAGTTCCTACGACATTTGTTTCAAGGGTTTCTGCCAAAAACTAGATAGAACAATAACAGTGGTATCAGAGCTCTGATATTGCCAGCCTGTGAAGCTGTAATACTGTAGCCATAATGGACTCAAAGAAAGAAACTATGCAGTCTTTGGTATGGACAGTATGCGAAGGGATTCGAGACAAATGAGGCCCGTAGTTACCAAGTTCTGGTAATTTTCTGTTGTTGACCCTGCCTTGTAGTTGGCCTTTGGAGTTATAGCTGGATGATGCTTAATCAGTAGTCTAATATAAGTGACGGTACAAGTGAAATTCTGCTTTGTATACCATAAAAATACATAAAATATGGTTATTTGTATATGCTTTCTACATTTGATGTGGTGCCAGGTATTGGCTGATTGGCTTTGAATTTGCCTGGTTGTGTTTTATGCGGATTTATGATGCAAAGGGTTGACCCTCATATTTTTTCTTATGACGGTATTCATATGATTAGCAAATTATTTATGATTTCAGGATGTCCATAAGAGATTCCGAACAGAGATTCATGTTAACACAGTAGCCCGGTTTAATGAACGCTTCATTTTGTCTCTGGCAACTTGCAAAGCATGTGTGATCATGGATGATGAGCTAAATATTTTGCCTGTATCTTCGCACATGCGTTCCATTGCACCAGTATCAGTGCCAGAGGTTAGTTATAATGATTTTGATGGTGCTAAGCTCCTTTTGCCATCCGCCTAATGTTTCAAAAATCTCAATGGATTTGATTTTATATGGTTGTCCGGCGTTGAATATTTTACATTTAGTTTATTTTTCCTCTTTTTGCTATGTTTTGTCTGAAGGGCGATGATGGCTTATCAGAGGCAGAGAAGGACCTAAAAAGTCTAAAAGAGCAGCTTCGTGACGATCAGCCAGTGGGGCCATTGATTGGGAAATGCCGAACATTAGATCAGGTAATGAATATCTTCTCCTTGAAGACACGTCTGAATTTCTTGACATTCCTTTTATTTATCTCAGATTATACCTCTTTGTTCCTATTCAAGGGTTCGAAAGGAGTATGCGATATAATAATTCTTATTTCTGGCCATGACTGATGTGATTTATATTCTGGAGTATGCGATAAAATAATTCTTATTTCTGGCCATGACTGATGTGATTTATATTTCGGAGTGAAAAGGGGAAAGCTGTGATTACGTTTCTCGATTCAATACTTGAGAAGACATTAAGAAGCACTGTTGCCTTAACTGCTTCTCGCGGACGGGGCAAGTCTGCTGCTTTAGGTCTTGCTATTGCTGGGGCTATTGCTGCTGGGTCAGTGTTATGTTCACCGAAACTTCTAATGTGAAATTCACCATTTTGTAAGTAATAGATTGGTTGATAAGCAGGCATGCTGGCATTTTTGCAGGTACTCAAATATTTTTGTCACGGCACCAAGTCCTGAAAACTTGAAGACATTATTTCAGTTTGTTTTCAAGGGTTTCGATGCATTGGAATACAAGGTTTGTTAGTTTTGTGCCAGATGAAAGTCAAAAAGTAAAATTACTCATTTAATTTTGTGGATTTTCCTATATTGGCAACATTCACAATCCAACAATTTGGAAATATTAACAGGGCATCTACAGTTTCCTAGTAATGGTTATGAATTTCCATCTAAGGCAATTTTGAATTCAATTTTTCTTTTTTTGGTATTGTAATATGATATCCTGGTCTTTATGCCCGTTGCTGACAAAAAAGCTACATTTCCTTTGTTAGGAGCATACACATTATGACTTGGTACAGAGCACAAATCCAGAATTTAATAAGGCTATTGTTCGAGTAAATGTCTACAAGCAACATCGACAGACAGTACAGGTACGCGTGCTCTGCTTTTTTTGAACATGTAAATGCTAGTGGCATGGCATGATAGCTCTTTATTATGGTTTTAACTGTTTCAGCAACAATATTATTGTAGAGAGGCCCATATCTAAGGATTGTGTTTCAGTTGAAAAAATGCAGAGTCTGTCATCGCTATTGTGTTCTTTGTTTCTCTGCCTTTCTTTCTTGCTTTGTTTTACTTGCTTTCACTAGATTTGACATTATTCTTGTGATCTTATTTGTTGTAAATGTTTGTTATTCCATATAAATGTTGTTTCTGGTAGAACTTTTTTTTCCCTAAAATATATTGTGTTTAAGTAGTTACAGTACACATTTCATTGGGAAGGCTTATCAGTAATTCCATGGATCTTTGTAATTATTTAATTATAAAAGAATAGAAACAATGAATCACTTAAAAATTGTTGAGTGGGTGTGAAACCACTGCAAATAATTGCTTAGAAGTAAGGGTATATTTGGCTGAAATCATGCAAAATGCTTCTCAAAGAGATGGTTCAGTGGAATTTTGAAAGCTGCAATGTTTCCAACTTTCCAGAACACAGTTCAATGAAATACGAAAACGATGAATTTGGCCTACAAATTTGATGACTTTGAAATCATAATTACCAGCATACAAATAAAACAAAATTTAATATATGACAAACTTAATAATAATATATTAAATTTATAATATAACATAGACTTTATAACAAATGAGCGGAGGCCTTTATTTACTTGAATCAAAATCTATTTTGCTTTTTCTCGCTTTTTCCCAAATCATTTTACTTGAACATGTATTATGTTTTTTTTGAAATTTTCGTTACTTAGATTTTTATTTTTTTGTGGCATTTGACTTGTGTATGTTCAAGTCATCTAAAGATCACCTCGATGACTAGTCATTACACTAATGACATTTTTCTTCATTTATGTTGGTAATAATCATAAGGGGACCCACTTAACACACAAGCATCTTATAGTATTTGTTAGTAAGGGGGAGGAATATCAAATGGAATCCACCATTTGGGCTTCTAACCTTCTTTCCCCATTGGAAAAGCTTTTGGAGCATGTAATACCTTCTAAGTTACCCTTGTCTCACAATACTCACTAATATGGGATGAACCCAATTACAACCCAATCATGTATTTGTGTTAAGTAATTGAAGTCTTCCATGGACATTTTTAGTTAGATTTTTATTTTTTATTCTAATTTAACATGTTTGTGCTTTAAGTCATCTCAAGTTGACCTCCATGAGTAGTCATTACACTATGTCACAAGGTTTGCCGATTTTTTTTTTAAAAAAATTCAAAATTTCCTAATTTAAATTTGGCAACCAAAAGTTTAGACAAACACCTTGTAGTTCGCTGAGGGTTTCTACAGGGGTGCGGGTCATATGACACAGAGGTAGTCGTGGGTGACAACTTATGGTCTAGCTTAAGGAGTTGCATGGAGTTTTGTGGATGCACTTCACAGATAGGCTTTTTTTTCCCTCCATAGGTACCGTCATCATGCAGGGGATTCAAACGTGGCATGGGCAGAGGATTGGGCAAAACATTGAGAGTGATTGACTATAGACGTGGACGTGGTGACTGTGACCAAGTTCTATCTCCATACTCCCTTTTCATTGATTTTTCCCACACAATGGTTCAACTCCTATAAACCTAGCCCGGACACATTGAATGGACATAAGCCTCACAACTCCTATGGCTTTACGGTCGTCTATGACAAACATCATCCCTACCACACAAACCACAAGGACAACCTCCACTACTGCCACTATCCGTCAGATATCTACATGCAACATTCTAGTGTTTTTCTATGTCCTCGCATCACATTCAAGGCTCTAATTTCCTTCATGCAACATTGTTCAATACACTCTACAAAGCAAGGAATGTTGGCATTGCTTAAAAGTACTTTATCATTTGTTTTCGTATAAACTTTTTTATCTATTTTTATTGTTTTTTATTTTTTTATTTTTTTTAAACAATTTGTTTATTTTAAAATTTTTATTATTTATTAAAATTTCAAACTTAATGGCAATTTTTTTTCAAACTTAATCCATTGGGCAAACTTGAAACAAATTTTATCTTCATCGAACTCAAACTTGAACTTGAACATTGTGACTTAGATTATTACATTGATAACATTCTTCCTTATGTATGTAGGTTAATAATCACAAGGCAAGGGGACTCACTTAGTTCAAAAGCACCTCAAAACATTTATTAGTAGGGGGGACAAACAATGAATGATCCATAGCTTTGGGCTTCTCATCCTCTATCCCCCTTTCCCATTGGAAAATATTTCAATGCGTGTAATGCCCTATAAGTTCCCCTTGTCTCGCAACTCTTATCAATGTGGGATTAACCCAATTATGTATTTGCATTAGTTACCCAATTACCTTTTGTTTTACAAATATTGCTACTATGATTATTAGTATATTTAGTTATTAGTATTACTTATTAGGGCTAGTATTTTCAATTTCAAGGTTTAGTATACTCGGTGGACAACATATTGAGTGAGTTAATATATTGGTAATAATTGTGAGACAAGGGTGACATATAAGGCATTACATGCTCCAAAAGATTTTGCAATATGGAAAGGGGCTAGAGGGCGAGAAGCCCAAAGTAGTGGATTACATGCACCATTCCTCCTCCAAACTAACAAATACTTATGGTGCTTGTGTGCCAAGTGGGTCCCACTTGTCTTGTGATTGTTACCAAAAATACAAGAGGAAAAATGTTATTAGTGTAATGATTAGTCATAGAGGTCATCTTCACATGACTTAAATACACACGAGTTAAATCCCACAAAAAAATAATAATCTGAATTAATAATGTTAGAGTATTGTTTATATCTATATTGTCAAAAATGCAACATAAAGTCATGTTTTTGTTTTTAATGGCTGGAAATATATTCCCATCTTGATGGGGCATTTATGGACCTTCCATTGTGTGCCCTATATTAGATATGCATTCTGGAGCAACATGGAAATCACCGTCTTTCGGGAAGCCATTTTGTGCCCTTTCTGGGTCTATTTTAGCCGCAGGGTTGATGAATATGAAAACATTTGTATTTATGCACACATGTATAACCATTTGCTTTTGGAAGCATCCTCAACCTTGTTTCTTGTTTCAATGTTGTTTGCATCATGTTGTCGTTTCCCATTTTTGGATGGTTAGACCAATATTAAATTATGCCAAGTCTATTTCAATGTTGATGCGATCAAACATAAGGTTTAGTTTAAAATGGAAAACCTCCAAAGTAGAAAACTAGGCATTAGATTAGATTTATATAAAAGTTATATGGGGGTTTGAACATGTTATAATTGGGCTTAATGTAAAATGAAACCAAGCTACAAAATACTGTGAAAAATAAAATACACAATTGCATATGTTAAAAGGAGAATGGATACATTTTAGCTAAGTTACCAACTTATGGAGGCCAAGGTCCACCGTTTTTTTTGGACCTTGGATTCAGTACGGTTTATATCTGTGTACAAAATAATAATAAAAAATATAAAGAACACATAAAATTGATTGCTGGAGATGTAGTGGATTTTTGAGGAGTGAATCATGAAATAGGAGCAAATAATTGAAAAGGAGAGATAAAAAGAGGTGAAAGGCGGGTGAAGAGGATAGTAATGCAAAGGAGCGTACTTCGGGAGCGAAGGATTAAGAGGTAGTTTCTAAAGGAAAAGATCACACTAAGGGAAAAAAAGAGAGGATCTTGTACATGAAGAGGATACATAGAGGACATATGAGAAAGAAGATAAAAATATTGAGGAAAAGGATCAAAAGGGGAAGAATGTAGGCAATATGCTGGCCAAAGGGAAAGTAGCAGACAAAAGAGGAAGGAAGGAGAAATCTAGTAGTATGAAAGATGGTCGCAATAGGAATACATGGATCTGGAAACCCTATAATTAATCAAATTTTTAGACGTTGAGTTTTGGAATAAATTTAGCACATAATTTCTCATTAAAGCTACAGTCATGAATTGTAGGTTGCAAAAGAAGCCCTTAGTCTAGAGGTATTTGACCCAATTAAAATCCATATAGGCGAGCATGATCATAGCTTTAAGGAGGGGGATGCGTATTTAGATAGGAAATGAGGATTGTAGAAGGCTCTTTCCAAGACAGTCAAGAACCATTGCCTTAGATGATGATATTTGCTGTTAGGTGGCTAAGGAAATCCCCATGATATGTATCCTTGATAGGATAGTGGACGAGGTAACCCAAGACTATTTTGATAGAACCCTAATATGTAGATTAATTGGAGCACGACCAAGTATAGAAACCCTAAAGAAATGGATGTGCTCTATTTGGAGATTTTTTGCTTGACTAGAGATTTGATGTATAACTTGAGGGTTACATTCCAAAAAGCTGAAGCCAAAGATAAAGTATTCAGAGGAGGGCCATGTTTTAAAAAAAATGCAAGCCTCTATCTAAGGAACTAGTCACCCCTATTCTATCCAATAGAGAAGTTAATCAATGAAGCACCACTATGGGTATGAATGTATAACTTGCTACCAAAATATTGGAATGAAGAAGTCCTTGCAAACATTGCAAGTTAAATCGGTAAATTCATTTGTCTTTAATTCTACCAAAAATAAAGAATTAATGCCCTAGATGAGGATATTTGCTTTTAGTTGGCTAAGGAAATCTGCATGATATGTATTCAACAAGGGGATGCTCTCTCTTCCTATCTCATCATCATAATGGCAGAGGCTATGATAAGGGATTCAATTTTCTGTAAGTAGTGGAGAGTCAAAAGATATTCAAATCAGTACAAATTTAGAAAATATATTACATTGACAATTTGTAGATGACACAATGCTATTGGGAGAACCTTTAGAAAAGGAAGCCAAGTACCTCAAGGAACTTCTAGACATATATGAGATGGCTGTTGGGAAAAAGTCAGCCTATGTAAGTCAAGAATCTACTTCTTTAATCTTTCCTATGTTACTGGATACTGCCCTGCAGGCCCCTGGGTACAATGTGATACGAGTTTGGGTATGGTACGACGGGGGGATTTGTGCGGGAAACGGGTAGGGTACACCTCTGCGCTTATCCCAGGCGTATCCATCTGAAAAATGTATTTTTTAATTTTTTTCAATTTCGCTGCATGAAAAGTCAAACAAAGACCTCAAAAAACACTTGTGTAGTGTGCAAGCTCGAACCCTACTCGCCATTTCTGCCATGAGGGATAGGGCACACCTCAACATGGTCTGGTCCTCCATGATGAAAGGGAACAAATTCGTGCAGGTGCTGCTACAATGTAAACGGTGAGACCAAATTTCCACTTGCAAGTTTTGCATCTGGGTACATGAGTGTGTATTGTTGTATATGGGAGTGGCTCGAGTGGGGCTTTGCGAGAGGGTATATTGTGTGAGTATTTTCATAGCATGCTTAACAGTACACTCAACCATTAATTTCTTTTCATTGTTACGCCCATGCATCATCAAAGAATTTGTTAACCGTTCCACAATAGGGCATTGCATCTTTCGGAATCATTTCACTAAGTACCATCTTGTAGCATGGGGTACAAATGTTGCATGTTTTGTGATGAAACAATTGTGTAATCGGATAGAGAAAGGTCACTAACCTTGACATCTTTGAAGGTCCAGCAATTGAAAAGTTTGACTTCGATTAACACTATATGAGTGATGAGGTCGGTTGACATATGCAACGTTATAAATTAATGTCTTCATTCCTACAAAAGAAACAATTAAGGATTGACATATGAGTGTGTATTGTCGTGTATAGCATTAAATTATGTAATGCTATAAATTATTTATATTATGCTTTGAATTATATTATGCTTTGTGGTTATTTAACTTATTTGTTACTATTTTGTCATATAAATTTAACTTTATAGTAACATCAAGGATTTGTGAATAACTTTATAGTAATATTATTAATATGTTCTGTGGTTATTTAATTTATTTTGTTTCCTCTATGCATATTACGTGGTTATGGCTATATTTTTAATTTTTTATATATATTTTCGTACAGCCGTATCCAAGTCCCCCCAAAATAAATTCCTGTATCCACGTATCCAATTCTCGTACCCATATCTGTAACGGCAATGTAGAATGTCTCTAAAGTTTTAAAGAATAAGATAAAAATATATTCGTGGATTTGAAGGGCATTTTCTCAGTCAATACCTGAGAATGCCATTAATTGCAGGTACATGCATCAAAAAGTCTTGGAAACCAATAATAAAAACTAAGATGTCCACATGGAAAGGAAAATCGCTATCCATGGTTGGAAGAGCCCAATTGATCCAATCATCCATGCATACTCTCTCTATTCAAATCCCCTAGGAAAATGATGGAAGATTTTTGCAAATGTAGAGAAATTTCCTATGGAGTGGATTAGAGGAAAAAATTAAATGAACCATATAACATGGGACAAAATGTGCACCTCGAAAGCGTGGGGAGGGTTGGCAATAAGAAGGTTAGATAGGATAAAAAAGGCCCTTGAATAAAAGTTCTTCTGGAGTGTGTATAACAAGTTGTGTTGTATAAAGTTTGGAAAGGAGATCTCAATGGTGAAGTAATTGTTAGATCAACTCATGACTGGATTCTAAAATAAAGCACAACTTGTTATTTGGATTTCCCAGTTAGCATGGTATGGAACAATGAAGGAATCCCCAAAGCCAATATTTTACCATGGGTGGGAGCAAATAGACAAATTCTAATATATGATCAACTTATGAAGAGAGGGTTCATTGGGCCTTCTATCAGCATCATGTGCAAAAACCACAAGGAAACATGGGTATGCTTTATGCTTCATTGCAAGTTTGCTTGGAAAGTTTGGGAGCTTTTCCTAGGTGAGTTTTGGCGGATCTGAGCGCTTCAAGGGATGTTTATAGGGGTCATCAGGGTATGGAAATCCAAATATAAAATCCCCTTTGGCAATGTTATGGGACATTGGACCTCCAGTCATATGCTGGAACCATTGGATAGAAAGAAACATGAGAGTATTCAGAGAGGTCTTCCAATTAGAAGAGTGGGTTTAGAACAAAATTGAAGTAACCCTACCTGAATTAGCAAAAATTAGAGTTGAACAAGATGAAAAAAATGGATCAGAGGAGGCATTGTTATGTAAGAAATAGGGTGGAATCCCCTGGCTAAGCGAGCTGGCCTCTCCCAATAAAGGTGCATGTTGGATTAAGATTAAGAGAAAAAAAAATAGTGGACTGGTCTCCCCTAGGGCCTGCACTGGTAAAATCTTGGCCCAGCCTTTGGAGGGAATCTTCTGAGTTACTCATGGGCAGCTAATGTTGATATCATCATTGGACATTGGGAAGGATACCAATAACAGGAGAGAGGCAATGATGCCCCTCAAAGGGGTCGAAATAGTAGTTCTCAAGGGATGGAAAGACTTGATTATAGAAGGAGACTCACAAATCTTATTAATGCCATGAATGGAGGAGTAATCCAGACATGGAGGGTGATTGCGATCATCAATTAAGTGAAATGGCTAGACTCCAAACTGAATTATGTTGAATTCAAGCACATAAAAATACTAGGAAACCAAACTGCAGACTGAGTTGCAAATAAAGTTGGCCTAAGATTTTTTTTTTTTTTTGCCCCAGATAAGATTTGGAAACCGCCCCTTTTTAAAGACCCGAAAAAATGATAATCAGTGATATCTCTCACGGGGGGTAAATTGGCCAAAACTGAATTGCATAAAAGAAAAATAAACAGGTTAAAGGAAAGGGTGGCATTGGAAGAAGTGGAATGCCCTAAACATTATCATTTAACCCGCCCCTCTCACTGATATTGTCATGTCAAGGATTATAAGAGTATCAAAGGATGGCAAAGCATTAATGTTACACCCCATGCGAGGTGATGTCCTCAACTCTATTAAATGATGAGTGCTATATTGAAATTATAAACAACACTACTTGCATGAGAAAAACATTTAACAGGTAGAGAGAAGAGGAGAAACAACAAATGACGAAAGAAGGTAAGGAGCCTGTCATTAACTTTCAGAAAATGTTTTACACGATAAGTTATGGATGGCTTTCACCCCTCTCCCCCCTTCTCTCAATGATTTTCAATAGTATATGTATATCTCTGAAAATATGAAATGTATTAATCGAATTGTATAAAGCTATGAAGAGAGGATTTTGAGTGTGAATTGAAAGTGGTGAGAATCTTTGAAATTCTGCAAAATATTCAGATTCATATGGCCTTGTATCTGAACCAAAAGTGATGAAAATTTCTTTATTTTCCACCAAATTCCTTGATCTATTCTCCGTCCCGCATTTGGCCTGGGGAATGAATGCCCGGTTTTCTAATGCAGACGAGGGGGGAGGCATTTTAGTAAAATTACTAAAAAGCAGCATGATGAATATTCTTTACATAATATATTCCTTCTAACCTAGAAATTGTGTGTGGATATGGTATCCTCTGCAGGGAAAAGAAGCATGGAGAAGATGAAAGCCCCCTCGTTGGCCTCAAAGCCACATGTAGAGTTGAGCAAAAGAAGGGAAGTGAGTTATTGGGGGTTTACTCGGTGTGAAGTTTGCAAATTATGTTGACTAGGAAATTAGGAACCCATACATCAGATTGTGAATTCATCACATGGCATGTGACAAAAGAAATTGAAGATTTGGAACTCACCAAAATTAGAAATCCCATGAAGGAGATGCTTTTGGACCCTGGGCATCCATCAGAAGGAAGAATATGCTTGATGTTGCCAAGACCCTACATTGTGCGAACATGATGTCCAATGTTGCTGGTATATTTACTCTTTATGAGAACCATGCAGAAATAGAGTGTTCTGTTTAGGAGGTTGGGGAGGAGATTATACATCATCAACATTTAATTCTGAACAGGCTAAAGGCATTTAGCATTGGGCAATCTCTGATACCAAAGGCATTGAAGGTTGAGCTTCCCTTTGAAGCAATTGTCTCTCTACCTGCTTGTTGCCCTCGTCCTGAGGATGATGACGAAGTCCTTGTGGATAAAAATCGTGATGATTTGGTGATAGCATATTGAGTCAAGCCATCTGACTATCATATATTGAATAATCTTTTTGGCAATATTGGGTGGCTTGCGTAATTTACCCCCAGCCAATGACATTTAGGTTTTTTTGCTAATGATCTTTGAGTGACTCATGTTTGCTCCTAACTCTATAAAAACTAATGTTGACTGCAATTCTCTCTCTCTCTAGAGAGAGAGAGAAACTTATTACAGAGATTTGGGTGGGAAGTATTAGATGGATTGAGTAAATGAGTATGCTATGGTCAAAAAGCTGCAATGAAGAAATTTTGATTTTAATTGAAATGATGACTTTTGCATCCACTGCACTTTCCTTATTTGTTTTTCCCATGCATTTTTCTACGGAATAAGTCAATAAGATTGAGATTAGTCTTGCCAATAAGAGGGAGCATTGCAGTAAGGAGGTTGTACAACCTGTGGAAGATTAAGCTATACATGAATATGTATTTACATACGATGTTTCCGTAAAACTTTTGGGCCTGCAAAATGTGTTGTGAGAGAGGAGAAATGTGGCGAACCTACTGCACCATCCTTCAATTTTACTTGTAATCAAGGATTTTCCCTTAGCGACTTGGCACGCGATAATATAGTTGTTGCAAGATATTAGTCTATTAATAAGAGAAGATGTCATCATTGTGATAAAAAAATTGCTACTCAATTGCAAGGATAGTAGATGATGGAAGATGCCAATTTTTAGATCAGTGATTGAGGGATCCTAATACTGCAAGGGATTGTGGTTTGGTAGATGGGGGACGGGGTGGAGAATACCTCATTACCCTCCTTAGCAAGGTTTTTGTTGATATATATTGGTTAAGGAAAGCCCTTGTGGTATGCACATGATAACATGGGTTTGTAACTTGAGGACCCAATGTTCCGTTGGCTTTCTGGGCCTGCAATTTTAGCATTTTTTTGTGCATCTAGAGCCCTCTCCCTAGTTTTCTTAAAAAATAAAAATAAAAATAAAACTAGCTATAATATAAATGCTTGATTAGATTTAGTTAGTTATTCGTGTTTTTAATTTTTTTAAGCTAGGCTAATGGAACATACCTAACATAAACATCAAACTATAATGCATTAATACATGGTGTATATATATATAAAATCAAGCTATAATGCATTCATACATGGTGTGTATATAGATATATATATATAAAACAATTATTATAATGATAGGGTTTATGAATAACCAATGCTATATTATATATCAAGAGGTTTATTAAAATATTTTTATAACATTATGGAGATTATTAATTAATTATATTTTAATTTTTAAATGAGGATTATATTAAAGGGTCCCTCAACTGAAAGAAAAAGAACATAGGGCCAGACGACAGTTGAACAAAGCTAGGAAACAGAGGTCTTAGAAGGCAGCTAAGGCCCAAAACAAAAAGAGAAGTACAACAAAACAATAAAAGGTGGCCATGCAAACCAAAGCCATAAACCAACATGAGAGCCTTTCATAGGCCCCATAGGATTACTTGCTTTGAGCTTTTCTACTGTGAAAACATGCCCCTTACTAATACCTTCAATAAACAATAAGTCCTCCTTGTTCAGCATTGGCTCAAGCAAGAAAGCGTCATTGCAATTCAGCTTTGGAACTTAACTAGAGGAGGAGCCATGAGTATCCTTTCTAGAAGGATTGCAGATAGAGCCTGTCCAACCATGCCAAGAAACAATAGCAACGGTCCTTTTATCGGCAGGCTCCAAAATCAGCAGTTCTAGGGAAGCTTTGCCAGGGTAATTGGGGCTTGAATGGTTGGGGGTGGGGGGTGAAGAGGAAGGCCTAAGAAAGAAAAATCTTACGAGGAGGTAAGGAGGCTGTAGCATCAAGAGTAGTGGAAGGCCCATGGAAAGGTACAAAGTTAGAGAGAGAACTAGGAGGGTTGATTTTCAAACCACCCACGTAGTTCTGAAGAGTCTTGTAATGCTGCAGATAGCCCTTAGAAATAGCACCGGTAGCAAGACAAACATAGACATAGTTGTGCAAGGGAGGGGAGGAAGGAGTACCGGACATCCCTGCCACAATCTCTGTTCCAGTGTTAATGTTCACTGCATTTTGAATTATCCAAGCTCGCAGACCTTGATCTGGTATGAAATTAACTAGGCTGTTGGCGAAGTGAGAGATAATGGTGCTTTTAGAGCGAAGACCAGCAGGGCCAAGAATTCCATTCACCAGAGCAAGACTGTCATCCAAATCAATGCGAAAATGAAGTTTTGGCTTCTGAACAGACATAGCACCCTTGAGCGAGGCCTCAACACCTTGCATGGCAACCTCCTTGATTGCTAGGGCCCCCACCATGATATTTTCCTCTGGATGCCATAAGGATTGATGAGTGCAAAAGAAGGAAAAAAAAAAAATGAGGCTAAGAGCAGATAGGAAAGGGGTGAGAAATGAAAGCACTTGGAAACATGTGTGAACAAGGGCGATTGAGAAGAAAAGAGCATAAGACTACTAACCAATCCTTGCAATTATTGCTTTCAATAATCCTAAATTTTGCTTAATCAACTCTAATTATTAATTAATTACAATTTACATACTAATATTATAATATACTATTCCAATTTAACATATGAATGTCAAAATATTTAAATAGTTTATAATGTATTATCAAATGATGGAAAAGGTTTCATAAATAGAATATTATTTCAATACACCATTGAATAGGCCTTCCAACAACTGCCATCGTTGACCAATAACTACTGCTACCCACGGCAATGGAGAATGCCTGCAGATAGAGGATGGCTGCTGTGGTGGACCAAGAATGACCCTAGTACATGGAACGGCTGTTGTCCTCGAAGCAGAAAGATTTGAATATCAGTGGTTCTAGTTAACCACAAATTTATGGTACCTTGTGTTAGTTTTATTCTCAAAAACTCTATTTGCCTGCAAGGTTGAATTTAATGAGTGCATCTTGAGTATTTGCAAATATAGCTGAATGAATTGGAATTGGCGATTTTTAATATTGTTTCCCTCAAATTTGAATGTTGGAAAATTTCGAATTACTGGTTAAAATTCTCTGAATGTTGTAATGTTTTTTATTCAATTTTTTATTTTGTTAACACTAATGCCCTTTTTAAAATTTTTTTTACATTGATGTTAAAAATATTTTGTTTGATTTGGGTACACACCAGGTTCTTCTTGAGCATTCAGGTCCCTACATGGGTATGCCCGGGGTTTGTCATGGGTAGGGCTCTGAATCAGGCATGAATCCAGGGCATACCTAGCCCAGTACCATTACCCAAACCGTCCTGGTATGGTATTAGGGGAAAAACAGGGGAACCCAATATAACTTAGCTTTTTAGAAGGAAAAAAACATCTAGTGACAACCTAAATAAATAAGTTAACCTTGGATTTCTTGCATTGAATCACTAGAACAGTGAGAAAAGTCACAACTAAATATTATAACATTAGAAAGATGACCTCAATGTAAAAGCTTGGCTGTGACTCAAGTTTTTGTTTTTTGAGTTAATGGAAGCGTTGAGTAAAATCTGCCCTCTAGGCTCGATTTCATCAATGAGTGTTTTCTTCATGCTTCATGTCTTCTTTGTCAAAATTCAAAGCTTCAAACTTCTCTTTAAACTTCAGCTTAGTTCTTCAAAGCTCCTAAGAGCTCGAGTTAATCCTTCAACGAATTTCAGGCTACTCGTAGTCCTTTTGCTCACACAAGCTTCTTTCAAATGAGCTAAGCTTCCTAAGGCTATGTGCCCTATATAAGTTTAATGCCATAGTTGCTTTCGAAAAATCAAAGCTTATGGCTATATTTCTTGCCTTAGTTTAAAGCAGAGTAGCTAAGTGGGGATCTCCAACCCTTAGATCTCCTTTCATCTAACGGTGTGAGCTATTAAGGAATGAAGCAAGTGATGTCATCATTAAAAAAACAGCGCATGCCATTGGATCAACTGATGCCACACTAATCTTTAGCCGTTTGATCTACTATCTGAAAAAGTCAAGCTTAAGGCAAAAGAGGTGTGTAGAGTGGGGCCTGCGAAGAATCAAAATGTCAAATACCACCAAATGGCAGCTGTGATCTAAACTTTGAAGATTTTAAGAGCAGCATCTCTCGCCATCCGATCAACTCAAGATCGACGGCGTGAGCTTTTGTAAACACTTAAGGTGACCCAACATCTAGAAACGGATTACGTGGTTGGAGTAGCTTTTGCACCGCTGCCCTCCTGCCTTTCGATCAAGATAAGAGTAATAGCTAAGGGAGCATAAGGTAATGAGCTGTAGTTATTTTGATGGCTACATCTTCTTGTACAAGTATCTATTTTCTTTGATATATAGCTTGTTGGAAACCCCTTAACAAGAGATTCCCAATCATATTTGTTTTGAGTAAATTCGATGCGCTGCTTCTGTGCAATGAAATATTGAATAGCTTCTTGCAGCCGTGTCTTTCTTAGAGGACAGTTAAGAGCTCTACGAACTCTAAGCAGCTCGTCTAGAATTTGAGTATGTCAAAGGATCTTCTTGCTTTACAATGCGTATAAAAGTGTTGAAAGAACTATTAGCTCCTTAAATGATAATCAAGCTGCTGTTTTCAGAGAGTGGGTGAAATAAGAGGACAAAGCTTACAAGGATGGCATGGGCTCATTTACTTAGAAAAAATCAAGTACACAAGCAAATGTAAAACAAGCAGCTAGGCCATGCTGAGCATTTATAATGAATGACTAGTACTCTTAAGTTGTAGTCTGCAAAGCTGCAAAAACTATAAGAGCTTGACATGGGAGCTACAAAAGAAAATGTGCAGGTGAGGAAGACCTCTTACTTCTCTACTTGGTAGCCGGAGAATTCAATTCTTCTCTCTTATCTCATCTCTCTTCTTCATTCTATAAAGGGCAGAGCTCCCTTATTGAAAACGTGGTTGTTATTAGCTCCTTATTGAATCTGCTTAGGCCATATTTTATGTGGTTGACACGACCTCTATTCTGCTTTTGTGAAGAAGACAATCCTTTGTATGGCTTCTTGCATATGTGTATATTTTTTGAAATTGATAAAAACTTTTGTGGTTCTATCTTGTCTACCCTCTTTTTTTCTTGTTTTCATGCCAACTCCATGCTCATATTCAAGTTATTTCTTACCTCTCGCATCTGCTTATACATTGTGTTTTGACCTATCTTGCATTCTCATAAGTTCTGTGTCATACTCAAGCAGAGGAGGGGCCCAATTCCAACCATTTCCATCTTGGAGCGTCAGTATTTCTTTCTAAGCTCTTGTTTCTCTTTTCCCTTTCCCCTGGTAAGCTTTTATTTCATGCATAAGTTTAGGTAGATTAGCACTAGGATAGGAACAATACCAACTGTCTTTGGAGGTTGTTCTACGAGGAGCAGTCCCACACTGAGTAGAACATCTCATGTTGTGACTGTTGTGTGGGCAGCATTAAGATCAGACACATTAGTCTATCAATAGGAAGATAGATAGATTATATGAAATTGTTGCTGAAGTGTAGTGTAATATATAAAGAACATTACTACCATGTTTAAGAGAGAATCATAGGAATTTCAAATATAGGTTTGATATATTTGTCCATGCCTGTTTTACATATAAAAATGTTAGTAGTCTGTTCCAAGTGTGAGAAGCTTGCGAGATTATTTCTTTTACATTACAAAACATGTATAAATTGAACTAACAAGTCCCCAAAAATTTTCAGGAAAGCTAAAACAAAAATCAGATGCATATAAGACACTTTACAATGATTGGTTGGAGAGGTCATGGGAAGTATATGGGCAGTATATCCACATCAACATGAAAGTACATAAGCATATTTTCTTTTCAACATCTGTTATTTATGCTTCATTTGCTGCAATTTTTGTATATTTTCATCTTAAAATTGTTTATCCACTTTCATTCTGTACACAATATCCCCTATCCACTTTCTTTCGGTACCCAGGTCAACGATAGCTGGCCCTTTTATTTGGGAGGTTGTCACCCTTCGACATAGGTCCTTGTGGAGAGCCCTTAGAGCCCTCAGGGTGATCACCTATTTCTTTCAACCCATCACAGAGGTTGTGGGCATTAAGTGCTCGTTGGACACTGTTGCTTCACACATTGAGTGGGGTAGGTCAGGGAGGTGGCGCTCATTTTAGCACAACATGTTACACCCCTAACATTATGAGTACTAAGGTTATGGAATGGAGAGCATAACCTTTATCTTTCATTTATTAGTTCTTTATTTAGTTAGGCCAACATAATTGGAATGAATGGGTGTGACCCTTCCCAATTATGGGTGTGACTCTTCCCAATTATGGGTATATATATGGTTGAGCATGGCTCTCCATAATCATCATCAGTTTCATTGTTGAATTCATTTCCTCATTTATTCTGATTATTGGAGGTTTCCCCCATGAATTGGATTATATTTGAATCTTTATTCTATTATTATAAATAAATATCCTAACAAGTGGTATCGAAGAATCGATTTTGGCAACGAATTTTGTTTCTGCTATATCTCGCAAACCATTGCAATTTTTTTTGCAATTTTTTTAGTGGAGTTGAAGAATAAACAATTGGGATGTGGTGATAATTATTGAGTTATTGCGAGTTTATGATTTTTCATAAAACAAATCTACAGGCTGCAATTTTAGGATTTTTCTGGTTTGTTTATATTTTCAGAAAGCTCATAAAATTTGTGACGTGGTACATTATTTGAATTTTGAGATTTGAGGCATTTTACATTCCAAAATTCGCTGGTCAAAGTTGATCAACAGTGGAACATATGCTCCTGATACAACACATGTTTTTGACTGTTTATGATTACCACTTGCTCCGAATACATTCCTCCAAGAATTGAGAACAAATCTAGAGCTTGAAACAAAACCAAATCAATGGCCATACCTTTTGGAACATATGCCTTTTCTTCAGCCACCAATCCCAATGATTCCCTTTATTTTCCACCATTTAAAATTGACAAACATACCTGAGGGATGTGAAACAATGGCCACTTTTATCGAGGATAATTTGTTTGCCCCATTTGCAACATCTTTGAATGAGGGTTTAGACAGGATCTAATGTTTGAATTGAAGTCCCTAATTAATCCACATCCTACAGTCACTCATACACAACAAAACCATCCTGGAAGGCACAATAAAGTAAACATAGGACAATAGTTCCAAGGGCCAAAATTACACCTACCAAATATGGACATCCAAAAATATGATGGTATGGATGTAACCTCTTGGATAATTCTCATGGAACAATATTTTAAGCTTCACAATATATTAGAGAATGCAAAGGTTGCCATAGCATCACTATATCTAGAATGTGAACCTTATCAATGGTAGTATGATACTAGTGGATGATTAGTGACAAGAAAACGCAGGTGCTTAGTTGGGATGAATTTACTAAGGACTTAGTAGCCCGCTATGAGCAACCATGGAAGAGAAGTTATTTCACCCAATTAACAAATTTGAAACAAACAGGATCTGTAGCGGAATATAATGTAGAGCATATGAGATTGACAATTCAGACTTCAGAAGCAACACTTTATCAGAGATTGCAATTTAACATAAATGGACTAAATGAACGAATTAAGCATGATGTTCGTTTGTTGGAACCGTGTACAGTTAGGAAAGCAATGCAACAAGCACTACACATTGAGCAACAAACTCTGCTACCAAGAGATTCATGCAAGGTCACACTTTGGGACGATGAGATAGAAATGTGACTAATATTGATAGAAATATGGTCAACTCTTTTAACCCAAGGCAAATTACGAAGCTGTCTCGTCAACAAGAGGTGGAAAAAAGAGAAAAGGCCCTATGTTGGCATTGTGACAGTGAATGGTCTAGAGTACATAAGTGTGCCAATGGTGACAAAAGGCTAATGATTATTGAGAATGAGGTTTTGGAGGAAGAAGAATTAGCTACGGATGAACCAACAATAGAACAAGAGCATGTAGATTATGAGGAGGAAGAAAGCCGTACTATCTCTCTACATGCATTAAATGGGATAAACCCACCTCAAACACTCAAAGTGGTGGGTTATATTAAGAAGAAGAAAGTGATAGTTTTAGTCGATATAAGGAGTACCCATAATTTCATTGACATAAAATTAGCTAATGAGCTCAATTGCTTTGTGTATCTAGTCTCCAATTTTCGAGTCATGATTCCCGATGGGAAACAACTCTCTTGTGGGGGTAAATGTCATCATACCAAGATCTCAATGGGGGACTATCGGCTATATTTAGAAATGTTTGCCATATCGATTGGGGGAGTAGATGTAGTTTTGGAAGTGCAATGACTTAAGTAACTGGGAATAGTGCCTTTCAATTTTCAAGACTTATTCATGGTTTTCAGTATAAATGAAAAAAAGCACACACTTAACAGGATGAAACTCCCCACCAAGCCAAATTATTAGCTCTCATAGGATGCAGAAATTGCTTAAGAAAGGATCCTATGGCATTGTGGCACAACTATATTTCTTAGAAGCACATGATGTAGAAAATCAGGACCCGCCAAATCTTCAAACGATTATTCAACATCAAAATGACTTTCAGGAAATTAAGGGCCTACCTCCAGTTAGAGATCATGATCATGCAATTGAATTGAGTCCAGGTAGTATCCCTCCTAACATTAGACCTTACCGTTACCCCTATGAATAGAAGTCAAAAATTGAAAAATTGGTGAAGGAAATGCTAGACTCAAGTGTCGTTTGTCCTAGTAAAAGTGCTTATTCATCACCGGTGGTTATGGTTAGAAAAAGGATGAGTCATGGAGAATGTGCCTAGATTAGAGGGAACTCAATAAGATCACTTTGAAATATAAGTTTCCTATCACTGTCATTGATGAATTATTGGATGAATTGAATGGTGCCATTTTCTTTACTAAGTTGGATTTGTGTTCGGGGTATCATCAAATTCGGGTAAAGGAGGAGGATGTACATAAGACTGCATTCAGGGCATATGATGGGCACTATGAATTCTTAGTTATGCCATTTGGACTCACTAGTGCTCCATCTACTTTTCAGAGCCTCATGAATTCAATTTTCTGCCCATTTCTTCGTAAATTTGTATTGGTGTCCTTCGATAACACATTAATCTACAGTAAAACATGGGAAGAACACTTGCAGCATGTAGAAAAGATATTAAAGGTATTGGAAGACTATCAACTTTATGCAAATAAATCTAAATGTGCCTTGGGGGCGAAGGAAGTGGAGTACTTAGGACATGTGGTGTCACATGAAGGTGTTAAAGTGGAACCTAAGAAGATTGTAGCTATCAAAGATTGGCCAAAACTAAAAAATAACAAAGGTTCAAGAGGATTCTTGGGTCTAACAGGCTACTACAGAAGATTTGTTCGCAACTATGCTCGCATAGCAACACCCTTAACAACATTATTGAAGAAGGATTCATTTTCATGGTCAGACTTAGCCACCCAAGCATTCCAACAATTGAAAGAAGATCTTACTTCCACGCCTGTGCTAGCTACCTCCAACTTCTCTAAGACATTTGTGGTAGAATGTGATGCTTCTGGGCATGGCATTGGGGCAGTACTAATGCAAGAAGGAAAGTAAGGCCCACATATGTGGGCCTCCCTTAGCATTTGAGAGTTGATAATTAAAAGGAAAGTAAGGCCCACATATGAGAAAGAAATGTTAGCAATCATTCACGCAGTCAAACAGTGGCGCCAATATCTCAGGGAAGGCATTTCAAAGTTAAGACAAATCATGAGAATCTAAAGAATTTTTTGGAGCAATGATTGTCTTCAGAGGAGCAACATAAATGAGTCACAAAAATGCTAGGATATGAGTTTGAAATGATTTATAAAAAAGGAAAGGAGAGTATTGTAGCTGATGCACTTTCTTGACAGGAAGAAGAGGAAGCAAAACTTTATGCTATTTCTTTATTATAACTTGAATGGCTAGAAGCAACACGGGTAGAGTGACAACAAGAAACTTCAACTA
Source organism: Torreya grandis (assembly GCA_037957365.1). Taxonomy (NCBI): domain Eukaryota; kingdom Viridiplantae; phylum Streptophyta; class Pinopsida; order Cupressales; family Taxaceae; genus Torreya; species Torreya grandis. The sequence goes on along the minus strand of JARHVA010000686.1, from coordinate 2,673,793 downwards.
GTAAACTCATACAACAATTGAAAGAGAACCCATCTTCTGTAGATAAGTATGTTTGGAAAGAAGACTCCTTATGGTACAAAGACATACTTTTTTTATGCAAAAATTTAGAATTGAAAGCTAGTATCTTGTCTCAAATGCATGACTTACCCATCGGAGGACATTTTGGGTTCTTAAAGACTTATCACCTTATAAATTAGGATTTTGTTTGGGAAGGCCTCAAGGGGGATGACCATAAATTTGCAGCAAAATGTTTGATATGTCAACAAAATAAATGAGGAATGATTAAGACCCTAGGTCTCTTACAACCATTAGCCATTCCAGCACAATGTTGGGAAGAAATATCAATGGACATCATTATAGGCCTACTAAATCGAATAATATGGACGTGATATTAGTGGTTGTGGATCGACTCACCGAGTACACTCATTCTTGTGGGATTTTTCATCCATTTCAAGCTAGTACCATGGCGGAAGTATTTGCGAAAAAGGTACAAAAAATCCATGACATTCCCAAAACCATTGTGAGCAATTGTGATCCTATTTTCACTAGCATATTTTGGATTGAACTATTTTCCACGTGGGGGCACAAAACTTGCCCATAGTTCATCTTATCATCCACAATTAGATGGCTAAATTGAAATTGTGAATAAATGTCTTGAAGGATACCCATGTTGTTTTGCCTCAGAAACCCAAGCACAGTGGTCCAAGTGGCTTTCACAAGCAAAATGGTGGTATAACACGTCATTTCACACTGCGACAAAGATGACACCATTTGAAGCTCTCTATGGCTACCCCCTACCTTCTACTACATCTTATTTGCAGGGTCATTCCAAAGCCCGTGCGGTACAGGATCATCTTCAATACCAACAGGAAGTGCTTCAAGTCCTTAAGGAGAATTTGGTTGTGGCTCAAAATAGGATGAAACAAGTTGATAACCACCGCAATGAGAGGCATTTTGTGGACGGAGATTGGGTGTTCCTTCGCTTCTAACCCTATAAACAACGGTCACTTATACAACATAAGAACATCAAACTTGCACCAAAATTTTATGGGCCCTATAAGATTTTGCACAGGATCGAAAGTGTTGCTTATAAGTTAGAATTTCCACATTCCAAAATTCATCCCATCTTTCATGTTCCATGCTTGAAGAAAGTAATTTGTTCCAAGCTTTTGGTCCAGTTTGAGTTAGATGAAGAAGGGAAGTTCATTATAGTACTTGAGGCTATTATAGAGACATGACTAAAGAAATTACGCAATCGAGCCATTTCTAAATTTCTTATCAAATGAAAGAATCTGCCCACTAAAGATGCAACATGGGAGGATGAATAATTCATGCAAAAGTATCCTGAGATGCTAAGCATTGAGGGCAATGCTTTTCAAAAGGGCAAGGGCATGTTACACCCCTAACATTATGAGTACTAAGGTTATGGAATGGAGAGCATAACCTTTATCTTTCATTTATTAATTCTTAATATTTGGTAAGGCTGACATAATTGGAATGAATGGGTGTGAGCTTTTCCAATTATGGGTATATATATGGTTGAGCATGGCTCTCCCTAACCATGATAAGTTTCATTATTGAATTCATTTCCTCATTTATTTTGGTTATTGGAGGTTTCCCCCTTGCAGTGGATTATATTTGAATTTTTATTCTGTTTTTATAAATAAATATCCTAAAACAACACTGCTACTAAGGTGCTCCAACACACTAGCTATCGGTGACGGGGATCCTTGCTCCTTGGTCTCGTGGATCTATTCCTTCGTGATTGTTGCCTGGGTCATGGGGACAAACACACATTACTAGTTTATTCACTGTTGTGGGAGTTTCTTCGACCTTGAATGTTTGGATGGATTCTAGGAGTGCTTTGCTTCCACCTAGGATTACCCAACTGCTTCCCCTCAACCCTAGACACTACTTGCTGAACATTATCAGATCCTGCATTGGTCTCTTCATAGTGATAGACAATGATGCATATGATTCCTCTGTTCGGGCACAATCAAAGATGTTTGATGGGACTGCCATCTGGTATTTCCGACTTTCATCAGCGCATGCTCTTTGGGGGTTCTTGTTCTTATACTCCCCACATGACTATTTGTATTGGTACCCTAACGACATGGGGGCTTTATTTTGTTGGGTTTATCCCTTGTTTATTTTGAGTGATTTTGTTCTTTTTTTTAGTTAGTTGTTGATCCTAAGGTCCTTTTACCCTAGCACTTTCTATTGTAGTTGGATGTATTCTCGAGTCCCATTGACTTACTGTTGGTCAATCATGGACATCAATATAATTTTTTTTTTTCTTTCTTTCTTTATATTCTGGCTTTGCATTAATTGTGGATGTGAAGCTGGTAAAGTGATATGTGAAATGTCCTATTACACGATCTCAAGATCTGACAGATTATCCTGTATACCAGATAACAAATCTGAAGCCACTATGCTACCCTTTTTCTAGATGCATTTCAGACATTTCTTATCTGCATAAGCAAATATTTGTCAATAATTATATCATGGACATTACGCCAAAACCAATGCTTACCTGTTAAGATGCCATGCCATCCAGCTTGCTCCGGCAAACACACGTGTCATTAGTTTGTCTAATTGCACAAATAGTGAATGTTTTTTTGTCTATGTTTTCAAAGCTATAGCTTATACAAGTTGATTCTGTTGTGCCACATCTCACTTTCCTCCAGCTTTTGAGTCTGCTTGCAATCCACTAAGGCTGGTGGAAGTTGTTGGCTTCCTTGCATGCAACCTGTAATTAAAATCACACTTTCCCATCACCAAAAGCAGCGGTTTCATACTGCTGCATCTTTTCAAATGTCCAATGATCTTATCTGCTCGTGTAAGTTGGTGGATTCATTCATGTTATTCTTTTTGTGGCATCCTTTTCGTTGGTTATCCAAGAATCAAATGGCATGTTCCTTATTGTTAATGGTTCTTTTCTTGGCTTCTTTGTCAATGTTTTAGCTTTAGCTTCTCTTCCAGTAGGTTTTTGCAAGATCTAGTAACCAATTGTTTCCTTGGACATTTGTTGGCCGTTTCTGCCATTTATGGCTATGATGACTGCCTACAGCTGGTGTCATCTTTGTTTGACCTACAACTGGTTGACAAACCATCCGTTTTGAAATTATTTTCGCAACCAATTTGTCATCTGCAAACATACACTCATTGTTTGCCTTGCTCTTTGAAGACTTTTTGGAAGCTATTGTAGAGAAACCTTTTGGCTGCTTTGCCATTGCCTCCATTGGAAACCTTGAAGATTGTGTCACCTGTGACTTGGGTCTTGACAGGGGGCTTGCCTGTGAATCTCTTTTTGTTTTCAAACTGACCTGGAGAGATGATGAATACCAAGGCATTGGCTTCTTATTCTTTCCTTCCGTCTGAAATTCTTCTCCTGTCTTTCTCCAATTGTTTTTTCCATGTTTCCACAATTATACTATTAACTGATGGCTGTGTAGCCTGACATTATCATTTACAGCAATCATCTCTCATATTATTAACACTATAACACTATTCTTCAGCTTTAAAAAACAGGCCCAAAGTTTTTCAAAGCTTATTATGGGGTGCCTAGTCGATGTACATATGTTAACTTTTCTTTTAACAGATTTCAGGCTTGTATTTGTGGGCTGGAGGCTTGTGGCTAAACCGAATCGATTGACGTTTATATCTCTTATTACTAATTAGACAATTTTATTTGGAAATCTGTTTCCCTTAATGTGTAGACTACCGTGTGAAATCCGTATTTGCTGAGTAACATTTCATTGCTGTAAACACTATATTGATTTATTGAAGCATGGTTAATCATTGTAATCATATGATATGCAGTACATTCAGCCACAAGATTATCAAAAGCTTTCTCAAGTGGAGTTACTGGTCATTGATGAAGCTGCTGCAATTCCATTGCCAGTAGTAAAATCTCTACTAGGCCCATATCTTGTATTTCTGTGTTCAACTGTGAATGGGTAATTATTAAACTGCCTCAATTTTATAATTGCATTTTTAATAAAATCCTTGCTTTAACATAGCATTTTGTCCTTGTTATTGATGTGTGATTTACAATTGAGTTGTTACTTGAGTATGTTATTATTTAACATATTCTGGGTTGAAAATTAATACTGGTTTTTATGTTAGTTTTAATTTTTAAGATACATGCAACATTTGTAGAAAAAGAATCAAAGTGATTGACGATTAAATTCTGTTTCAGATTTTTTTTGGGGTTGATCTTATTCTTGCTCTTCCTATTTATTTTGCATTTTCTATTATTATTAGTGGTTAAGATTTGTTAGGCACTCCTCTTGCCATTCTCATAGGTGTATCTTTCTACAGTCCCATTTATCATATTTGCCCACTTGTGGACATTAAATGTTTAAAAACATAATTAAATTTTGCCAAAAAAAACAAAACAAAGTTCTGTTTCTTATTTGGTTTCACTGGAGGTTCTCGTCTCTAATTATGCCTATAGGTTTTCTACAATGTCAGCAAAGGAGTGTAATGGAGTGGGTTGTTCACAATTATGTTTAATTTTAAATTTGACATCCTTTTGACCCTCAAAGGGAGATTTTAACCTTAAATTTGACATCCATTTGACCCTTACAGGGAGATTATAACCTTAAATTTGACATCCATTTGACTGCCACATAGAAGTTTTTTGTTTTTTGCTTGGAGAAGTCAATCGGTCATATGGTGGTGTTTGGAATCCCCCTTTATTTCCCAGAAAGTTTTTTTTGAGCCCGACACAGTGATGTAGCTAGATTGATGCCATTTATCACCAGTCAGTGGGAAATTAGTGAAGAAGGTAATGGAATTATTAGTCAATGCGGCATGTGAAAATTTCAAGACAAGAACCTTGAGATTGATACCTCTTGGCATATTTCAGATAGATGTATTTAAGATAAATGTATTAATATTGAGCATTATTTGTATTATAACAGCTATGAAGGCACCGGACGCTCACTTTCACTGAAGCTTATTCAACAGTTGCAAGAACAAAGTCAGAAGCCAGCAAATACTGACAATGGATCTGGATCAGGTATGCTCATTTACATATATTTGATGTTTGAGGATTGTTTCAATCTATATGCAATAAATTTTGAAAAATCTTCTAGGTTTTTTTGATTCTCTATTGTTGAATCCTAGGTGGTCCAAATCGATCCTACTTCTCACTGAATTTATTTATTTCAAGTTGCTTACCATGGAAAAGTGCAGTAACCCTATCCAAAAATGAAAACCCATTCCTTTCAAGTCTCGAATTCTATGTAAAGCGGTGCCATAGATAAAATGATTTTGGTGTTTGTTGACAACATTTGTTATGTAAACTATTCTTGTTCTACATGGGCTAGCAGAGCCATTTGTAGAATGCATTTCAAAAGCAAGAAGGTGCAGCAGCTGTTGTCAATCTTTATCATATTGCTTTATCCTAACAAAAACTATTTAATTCTTCAAAGGACTTAGACCTGTAAATATATTGGTTTCAAATTAGAACTCACTAGTTATTTTCTTTTATGCTTTGGTTTGAGGAAATGGTATTTTATGCAAACATATTTACATTTTGGTAGGCAGGGTATTTAGAAAGGTTGATCTGGATGAGCCCATAAGATATGCAGCGGGTGATCCTATTGAATCTTGGCTTCACAAGTTGCTATGTTTAGATGCTGCAAACTATATTCCTAATATTGATGGGAGGTGCGCACAAATATTTATATATTTTTGGTATTATAAGTTTTGTTACATGCCATGGAAGCATCCTGTAGATTATATTTGTTCCTGTACTCCTTTTTGTTTTGTCTGTAGACTTCCTCACCCAAGCGAGTGCAAGCTTTACTATGTCAATCGTGACACTCTTTTTTCATATCACAAAGCCAGTGAAGTTTTTTTGCAGGTGAGAGTTGAAACAGTTTTGTGTTTAGTCTGTGCATGAACTTTTGTTTGTTTTTTTGGACAACTCTTTCTGAGTTATCTGATTCCAATGTTTTGTTGGATCGCTGCAGCGCATGATGGCGCTTTATGTGGCTTCGCATTATAAGAACTCTCCAAATGATTTACAGCTAATGTCAGATGCTCCAGCACATAACCTTTTTGTGTTGCTTGGTAAGTAGCAATTGCTATTCCACTTTTTCCCCTCGTTATCATTTTTTGGTTAATAATCTCTTCGTACTTTGTTGGCAGGCCCTGTGGACGAGACTGAAAATCGTCTTCCAGATATACTGTGTGTTATTCAGGTTTGGGCAATATATCTAACTCTTTGAATTTTAAGAATTCGTGAAGTTTACTTCCTTCCATCTTTGAAGAGCCTGTTGTACGGGTTATTAAGCCTATGGATTCTATATCTATGTTTTTAATGATTGTAGGTTGGACATTTTTGTTGTATCCATTGTGTTAATTAGTCTGGTAGACAGCTCAATGATAACTTTAACACACATGCATCACTCTGTCTTGCATTGTGGATACTGTAATTTGTATTTTAAAATGGGGTTTCTCTGGGGTGCTTCCGAAGTTACAAAAATGTAATACAATAAATTCTATGATTTCAAGAATCTTTATCTGACTAATCCTAGTCCAAAAGCTTAAAACCATAATTACTGGAGCAGGTGTGGGTACTATACCATTTTCATATTCCAGGTACACCAGGTAGCCATGTGCTATAATAATCAATCTTACATGTAATCAGGTACATAAATAACATTTTCCAACCCAATTACAATCAATCATGTTCAGAATACCATCCCACTTAATATTCCATCGTACTGCATACTTTCCAATGGCTTATAACAATTAAAATATTCATACATATTATATAGAAACCATGTCATGCAGGCATACACATTTTATAATTAAATTAACACATGTACCATCAGCGAAATTATTGCTATAAAGTATTAACAAGGATAAAATCATCATAACCATACTATTTTATTACCACATCTTAGTTGGTGCTTTGGGGGTCTTAGTCTGATTTGGTACCGAGACCCGTGAAAGACTCCCAAGTCCAATTTGTATATTAGAATGGGTTGCTTTGGGGTGCTTCAGAAGTTACAAAAATGTCATACAAACAAATTTTCTATTTTATTTGGTAAATACCTCCCTTTTGGGGTAACCTTTTGCTTTATTTTCCATGACAAATGGGTATCTCTAACCATAAATGGGCCTGACTTGCATCTTACCTCATCCTTTGGGATACCTCGCTTGATGTGGTATTTTACCCAATTTCAACACTCTATCATGTCTGCTGGGATCTGAAACTGGGGGCTCCATTATGAAGGCCCCAAGTTTTTACCACTTGAGCTCATTTCATTTGACTCAATTTAAAAAATATATCTTTTTTTGATACGATAAATTCTCCTTTTTGGGGATAAGCTATAGCTTAGTTGTCATGACTGAGAGGTATCTCTTATGTCAATTCACCTTGGACTTGCACCCAGCCTCATTTGTTGGGGTACACTACACCCAACAAGTGGGATGTGGTATTTTATCCAATTTCAACCCTTGAAAGCCTCGGTGCTTTTACCACTTGAGCTTATCCCAATCGACCTCAATTTAATTTCTTCTAATGAAAATTCCAAGCCCAAAAAATTTAAAAACTTTATTAGCAGAGTAGATGGGTATGAGTACGATAGTGCACATTTTTTATGACTATTTGATATTAGATGCTCAGAGCATGCATGGGTATGTTCCCATGGGGTTGAATGGGTTACAACATATCATTACAAGAAAAGTAGTTACAAAAGAGAATAGTTATGAATCTGTTCAACTTCTGCAACCATTGAAGGTTCGCTTTCCTATAGGTGTGACGGTTGACTCTTGGGTACATGGTGCGAGCTCTGGAAGTGCCACCTGGCATGGTGTGACATGGCATAGAGTGTCCACGTGGCTGTTGAGTTCTGAAGGTGCTGTGTAGAGTCTGAAGGCTTTGTGGCATGTCTCTTGACGTTGTGCAAGCACGCAAGGGTGTGTAGAGGCTCCTTGGATACTGGGAGGTACCGCTAACGTGTGCAGGCTGCATGGTGTTCTTAGGAGAAGAGTGCGGACTGGTGCAGGTGTGCTTGGATCGTTTTCCTTTTCTTTAGGAGCAATGGCCTCCATCGTATCTTTAGTTTGCTGCTGAAACTAAACCTAAAGTTGCTGAAGGTTGTGTCACTTAACTTAATCCTATTGCCTTGCCTTGACCACTTAGAACAATTAACGTGTGCCTTGGCGGGTGCACGTTGTCATTTTAACAATCTAATCCTTTGGTGCCATCTAAGTTTATTCAGTGTCCAAATTTGAAGGATGTTGAGTCGTTGCTGGCTCAAGCAAAGGTGGAAAGTATGGTTTAAGGAGTTCCACATTGAATACTGGATGTCTCTTGCAGAACTTGTCAGTGCATCAATCTCCCTAAGTGCATCTCGTAAGGAGTGCACCGGGAAAGGGGTGGGGTTGACTCGTGATACTTTGTGAGAGATGCTCATATACTATTCAGTCATACCTTCATCACTATTAGTTGGGTCTCCCATGAGTCTCTTTTCTCTTTTCCTTCTTTGTCTTCTTCTGTTTAGTTTTGCCAAAAAGTTAGGTGTGCAACTTTAGAAAAGGTACACAAAATCTGGAAACGTGTGGAATGCCCAGAAAATGTGTGCAACTAGTGCAAAAGCCTTTTTCCATGAGTTAAACTTTCAATGAGTTAAACTTTCAATACTTTATCAAATAACTGTGAATGGCTTGAAAATGGATTACTTAGAGATTTAGGAATGATCCTGCATTAACAGCCCTAAAATAGGTTGTGATATTACATAGAGATCTAGGGATGCTTCTGCATCAACGACTCTAAACTAGGTTGTGATATTACTTTGTTTCTGACTTTGCTTAGCGTGTATTTGCCTAACATTGTAAATTTTCATTCACATCTTTAGGTTAGTATGTATTTGAATTTGGAACTTATCAGTTTCATGGATCTTCTTTCACCTTTTTTTTAAAACTAAAACTGAAATGTTGCTGTGGTGCAGGTTTGCTTGGAGGGACAGATAACAAAGGGTTCTGTTTTAAAGAGTTTGAGTGATGGTCACCAACCATCTGGAGATCAAATACCCTGGAAGGTTTCAGAACAGTTTCAGAATACGGATTTCCCAAGTCTTTCAGGCGCTCGAATTGTTCGCATAGCTGTGCACCCAAATGTTACTAGGGTATTATTAAAAACATCTTTCTATTTGGGATTTGGATATCAGTTTTGACAATAATGAGATCTTCCTTTCCTGTTCCTAACTATCCTGTATAATTGTTTCATTTTTTGAAAGGCTGGGTATGGCTCAGCTGCAGTGGAGCTCCTTACAAGGTATATCTACCTGAGATGCTCCTAAGCATTTTTTAATAGTGACTTGAACAGTTCTTTTTGCTTTGTCTTTAATATGATTTTTACAAAAGAAAATATTATGCGAAAATAAGTATTAGCTCTTTTTCTGTGTATGGGTCTGGGATAGAAAGAACACAAACTAAACATCATTCCTTCCCTCTTTCATTGTTTTGAATATTTCAAACCAAATACATAATTTGTTATGGAAATGCTTATGCTATTAATAAGTGACAATCAATATGCTTGCATGATCTGTAGAAATGCTATGGAATATCCAGATTCTGATGATTAGGGTGAATGTCGAAGCTTTTATGAATAAAAATCCTGAGATGCAAATAGTTATGTTGGATCTAACATTGGAAAGGCCTCCTATGCGATGCCCCTTTATGATTCTTTTAGGGTAGTATTCTTCTGAATTTATGGCATTGTATATTGCTCACACTCAAATTGTGTTCAATCTAACAGGGTAAGGTATGACAACTTTTAATCATAAATAATGAAAACATCTGAATATCATAACTGCAGAAAATTTTATAATAAGTGTTTTCAACTCACCTGGCTCATAAACTGTCCTGGTCAAATACATTTCCTGACACTTCACTCAAATCAGACAATTAATTGCTCAAGCCAGAATGCAACTCAAAAAATTGCCGTGTAATGAGGAAAGGGGATTTAAATGTGATTAATTGAAAGAAAGAAAAAAAATCTGTTTTGTTTTGCTAATTTCAAACCATAAATTGTCAAAATTTTCTGGTATTTTTCTTGTTTTAAACCCAAGTAAAAAACCACTTACACTCAGGTGACAACGTGTTGTGCTACTATGAATATAATATACTACAATAAATGATAATACATATGCAAAGCCTATTGGTGATTGGTCTTATAGATGAAACCACTGCCTGGTTGAGCACATTAAAAAGCATGGGTGGGCTCAGACATGGATAATTCAACACTGATATCAGGCACATTTCAAAACCATGGAAAAAACATATTGATTCGGTTTGCAAACACCATGGCAACAAGGATTGTAAAGGACTTCTGGTTTCATCTAGCAATGTTGAGCAATAAGCAACAACATTGGGTATGACAGTGTATCTTGAATTGCAGTGGCAGAAATTAAACATTGCTGCATAATGGTTTTCCATTTTTCTTCTTTGGAGTCAGGCTTGCATGCTCTTTGTAAATCTCTCTTAGGTCAAACCCATTATGTAGTGTATCACCAATTTCTATGCAGGCTTACTGGTTTTGCTGTGCCATTGCTCTTCACTGTCTTTCACAAATTTGTATAAAATAAGTGAAGATGCACTCAATTACTGCTTTAAATGCTCTAACAATGGTACTTTTTCCCATATTACAATGAGTTGTACCAGTAAATGATGATTTAAGCATTGATTGGTGCTGGATTCAGAATACGTGCACATCATAGTCACTAGGAAACTTGGGTCCTGGGATGGGGACACCATATCTGTACTCACATCTCCTGGTGACTGTATTTAAATGTAATATAGCCATGCCCTTAGTTATATTCTCCTGTACCCTATGTTGAAATGAAGCCGCTGTCCTCCTATCCCATGTCACCAAGTGACTATGGTGTGCATTTAATGCTCCTCATTCTTTGCACATGGGAGAGGCCTCTGCTTTTGAGGTAGCACTTGAATATTTTGCTATAGTGGGGAATGAAAAGCAAAAACCCTTGACCTTTGTAAAAAGGTTTGATTCCTTTAATCTGTATGTGATTATGCTCTTTACCTTGTAGAATAGGGACTCAATGGAAATAGCACCTTGGAATACAATATGTAGACTCACTAGATTTAAGACGAGACACGTAGCACCATAGGTTGCAAGAATACTTTGTATCTCATATTCTGTAATGGACACTTATAAGAACATATGACCTTGGGCTATTACCAAGCCACGAAAAGAAACATCTTAAGACTCAATGTTACATAGGTCTTTAATCTTCAAGCGACACTTAAGACAAATTGTACAGCAGAGATTATTGAGCGCGAGAAGGATGAAGGATCAAGTCACAAATTTGCAAGTTCATTGAGATGAATACGAAGTGGTTGACAATTTCATGATGATGACATTGAACATTATAGCCTCGATTTGGAAAACCACAGTTGAAGCATGAGGTGAAAATACTATCACATGACAATTAGTAGTTTGCACTTGGTCTTTACCTGGTATATTATGACCAAAATATATGACTTACACTTGACAGCTTTAAGAAGACAAACTACTATGAAACTTAGATATCCTAGCTTTAAAAATTTGAAAAGTACCTGCCAAATGGTTATGGTGGTAATTTAGATTAACAATTGTAATTGTTGCCAACGTTTCCAGCGTAAGTACATTTTGGAAAATGGGTCTATAAGAATGAACGATTGGTGCACTATTATACTATTGAAGCAAAATGTGCATTATTTACTTAAAAATTTCTATGATGCTTTGTCATTAAGAAGAATGGGTTAATCTTGTATAATAGCTATATGATATATTAAGTACTCGTTGGTAAATTTTTATTACAATACATTATATACTCTACAGTTAACATATGTCACTAAAGTGATTGGTAGTATTCTAACAGATTTCATCTCATCTGTAGGTATTATGAAGGACAATTTACGGAACTTACTGAGGTAGATCATGAAGAGGCGGAGGAGGAGCATGAAAATATAACACAAGCTGCAGACAAGGTATTGTCCCCAAGTATTATTCGTTGTGTATGAATTTGATAATTTTTTCGTGTATTTAATATTTTGATTGCTTGTGTGCTCTCAGATTTAGATATCTAACCTTTTAGAATTTTATGTTATAATTTGTCTGCAATTATTTGGCCAATGTCTTGAAAATAATGTTAGGGTTTTGATGCCAGCAATGGAAAAAAAGTATTGTAAATTGAATATATACAGTTAGCTGTAGATGTTCCATTATATGATATACATAAATCTGTTTCACATATCTTTTGCAATTGATATTTGTAAACAAACTTAAGAACAGCATATAACTTCCAAAGCTCCAGGTGTTTTAGAATGTGAATCAAGAATAGACATCCTCGTATGGGGTTAATAAAACCTAGGCAACATCATCCTTGGATGTACACAAATAGCTTAGTCAGTCAGTATCACTACAGTTCCAACAATAGTACATCAAGACTGCGCTCCAACTTGACGCTAAAAATGACTAACAATCACACGAGCGATTGATATTGGTAGAATTGGTCTACCTTTGCTTACTTTGTGTCAATCACCGTGTATATACAAGATGCCCGTACAAACAGTTATACAAATATGGGTTCCTACATGCTGGACCCTTTTCACAAACTCATAAAAGAGAAATTTCAGACACTTAAGTCATGACTTAGATTAAAAAATTAGGTTGTGACCTCATTGATTAAAGTACATAAAGTTACCCTTAAAACTGAGTTATCATTGGCTTTACAACAATAAATTGTGACTTTATTAGTCAAAAACACACAAGTCACAAGTCTGTTTACGGCATTAAGTTTGTGACCTTACTGGTTATGTGGACATCAAGTGCAACTGGGTTATTATGACCCCAAAGTGAACGTTACATCTATATGCCCGCCTGAATTATTACTTCATTAACCTTACTTCATGACCCTCTTTGAAATGCTCAAACTTATAACAACCATGGGCTTTAGTGAAGATGTTTACTAACTGCTCATTCATGGGCTTGAAAACTAATCAGATTGTCCACTCTCTACTTGTGTTTTGAGGAAATGGTAATACGCCTCAATATGCTTGATATGAGCATGGAAAAAATTCTTGGCAATCTTCAGGGCACTCTAATTGTCACAATACATCTTAATCAATTTTGACTGCTATAGTTCAAGATCCTTGAGAAATCGTCTCAATCAAATGGCCTCACAGCCTGCTCCAACTTTTGTGTCAACCTTGTTGGTATCTCGTGACCAAGGTTTTTTTATCAATCGATTGTCATCTCTATTGATCGACTTCCTCCACTTAGGTACTCCAGTCTTAGACACACCTCCTTGCTTTCTACCCTTAATAGAGGTAATCAATAGGGTTGTTAGAGAGGATGCATATTGACAATACATTGAGGCACTTGGATGTCTCCTTCTTAGCCCCTCAGCCTCAAGTTTGATCTTCACTTTCATCAGCCAATGCTTGGGGGGTTCTTAACCCACCCCGATCCCCCTTGCGCACCCTCCCCACATGGCTATTTGTATTGTTACCCTACCCACATGGGTTGGGGTTTTTTCTTGCATTGGGTTTACCCCACGTTTACTTTCAGTGCTTTTGTTCGTTTTCTTTTATTTAGTTAGTCGTTGTTCCTAGGGTCCTATCCTAGCACTTTCTATTGTAATTGGATGTATTCTCAAGTCCCATTGACCTACTTTTGGTCATTTGTGGACATTGATATATTTTCTTTTGTTCTTTCTTTTTGTGCGGAACATTTCCTATGGGTTGTAAGTGACATCATCATTGAACTTGAATATCTCCAGCATCATTGGTCACATGGCCTAAGGATTTTTCTTGGCCAGTTGAAGGTTTGCTCACACAAATAATGAGCCAAGGCTTAGCACATTTTGTTGCGAGGTGATATGTTCTGCTACTTGTACTATCGAGGTGGAGATTGAAGAGAAATTTATTTCTAGGTGTCTTGTGTATTATGAGATCCAAGTGGATACCTTTGCTTGTAGAAAGACTTGGGGAATTGTCATTTCACTTTCTTCGAGTACCTTGATCATTGCTGTTTGGCCCTTTTTCTTCCTTCCGTTGTAATTCTGAAACCTAGATCTTTACAGGGGACATCTAGAATGTAATGTCCCCACTTTAGCAGTTGACCAAGTGTGTGTATGCGTTAGCCTAGTTCTACATGGTCCCGAGGGCTAACGAAGAGTTTAAAGGGATCCTAGAGTGTTTTGGCCTAGTCATTTCTAGTTTGGGCCAAAACGGAGTTGACTTACTCAGTTTCAGGGATACTTACTATTTGTAGTAAATTAGCAGGACACAGCGGAGCCTAGTTTTGGTGATTGGATTTGATACTCATCGACGAGAGCTTTCCGGCGAACTATCACTTGCGCTATTCGGAGTCCGATTGCTATTATATTTTAATGCCTGAAGTGTTATAAAAGTAACATTTAACTTAATTGCAAGATATTAAAATGTTACTTTAAATATTTACTTTATGGGGATGGTACCCAAGGGAGACATAAGTAATATTTTAATATATAAAATGTTGCACATCTTTTATCCCACATTGCTCATGAGAGTTGAGTCGTCCCTTGGAGAAAGAATAAAAGAAAGTGTTTGTGGCTTCATTCAGCTTGTTGGATAAGAAAAAAAATTGATGCACTTGCAGTTTGCAGGTTATTTTGGGCATTTGGGAATGTCCTTCCCATCTGTAGCACTCTAGACATCAATCTTTGGGATTGGTCTTTGGAGTCTGTGCTTTCAGCCTCATGCAGCTGCGCCACTGTAGCAGTCGCGCCACTGTAGCAGCCACGTCACTGTAGCATCTTGTAGCAGCTGCTATCTGTAGTAAGAGTCGGGAGAAACAAGCCTGCGGAGTCCGTAGAAGCATGTCTGCAGAGTCTGTAGAAACAAGCTTGCAGAGTCCGTAGAAGCATGTCTACAGAGTCCGTAGAAATGAGCCTGCAGAGTTCGTAGAAACCAGCCTGCAGAGTCCGTAGAAACCAGCCTGCAGAGTCCGTAGAAACCAGCGTGTGGAGTCCGTAGAAACAAACCTGCAGAGTCCGTAGAAACAAGCTTGCGGAGTCCGTAGAAACAATTATGCAGAGTTTGTAGAAACAAAATGATCGCACCTTTGGTATTCGCTGGGGATATTTGCTTGAAACAATGTTCATTCCATTACTGGAGTATTTAGTGAGTTATTGCATGGCCGACATTGTACTTGTTTACTCATTTTGCAATCAATATAAATACAATGTGTTAGTTATTTCAGTTGTGTGTCTATGCTTTCAATTCTATATTTATGTTACATGCATAAGACCTTGCAAAACACAAAAAAAACAATACAAACAAACCGTTCCGGAGTCATAAGGGGTTTCAGCTGGGTTAGTTTTGGGCGTAACAGAGGTGCCCATTACAGTGGCATCAGAGCCTGTTTTCTTGCCATCCTGTGAGGTTTCATGCATCCAACAAATTAGTATTACTTGAGGAGAAATTGGACAAACCCAGACTCACGTAATTTCCCAGAGATTGAAGAGGAGGGTGACCCTTTTTCAGCACCAGCCATGGGTGACAGAGATGGGGAAAGGGGAGAACCTAGCACTAGGGAGATGCTTAGTGATCTTGCTAGGGGTCAAAGGGAGCTACAGGTTACACTGCAGAATTTCCCTGTAGCCATTACACAACATTTGACAAGGGCAGATCAAGGCAATAATGCCAACCAAGGTAATAATGCCAATCAAGGAAATAATGTTAACCAGGTAGGTGGACAGGGTAATGGAGATGCATCGATTAATAGAGGAACCCGAACATATGCTAGAGCAGGTTCTACTACAAGACCACTCATGCCACGTTTTCCTCCAAGACAGAATGACCAGAATAATGTTGGTCCTACACAGCAGGAGATACAGGACCAAATACTGGAGGATTGGAGAAATTCTGGACTGGATTTTTAGGGTGAAATGTCTTTCAGGGAGTACATGGATGTTACGCTGAAACATTTACCTCAGAGAGGCAACAGGGAACAACATTATGAGCTTAAGAAGAAAGTGGGTAAGCTCTCAATTCCATATTTTGATGGTACAGGGAAAACTACAACCAAGGCTTGGGTGCAAAAGCTCGATACATATTTCCAGCTCAGCCCGATCCCTGAGGATGATGCCATCAAGTACGCAGCTATGCATCTGGATGGCAGTGCCCATGAGTGGTGGTACCATGGGATGGAGACACTTGGACATAACCAGGTTGATACATATGCAGAGTTCACCGAGAGGTTGATTGAGCGGTTTGACACTAAGGACCCGGAATTGCATTTAAAGGAGCTAGCACAACTTAGACAGTGGGGTTCTGTGGAGGCCTATATCATCGAGTTCCAAAAGCTGGCAGTATTGGTGGCAGATATATCTGAGAGGAGACTTGTTCTTTTCATGGATGGGCTTTCCGATCCCTTGCGAGGATGGGTAAAGGGACACAACCCTTCTTCACTACAAGAGGCTATTAAGAAAGCGAGAGACCTAGCATCTTCTTCCTACAGGAGTAAATTTCACTCTAAGGACTCTCATTTTAAGAAGGATAAGGAAAGAAAGACATTTCAGAAGGACCCTCAACATCGTAAGGGGGAAACTAAAGGGTTGGACAATGACACCCTCAACGAGCTCAGGAAGAAAAAACTATGTTTTCATTGTAGGGAGCCATGGGATCTTTCCCATAAATGTCCGCTTAAGGCGAAGGCTAAACCAATGAAGTATTTTTCAGCAGATGAATCACCTTTCGAGGACAAGGAACAACATTCAGATTCGGAGTCTAGTTAGGGTGATAGCACTGCTGAGGAGAGTTCGGATGATGAGAAGTCTCTTGCTCGGTTGACAGGGGTCCAGAAGGCCATTACCTTTAAGGTAAGAGGGATGATTCGGGGGCAGCGTGTGGTTTCATTGATTGATACAGGGGCAACACATAACTTTATCGATGCACAAATGGTGGCCAAGAGAGGCCTTCAGACAGAAGAGCACGCGGTGTTCAGAGTCATGGTGGCTAATGGCCACAAGTAATTATGCACCCAGAAGATTTCAAATCTTTGCATCAGATTGGGAGGAGGTTATGAGTTGGAGGACGATTTCTATGTAGTTGACATGGGTGATTATGATGTCATCTTGGGAATGACATGGATGGCTTCTCTGGTAGAATTTACCTTCAACTTGGCTAAGTTGGAGATGAGGTTTCAACATCAGGGCAGGGAGGTGGTGCTTTGAGGTTTTACCAAATGGGGGGCTCAGGGTGGTATCATTGAAGAGGATGGAACGGTTATTTAGACATGATGATGTAGAGTGGGCAGCTGAATGTTTGATCATGCCTACACCTCTAGAGCAACAAGTTAAAAGCCATCCTCCAGACATACATGGGATCGTTTCTAGTCATGATAAGGTGTTTGGTAGCATTCCACATGGGGTTCCTCTTGAAAGGGGTATAGAGCATGTTGTCGAGCTAGAGGAGGGGGCTAAACCAGTCATCATCACCCCTTACCGCCATCCTAAAAAGCATAAGGATGAGATAGAAAAGTCGATAAAGGAGCTATTTGAGATGGGGCATATTAGGCCAAGCCAAAGCCCCTTTGCCTTAGCGGTTGTTTTGGTAAAGAAGGATGGGACAATGCGTATGTGCATTGATCATAGAGCTCTCAATAAGACAATTAAGAACAGGTACCCCATCCCTAGGATTGATGAATTGATTGATGAGCTGCATGGAGCACGGTATTTCTCTAAGATAGACTTACGTTCAGGATACCATCAGATCAGAATGCGAACGGACATAGAAAAAACTGCCTTCAGGTGTCACTACGGGCACTTTGAGATTTTGGTTATGCAGTTTGGGCTAACCAACGCTCCAGCTACCTTCCAGAGTTCTTTGAATCAGGTGTTCAGGGGGCAGCTTCGAAGATTTGTATTGATATTCTTTGATGATATCCTGGTATTCAGTAGGACTTGGGAGGAGCACCTACAACAATTAGAGGAGGTGCTGGTTATTTTGGAGAAGGAATCACTGTATGCCAAGGAATCGAAGTGTGAGTTTGGCATGACAAAGTTGCTCTACCTTGGCCATATTATCAGTGCTGATGGAGTTAGGGTGGATCTAGGAAAGATTAAGGCGATTGTTGATTGGCCTACTCCAACAAGCCTTACACAACTCTAAGGGTTTTTTGGATTATGTGGATTCTATAGGAGATTTGTAAAGGGTTTTTCACAGACTGCAACACCATTAACAGATCTCACCAAGAAGGGTGCTTTTGTATGGACAAAGGCAGCACAACAGTGTTTTGAACATTTCAAGCAGGTGATGTCTTCATGTCTAGTTCTAGCTCTACCCAACTTCACGAAGCCTTTTGAGCTTCATTGTGATGCATCGGGTGATGGGATTGGAGCACTATTGATGCGGGAGAAGCATCCCATTGCTTTTGAGAGTAGGAAGCTCTGAGGGGTGGAGAGGAGCTATTCTATTTATGATCGGGAGATGTTGGCCATCATGCATGCCCTGGCCAAATTTCGATCCTACTTGGTTGGAGGGAAGTTTGTGATCAAGACGGATCACAACAGCATAAAGTATTTCATGGGCCAGCGAGACTTGAATGACAGGCAGCAGAAGTGGGTCACTAAATTGCAGGTTTATGACTTTGACATTGAGTTTGTCAAAGGGAAGAAGAATGTGGTAGTTGATGCCTTATCCAGAAGACCTCACATTTGTGCTCTTGCAGAGATTTCAGGAGATTGGAGGGAAAAGATTATAGCAGAATATGCCGGAGATGCTTGGGATACTAGATTGATTTCAAGTACCATACATGTTGATCGCTATGAGGTGATAGATGGGTTGATCAGATTTCAAGACAGGTTTTATTTGATTCCGTCATCACATTTAAGAGAGGCGATACTGAGGGCATTTCATGATGCACCTACGGCTGGGCATTCGGGGGTCTTCAAGACCTATAGGCAGATATGAGAGCGGTTCTCATGGAGAGGGCTGAAGGATGATGTTCAGAGGTATGTCAGGGAGTGCGATTTGTCAGCAGAATAAGGAAGAGCACACGTTTCCTGCTGGTTTACTACAACCCTTAACCATTTCGGACAGGAAATGGGAAAGCATTTTTATGGACTTCTTCACTGGCCTATCGCGAGTGCAGGGAAGAGATTGCATTTATGTGGTGGTAGACAGATTGACGAAGTTTGCTCACTTCTTTGCTATCCCTTCTACTTACACAGCAGCTCAGGTGGCAGAATTGTTCTTCAGGGAGGTTTTCAGGTTGCATGGGTTATCGAGATTTATTGTCAGTGACAGGGATAGCAAGTTCATGAGCGCCTTTTGGCAGGAGTTGTTCAGGGTGTGCGGTACAGATCTGACACCTAGTACGAGCTACCATCCTCAGACAAATGGGCAGACGGAGATAGTAAATAAATGGGTGGAAGGTTATTTGCGAAACTATGTGACTGCGCAACAGAGAGCTTGGGTTAAGTGGTTACACATGGGGGAGTATTGTTACAATACCATGTATCACATGACCATCAAGATGACTCCATTTATGGCATTGTATGGGTATGAAGCACCAAGCTTCATGGATATGGCTTTGGGGGACAACAGAGTGCCTAGAGCCAAAGACCTATTGTAGGATAGCCAAGATATCGTGAGAGCGCTCAAGGAGAATATACAACAGGCTCAAAATCAGCAGAAGTATGCTGATCAACATAGGGTAGAGCGCCGTTTCGAGGTGGGGGACATGGTGTATTTGAGGCTACAACCATATAGGCAATCATCGCTCAAGAAGAGCGGAGTAGAGAAGTTGAAGCCTAGATTTTACGGTCCCTACAGGGTGATTCGCAGAGTGGGCGAAGTCGCCTATGAGCTTGAGCTCCCAGAGGGTAGTCGGGTGCACAATGTATTTCATGTGTCTAGGCTTAAGAAAACCATTGGTCAGAGTGTAGTGCCTTCTGTAGATTTACCCCCTTTGGATGAGGAGGGGAAGCTCGTGTTAGTACCTGAGGCTATTCTGGACACCAGAGAGAGGAAACTCAGAAACATGATAGTGAAGGAGTATTTGGTCAGATGGAGAGACCTGCCGGAGGAGGATGCTACATGGGAGATTGAGCAGGTTATTCAGCAGGTTGGGCTGAGATTGCTTGAGGACAAGCAATTTCAAGGGGGCGGACTGTAATGTCCCCACTTTAGCAGTTGACCAAGTGTGTGTGTGCGTTAGCCTAGTTCTACATGGTCCCGAGGGCTAACGAAGAGTTTAAAGGGATCCTAGAGTGTTTTGGCCTAGTCATTTCTAGTTTGGGCCAAAACAGAGTTGACTTACTCAGTTTCAGGCATACTTACTATTTGTAGTAAGTAAGCAGGACACAACGGAGGTCAGTTTTGGTGATTGGATTTGATACTCCTCGATGAGAGCTTTCTGACGAACTATCACTTGCGCTATTCGGAGTCCGATTGCTATTATATTTTAATGCCTGAAGTGTTATAAAAGTAACATTTAATTTAATTGCAAGATATTAAAATGTTACTTTAGATATTTACTTTATGGGGATGGTACCCAAGGGAGGCATAAGTAATATTTTAATACATAAAATGTTGCACATCTTTTATCCCACATTGCTCATGAGAGTTGAGTCGCCCTTTGGAGAAAGAATAAAAGGAAGTGTTTGTGGCTTATTTCAGCATGTTGGATAAGAAGAAAAAATTGATGCACTTGCAGTTTGCAAGTTATTTTGGGCATTTGGGAACGTCCTTCCCATCTGTAGCACTCTAGACATCAATCTTTGGGATTGGTCTTTGGAGTCTATGCTTTCAGCCTCATGCAGCCGTGCCATTGTAGCAGCCACATCACTGTAGCAGTCGCGTCACTGTAGCAGCTGCTATCTGCAGTAAGAGTTGGGAGAAACAAGCCTGCGGAGTCCGTAGAACCAAGCTTGCAGAGTCCGTAGAAACAAGCCTGTAGAGTCCGTAGAAGCATGTCTGCAGAGTCCGTAGAAACAAGCCTGCGGAGTTCGTAGAAATCAGCCTGCAGAGTCCGTAGAAACAAGCTTGCAGAGTCCGTAGAAGCAAGCTTGCAGAGTCCGTAGAAGCATGCCTGCAGAGTCCGTAGAAACAAGCCTGCAGAGTCCGTAGAAACAACCCTGCAGAGTCCGTAGTTCTGCTGGACGGAGAACAAAATGATCGCACCTTCAGTATTCGTTGGGGATATTCGTTTAAAACAATGTTCATTCCATTACTGGAGTATTTAGTGAGTTATCGCATGGCCGACATTGTACTTGTTTACTCATTTTGCAATCAATATAAATACAGTGTGTTGGTTATTTCAGCTATGTGTGTCTATGCTTTCAATTCTATATTTATGTTACATGCATAAGATCTTGCAAAACACAAAAAAAAATAATACAAGCAAACCGTTCCGGAGTCATAAGGGGTTTCAGCTGGGTTAGTTTTGGGCGTAACAGAGGTGCCCATTACATAGAATTGTTAGGGTATTACTTCATTCTTTCAGTCCTTCCCTAGCATTAGATGCAGTAAATGTTCGCTGAATGCAATTAATCCACACACAAAAGGGGACAAATCAATGAGACGCTGTTCCCTTTTGTGTATTACTACTGAAGCATCCTAGCCCCCTTAGCCTCATTATAAGTGGACTAAATTCGTTTTCTTTCGTTGTTGAGGGCCTTCCCACTGTTCTCAAGCTTGTGCTCATTACTAGGTTTTTTATTAACCACCGGAGGTTCATCGGCCATGATGTTAGGTGAGGTTTTAGCGGGAGTGTGTGACCCCTTCTAGTTTTGTCCACCTCGGCCACCTCATTCATGGACAATTATATATAAGCATTATCAGGTTTTGCATTTGTCCTTTTGTGATAAATGATTATGTTGTTGGTTCTTCTGGCCAAGTCTTTCTACAAATGTGTGAGATCAAGAATTTCTTGTTATTGTCTCCAACTTTCATCTTCAGTAGCTTCATACTTCACTAAGGGGTTTTACCTTCACAAGGCCACTTTTAACTAGTTCTTATGTCTTGGGTTTAACTGCTTTAGCTTTGCCACTCTTGTTACGTTTACATTTATTTTGTGCTTAGTGTTTAGCTATTTTACATTACTTAGGGCATTCTTAATTGAAGACTTCTCTATCGTAACTTAACGTATTTTTTGAGTTTCGTTGATGTAATTTTAGCAAGGTTGCATGGGTACACGGGTATGCAAGGCATGCGTATGCAGCATGCGGTGTGAGCTCCCCAAACTTGGGTACATAGGGTGGGAATTACTAAAAATATGGGTACGCTATGACATCAAAACTCAAACATCAAACTCGTATTAGATTCAACAAAGAGATTGAGAAATGGAATTAACCAGCGTACAAAACAATACATGAGAGGCCTATTAAATAGGCAAAAAGAGCCACCCGAGAAAATAGGGGGTGGGAGCAACCATAAGCATCGGGTAGCATAAAATAGCTAAGCCCGTGAAACCTACCTACTGAAGTGGTTAAAACCACTATAACCATAAGCATATGAAATATACCTTAGCAAATAGCTTAAGGTAACACAATAATATGCTAATACCCTCCCTTAATGACTAAACCAGAAACAAGCCCAAGTTTGTCCCTGAATTTTATGAACTTGTCTGAACCAAGTGGTTTGGTCATTATATCAGTTGGTTGCTCTGCAGTGGGGTAGTAGAAGAGACTGATGTCTTCATTTGTAACCAATTGTTGGATGTAATGATGGTGAACCTCAATGTGTTTGGTCCTGGCATGGAATATTGGATTCTTCACCATCTTCAGAACACTCTGGTTGTCACAAAAAATTGGAGTATGCTATGATGACTCAAACTGAAGATCCTCCCAGATTTTCTTTATCCATAGTTTCATAACCTGCACTGACCACAACTTTATACTCTGCTTTTGGTTTAAGATAATGCCACTGTAGTTTGTAGTTTGCTTTGCCATGAGAAAACTCCTGAACCAATAGTGAAAACATAGCCTGTTGTAGATTTTCTTGAATCTGTTGTTCCTGCCGAATCAGAGTTAGAATATCCTGAAAGCTCAAAATATACAGACTTCTTATACAATATGCCAAAGTTAAGAGTACCTTTGTCATATATTAATCCTTGTTTTGCAGCTAACCAATGTAGTTTCTATGGTTTAGACATGAAGCGAGATAGAAAGCTCACGGCAAAACAAATATCTGGTCTAGTGGTAGTGAGGTAAATGAGACTACCCACTAGTTGCCGATACACTGTTTCATTGACCGGAGGTGAATCAGTGTCAGTTGAAATTTTAGGTCCAACTTCCATAGGTGTGTGAGTTGGATTACAATCCATCATTCTAAACTTTTCCAACAATGATTTGGCATACTTACTTTGTGACATGAATACAACACAATCACCTTGCAAAAACTCAACACCTAAACAATATTTCAGTAGTCCTAAGTCTGTCATTTCAAAATTACAACAAATATAGCCTTCATTTGTTGAATGAGACTAGCACTACTCCCAGTGATGGCTATATCATCAACATATACAATGAAAATCAAGATATCATCATCAGACACCTTTACATAGAGAGTTGGTTCAAAGTTACACCTTTTGAAACCTGACTCCCTAAGGTATGTATCTATCTTCATATACTAGGCTCGAGGAGCCTGTGTAAGCCCATACGAGGACTTGATCAACCTGCAAACAAGATGTTCCTTACCAGGGACTTGAGTGATTTGCATCCATTGGTGCCAATACAATGCAAATATTCAAATGACCCCTGAAACCCTAAAGCATACATTGCAAGTAGAGATTCAAATGTTTTTTTCTATCAAATCCATAAACTCAGGGTGCCCTTAAGAGGTTATCAACAACACATTTTCAAATCACAATGCA
Organism: Torreya grandis; assembly: GCA_037957365.1. NCBI lineage: Eukaryota > Viridiplantae > Streptophyta > Pinopsida > Cupressales > Taxaceae > Torreya > Torreya grandis. The sequence continues at coordinate 2,649,900 of JARHVA010000686.1, read as the reverse complement.
GAAAGGGGTTTATAACCTAGATCTATGCCCAAGATGACAACCATTCATAAGCATTAAACCAGATATCCAATCAACAGAGCTTGTAAAACATATTATTGTATTTCATTAATAGGAAATAGTAAAAATCATATTCCATTAACTTGCAAACAAATCTTACACACATCATTGTTTCAGAATGTGATCAAGGGGATAAGCATGGTGAGTTTGCTCTTGTACAGGGGAGACATAGACATGCTCTCAATGTTTGCTAATGGCTGTACAACTGCAACCACCTTAACAAGATAGACAAAATGCACACACAATAAGGATCCCGAAATTTGAAAGAGCCTAGACCTAGAAAGAACAAAAACCAACAACATTTGAAAAGAGGACAAGCCCGCTTTTTATACAAATTTTTCACCCTATTGCTCCGGGAATATCTTTTGCAATTGCGATATTGCAAACTTGCAATCAGCTCTCAAAGTTTTGCCAAGATGCTCTAGCTGGAAGATGGGAATCATTGAAGCAACTGCCTATCCATATAATGATGAGATTTGAAACAAACCCTTGATCTCCTTGGCTGGAAATCTGTTGCAGCTGGGTTTGAGGGAGAATATTCTTTTGGGAGCAAAACCAACTCCTTGTTTTCATGTGTAACTGCTTGGCCATGCTTTTGACCACTCATTTGCATAGCTGGAAACTTCTAAACAACTACCCTTCTCTTGTGCACGCCAAATAACAGCCTTTGCCTTGCAATGATGGCATTGAAATACTCTAGATCCATGGCCATTTGAATGATATACTTGAAATAGCCCACCTTGGCCTTGCAAATCCTGCAACATTCCTTCCATGGAGGTGTTTGAAACAAACAAAATATTAGAAATAAACAACACTTAGTTCATTCTACCATTTTTCCACCTTTGAGTTCAAGGTGCCTTTCCACACTTTGCTTTTTGTCTTTTGACTTTCTAGGGTTGCCACCAAACCTTTTTTAATGCTTAAGTGCATTATTGTCCACTTTTTAGCCTTATGGAGAACTTTGGGTCCCATTTGCAATTTTGCACCTCCTTTGTATGGCGGGAATCCGGAAGTTAGCAACACATTTGCAATTTGCAGTTGCAGTTCCCCTCAAAAGTTCCCCAACAGATTTGGGAACTTCAATTGCAATTTGCAATTTGCAAAAATGCAACTTGCAATTTGGAGTTGCAGTTCCTTTGAAAAATTCCCCTGCGGACTTGGGAACTTCAAGTGCAATTTGCAAAAATGCAACTTGCAATTTGGAGTTGCAGTTCCTTTGAAAAGTTCCCCCATGGACTTGGGAACTTCAAGTGCAATTTGCAATTTTGCAAAATTGCAATTGACTTGAAAACTTACGCTTTGAATTGGGACCTCATGTTGACTGGCGGGTTTGGGAGATTTGAGTGCAATTTGCAATTTGCATATTTGTAAAAATGCAAAATTGCAAAATTGCATTCCTCTTTGAAATCTCCCACGGACCTCTATTTGAGTTGACTTTTCTTATGCTGAGTTGACCTGCAGGTTTGGGAGGTTGGACTGCATATTGCAACTTGTATTTTTCACAACTTGCTTTTGCACATTAATTTTTCCATCAAGATCTCCGTGGGCCTCAGAGCTCGAGAAACAAATTGCAAGTTTGCATTTTTTGCAAATTGCATTTCCTATTACAAACTTTGCCAAGCATTCCTTTTGCGTGTTCCTTTGTCTTTTCTTGACTTTCCATCTGACAAAATGAAGCAACAAGTTTCAGGCTTCAACACACAATGGCGTGATACCGGGCCCACATAGCTTGCATCCCTTGGAGTATTCTCATCAAATCTAGGAGATGGGGCCTATCATTATTGCCAACAATAGCCTTGCATTCCAAAAAGTTTTTCCATTCATTTGAAATGCTTGGAAATATTTTTTGAAGATAGAAAACTGTAGTGATTCCATCTTCATTTTCTTTTTTCACTATCTTGCTGTAGTATGTCGTAAACATGCTGAACGGAATCATATCACGTACAGGATTTGCAGGTGCCATTTTCGTAAACAATGAATTTGTAAAAATTTTTAAACGACGTCTTGCCTCTAGGTTCTTTGGAATGTTGGCAGCAGTGCCCTTGATAATTAGCAGTAAATGGAGCCGCTTGATCTATTCCCTTATGTCTAGAATCCTTGGGCCATTCAAGCTTTGAGAAAAGTCTCCCTTCCCTCCTTGCTTCCCCCAGGATTCTCCAGGTGTCATACTGCTCTCTTTCAGCCTAAGAAAAAATTATGGGTAACGATGTCATAAAGATCTTGAACAGATTTCACAACACCTCTTGCCAAATCTGGCGTCTCATCATGTATCATAAATCCAGTCAATGCAACGATTCTTGATATGACAAGAGGCAGGTTGTTTATCTAAAAATCAACAAGAATAGCCCCTTTTGATAGACTCTTGCTTACATCACCAGACACTCGTTCGACCCATAATCTTCCCAGTTGCGTATTTCATGTGTTCATCCCTGGAAATGACTTCAACAAAACCATGCCCAAAAACACATAGCCAGCAACAAAGAGATGAAACAAGATGTGCCTTGCCGAGGGGTTTTTCGAAAACAATGCTGCAGGGACAGCATCAAACATCTGGCACTTACCTTCTTATCCTCATGTCACCTCTTCACTTATTATAGACACGTGGCGTAGGTTTTGGAGCGTTTGAATATATCTTTTGGAATCTGCAGGGCTGGGAATACTTGGATGCATTTTGCAATGCGTATTTTTCAAAATTGCATTTTGCAAGTGTCTTCTCGTCCATGTATTCCCGCCAGGAATGGGAACATCCGATGCATATTGCAAGTTTGCAATTGCAAATTGCAATTCTCCTTGGAAGCTTCGCCGTCTGCTATGCTGCTTGCTGCGGGTGTGGGAGATTGGCACGCAATTAGCATTATGCAATTAGCAATTCGTAGAATTGCCTTTTGGCCTTGAAACTCCCACAAACCTCTTTACCCGGGTCCACGCTTTGCTCTATTGACGCCTAGCTGCTGCTAAGACTTTTGTTTTATATTTGCTTATTCTTCCACGTGGGCAAGCCATGTTCTTTGGCATTATTGTTGGGAATTGTGGCGTGGGGTTCAAGACTAGTTCATGGGCCTGCACCTTCCTCTTCCCACGGACTTTAGAGGTCAATGAGCAACTTGCAATATGTATATTTAACAAGTGTTTTTGCAACTTGCTTCTCTGCGCATTATTTTCGCGGAGTTTCATCTCTCTCTTGCAATTTGCATTTGACCCCCAAAATTCCGCCAACCTTTTCCCTTGCGTCTCTTTTTGTCTTTTGTTCATTTGCTGACTTGACTACGTAGAGGAATAGTTGGCGTGCTTTTTCTCATTGTTGGCATGGACTTAGCATATCCAACCAATCTCATCAAAGTTTCTCCCCTGTCAAAAACCTTAGCAAAATCGAGCACCGCCCTTACAGGGAGAAAATCAACACCATTGTTCACTTTTCATTAGGGATCCCAACCAGCATTTCGAAAAACAATCTGCTTCTTTTCAATGAGGCCTTGCAGCATGAGCAAATACTTGGTATGCAATCATTGGTGCTCAACTCCACCATTTTGGATTTCACATGAATTTCATGTTTGTTTTCCTCATCCCCATGAAAACTTATACACTGCAACAAAATGGAATTGTGGAGAGAAGGAATCAAGTGGTGATAGAAATAACTTGATGAATGCTAAGGGTTAAGAGTATGCTGATGGAGTTTTTAGTAGAAGTAGTAAACATAGATGTCTATATTATTAATAGAAGCCCATCCAAGGCGTTGCAAAATATCACACCTCAAGAAGCTTGGCCAGGAAAGAAATCAAAGGTACATTTAAAAAAAATATTTGATTGTTTTGCACACATTAATATGCCAGACTAGATTCACAGTAAGTTGGATAAGAACTCCTGGAAATTCATCTTTGTTGTGGTTATAATTAGTAATAAAAAACTTTCAGAGTCATGGACATGTTTGTTAGAAAGGTAACTATTAGTAGGGTTGTTGATTTTGAAGATGATAATAGCAATTTTAGTCAAACCATGTATTTTGAGTCCCACTGACGTGGCTTCAGATAGCACTCAGAATGTGCAGGATGTTCAAGGTGTTTTAGGGGTTTATATAAAGGCTGAAATGTCTCCTGGAGAGGCTGATTTACGGCTTGGACAGGTTTGCCATGATGCTGATTTAGATTTGATCAAATCTGATTCAACAAATAGCTTGTGCCATGGAAACCAATGTGGTATTGTACTCCTTTAAGGGATTTAAAGTAGGATGAGTTTGACATGTCGATTGTTGCTTCAACACCAAAGAGAAATGTCAATAAGGCATATGATACTCTTACATTTGATGTTGGTGGTGATTCTACTTTTGTTGCTAACAGTGTGAGTAGCCTTCTTATAAGATGCTTTGATGTGGAACAAAACGTTGGTACTTACTGATTTGCCAACAAGTAAAAAAGAAAATTAACTATAAATGGGCTTATAAAAGATAATTCAAGGCGAATGGTTTGTAAGACAAACATAAAGTGAGGCATGTAAGTGAAGGGGTTTGCTTAGTAGAGGGGATAGACTATGAGGAGACATTTGGCTCTATAACCAAGACGACAACAATCAAGTTAGTGATTGTTGTTGCTTCCAAGTTTTGTTGGAAAGTGTTTCAGATGGATGTAAGAAGTGCCATTCTATGGGTTGAAGCAAGCCATACGAGCATGGTACACCAAAATGATTAATTTAGGTTTTAGAAGTCCTACATCCATCCTTACATCAAAATTTTGGTGGATGATATAGTCATTCTTATTGTTTATATGGATGTCTTAATTATCATACAAAGTGGGACATGGATAAAATTAGATCTTTGTTCCAATTTTGACATGGTAGTTTGGTCTTGTACTCTATTGTTGGACATTAAGGAAACCAATGTGGTATTGTACTCCTTAAAGGGATTTAAAGTAGGATGAGTTGGACATGTCGATTGTTGCTTCAACACCAAAGAGAATTGTCAATAAGCCATTTGATACTCTTACATTTGATGTTGGTGGTGATTCTACTTTTGTTGCTAATAGTGAGTGAGCCTTCTTATAAGATGCGTTGATGTGGAACAAATCTTGGGTACTTGCTGATTTGTTCTAATTTTGACATGATAGTTTGGTCCTATACTCTGTTGTTTAGAGTTTGAATTCTTGAAATACATAGAGGTGTGTTTAATTATCCAATAAAAATATGCAAGAGTACTTGAGAAATTTAAGATGGTGGATTGTAAGCGAATGATGGGAGGCTAATTTCAAACTGACAATGCCAAGTGATTTTGTTTAGGAGGTCGACAAATGACTTTATCTAAAATTAGTGGGTAGCTTGATGTATCTTTCTTTCGCTAGGCCTAATATTTCCTTTGTTGTTAGCTATGTTAATATATTTTTTAGTAAATGTGATGCTGATAATTGGAGGGTGGCAAGAGGATCTTCTGGTGTGTTAAAGGCACAATAGATATTGGAATTTGGTATGGTGTTTACGAGGATTTTCGGCTAGTTGGCCCCACATATTCAAATTGAGTATGACAAAAATCTAGCAATAGGATTCTATCTTTAGTCTTGGAACAATCACATTATATTAGTTATGCAAGGAAGAAAATATTGTTACTTTGTCTCTGAAAGAAGTAGAGTATAAGGGTGTTGTTTTGGCCTATGTTACTGTATACTACTTTGTAGGCTCTAGCATACGACACAAAATGTTTTTGGGTATGATACATGTGGGGAAATGTGGGGGATATGGGCATGGTACATCCCTGCCCTTGTAGATACTACTGGATCCGACAGGGTATGCCCCTGCCCTTGTGGATACTATGGGATACAGGCAGGTTATGCACCTGCCCCTGTGGATATGCCCAGATACATCCCTGGACATATCTAGGCGTACCCACAAGGGCAGGGGCATACCCTATCCATATCCCTTGCATATCCGCTCAAAAAAATGATTTTTTTTTTCAATTTCACTTCATGGAAAGTCAAACATGGACTTCAAAAAACAATTAAAAAAAAATAAAGTAGATTCTCAACCCTAAAAGCAACTTTCACACTCATTTTATCAAAATAAAACAACACATTCACCTTTCATTGCATTTTTACCGCTCATTGCATATTCGTTCTTTCATCTTCATTTTTTCAATTGCGTAGGATTGAAACTCCTTCCTTTTGCTAATCCTACACTATTATCTCTACCCATTTGGCTAGTGGGTGCTTCACATGGAGCTAGATGGTGCTTCACACGCCTTGCACAATGGATCTAGTGGGAGTGTCATTGCTGCTGCTTGTGGTTCTTATGAACCACATGATGATGAAGACATTGCAGTCGAAGACCAAAAAATTGATGATAATGCTGATTTGTCTTTATTTTTGTCCATACATTGTAACATTTGCACTATGTCCCTGTTATAAAACTAATCTAAGTTCGATCATTGAATATTATGATATTTGGCATTAAATTATGAGTATGTTTTGTGGTTATTTAACTTATTTGTTTCCTCTATGCATATTAAGTGGTTAATTTTGCTTATATGGCTATATTTTTAATTTATATATATATTTTTGTACGACCGTATCCAAAAACACATCCAAAAACATATCCAAGCCCCCCCGAAAAAAATCCCCGTATTCATGTATCCAATTCTCGTAACCATATCCATATCGACAACTTAGGTTTTGGCTGCATGTGAGATGGTTTGGCTAAGGAGGTTCTTGGTTAATTTACGATTATATCAAGGGAAACCTACATGTATATTTTGTGATAATTAGAGTGCTCAGTCTGGTCAAAAATCAAGTTTTGCATGCACATACCAAGCACATGGAGGTTGATTTCCTTTTTATTGGTTTGTTGTTCAAGAAAAGAGGAGTTGAGCTGATATATTGCCCAACTTAGGAGCAAGCAGCAAATATGTTTACAAATCCTCATTGTCTTGAAAAATTTATTAAGTTGAGGGATAAAATTTTTGTGCTTTCATTTATGACCATTAAGGAAGGGTCTTAGAATATTTATTATAATGATCATAAATATAAGTCAAGTAATTATATTATAAAGGTACATTGATATAGGACATAAATGCACAATATATAAATATAACATTGTGCTTTGTAAAAGTTAATAATAAGGGAGGGTGCATTAATTTACATTGTAATTAAAAGTTAGTTGACATTTGGTAGATTGTCTCTCTCACTTTGTGTATCCATATTTTTATTTCTAATTTTAATGAAGAACAACCCAACAATCCTTTCTTTTCTAATTTGACTGAAGAGCATCACAACATACCTTTCTCTTTCTGTTGTGAGTTTTTCTTGTGATAGGCTTTCTGCTTCTAACTTTTCCAAATGGAAAGGTGGATGGAAGCAACTTTGTTTTTTAATGAGTTGTGAGATGTTGTAAAAGTTGAAAGCCCTAATTTGCCCACTGAGGTTGATGCTTTGAATGAGTTAAAAATAAAATATGACAAAGCTTTAGTATAAATGAAATACAGTTATGCTAGAGAAGCATATGTTGATATTGAGAATGGAATTCAATTATTTGGCATGGAATCAGATCACAATGTTGTATGATAAAAAGTTTGTGTAAGAAGACGGCATTTGTATGCATTTGTTCACTATAACACTTTCTAAAGGGTGTAATGTAATGATTACATCTCTAGGCTTTGCAACTTGCAGACATTGTAAGGAAGGTAGGGTGTGACAATATGGATGATGACTTAATAATCAGATTTGCTTGAAATAGCATTCCACTCACTCAAAATTTGTCGAGATGTTGCATGTATCATTGGAATTATCAACGATAACATTTTGATAAGTTAGCCAAATTGCTCATCCAATATGATTTGAGTTGTTGCAGACAAAAGAGTCTAAATCCGATGATGCATTGGTTTCTATTTCCAAGGTTCATGGAAAATAGGGAGGTTATACATCACATGCATCTTCTACCAAGTTTACCTTGCACCATGGTGGTTGACGATTCAAAGGTGACCGAGAACAACAAAATTCCGGTCTTCATGATCATCATAGTCATATAGGTCATTGTGAGCCTTGGAATACATGGCAATGGTAGAAGCAAAGGTTGAGGCAGAGTTTGTGATGGCATGAAAGATGTATCTTGTTTTCAATGTGGAGCATATGGAATCTATACTTTCGTGTGTCACATTTTGTTTGAAAAGTTGAAGGATTTGACACGATATGTATCTCATGAACATGAAGAATTTGGGAATGCGAATGAGGATTTGGGTTTTACAGTGGAGTTTGCTGATTGTGCTTCTTGTAAGACAGGTTTGGAGGATGAATTTACAAATGTTTGGTTATTGGACACGAGCAACCAAACACATGATCTTTTGGCAGGGTTTTTTGGAGGTTTTAAGCTACAAATGCATATACACCTCAGAAAAACTTATTTTCTTACAGGGTAAATAGAATACTTGAAGGTTTGGTTAGATCAATGCTGTACTACAAGCATTTGGACATTGAGTTTTGGATAGAGGTAGTACATACAACAATGTATTTGTGTAATAGGTCCCCTACGACAACATTATCTGGAACAATACCTTATGAGGATCGAAACACATTCAAGGCTGAGGCAAAACACTTGAAAGTTTTTGGTTGTGCTTGTTATGCTTTAGTTTTTGAAAAACATAGGAAACAATTGGATAGTAGCTGAAAATGTTGGTTCCTTTGATATTCTGATGAAAAGAAGGGGTATGGTTTTCTTGAAAACGATTCAAGTAAATTCATGGCTAGTTGGGATGTCATATTTGGTGGTTTTGAGACTGAATTGAACACAAGTCAACTCACAACTTGATAGGATTAAGAAGCAACTTAGTAAGAGAAAAAATGTCAAAGGGATGGATTTTCACAGCTTGTGGCATGAAGTTAATGTAAGTAAACAATCAACTTCAAGTAATTCTTTAGTTACTTCTTGTCCATCTAGACAGGTTGCTGATCCTTCTGCTCCAATTTAGGTAAACAACTCGGAAAATGTTTCAAGTGATGAATTTTTTTGAAGTTCTTAAATTAGTACTTTTCAACCAGAGGGTTTACCTTCTTTAGAAGTTGTTCCATACTTTGATAATCTTCAAAAACATCCAAGTTGTGCATATGGTAGTATCTAAGTTTTGTTCATATAGTAGTAGCTAAGTTTTGAACCCGAATAAAATAAACAAGTCTCGTCCTAGAAGTATTTGAAAACATTTAAATTATGCAATTGTTGTTGATTGAGAGTCATCTACTTTTGTAGAAGCTGCTTATCAAAAGGTTGGGCAGGTTGCAATGCAAGCCAAATATGATACAATCGAAAAATAGTACTTGACATGTAGTGGATTGGCCCCTCAAAAGTAAATGGCATATAGGATACAATATCTGGCAAATAGATTAGTAGCTAAGGGCTATGCTCAATAAGAAGGAATAGATTATGAAGACACATTTTACCCCATAGCAATTTGGAATACAGTTCTGATGGTTCTGGCTTTAACAACTCATAAAAGGTGAAAGCTCCATCAAAAAAGGAAGTCCTTTATAAAGACCACGATGTTTGTTGACCTACCTATAAATTGCAAGGAACCTTATACACATATGATATCACCTTGTACTTCCAGTAAGGAGGCACCATATGTGCTATTGTGATACAAGGTGTACCTACCCTAACTGCCTTAGGATTTGAACTTGTGACCCCTTCCAAGGGCACAGGTTCTTCATTGTTAGGCCCACTTAGGCATACTTTGGTGACTTGTAGGAAGAAGTCTTTAACTTAACCACACAGTTTTGATGTTGAAGGTTCTAAGCAAAAGGTATGTTGTTTAGTGAAATCTTTGTGATGCTTCAAACAAGCTCGATGGGTATGGTATGCCAAGATTGACAATTACTTGAAGAAAAAATGGTTTTGTTAGGAGTGAATATGACAACACTGTGTATATTCGGATGTAGGGAAACAAAATTGTGAAGTTATTAGAGTTCCCATTGTCATCTTCAGTTAGTTTTTAAATATCTTTGGGATTTTGGCTTGTGTATATTTGAACTCATCTCTATGATGATCAATTTCCACGATTAGTCATTACTATAATTGTTTTCTACTCTTGTATGTTGCTACTAATCATAAGGGAAGGGAACCCACAAAGGACACAAATGTGTCTGAGCATTTGTTAGTATGGAGGAGGAAAAGTGATTATTATAAAATCCACTACTTTGTGATTTTCATCCTTTATAGATTTTTTTCCCAATTGACAAATCTTTTGTTCCATGTAAATGCATTATAAGCTGCCCTTGTTTCTCAATTATTATCAATGTGGGACTAATCCAATCAACCCAATATCTTTTATTTTGTTAGGTAACTAGAGCTTCCACAATCATTTATGATTAGTTTTTTATCTTTTTGGGATTTTGACGTATGTGTATTGCTTTAATGATTTTTCCCTTGTGTATGTCGCCTGCTTGAATTTGTATTGGTAATAATCACAACGAACACACACCTCCAAGGATTTGTTAGTACTGTGGAGGAATGATGATTCTTAGAAAAGCCACCACTTTGGGTTTTCACCCTCTATCGTCCTTTCCAATTGGCAAAGCGTTTGGTACATATAATGCCCTATAAGCCACTTGTTGATATGTGAAGTCAACATTTGAATAAGCAGGAGTTAGTACACACGTTTTGTACTACACGTGAACTTGTACTACACGCGTTTTGTAGTAACACGTGTTCATACTAACGTGGTTTTGTACTATGTATTTTTTCTATATAAGGAACCCACGAATTGTAAAGTGGTATTCCATTTGTACTGATTGTATGCATTTCTGAGCTTGTGCGTGGCGACTGCCATTATTGTATTGCAGATTAATTCTTGGATAATAAAAATACTGAAGACTTTTGCCCGTGGTTTTTCCTGGTGATTTGCCAGGTTTTCCATGTTAAATCTGTCTCAAACCTATTTTTTCTTTATTTTATTTTACTGTGATTATTTCTCTCTGCACATTGTTATTTTTCAACCCCACCCAAGTCTCACAATTATTAGCAATGTGGGATGAACACAATCAACTTAGTATCTTTTATTTTGTTAAGTAATTGGAGATACCATAGGCATTTTCAACTATATTTGTAATCTTTGGGTGATTTTGACTTGTGCATATTTTTCAATTCTCATTTTGTGCTTTATGTTGATGATACCCTACTTATATAAAATAACAATAAGCACAATATGGAGGTGAAAAAGGAGTTGAAAGAAGGGGTCACGTAGTTACATGGAGATGTGGGGGTACGAATATGATACGGGTACACCATTCATATCAGGGTCCATTAAATGTAGTCACTAGAAAATGTGGGTATGGGGATGGGGATGGGACTGAGGACGTGGTCCTCGTCCCTATACAAAAATTTCATGGTAATTGAAGGTTTGAGATGCTTGATCTTACACTTCATTATTGCTTGGGGATTGAGATGAATCAAAAGGATCGTAGTATTTTCATTTTCAAAGCTAAATATATTTGAGTCAATAAAAAAGTTTGATATACATGATTGTAAACCATAGCTAACTCCAATGGACAAAAAATGAATTTTTCCAAGGATGATGGAGCCATGGTTGATTGCATAGAGGTGGCTGGAATAATGTAGGCATACAAATGTCATTATTTTGGCAACCTTGAGAAATTGTCTAATTTCTTTTTGAGTAGGTTACACCATGACCCTATATCTTGACATACACAAGATTCATCAAAACATGATGCTCTTTGTTGAGTTGACCAATATTAGGATGAGGGAGAAACCTCAATGAAGGCATTGGAGGAAGAAATAAAGCCCCTCATGGACCAACTGGGACACATCTATGATGATTTGATGAACACAAATAACAAAATTGTGAAGGATGCTGAGTGGATCAAAGCTAAGGATAAGGAGGTAAGGAACAAAATTGGCAAGGTAAAGAAGAATATCGCCGACCCTGAGACCATATGTTTTAACATTACAAATGCTATGCAAAACTGGGCCCAACTAGCTATAGTTTTGGCCAAGTTCTTGTAAGTATTAGCACCAACGGACTTGCCTAAGAATGGCAAAGGAAATGTTGGCCCCACATGTTTTTGTACTTTTTTGCCCAAGTACTTGGTAGCACCAAAGATGGAGCACTAGAGTATGAGCTCCAAAGTGCTAGTGTGAAAGGAAGAGCACCGATAGATGAGAGTAAGCAAAAGTGATGAGCACCAAAGATGAGTGTTGATGGTGCCAAAGGATAAGAGGATGGGTTGAAACCATTAATTTTTTACCATGGTGAGGATTCATGAGAGACTGTTACCTAATAGTTGGATGCAACACTTGTGACTTCGCATGGGACACCCAAAGGATTGCATGATACATGTGTTGGCTTCCAAGCCCTTCATAAAACTATGTGTACATTTATTGGCCTCATTTTGAAGGCTTTGTTGATGTTATGAGCATCATTTTTTGATCTGTAGACTTGCGCTAGGGCAAACACAATCATATGTTCTTTATGTAAATCCTAATGGCTAGATGCAATCTTGATGCAAAAATTAATACAAATGTTGACTTGTTTTTTATGCCTTTGAGTCTATACTATATTGTTATCTTATGTGTTTCTTTGATATCTCTCTTTGTTATTTATTTTATGCATGCGATTCTATAGAGTTACAATAGATTGCTATAGAAACCATTCCAATAATATGTCTATGCAACAAGATCGTTCCGATTCTTTGATGGGCTTTTGGGGGAGCTCCATAAAAAAAGTGATGTCGCCACATTTGAGTCTCTTATTTTTAGTTATTTGCTTCAAGTGCAATAGAGTGTGAAAACTAGCCAACAAGAAATAGTTGTGTGGGATGCTTCTTGAGAGATTGTTCATCTTAGGTGACTTCTTGAAGATCTCAGAGTTCCTCAAATTTCTCCCACCATTTTGTGCATGAATATTTAAAGTGTGATCAAAATTGCCAAGAATCTAGTTTTTCATGAGAAGGCAAAGCACATGGATGTTAACTTTTAAGTATCGTTATCTATACATTCTCGGGACGAGGAAGACTTTGGGACATGTTGTCTTTCCCTACAACAGATCATACAACATCCATTTTCACAAAACCCATTGACAAGATAAAGTTTGAATTACTTGGGGGTATGTTAGGACACATGATTTGATCAAAAGTCCTAACCTAAAACTTAGGTCTAATTATATCTTTTAGGTGGGCGCGTATCTATTTTTAGATACCCCCACACTTTAAGACTCTCTTCCTCTTCCTATGATGGATTATGGATTTTGATATAAATTGTCGATCAAAACATCGCACATAGTTTTTTCTAGAAAAATATTCTTTGTAGATTATTAATTTTTGTGAGATTTTACTCACGTGCATTTTAAGTCATCTCAAGATAACCTCCTTGAGTAGTCATTACCTTGATGACATTACCAAAAAACACGAGGAAAAATGTCATTAGGGTAATGACTACTCATGGAGGTCATCTTGAGATGACTTAAAATACATGCGAGTAAAATCCCACAAAAATTAACAATATGAGTAAATTGCTTGTGAAAGCCTTCAATTAGTTAACACAAATACATAGTTGTGTTGTATTTGGGTTAATTCGATAGTGGTACGAATTGTGAGACAAGGGTTACTTACAAGAGATTGCATGATCCAAAAGCTTTGCCATTAAGGAAAGAGTCTAGAGGGTGAGAAGTTCAAAGCGGTGGATTATATTCACCATTCCTCCCCCACACTAACAAGTTCTTACAGTGCTTTTGTGCCAGGTGGGTCCCCTTGCCTTGTGGTTTTTACTAAAAAAATATGAGAAAAAATGTCATTAGGGTAATAACTACTCATGGAGGTCATCTTGAGATGACTTAAAACATACAAGTAAAATCCTAAGAAAATTAATAATCTAATTAAATAGCTAATGGAAGTCTTCAATTAGTTAACACAAATACATGATTGGGTTGTAATTGGGTTAATCCTACATTGGTAAGAATTGTGAGACAAGGGTGACCTACAAGGCATTGCATGCTCCAAAAGCTGTACCAACGAGGAAAGAGGCTAGAGTGTGAGAAACCCAAAGTGATGGATTTCATTCACTATTCTTCCCCCCATGAATAAATTCTTATAGTGCTTGTGTGCTAGGTTGGTTACCTTGCCTTGTGAATTTTACCAAAAAATGAGGAAAAATGTCATTAAGATAATGACTATGCATGGAGGTCATCTTGAGATGACTTAAAACACACAAGTAAAATTCCACAAAATATAATAATTTGATTAAATTGCTTGTGGAAGCCTTTAATTAGTAATGATTGGATTGTAATTGGGCGAATACCGCATTGGTAAGAATTGTGAGACAAGGGTGACATACAAGGCATTGCATGCTTCAAAAGCTTTGCCAATGAGGAAAAAGGCTAGAGTGTGAGAATCCCAAAGTGGTGGATTACATTCACTGTTCCTCCATCCTGCTTAGAAATGCTTATGGTGCATGTGTGCTTGGTGCCTCACCTTGCCTTGTGATTTTTACCAACAAGAATGAAGCAAATGTTGTTAAGGTAATGACTACACCTGTAGGTCATCTTGAGATGACTTAAAACACATGCGAGTAAAGTCCCTCAAATATTAATAATCCAATTAAATTATTCGTTAAAGCCTTCAATTAGTTAACACAAATACATGATTGGGTTAATCCCACATGGGTAAGAATTGTGAGACAAGGATGACTTACAAGGCATTGCATACTCCAAAAGCTTTGCCAATGGCAAAAGAGGCCAGAGGTTGAGAAGTCCAAAGCAGTGGATAACATTTATTGTGCCTCCCCCTTACTAAAAAACTTTTATGGTGCTTGTGTTATGTGGGTCTCCTTGCCTTGTGATTTTTACTAAAAAAAATGAGGAAAAATGCCATTAGGGTAATGATTACTCATGGAGGTCATCTTGAGATTACTTAAAACACACACGAATAGAATCCCCAAAAAATTAATAGCTTAATCAAATTGCTTGTAGAAGCCTTCAATTAGATATACTTCTCCTTATCAATATGGACTCTAAAAATATTAGATGTTTAATATTATAATGCTAGTCCATTCTAGGGTTAATGTGTTAGTTTCTACCTCTTTACAGAGGCCCAAGTAGTTTGTCACTAAGGTAGGTTTTCCACCTAATTACCTACCTCACCTGTCTGGTCCTTTTCTACTTAATAGACCCTCATGTCGTTTGTGAGGGTTAGTGGCTGATACACACCATCTTGTGTATGCATTTTTGGAGATAGAGGGGTAGGAGCATGGGTGCAATGGCCATGACTTGCCCCAATCTTGTGGTGCATGGCTTGGATGCACTCAAACCTTGTGTTTGCAGTGCACCGTCTCCATTTGTGCCTTTTTTACTTAGTAGGTGTATGGCTTAGAGATGTGCCTTTTTAGGGAAGATGTGTGCATGCTAGTATTGGTTAATAGAAATATTGGTTTACAACACTAGATGCCTCACAAATACAAAATGTGCTAGAGATGAATCACGTTGATTAAAACTTTGGAGTTGCTAAAGATTGATACTGAATACTCCATTGTTTCAGGGAAAATTATTTTGGACGGTTTGGACTTTGGAAAACTTAAGTGCCAAAGTCACTTATTGTCTGTAGTTTCTACTAAATTGATTTCCCTTAATTGGTAATTACCAATTAGAATGACAACTCAAAAGTTTCAGTGTAATAATTAAGTGGGTCTATGCCCCTTCTTCCAAATGTATCTCTTTGACTGATGGCCTAATTGGTTGGTAAATGACATGGTAATTTGTCATGGTCTACATTCAGATTAGAAGCTAAATTGTGGATGAATTTTTTTGTGCTTATAAGGGAATGTGACACCCATGATTTCAATTGGCTCTTTGATATCCTTCTTATATGTTGGGCTGTAATCCAGATTTACCAAACCATTTCTTTGATATGTCCCTTTCTTTAAATCTTGTATGCGCATCAACTGGTTTGGCCAGTTCACACTCAACAGTTAGTCTTACATTACGTTTATATATAAGGATTATTAGTCCTATTTTTGCCCATTCAAAATTGACTAGTTAATAGTGTTTAGTCAGATTTGTCCTTCATTTAATCCTTTTTTTAATGACAATTTCAAAATTAAATATGCCAATTTTATAATTTTCTTGTGACATGTTTTTGGCATATTACTCTGTTCCATATTCACCCTGCTTCGATAGATCATGTCTATGAACTCACTTAATTCTGCCATGTACTATGTAGGTCTGTGCGATATCTTCGTATTCATGCCACATTAAATATTCTGACCATGATTTTTAATGTTGTTGAATGCCCTGTTTTAAGCTTGACTTTTATGTGTGGTCTAGAGTTTAATTTAAATTATCACTCCATCTAACCAATTAATTTGGCGTTTCTATTTTATTTCACAGGTTTCTTTAATGGAAGAACAAATCAAGCCACGAGTTAACCTTCCGCCTTTACTTGTTGCTCTTCATGAACGACACCCTGAGAAGCTTCACTATATTGGAGTTTCTTTTGGGCTTACTCAGCACTTATACAATTTCTGGAGAAAGCACAATTTTGTTCCTTTTTATATTGGTCAGATCCCGGTAATGCATCCAAAGAGGACACAGTTTATGACTTTTTTTTTGAGGAATATTTGAACAATACTTTCTGAAGAATATTTGAACATTAAACTTTGAGGAAAAATTGTATTTGGTTCTGTAGTTCCATACAAACCAGAATATTAAATTAACTTATTCTGTGGTGCCTAAAGTTGTTTGCATTGTGCTGCATATATAACTTACTATCTTTTCGTTTGTTGTACAGAGTGCCATAACTGGGGAACACACTTGTATGATGTTGAAGCCTTTAGATAATGATGAAATTGAAATCAAAGGGAAGGGTCCTGGTGGATTCTTTGAGCCATTTCATCAAGGTAACTTAACTCACTTCATTAAAATTATTCTTTGTGGGGCACTCTTGTGAGTTTCCCAAGGAATTTATATATTGAACAGTTAGAGTGATTTGTAATATGCAGATTTTCGACATAGGTTCATTCGACTTCTATGCTCAACTTTTCGGTCATTTTCTCCTGCACTTGCTTTGAGGTAAATCATATATTTTGTAATAGGACACTATTCTAAGTGTAAATATGTCTTCTACGGTGATACCGACATGTTTCAGTTCCTGAATGGATTCTTTGTTTCAGTGTTCTAGATCCAAAGATTAGTTTTTCAGAACAAGAAATGCAAGAGGGAGCATCAACAGAGATTATATCCGGGGGAAAATGGTCATTGCTAAGTCCATATGACATGCAGCGCCTGGAATCCTACACAAATAATCTTGCAGATTACCATCTGGTTAGTGAATTTTTTGTTTAGAATGAATCTGACGTATTTCTCTCTTCATCCTGACATTCTAAAGTTACTGATTTCATTGAACCATTATTATAGAAGTCAGGTACATATGATCATTCATATATACCATATTAACTGGGAGACAACTACATAGATGTCACCCAAGTCTGAGAGGCGTCGATTGAAGTCTCCCGCATCTCCTTAAAAAAACCCATCTCCTGCCTTAAAATTTTAACTTATATATTTTTTAATATTGAAAGTTTAAACATAAAGGTAAAGTTGTTTAATAAATATATATTTTTTAATAAAAAGTAACAGTTAAAAAGTAAAAAATAAAAACTTAGTTAAAAGTGTTCCATGTTTTTGAAATCAGATTTAAAAAAATAAAAACTTAGTTAAAAGTTAAAAGTGTTCAATGTTTATGAAATCAGAGTCTGATGTATTTTAATTTTTTCATTTTCAGAAATCTAAATATATAAATATTATTATTTTATTTCTTTTGCCATCTCCAAGTACACTCATACCCAATGTCCGCTGTCATTACTCATGTAATTTATCCAAACTGATCAGGACTTAATTCCAATCATGTGATATGGATTTTTTTAAAAAAGAGGCTGACAAAAGAACATTTCTGAAGATCTTGGTGGAAGTAGATGGTTAGAAATTACTAATTGAACGTTGAGTAATATTTGCCTTAAATCTTTTGACTCTGATTTTACTGTATGAGATTTTACTACATTGCCAAGAAACGGAAATGGAATTGAAATGCAGAAATGCGGATTTTCAATAACCCTTGGTTTCTAAATTGTCCATACAATATACTATAAAAAAATATAAATATGTATAAAAACAATGCATAATACTCATTTTTAGTTCATAAAAGATTAAGAAGTTGAAAAATGTAATATTCATGAAAGTTCAAAACATTCAACATGCTGAAAATTTCACATGTTCATGAATCATGTGGCATATCATGTGTTATAGCTCAGGTTCAAACTTCAAAGGCAAAATGTAAATGCAAGTGATTATAATCTAGAATAAGTCATTTGGATTGTCTGCAAAATCATGAATGCCTCTTCAAGTTGCTGCTAAATTCCTTACTCTTGTAAAAGACAACAATGGCTGCCTCCGAACTCCTTGTTGCAATTTCTGCGTCCTAAATTCTTCCTTGCTGTTGTAAAAAACACTAATGATGAGACTGTAGGTGTTTCCCTGCAACATAGTGATTTTAGGGCTTAGATTTATTAAACAAGTTACAGATATTGGTATTTATTATAATTTAATTCCTAAGTGATGCACAAAGGAATACATGGATGTATTGGTAGAAAATAAGTTTTAAAATCATTCAATTTAATAAGTTGTAAAAACAATAATAGTGAAAGTAATGATGATTTTTTTCTCTTATTGCACATTATGAAGACCCTCCACATGAGGATAGCAAGAAGGAATATGTTTACTAAATTGAATTGTACACTTGTCATTACGAATAAAATTCATAAGATGTTGTTTGGTGAGGCCTAACTCCCATTGAAAATGAGATCAATGATGCTGTTCATTGAGGCCCACTTCCCACTAAAGAGGATTTCAGCAAGGCCTAATTACCACTGAGGAAACGTAGTTTGGATGAATCCCACTACTGTTTTTGGCAAATTGTTGAGTGTGTCCCTATTTGCAATAGTTCTATGTGGTTGACAATTGAGTGTGTCCATGTTAACATAGATGTGTTTATTGATTTTTTATGGACAAATGAGTGTGCCCCTATTCATACAAGTGTGTGTATGGACTATAGAGTGTGTCCTAGTTATATTGCCATGTTCGTTCGAACAAGGCTAATATTTGGTACAAACCGTTCCCGAATGACATAATTTATTTGATAAAGTTCGACATTTTATTTTTTTATCTTTTTGATAAAAAATAAAGAAAAGATAACGCTTAAAATATTAAATTTTAAACACAAACGTCCAAAACTTAAAACCAAAACAATACATTCAAGATGTTAAAATTACTTGCTCCTATTTCGTTGGAAAACTACAAACTCTGGACAAGAAGAAAATAGTATACTGCTGCTCGAGAGAACCATTTGAAATAGAGAACATTTCACTCTTTGTGAACGTAAATCTGGGAACATTGCATAGATCTTCTAACATGGGAATTGAAGTTAGTGGTTTGCAATAGTTCTTGCTTGTAAACTACGATATTTCCATGCTAGTTGATATTTTCTTCTCAAAATCTGGTACGACTCACAATCTAGCTTGCATGACTCTAAGACACGGAATTGAAAAAATATTGACAACTTTGTGAAGTTTGCACATTGTGTAATACCTGTAGGATGCATCCATTATGACTTTGACGACATAATTCATGTTAGTTGATGGAGAAGCGAGTAGAGGTCTGCATGCTTTCGTCCTTTGATAAAGGATCTAGGGTTATTTTATTGTTGGTGTTAACAAAGGGAATATCCCTAAATTTCTTAGGTCTTGATGTGTATCGAGAAGATTTGAAGGAGGAAGGTCTGAAATAGGTCGAGAGTTCCTGTTTGAGATTTGTCCGCCATCAGGGATCAATCATCAAGAATGTAACGTATATTTGTATTTGACATTTGTACTACTATTAATTTATTAATTATTAAATGCCTTTGTATTCGACAATTTATTTTCGTGTATAACAATTTAAGATTTTTTTTTGTGTTTAGTTTGTTTTATTTTTTATTTAATTTTAAAATTTAAATTATTTTATTTGTTAATTTTACAATTAAGTCTTTGTTTTATCTTATTTTTTTAAAATTATATTTATAACAGTGAAAACTTAAACTTATAAAATACACTCCTAAAATAAATGATAATTTATTTTTTAAGTTTTAATATATAAATATTAAAATTATTTAAATGTTAACATTTTTTTGCCCCGGGAAAAAATTTGTAACTTCATATTAATTAAAATTAGAAATTATTCTAGATGCAACAACATTCCAAAAGAGAAAAATCCCAAACAAAGGGGAGAAAGCCTCCCAAGCAGAAACAGAATAGTCTCCTGACAAAGCAAGAGAGACAACACAAAGCCAAGCACAAACAAACAAGAAAAATCGAATTCAAGAGCTAATGGGAGATATTTCCCATCTCTTCTATCCTTGCTTTTTTCTCCTCCTTTTTCATGTCAATCCAACCCCCAGGTGGAGTACCTGCCACCACCATTTGAAGGTCAGGATGATTTGTTACTAAAAACTCATCCAAAGACAATTCCTTATCAGATTCAAAATTGTCCGACTCATGAATCCTTTTAATTCCTCCAATTGGAGTTTCATAATTAATTGTTCCATGAGAGCAAGGATCCACGTCCTTCTCTCCTTCCACAGTATTCTTTAGTGGCTGATTTGAAACCTCAATGTTGTCTTCTTTTCCTTCAATGATATCTTTATCCTCCTCTATGGAGAGTGATTCTGCTGTGCTTGTCTTCTTCATCCTCTTTAGCTTTTGGGTCTAAAGGCAGCCAACTTTTTGGTTTGGAAGAATACCCTTTCTTCCCCTTCGAAGGCTTTGAAACTTGTGAACAAAAATCCTATAAATGCCCTGTTTGGTGACAAAATCGACACTGAAAAACTATATTTTCATAGTCTAGACTTTGGCCCCAAGTCAAATCTCCATGCTTTAGTATTATTCTTTCAAGTTGATCTTAGTGCTTTACTAAGATCAATCTCCACACATATGCGAGCATAAGTAAATAGACCTTGACGTGTTCGATCTAAATCATCTTTTAGAAATTTACCCAAAGCATTCCCAATATCATTGGTGACTGCCATATGCCAAAAAGGAAGAGGTAAATTTGGGAGACGAACCCACACAGGGATTTTGGAAACAACCAAAGTGTTAGGATTAAAAGTTGCAAACCAAGGGATAGTAAATAGACCCACTCTACCCCAAAACCAAGGTCCCTTTTCAAAAATATTTTGATAATCATCTTGATTATAGAACTGTACTACAAAGAAACCTTTGGAGCACAAGAGCATCTCACACTGATTGGACCAATTTGTATGTATCCATTGATGTAGCTCTTCAGACCGGGGCCAAAAGCCATTAAAGCAGCAAATAATAGCTTCTGATTTTAATGAACTGAAGATGCCTTTTACCTCAAGATGTTTTACCTCCACGGTAGGCAAAACATCCAATTTCTCTACCATGTAGGGACTTGGTTTGTTAGCAAGGAGTGTTAGTTGGGTGGGTAACTTGGAACGAGGAACATCCTTGTATGAAACCGGCTTTGAAGAAGAAGGCCTTCCAGTTCCCACTTCTCGCAGACGCAACACTGAAAAAATGAGAGAATCCTTACTAATGTTATATGCCTTCAACTGCGCTGAGTCCTCCAATTGTTTGCCCTCATAGATAAGAGAATTTATCCATAGGGATCCCCATTTTGTGCTCAATTATACATTTAATCATTGCAATAGAATCCAATGAAGTTGTTGATAGAGTGATGTTAATCCCCTCAATAGTCTGAACCATTATTTGAAAGAAAGTAGTACCTCTGTTCTTTGGTTCAGAAAATACTGATTGACAATTAAGAATGCCCTGTTCTACTGTCAAACCAGACCTAAAGGGAAAAATCATTTTGACATTTTGTCACACATTGCAGTCAACCTCTTTACCCCCCGCTGCCCACAAATCCCATGGTCTCTGAGAGAAATCCAACCTCTGAGTGGAGGGCAGAATACCATCCAATTTTTGCATTAGCAGCTGAGCCTCCAAAACTTCTTGGTGGCACTTCGAGATGGTTTCAATACCAAAATCTTTGAGTCAATTTGCCAAACAGTTTGTAAGCAATCTGGAAATCCATCCATTTTATCTCTTCTTCAATGGTTTTCTTGTCACTAGCGGCTCCTCCCCTGTGCCCACGTGAATCTGCTCCAGACCAAGGAATTTTGTTTTGAGGACCCGCCGCATTTCTTGCCAAAAGCTTTATGGCCTGTAGACCTTTTGGCATCGAGCTTTTTATCTTCTCCAGCCCTACTTGGTAACTGCAGAGGCTATTGACTAATCTGTAAAGAAGGCAATCCCTCTCAATGGATTCATCTTCGAAGAGGCCGGGGGCGTCGCTGACATTATTGGCTGCCTGGTATGCTTTCAGGGAAAAGTTATTCCAGACAGAGGATTGATCAATTGGATTGCACTTTTTTGCTATCTCCCAACGCTCACGACGATGCTTGATGCGAGTGGCGGTATTATTCCATGTCAAAATTGTTTCTTTTGTGTAAAATCCATGCAGCGTAATCATATTCTTCACCTTGGGCACATAAATTGTTTGCCTATAAACCCCAGGGAAAACTTGGATGGTAATTTTGTCCTTATTACTCAATGGCATGACATTTATGGTGCCCTGAACCCTGTTGTAATCCCCACTTCCATCTTGTGCCACTACAAACCTCCTTTTGAAAACCCTTGCCATTTTTTTCCAAGTTCTGACCAATATTTGTCTGGAAGGCACACTTATAAGGATTTGATCATATATATTTTGAGATCCATAAGAGGTTTGTTTGAGGTTCATGCGTCTCGATAATAGTACAGAAGGCACACTTATTAGTACTTGTTTTTCATTAACATGTTAACATTTGCAGGCGTAGAGGTTTCATTAAATTTCAACGGTGAGATTAGAAGTTCAAAATAACAGTCGACAGTGAGGGTATAGTTGGCAAGTTCAAAATAGTGCATGCAAGGTTGAGTAGTGGGTAGTGAATGTATAATTGGCAGCGTGTCTAGCTGTGCATTAGAGATGAAATATGTTGTCCTTAGAGATGATAAAAATAAAATAAAATACGGAGATACACCTCGTACAATGGTCATTTCATGGGAAGTATAACTAGAGTTCGGTACCATTATCTTGAAGGATCTCCAGATGTGAAATGTTGTGAGGTAGCAAATGAAAAGTTAAAGGAAGTGGAGTATGTAGATTTTATAAATCGAGTGCAAGCCAAATTTGACGTGCGCTATGTTGGATCAGTAGCTTTAGAAGCAAAGAAGACTAACATCCAACATTGTCTCGCAAATTGGCTCCTTTAATAGTTGAAGTTGCTCTTGATCACTATTTCATAGTGGAAATGGAAGTCGAGTTGAAAAGTCACAAAGTTTATTGAAATCCATGTGAAGGCCATAATAAAATCGCGATGTAGATAGGTTGTCAGCTAGATTGTTTCATGTAAAGGCCTTTCCTTTTAATATTATTTGTTCGTCACATTTCAAAACCTTCCTAAATGTGGCTATAGAATTTGAGAAGTTCTACAAATTGCCTTGCTATGAAAGAATAAGAACTATTCTTCTTGAAGACGAGGTGGCAACTATATCTATGGAGCTAGATGACATGAAAATTTGAAAAAGAATAAGTTGCTCAATAGTAAGTGATGGATGCCCTGATTCAAGAAGGTCCTTTGTAAATGTTTTGGTAATATCTCTTGAAAGTGCTATGTTTATGAAATCAATTGATGCTTGTAATGAAAAAAAAATTTCTCTTTTCATTTCCAAATGCATTGAATCAATGATTTTGGAGATAGAAGAAGAGAATGTTGTTCAAGTTACTATGCATAACGCAACAAATTGTAAAGGAGCTAGTGATATACTCATGGATAGGTTTCCTCATCTCTTTTGGACAGCATGTGTAACACGTGTTGGATCTTTTGCTGGAAGATTTATCAAAATTGTAATGGGTAAATAATATTGTGATTGAAGGAAAACAAATTTCTAAGTTTATCCTCAATCACCATTTGACATTGAACTTGTATCATTTCTTTGCAAAGTGTGAGCTTCTATCCCCTGCTAAAACAAGATTTGACACCAATGTCATTACTTTGCAAAGGGAGGTAGAGGAGAAAACATCATTAAGAAAACTAGTGGTTATTGACGAATGGGCAAAGTCAAAGCTTTCCAAGGAAGTACATTCAAAAGATATTGAAAGAATTATCTTAAGAGACACATTTTTGGAGGGGGCGAAGATCATGATGATGGCGTTTGAGCTACTTGTTAGAATCTTGAGAATGGTTGAAGGCAATCAACCTTGCATTGGTTTTTTGTATGAGGGAATGGACAAAACAAAGGAAGAAATTCAAAATTTACTTGCGGGTGATGTTGAAGAAGTCAAGTGTATTTGGGAAATTGTGGACAAATGATGGATCATGCTACATCGTCCTTTACACGTGGTAGCCTGCTATTTATATTCTAAATTAGTAGAGGTAATTCATGATGCAGATGAGGAGATAATGAGAGGTGTATTTGCAACAATAGACATGGTCATTCTTAATGAAGATAAGAAAAAAAATTATATTAATGTTCATAGATGACCAAAAGTAGGTCAATGGGACTCGATAATAAAACCTTAAACAGTAGAAAGTTCAAGGAAAGAGAATCCAAGAAGCTAAAGTACAAAAAACAAAGTAAAACAATGTGTCACTAACAAAGGTGGTAATGGAACCAATACAAATAGCAATGGGGGGGGTGGGTGAACAAGAGGCCCCCAAAAGCATGTGCCGATGAAGACTAAAAGACCTCATCAAAAACCTTTGTCTGTGCTTGAACTAGAGGGGTTGTTTGACCCATCATCAATCACCGTGAAAAAATTTGACAGCATTTATTGGGGAGTACCCAATGTTGGAGGGGCTTGATTGGGAGATCTTAGGGGGAAGCAAAGCACTTACTCTAGAAACTCCCCTAACATATAAGTTTGATGTACCTGCCATAGTACAAACAAAATCTATAGTGTGAGTTTGCCTCTATGGTTTGGGGGTGAAAGATCCATGCCATCGGAAAGGGGCAAAACCACATTGACAGGAAGAAGCAGAGCCACGCTGTCGAGGGAGAGCAGGCTGGGGATTTGAATAATTTTAGTAATGATTTGCTAAGAGAAGCACTGCCTAACTGATCTATTAGCTCTGATGTGTGATGTACTAGTGTCCAAAGGGCACTTAGTGTTGCCATTCACTGGATGGGCTAGAAGAAAGAGGTGATCAACATGGGGGCTCTACAGCCTCTAGAATCCTCCTATAGGGATATGTGCTGGAGGTTGATGGCCTTGCGAAGACAAAGAGCTAGGCACCGCTGGTCTAGATATCTAAAGAAAGTAGATAGAGTGTTGGCAAAGTCCCTATAGAGGCAATGATATCTTCCCCAGATCTCATAGTAAATGGGGCATCTGGAAATGAAGTGTTCCTAGGTCGCTATCTCCTGGAGGGAGCAAAGATGGTAGATCTTATCTGGACGGGGAATGTGGTCTATTTCGAGTTGTAGTTGGTGAGAACACACTCTCATTGGGGAAGGGGAAACCTCAAGCCATGGGACCAATGGCGCTGGAGATAATGAGGACGACAAATAATAATATCCACTACTTACAAGAAATGCTCGGCATAGAAAACAAGCTTGGTGCTGAGCGGCTCAAGGGGGAGATCCAGGTGGCTTGGATATAGTGTCTGTAGATGTCCTCTTTGTTAGCTCTAGTGATTTTACATCCCGTTTTCCTCTGCCAGGTTTTAGTCCGATGAACTATTGTCCCTTTGGCATACGTGTCATTGTGACACGTTGGCTATGGTACATGTGTTTACGTTTGTTTGAAGATTTAGTCTTGATATGCAAATCAAGAAACTAGATATTTGATTTTATGAGTAAATTAATAAAAATATCTTTATAAATGTCTTTGAACGTTTAGCCAATTCATTATTGATATTTGAGACATCAATATAGTACGACATATGTCAATAGAATCTATATGTATATATACACTAGTTTTCGAAGATTCAGTTTTCTTTTAATTATAAACTTATGCATGAATATCTTTATTAAATTGCTTAACTAGACTTATTGTTTAGTAAAGTGGTGTATCACTCAGTACTAAACAAATTATATGTTTTTATTTAAATTAAAGATTTTTTCGGTGAGATAAGCTATGGCTTTGAAGATTAAGTTTAGTATAGAAAAGCAAATGTTAAGGAAGGTGGATGCATGATCCGCATGATCTCGGTTGTCCAACTCACACTCCACCAACCCACTATCTCCACCAACTGACCGATCCTCCACTAGTGCTGTAAGGCGGTTTGTCTGCTAATATTTGGATGTAAACTGCTATATAAGCAGAGTTATTGCAACATTTTAGGAGAGTGCAGTGTGGTGGAGAAGAAAGAGGAAAATAATGCAGCATTAAGAAGATCTGTAGATTGAAAAAGGGAGGAGTGCATGGAGGAAAATCCGATTGGATTTTAATAGCTCATCGGGAAGCTTTTTACCAATAGAAACTCCAAGCTCTCTCTCTGCGTCTGCCTCTTCTACGCCGCGCCATTGATCTTCGCCTTCTTCCTTGCCTTTATGCAATCCTTGTTTCACCATGTCTAGGATTCGAACCCCGCAGCAGCATTTTCATCCAGCAGCATTAACATTGTTGCTATATCAAGTTCTATCCTTTTCTTTTCTTTAACTCAGCCCAAGAGCAGTGCTGCTGCCATTCCCTGTCTCAGCTGTTTCAACTCAAGCGAACTGCATTTCATTCCAGTCAAGGATTTCAACGGACTCAGAAAGCCCCTCAGCGCTTTCAACAGGGTTAAAAAAAAAACACGATTATCTCCATGTCTGGACAGGCGTGGTTCCTTTTGGAGGGTGAGTTGTTTCACATTTGTTTCCTGCATTTAACAATTATATCGTGCAAGCAACTTTCTTTGTTTCTGTCATGAGTTTCATTACGTTGGCCAACGCATATTAGATTCTATGTTATTATGAATTGACGGAGGGTGAAGGGAGACATTTGGGGAGAGATATGGCTGTGAAGGAAGCAAGGGAATGAAAGGAGGTGGAGAGAAAAGAACATAAAGAAGGACGAAGTGATGCAATAAAGGAGTCACCACTCTCCATGACAATCTGCAAACAGCTAAGTGGTTTTTATTTTATTATTCCACCTGCCATTGAATGTTTGTTATTTGTTTTATATATATACAAAAAAGAATAAAGTTGTGGGCCAAAATGACTTTGTTATAGGATAGATCATGTTTGGCATGAAATCATTCTGTCGTTATGCTAAGTTAGATCATTATATAGTGCTCAAAATCACAGTCTAAGGATGACCGGCTGGGTTGTATTCTTCCTCCAAGTAGCATTTAGAAAGATTTTGTTTTAGATTGTAATTCCTTTTTATATTTTTTTCTTTTATTTCTGTTGGGTGGAACTTTATACCAAGGCGTACTGATGAATTGATCCGTTAAAATCTATCTGTTATATACTTCATAGTTCGTGAAACAACTATGTAGTTAATTTGTTAAAATCATTCGTATAACTGATATATAACTATATATCAAGCATAAAATCGATAAATAGTTAACGGGATGAGCGGGGGCATAATCATAGGTTTATGAACTATTGATGTATTGATTAGTTTTATTGCATGACAGATGTGTTGATCTGTTTATTCATTATATACTTCATAGTTTGTGAAACAACTATGTAGTTAATTTGTTAAAATCATTCGTATAACTGATATATAACTATATATCAAGCATAAAATAGATAAATAGTTCACGAGA
The DNA here is from genome assembly GCA_037957365.1 of Torreya grandis. NCBI lineage: Eukaryota > Viridiplantae > Streptophyta > Pinopsida > Cupressales > Taxaceae > Torreya > Torreya grandis. Next base: position 2,622,028 of record JARHVA010000686.1, on the reverse strand, counting down.
TGAGCGGGGGCATAATCATAGGTTTATGAACTATTGATGTATTGATCAGTTTTATTGCATGACAGATGTGTTGATCTGTTATTCAAAACCAAGTTGTCTATGCAACAAACATTACTAGAGACAATAGTACCTGACCGCAATATGAAATCCCCTATAATATTTATATTGATGGAAAATATTAGCAACGATATATATACAAATTAATAAATATTAAAAGTCTCACATATTATATTCCATCATGGTGAAGACAAATTGTTTAAACTTATATTATATATTTGATACTCATTCACGAGTTTAGAGTGGGGAAATTGTTTTGACAAATTGTTTCATTTATGATTTGTTTTATTATTCTTAAAAACCTATCACGGGATAGATTTTCTAATAATCTTCATTTTGAAAGTTACATATTTACTTATGAATAATAAGTATTATTGTAACACCCCAATGGGAGTTCAAATGCGAAGTTCCATTTTAATGAGAATGTACTTACGTATATGGTTAATACGATATGTTATACTCTTGATATCATTTAATTGTTTTCCTTTTACGTTGTTGAGCATGCTCAAGGAAAACACTCCCACCTGATTATATAAGAGTTATTGGGAGAGTATAACATTTAGGATTTGGTTATAGGAATCGAGGTTGCCTTGTCAAATCTAGTAAGATGCATTTAGCTTCAGCCTATATTAGACCACTAATCTTGAATGACTCTTGGAATTATGAGGAAATAGTTTGGGCCAAAGTCACACGAAATTATAATGCCCTTAGAGAAAATTAATACCCTTATGAGAGTTAGGAAATGGATCAATTAATTATCAATGGTGGAAAGCTCAGTGTACTCGATTCAGAAGGAAAGATAATTAAAAAACGCTGAGTCAAGAATGAAATGGTAAAGGAAACCATGTATCTTCTTAAATGCAAGATCGAATGTTTGGTGAAACTATCTTTTGCCTCAGACTTCCGTATTTATGGTTTGATCCAAATTGCGTTGTAAGCCCAAGCTGCGGTTACAATAATAAGCGTGATTTTATTAGGAATCCTTATAATAAATTAAAAAGTTGGAAATTAAATTAAAGGTTGAGTTATTCATTAGTATTTTGGAGTAATAGATCTATTTTGGATAGTCAACCTGTTTCCGTCAAATGATGGCCAAAGTCCTTAAGAGTTATTATTGACTTTGAAAGTTATTTGATTCATATACCCGGACGGTATGATTATGTAAGGACTCTTGAGTCGTATAGTTGCAATAGTAAAAGTTTATTTAATATATGAATAGATAAACCCATCTATATGCGATTAGCCATGAGCGTGGTGGTATAGGACACAAGAATGATGTTGGACATCAATAGTCCTAGTTTCTACATACTTGATGTCGGTGATAGGGTTGTAAGGACCATTGAGTCTTCTTTTTATAATTAAGGAATGTATTTATACCTTTTGTAGTTTTTGGTAGATCTACATCTAGCCTTGATTCTGCGCATGTAGGAGACATTGCAGATATGTATGGTAGCACGGGGAGCGAGTGCGGGCATAGGAAACTAACTTTGATAGGTATTCCTTGGTATGACATCTGCTATAAATGTTTGTGAAAGCAAATGGCCTTTTTTTGTAGCACAGTACTGTTATGCAAACTTGTTGGCAAGATCAAGTCTATTGCATCTTGTAAGGATGAAAACTTGTATGCGGTATATTTTGTGAGAAAGTTAACTATGCAAGTGACTAGACATTTCTAGAGTAACATAGTGCATCGTGAGGTGTGCCTCGAGATTATGTTCTCTTCGGATTGTTATTGAAGGTATACTCGGATAGTATAATCCAGACTTGCTTTATTATTATGGTTGGGTGTGAGATTGTTGTTGGTGTTGAGTCGGATGCTCAAACACAAAAACCTATGATAGTATGGGATGTCATAGAGTTTTACAGTACGGAAAGTGCCTAGATGGTACATACTATATTCATTATGTCTTGACCCATACCTAAATAAAAATATATGTTATGGTTGTTACATGCTCTTTAGTGCTTGGGTAAGCACACAACCCTGGATAGTAAGGTGTGTTACATGCTCTTTAGTGCTTGGGTAAGCACACAACCCTGGATAGTAAGGTGTTATATTTGAGTGTGCCATTTAGCTTTGGGATGGTAGACTAGAGCTTTAGAAGCTCATATGTGTCATGAGTAGTTTGTTCCCTGTTTGGCTTAGAGTGCCAACCCCTTCGGTGGTGACGTCTAGTGGAGGAGACCATCACATTTGAAAGGAGAACTACATCAGACCCGGATTTGAGGAGCGGATATGTAGGCTGCCCAAGATTGTGGTGAGGGCATCGGGTCTAGATCCTTAGGCTAGATTAGGGTAGACTTGATTGCATAGCAATCTGTGCGATTGATTGAATTAGTACCAGTACTTAGTATGGGAGTTCGGATTGTGCTAATGATCCTAGTGAGATAGTAAACTTTCTGTATCATACATTTTATTCTATTGCTTGCAGTATTGGAATGTTGAAACTGTTATTACTAGAAGTTACTGATTATATGACTGACTAAAGTATTCTAGCAACTGTGGTTGATTGAACGTTCAATATTTAGTTTTAAAAAAAAATTATTGCGTTTTCTTAGTACAACTAGGCGGGTTGTTACAAGTGATGATGTCCTTTATGGCAAGGAGCTTGGGGGGGAGTGGGGCGGGCATCTAGGGAATACATGAAAGGGGATAACCAATCCATAGAGATGCCAATAGAAAGGAGGAGCAACGTAGTATCAAAGTACCAACAATGCCGATGTCTGGAGGGGAGCAGTGAAGCAATCCTTTTATAGGAGCAAGTGCTAAGTATTGATATCTCTCATGACCAGAAGCGGAGTCCCCCAAGGACCTGAGTCTATGGATGTAGAAAGTAAGCTTGAAGATGGTTTCAATGTGTAGCTGCTGAGCGGAAAATCAAACTTGGACAATGCACTGAGGAACTGTCTACTTGCAATGGATCGTGCATTGTAACATAAGAGTCTAGACCTCTATATATGGGCCCAGTCAACAATCCTCAAGCTAGGTCCCCACACCTTTGAACCATATAAAACTATAGGTTTGATGATTGCATCAAAGAGGCATAACTTGGAAGGAATATCTTGGAAGTGGATCTGGAACCACTGACGTTCTAAGATAGAGTGAGAGGCATACCCCTTTGTAGCATGGACCGAAAAATTGGACCCCCAAATAAGTGTAGGTCGATGCGAAGTTCCCCTGTGTAGAAAAATTGGAATCTGGGGAGAGTGGTTGGAGATATTGAAGATCATGACCTTGGTTTTACTAAGGCTGATCACAACCTACAGAGTTCTCAAAAATGAGCAAGGGCATCAAGTTTCCATCGTAAGCCCTTGGTAGAATGTGAGACGATTGAATACAAAAAGGATAGCTATAAGCACCTCATGCAAAAGATAACCATCATTATCTCTTCAGCTCATGCTATCAGGAAAAGGACACTAAGATAACCATTAACCCTTCGATGCAAACTCTGTGGTTGATAATGACTATGGCATTGGGAAGAAGAAAAAAAAATGTATGATATTCCATGGGTAAAGAAAAACATGGCCCTAGAGGTCAGAGATGTTGAGCACTTGTTGCTGAGGAAGCTAGCCATCTTGGGTTTCTTTTTGATTGAAGATAAATGGAGATATGACCCAAGCAGTTCATAACCTTATGGGTCAAGAATAACAAGGTCGACACTAAAATTGTGCATGAGGGCCGTCCCTTTTGGGAAGACAGAAGAAACCCTAAGGAAGATATTCCTGATTTGTATGTAGAATTGACAGATTTGCCCTTTCAGGAGGCCAGGGCATGGGAGACCTTTTATGTTAGGAAAAGGTTTTTGACCCTAAAATCAGTCTGGTTTAAAAAGGGCGTTGAAGAACAAAGAATTGAAACCCGAGAAAATAGAAGCCTATTAGAAATATAGGCAGGAGATTTTTGAGATAACTTTTGGTAATGTAAACTCAGATGAGAACTGGGAGGCAATCTGGGATGAATGGCATCCGTCTCCTGTCTCTAACCCTGATACAAGCAAACAGCAGACACAGTGTGGAGAGTCAGAGGGGGAAGCAAAATCCACTCATACAATGCAGGCCCCAGGACAAACTTCATCTATAGTCACTATAGAAAAACAAAAGAATGTGGTATGCTCACCACCCAGAGCTTCTTCATTAGTGTCAACCTTTGGGGTTCCCAGTTTTGTGCAATCACCACTAGCAGCAGTGGTAAATGTTGAAGAGAAGGAAGCACAACAAGAAGAAGAAAGGCCAATGAAACATAAGAAGCTGAAACTTCATCCTGATTCAGAAGAGGAGGTAGAGCCCTCACAGCATCAACCATTGAGTACATCTGTTGCTCCTCAGGTACGTGTTATTTCTCCTTCTTTTCAGTGTTTTTCTTCTATAGGGGTGGCAATCCCAACTGGCCAAATATTATCCCCTGCCACCTTTGCTGTGCCAATTTCTCAATTTGCCCCACCTATTACTACTCAGGCATGTCATCACAGGCCACATCATTGCCTCCTTTTTCCCCCTCTGTCCCAAAGAGAATACCTCCCCAAATTCCCCCTAGCCAACATTTGGCTATTCTCTATGGATTGCCACAGGGTTATCCTTTTGCGGGCGGGTATATTGCCTCTCCCTCTACTTTCCAAGCTCAAGCAAACACTGCTAAGAAGGCTAGGGAAGCTCGGATGGATAAAAAAAGGAAGAAAGATAATAAAGCTCTGGTTGCACCACACATGAGGTCACTATTTGACCCAATCCAGCAGCAACTAGGTATAGACTATGATTATGACATTGTTGAAGGAGATAGAGCACTGGCTGATTAAAGGAGGGAAGGTTTTGCATCGAAGGGTTGACTCTAAGAACCTAACTTCTTCAACAATCTTTCAGAGTTATGCAACAATGCCATTCTCCACTCAGTATCCACTAATAACATTGGTAGAAGAATTTTTTTAATATATAATTAATTAGGTTATTTTGGTATACAAGGAAATAAATAAAATGCTTAACATATTTGTGTAAAATGAAAAATTATAAAGTAAATGAAAGTGAACTTTTTATCACATTAAGTGCGGTATTTAATAGGTGTAAGCATGTTGTTAAATAGATTTTCATACAGGAAAGTCAAGAATGATAGTGAAGACACAAAAGGCCATGGTAAGGGACTCTTGAGATTGTAAACTTTGATTAAAATTTTAGGGGATATAATGAGAAAATTCATAAATACATGGAAAAACATATCTATAGAATTAAATTTAGACTCATTATTAAGTTGAAATTTGTAATAAATAGTATAGAATTTAATTGAGACTAATTTTGAAATTTGTAAGAAATAGTGTTAGTCTTTACTTTTTAATAATAATATTAACAATTTTCATTAATCTTTTGGTTTGTGATTTTCATAAATAAAACTAAATTCATATGGTGTCAAAATTTTGTGGATAAAATAAATTACAAAATATAACCTTTTAGTTCAAAATTTAATAATTTAAATGTAATTTATAATAAAAATTCAATTAATCATTATTATTATAACTTATAATAATTTTTTAAAAACTTATCTTAAAAATTCATTTATTTAGCATCATTAGCATCATTATTTTGTATATTCTTAACAATATTGAAAAAAAAAAATCCCAAAATTATTCAACTAATACAAATCAATTTTTACATAATTAAAAAGAATTTGCACTTTTACCTATTTATACATTCCTCCGTTGGAGGTTCTTGTTAATATTTACTTGACCCACCACTTCTATTAAAATGTAAGAATAATGTTCATGTAATTGAGAGAATTTGGCCTCCACTCAATAACTACATTCTTCAATTGCAGTTCGTAAACAGGTGGAAACCCATTGTCTGCATAGCAGCCGACTGACTTCAAGAAGCTATGAACAATACACACCCTACTGTTGGGGTCATAAGATTTCAATGACCCACATCCATTCTTCATTAGGCAAGAAGCGAATGTGATCAGATTCTTATACTCGTCCATGTTACAATCCACTTCTAAATAGTGAGCAGCATATTCTGAGATAGAAATCTCGGCACGGCATTTTACTCTGCTTGCATCAAATGTTAAACATACCTCAAACGCCCCATGCTTCAACCATACTTTTCCTTGTGTTTCTCCCACGCTTAAGAGGGAAGGGTCAAGGTGCACCAAAGATGCACCTTCCATGGTGGCTTTTGCACCTCCACCTATCACTGTACAGATATCGGCCCTCACTATTCTATATTCTAGATCGTTCATCGACAACAAGTTCTCCACCCAGCTTAGCAGACCGTACACAAACACCCTCTTAGATAGAGCAAGGCGGTCACATATGAGATGTAATGCCCAGCAGAAGATGCGATTTGAGTTTGTATAAATCCACTGCCTCAATGGTGTGGTGAACTCCATCACCGCTGAGGTAAAGCTCAACAATGTTTGAATCAGCTAGTGGACATGCTTTTTACATTGGAGGAACAACCCCACTAAATTAGAGGCAGCGCTTCTTTATCATTGACTCTAAGACTTCGATGATCAGCCCCTATTCTCTTAATAAGTCTAATCAGGTTCTTGTTGGTTGATTCTGCCAAACCATTACCCTAAGGGTAATAATTTGAGGAAGTTTTCAGATAGATTCCATAGTTTAGTGCAAAGTCAGATATTTTTGCCTCTAAAAATGCCTTAGCATTATCTGAAATTTTGGTATGAGGAGGCCCAAAGCGAGTAGTTATATCTCCCAGAAAGTCTAGGAGCACCTTTTCTGTTGCTTCTTTGAGTGGCACTGCCTCACTTCATCTGGTAAAATAATCTGTGGCAGTTAGAATCCATTTGTGTCCCATACTCGACACCGGATTGATCATTTCAATGAAGTCAAGACCCCATTGAGCAAAGGGTTCATCAACAATTATAGGGGCATTGCTGCATTCCTTCTCTTCCCCACATAATACTGACAAAATTGACACTTTTTGACCAGTTGATAACGGTGTGTAAATAAATTGGGCCAGAAATAACTTGCTTGACTTATTTTTATAGCTGTGGTTCTTGCAGAAAAATGTCCACCTGAGACTCCATGGTGCATTTTATGTAGTATTTCTGAGCCTCATCTTTCTTTATGCATCTTAAAAGTATGCCATCAGTGTTTCTTCTGAAAAAAACTTGGTCAATTAAAACAAAATGGACCCCTTGCTGCCTATAGTATCTCCTTTTGTTTTGAGAGAGCTCTTTTGGGAAAATCCCATGTTTTATAAAATGGATTCTGTTTGTGACCCAAGAGTTCTGATCAATTTCTTATATCCTCAATACATTTTCCTTTTCTTGTTCTTCAGTTATCATCTTTTCCATATCTTGAGCCATGTATTGGCACAACCCCCTACCTCTGACCAGCGTAGTGAGTCTGACCTCTACATCATACTCAAGGATCTTTGTTATCCAATTTGCTCTTTTTTCAGTAATTTCACCTTCCATAATATATTCTCTGACACTAAGATGAGCCAGAAGTATCAGAATCTTATTTTTTGATACCATATGTTTGAATTTCTTGAGGGCTTTTACCATAGCATATGCCTTTTTTTTCACAAAGTTGTATCTGGGTTCGTACTCCCTAAGAGTCTTTGAGAAAAAGGCTATTGGGTGTTCTCCCTCTTGTTGATCATCTTTCTGTGTTAGGACAGCAGCAACACTGAACTCTCCTCCATAAACATACATTATAAAAGACTTAGAGAAGTTTGGGTTACCAAGTACTGGGGCTATTGAAATTGCTTTCTTCAACAAGTGTCACTGGTCTCATTAGCCCTGCAAAGTCTGATATGAACCGACTGACAAAATTAATCTTTCCCAAAAAGCACTGAACTGCCTTCTTATTTACTGGCAGGGACAAGTTCATTATCGCTGTGACTCTCTCTGGATCTATAGAGACTCTTTCTTTGGATACTATATGTCCCAATAGTTTGCCTTGAAGTACTGCAAAGATAGACTTCTTGGGATTCAGGGATATTCCAAACTCTTGAAACTTGGGTCATACATATTCAGATGCATATATTGTGAAAAGATGCCAGAGTTTTGATATAATGAGGGGAAACAGAGAAGAAGAATACTTGAAAACCCTTTTAGATTTGAAGTGAGTGAGTTGGTCAACCATTGAATAGGCAATCTGCTCTGAGAAACTGCATAATTATTCTGCCCTAGAACAATCTCCCTGTTTGGACTAGGGGGAACAGTTTGTGAGGGTGTAGGGACTGTAACTAATTGGTTTGATCGCTGAGGTTTAGTTTGCCTTTGAGGACCTTGATACTGATTTGGCTGTGGTGGAGGTCTATTTCCTTGGTAGCCTTGATATTGGGGTCTAGATAAAGATTCTGCTATTTTTTTAGGTTAATTATCTCATTAGAAAATGTCCTTAAGATGTTCTTGACATCATCCATCTCAGATGACTGGACAGGGACAACTACTTTAACAGGTTGTTGAGGAAATGTATACATAGACACAGGTGGGGCTATGGGATTAGAGGCTTCTTGAGGCAAAGGTAAGGTAATCTCTAGAAACATGGGCACGGGAGGCCTTGGGGGCAACTTTTCAGCATCTATTAAGTTATTTTCAGATCTGACTGCATGCCAGGCTTCTGGTAGAGTCTGCCCTTCAAGTGATTGAATCATTACTGATATATCTGAATTTAAGGCCTTTAAGATAAAATACTATAGCCATATCTGGTAATGGTTTTGCTGTAGCAGGAATTCTTTCCCAAGTCTTTTGAAATCTTGAATTGAAATCAGTCACTGCTTCTTGTGATGCCTTTTTGATAGTAATCAATTGTTGCAACAAAGAAGATTTATCACCCTTTTCTAAAAATCTTGCAAAGAAAGCATCTCCAAGCTGATCCCATGTAGATATTGTATTTGGGGTCAAAGATCTGTACCAGTCCAGAGCCTTTCCCTTAAAAGAAGCTGCTAACAATCTTATAGCCACATTCTGCTGTGTGATCACATGTATTGCACAGACATCAGACACACCCTGTAGATGTTCTTCAGGGTTTTTGAAATCTTTCCCACTGAATTTGGGTAGAGCTTTCACGGCATTTACTGGAATAAGATCACAAGTGGTTCGTGGTACTGGGAGAATCAGAGCACTGCCAGTGTTCTAATTTGCATAATTCCTTGGGGCTATAGGTGCTCCCAAGTTTGCTCTTGGTGTTGCTGTAAACTGATTGACCGTTCTTGAATTAGCTATCAATGGTGGTAAAAGAATACTTGGGTTCACAACAGATTGAGCTCTTGTTACTGGTCCACAGCTCTGACACCTTGTAGCTCTCTGGTTCATACAGTCTTGAAAGAAACTTCAAGAGATTGTCCCATCGGGCATGCCAAAAACTGTTGATGCTTAAAATTGCGCTGTTTCCAACACCAAAATGGGAAGTTTTAGGAATGTGGGACTTGCGACCTGAAACGACCTCCAAATTCTCAAGAAGCTGGCACAGTCTTCACGACAGGGGTTTGAGATTTACGAATCCATTGATAAGCTTCTCACCAGCAAATCATATGCTTCGGCCCCTGCACAACCCTTAAGGACCTATCCAAGGACTAGAGTCCCCGAAGTTGGTTATGCGATCGACTCAACAAAGGTGAAAGATATTGCAGACGGAATCGCGGACCCAACCCTTCAAAAGTCTGGCAAAGCTCTGCGAGAAGGGGCACACCAAAGATGTATCCAGAAGGCCAAGGCTAGACAATCCGAAACATTTGGGATGAGGATATGGACTTCTCAATTGGCACAATTCATTGTCTCAGGTGTACATCTGTGTCCCGACTTAGTTTAAATGTGCGCATAATTGTTTCATGCACCCTCGAACACCATACAACAGGGTCAATTCATGGTGCAAATTACACCGAAGGCCATTAGGGACATGTTGGCCCTATATCATGACAAAACAGTCACATTTCCCACCATTGCCAAAATGCAGAAAACGTGGGCAAACATTAATAATCAACTGAGGATTCTTAGATCAGAATTGCAATTAGGGGATGATACCATTGTGTTAGTGCTGCCAACAGGGAGGGCACAATTTGCACAGGCCAATCAAGACGCACTATCCATGATGGCATTTATTTTTGGAATGGACATAACTGTCTATGATTGGCAAATGACCATTCTCTTCAGATTAAAAACTGTAGACAAGTCTCAAGAGTATCGGCTGGACTTTTCAGAGCAGATTGCCTATTCAATGGTTGACCAACTCACTCACTTCAAATCTAAAGGGTTTTCAAGTATTCTTCTTATCTGTTTCACCTCATATTATATCAAAACTCTGGGATTTTTTCACAATATATGCATTTGAATATGTATGACCCAAGTTTCGGTCATAATAGGACCATTCCTGTGTCCGCATGGACACATTTTTTCCAAAACCTCTGACCCATATGAATTTTGAGAACTTTTTGTTGCCCCTGTCTTTTGTCACTTAAGCTCAAACCCTGTTGAAAATAGATTAACTCCAAGTGTCAGAGGCCTCATGACAAATTGCACTATTCCCTGTGACCACTTTTTTGGATCTCATCATACCATCGTTAGGTCCATGGTTGTAATGGAGAACCAGTGTTGCTACCCAAAATTTTGACTCTTAGGTTAGCATTGTTAGAGGTCACTCAGCGAGTGTCTGTGGTTGATAATGACTATGGCACTGGGAAGAAGAAAGATAAAATGTATGATATTCCATGGGTAAAGAAAAACATGGCCCTAGAAGTCAGAGACGCTAAGCACTTGTTGCTGAGGAAGCTAGCTATCCTGGGTTTCTTTCTGATTGAAGATAAATGGAGATATGACCCAAGCAGTTTCATAACCTTATGGGTCAAGAATAACAAGGTCGGCGCTAAAATTGTGAATGAGGGCCGTCCCTTTCGGGAAGACAGAAGAAACCCTAAAAAAGATATACCTGATTTGTATGTAGAATTGACAGATTTGCTCTTTCAGGAGGCCAGGGCATGGGAGACCTTTTATGTTAAGGAAAATGTTGTTGACCCTAAAATCAGAATGACTTCTGATTTAAAAAGGGCGTTGAAGAACAAAGAATGGAAACCCGAGAAAATAGAAGCCTATTGAAAATATAGGCAGGAGATTTTTGAGATAACTCACTCTTTTGATAATGTAAACTCAGATGAGAAATGGGAGGCAATCTGGGATGAATGGCATCCGTCTCCTGTCTCTAGCCCTGATACAAGCAAACTGCAGACACAGTGTGGAGAGTCAGAGGGAAAGTAGAATCCACTCATATAGTGGAGGGCCCAGGGCAAACTTCATCTACAGTCGCTATAGAAAAACAAAAGAATGTGGTATCCTCACCACTCAGAGCTTTTTCATCAGTGTCAACCTTTGGGGTTCCCAGTTTTGTGCAATCACCACTAGCAGTAGTGGTAAACGTTGAAGAGAAGGAAGCATAGCAAGCAGAAGAAAGGCGAAGGAAACATAAGAAGCTGAAACTTTAGCTTGATTCAGATGAGGAGGTAGAGCCCTCATAGCATCAACCACTGAGTACATCTGTTGCTCTTGAGGTACGTGTTATTTCTCCTTCTCAGTCTTTTTCTTCTTCTATAGGGGTGGCAATCCCAACTGGCCAAATATTATTTCCTGCCACCTCTGCTGTGCCAATTTTCCAATTTGCCCCACCTATTACTACTCAGGGCATGTCATCACAGGGCACATCATTGCCTCCCTTTTCCTCTTCTGTCCCAAAGAGAATACCTCCCCAGATTCCCTCTAGCCAACATTTGGCTATTCCCTATGGATTGCCACAGGGTTATTTTTTTGCGGGCGGGTATATTGCCTCTCTCTCTACCTTCCAAGCTCAAACAAACACTGCTAAGAAGGCTAGGGAAGCTTGGATGGATTAAAAAAAAGAAGAAAAATAATAAAGCTCTGGCTGCACCACACATGAGGTCACTATTTGACCCAATCCAGCAGCAGCTAACTGTGACTCATTTGTCACCTAATGTAGTTAGGCCAAACGAGCAAATGCAGCCTCAAGATTATACAATGAGTGCAGTGGCTATGGATATGTCACTTTTCAGACCACAGGTCAGGGTTGAGCTGTTGAATGAAACAACTTTTGCTGTAGCTATTGATTATTTGAAAGTATCAAAGAAGCTACAGAAAATGGACGCAGATCTGGTTCATGAGAAAGCAAATGGTAGCAATCTGGGTACAAAAATCAAAAGAAAGAATGATGAAATAGAGTCTCAACAAACAGTTGTAAGATACTATTTTTTGTCAGATTCACCAGGGTATTCAAGCCCTAAATGCTTCTTTGAAAGAAGAGCTAACACAAGAGAAAGCTGCAGTGACAGCCCTAAGGTAGGAAAAAGCAACACTACAGAGAAAATGTTAGAAAAACCTGCAACAGGTCACTCAGTTCCAGCAGAAACTGTCGAGTGAGCAAAACAATACCGCCACCATACAGGCCCAACTTCAAGCTGAGCAACAAATAACAAAACAATTGACACTTGAGTTGGGTAATAGGTCAAAAAATGCAGGGGTTCTGAACTTGGTCAAGGAGCTATATGTATCAGTATGGAAAAGAATATCTGAGAAGATTACTCAGCGCAGACCCTCACTAACTTTCTTGCTAAATACCCAAAAATTGTGCGAAAAGGTGGAGACTTCAGTCCAGGCCACTCTGTCCACTGTCTCTTTGAGAGTGTCTGATTCTCAAATGCTGCTGAAAAAGCTATTGACACAATTGATGAAACGTTATCAGCAGCAGGGATTAGTGACGGAATGATTGCTGCAAAAAGGGTGAACGAAGTTCTCAGTTGCAACTCCACAACAATTAATTGCACAGAGCTCCTAGATGTGGTAAAAGAGGGATTAAAATGCATGAAGTATATTGAAGATCTGGTGCAATTGGGTCTTCCCTCCCCTTTCCCTGATAGCAACACTGTGTTAATGATTGATGAGATTAAGCTTTTGTTGTTAGCACTGTGGGTTGATAGAAACCACTTATATAGCACAGTGAGCTGATAGAATTACGCCTAAACAAGTGACAAAGATGTCCCCATATGAATTGGTCTATGGTAACCCTGCTGTTAGGCCCCTGAGCTTGGAGATTCCTGCTCTCTAGTTATTAAAACAGATTGAAATTGAGGAGAATGGCATAATGCAGGGCAGACTTGCTGAGCCCCTGGAAGTTCAAGAAAAGAGGGATACAACGCATGAATCATTAATGAAACATCAGAAAATAATCAAAGACTGCTTCGATAAGAAGACTTCAAACCCCCATTTCGAAGTAGGCTCAGTTGTTTTGAAATGAGATGCGAGAGTTGCTAAGCCGGGTCGATACAATAAATTTGAGTCATTGTGGATTGGCCCTTATAAGATTCGTACATGTAAACAACAAAATTCATTTGAGCTTGAAACGATGGAGGGCGAACCCGAAGATATTCCTGTGAATGAGATCTACCTGAAACGTTTTATTTAAGCAGTATCTCCCATGTATTATAGTTAGATAGTTTTCCTTTCCTTGTTGCTCTGTTTTCTTTTTTTTTCCGTTTTCTTTTAATAAGTGTTCTATTAACACGTGGCCGCGGCTCAAAGTCTTTTAAAATTTTTCGAAACTCTCGCATTCACTAAATCTCTTTCAAATCCCCAAAATTCGCCAAGGTACCTTTACGCAGCCACTTTTATGACGTGTCTGATGCATTGTCCCACGCAGATTTAATAAGATTTACGTTTTTTCGGTTGTAATGCCATTTATGAGACTTGATGTGTCATTAAATACCCTAATAACAAGAGTTAAGGCTTAACTGTGTCTCATCCGTTCTTACGTCTGTTAGAAAAATCCCTTTTATTTACATTTCAATTCATAGTAAAACCTGCTTAGTAAAAGTGCCTTCCCTGTTGCAAAGCTTCCATACTTGTTACATAAGTTCACTAATTCCTAGTATAGACATAGATATGGAGGAGGCACAGTTTTCACAACAGAAGTTTGAGATTTACGAATCCATTGATAAGCTTCAAACCAGCAAATCATATGCTTCGGCCCCTGCACAACCCTTAAGGACCTATCCAAAGACTAGAGTCCCCGAAGATGGTTATGCGATCGACCTAGCAAAGGTGAAGGATTTTGCAGACGGAATCGCGGACCTAACCCTTTAAAAGTTTGGCAAAGCTCTACGAGAAGGGGCACACCAAAGATGTATCCAGAAGGCTAAGGCTAGACAATTCAAAACATTTGGGATGAGGATATGGACTTCTCAGTTGGCACAATTCATTGTCCCAGGTGTACATCCGTGCCTCGACTTAGTTGAAATGTGCGCATAATTATTTCATGCACCCTCAAACACCATACAACAGGGTCAATTCATGGTGCAAATTGCACCGAAGGCCATTAGGGACATGTTGGCTCTATATCATGACAAAACGACATTTCCCACCATTGGCAAAATGCAGAAAACGTGGGCAAACATTAATAATCAATTGAGGTTTTTCAGATCAAAATTGCAATTAGGGGACGATGATACCATTGTGCCAGTGCTGCCAATAGGAAGGGCACAATTCGCACAAGCCAGTCAAGAGGCACTATCCATGATAGCATTTATTTTTGAAATGAAGGAGGACATAACTGTCTATGATTGGCAAATGGCCATTCTATTCAGATTAAAAACTGTAGACAAGTCTCAAGAGCAGATTGCCTATTCAATGGTTGACCAACTCACTCACTTCAAATTTAAAGAGGTTTTCAAGTATTCTTTTTATCTGTTTCACCTCATATTATATCAAAACTCTGGCATCTTTTCACAATATATGCATCTGAATATGTATGACCCAAGTTTCGGTCATAATAGGACCATTCTTGTGTCTGCATGGACACATCTTATGCAAAACGTCTTACCCATATGAATTTTGAAAACTTTTTGTTGCCCCTGCCTTTTGTCCCCTAAGCCCAGACCTTGTTGAAAATAGATTAACTCCATGTGTCAGAGGCCTCATGAGAAATTGCACTATTCTCTGTGACTACTTTTTTGGATCTCATCATACCATCATTAGGGTCCATGGTTTTAATGGAGAACCAGTGTTGCTACTCAAGATTTTGACTCCTAGATTAGCATTCTTAGAGGTCACCCGACAAGTGTCTGTGGTTGATAATGATTATGGGACTGGGAAGAAGAAAAAGAAAATGTATGATATTCTATGGGTAAAGAAAAACATGGCCCTAGAGGTCAGAGATGTTGAGCACTTGCTGCTGAGGAAGCTAGCTACCCTGAGTTTTCTTTTGATTGAAGATAAATGGAGATATGACCCAAGTAGTTTCATAACCTTATGGGTCAAGAATAACAAGGTCGGCGCTAAGATTGTGCATGAGGGCCGTCCCTTTTGGGAAGACATAAGAAACCTTAAGGAAGATATTCCTGATTTGTATGTAGAATTCACAGATTTGCCCTTGCAGGAGGCCAGGCCATGGGAGACTTTTTATGTTAAGGAAAAGGTTTTTGACCCTAAAATCAGAATGACTTCTGGTTTAAAAAAGGCATTGAAGAACAATGAATGGAAACCCGAAAAAATAGAAGCCTATTGAAAATATAGGCAGGGATTTTTGAGATAACTCACTCTTTTGGTAATGTAAACTCAGATGAGAAATGGGAGGCAATTTGGGATGTATGACATTCAACCCCTGTCTCTAGCCCTGATACAAGCAAACTACAGACACTGTGTGGAGAGTTAGAGGGGGAAGCAGAATCCACTCATACAATGCAGGCCCCAAGACAAACTTTATTTACAGTCGCTATAGAGAAACAAAAGAATGTTGTATCCTCACCACCTAGAGCTTCTTGATCAGTGTCAACCTTTGGGGTTCCCAGTTTTGTGCAATCACCACTAGCAGCAGTGGTAAACGTTGAAGAGAAGGAAGCACAACAAGAAGAGGAAAGGCCAAGGAAACATAAGAAGCTGAAATTTCAGCTTGATTTAGATGAGGAGGTAGAGCCCTCACAACATCAACCACTGAGTGCATCTGTTGCTCTTCGGTACGTGTTATTTCTCTCTTTTTCTCAGTGTTTTTTTTCTTCTATAGGGGTGGCAATCCCAATTGGCCAAATATTATCCTCTGCCACCTCTGCTGTGCCAATTTCTCAATTTGCCCCACCTATTACTACTCAGACCATGTCATTACAGGGCACATCATTGCCTCCCTTGTACCTCTCTATCCCAAAGAGAATACTTCACCAGATTCCCTCTAACCAACATGTGGCTATTCCCTATGGATTGCCACAGGGTTATCCTTTTGCGGGCAGGTATATTGCCTCTCCCTCTACCTTCCAAGCTCAAGCAAACACTGCTAAGAAGCCTAGGGAAGCCTCTTATGGATTAAAAAAAGAAAGATAATAAAGCTCTGGCTGCACCACACATGAGGTCACTATTTGACCCAATCCAGCAGCAGCTAACTGTGACTCATTTGTCACCTAATGTATTCAGGGCAAACGAACAAATGCAGCCTCAGGATTATACAATGAGTGTAGTGGCTATGGATATGTCACATTTCAGACCATAGGACAGGGTTGAGCTTCTGAATGAAACCACTTCTGCTGTAGCTACTGATTATTTGAAAGTATCAAAGCCACTGCAGAAGATGGAGGCTGATCTGGGTAAGGAGAAAGCAAATGGTAGCAATCTGGCTACAGAAATCAAAACAAAGAGTGATGAAATAGAGTCTCAACAAATAGTTGCAAGATACTGTTTCTTGTTAGATTCACTAGGCTATTCAAGTCCTAAATACTTCTTTGAAAGAAGAGCTAACACAAGAGAACGCTGCAGTGACAGCCCTAAGGCAGAAAAACGCAACACTACAGAAAAAATGTCAGGAAAATCTGCAACAGGCCTCTTAGTTTCAATAGAAGCTGCTGAATGAGCAAAACAATACCGGTGCCATACAGGTCCAACTTCAAGTTGAGCAACAAATAACAAAACAATTGACACTTGAGTTGGCTAATAGGCCATAAAATGCAGTTGTTCTAAACCTGGTCAAGGAGCTATATGTATCAGTATGGAAAAGAATCTTTGAGGAGATTACTCAGCTCAGACCCTCTCAAACTTTCCTTTTAAATGCCCAGAAATTGTGCGAAAAGATGGAGACTTCAGTGCAGATGACTCTGTCCACTGTCTCTTTGAGAGTATCTGATTCTCAAATGCTGTTGAAAAAGCTATATGAAACAACTGATGAAACGTTATCAGCAGCAGGGATTAGTGACAGGATGATTGTTGCAAAAAAGGTGAATGAAGTTCTCAGTTGCAACTCCGCAACAATTAATTGCAAAGAGCTCCTAGATGTGGTAAAAAAGGGAGTAAAAGACATGAAGCATATTGAAGATCTGGTGCAATTGGGTCTTCCCTCCCTTTTTCTGATAACAACACTCTGTTAATAGTTGATGAGATTAAGCCTTTGTTGTTAGCCAGACAAAATGATCAGTCAGTTTTTTAGGGTTTAACAGATGCTTCATCAGTGCCAGAAGTGGAAGTTGTCTTGATCCCCATGGCCCAGCGTGATTTCCAATCGAAAACTACAGTTCATGTTTTGCAGAGTTTTTCGCACAAGGACATCATCAACCTTGATTTAGCCTTCCAAGATTTGCAAAATAAACAGAGACTATCTGATGCTGAATGGTCTGTTTATCAGATGGCCTTACAAAATTTGTGATTTTTGCCACATTTTTTAATATATTTTTTGGATTCTTTTTTGAGCAGGCTCAAAAGTCCTCAGGGTCGCGAAGAACTGTAGAGTAAAATACTCTACATTTTGTTTTGAGTTTCAATTGTGCTCTCCAGATTTATCCCTGTGCGTTTTAGGTTTGGCAGTGAAGGTTTTGACACAGAGCGTGGGCGTGGGTTTTCGTTTTGCCTAAGTTTTGTCTAAATCTTAGAGTCGCGTGGAACATGCCAAGTGTCATCAGCCGGGACACTATAATTTCTCTAAGTAACGCGGATGGAGCCACGTGTCTTGTTATATACTCGCAGAGCCTGACAAGTGTTGGCATCCGCGTTTCAGTTTCTTATAAGTTTCAAAAGCTTCTTTCAATAAGCTTCTCTCAGTGCGCGCAGAAGGTGCCAAGTGGCAACTGTGGAATGTTTTAATATGTTTCTCTAAGTTACGCGAAAAGCGCCGCGTGTCCCTTGTAATATCTGCGGAGACCACCAAGTGTCGACATTCGCAGTTGCTTCCTTTTGTTTCATTATTGAGAAAGGATTGTGGTGGGCCTCGGGTGAGTTGCTAAAGTAAGCGAAGCGTGCCAAGTGTCATCATCCGTGTGAATCTGAATGAGTCCCAAATGTTTCTAAAGTGTTTCTAAAGCTCAGCGGACGCTGCCATGTGTCATCTTCCGCAGGACTCTCAAAAGGTATCTAAAGCTTCTGTAGACAAGCAGAAGCCGCCACGCGTCACTTGTTAAGATTAACAGATGCTGCCAAGTGTCCTCCCTTGTTTCACAGTGGGGCTAAATCAAGGTTATCTCATCTGAGTTTACATTGCCAAAAGAGTGAGTTATCTAAAAAATCCCCTGCCTATATTTCCAATAGGCTTCTATTTTTTCGAGTTTCCATTCTTTGTTCTTCAACGCCCTTTTTAACCCAGAAGTCATTCTGATTTTAAGGTCAAAAACATCTTCCTTAACATTAAAGGTCTCCGATGCCCTGGCCTCATGAAAGGGCAAATCTGTGAATTTTACATACAAATTAGGAATATCTTCCTTAGGGTTTCTTATGTCTTCCTAAAAGGGACGGACTTCATGCACAATTTTAGCGCCGACATTGTTATTCTTGACCCATAAGGTTATGAAATTGCTTGGGTCATATCTCCATTTATCTTCAATTAGAACGAAACTCAGGATAGCTAGCTTCTTCAGCAACAAGTGCTTAGCATCTCTGACTTCTAGGACCATATTTTTCTTTACTCATGGAATATCATACATTTTCTTTTTCTTCTTCCTAGTGCCATAGTCATTATCAACCACAGACACTTGCCGGGTGACCTCTAAGAACGCTAACCTATGAGTCAAAATCTTGGATAGCAACACTGGTTCTCCATTAAAACCATGGACCCTAATGATGGTATGATGAGATCCAAAAAAGTAGTCACAGAGAATAGTGCAATTTGTCATGAGGCCTCTGACACTTGGAGTTAATTTATTTTCAACAGGGTCTGAGCTTAGGTGACAAAAGGCAGGGGCAACAAGAAGTTTCAAAAATTTAATGGGTCAGACGTTTTGGATAAGATATGTGTCCATGCGGACACATGAATGGTCTTATTATGACCGAAACTTGGGTCATACATGTTCAGATGCATATATTGTGAAAAGATGCCAGAGTTTTGATATAATATGAGGTGAAACAGATAAGAAGAATACTTGAAAACCCTTTTAGATTTGAAGTGAGTGCGCTGGTCAATCATTGAATAGGCAATTTGCTTTGAGAAGTCCAGTCGATACTCTTGAGACTTGTCTACAGTTTTTAATCTGAAGAGAATGGCCATTTGCCAATCATAGACAGTTATGTCCGTCATTCCAAAAATAAATGCCATCATGGATAGTGCCTCTTGATTGGCCTGTGCAAATTGTGCCCTTCCTGTTGGCAGCACTAACACAATGGTATCATCGTCTCTTAATTGCAATTCTGATCTGAGAATCCTCAACTGATTATTAATGTTTGCTCACGTTTTCTGTATTTTGGCAATTGTGAGAAATGTGGCTGTTTTGTCATGATATAGGGCCAACATGTGCCTAATGGCCTTCGGTGTAATTTGCACCATGAATTGACCCTGGTGTATGGTGTTCGAAGGTGCATGAAACAATTTTGCGCACATTTCAACTAAGTCAGGGCACAGATTTACACATGGGACAATGAATTGTGCCAATTGAGAAGTCCATATCCTCATCCCAAATGTTTCGGATTGTCTAGCTTTGGCCTTCTGGATACATATTTGGTGTGCCCCTTCTCACAGAGTTTTGCCAGACTTTTGAAGGGTTGGGTCCGCGATTCCGTTTGCAAAATCCTTCACCTTTGCTGGGTCGATTACATAACCAACTTCGGGGACTCTAGTCCTTGGATAGGTCCTTAAGGGTTGTGCAGGGGCCGAAGCATATGATTTGCTGGTGAGAAGCTTATCAATAGATTCGTAAATCTCAAACCTTTGTTGTGAAGACTGTGCCTCCTCCATATCTATGTCTATACTGAGAATTAGTGAATTTATGTAGCAAGTATGGAAGCTTTGCAACAGAGAAGACACTTTTACTAAGCAGGGTTTGCTATGAATTGAAATGCAGGTAACAGGAATTTTCCTAGCAGACGTAGGAACGGATGAGACACAGTTAAGCCTTAACTGTTGTTATTAAGGTATTTAATGACACATCAAGTCTCATAAATGGCATAACAGCGGAAAAACTGTTAGTAAATCTTATTAAATCTACGTGGGATAGCGTGTCAGACACGCCATAAAAGTGGCTGCGTAAGGGTACCTTAGGGAATTTTTGAGATTTGAGAGAGATTTAGTGAATGCGAGAGTTTTAAAATTTTTGAAAAGACTTTGAGTCGCGGCCACGTGTTCATAGAACACTTATTAAAAGAAAGAGCGGGAAAAAAAGGGGAAAACAGAGTAACAAGGAAAGAGAAACTAACTATAATACATGGGAGATACTGCTTAAATGAAACGTTTCAGGTAGATCCCATTCACAGGAATCTCTTCGGGTTCACCTTCCATCGTTTCAAGCTCAAATGAATTTTGCTGTTTACATGTACGATTGGCCCCTATAAGATTAAAAACTGTAGACAAGTCTCAAGAGTATCGGTTAGACTTCTCAGAATTGCCTATTCAATGGTTGACCAACTCACTTCAAATCTAAAAGGGTTTTCAAGCATTCTTCTTATCTGTTTCACCTCATATTATATCAAAACTCTAGCATCTTTTCACAATATATGCATCTGAATATGTATGACCCAAGTTTCGATCATAATAGGACCATACCTGTGTCTGCATGGACACATATCTTATCCAAAACGTTTGACCCATTAAATTTTGGGAACTTTTTGTTGCCCCTACCTTTTGTCACCTAAGCTCAGAGCCTATTGAAAATAGATTAACTCCAAGTGTCAGAGGCCTCATGACAAATTGCAGTATTCCCTGTGACTACTTTTTTGGATTTCATCATACCATCATTAGGGTCCATGGTTTTAATGGAGAACCAGTGTTGCTACCGAATATTTTGACTCCTAGGTTAGCATTCTTAGAGGTCACCTGACAAGTGTCTGTGGTTGATAATGACTATGGCACTGGGAAGAAGAAAAAAAAAATGTATGATATTCCATGGGTAAAGAAAAACATGGCCCTAGAGGTCAGAGATGCTGAGCACTTGTTGCTGAGGAAGTTAGCTATCCAGAGTTTCTTTCTGATTGAAGATAAATGGAGATATGACCCAAGCAGTTTCATAACTTCATGGGTCAATAATAACAAGGTCGACGCTAAAATTGTGCATAAGGGCCGTCCCTTTTGGGAAGACAGAGGAAACCCTAAAAAGATATCCCTGATTTGTATGTAGAATTGACAGATTTACCCTTTTAGGAGGCCAGGCCATGGGAGACCTTTTATGTTAAGAAAAAGGTTTTTGACCCTAAAATAAGAATGACTTTTGATTTAAAAAGGGCGTTGAAGAACAAAGAATGGAACCCTGAGAAAATAGAAGCCTATTGAAAATATAGGCAGGAGATTTTTGAGATAACTCACTCTTTTGGTAATGTAAACTCAGATGAGAAATTCGAGGCAATCTGGGATGAATGACATCCGTCTCCTTTCTCTAGCCCTGATACAAGCAAACTGCAGACAGTGTGGAGAGTCAGAGGGGGAAGCAGAATCCACTCATACAGTGCAGGCCCCAGGACAAATTTTATCTACAGTCGCTATAGAAAAAGAAAAGAATGTGGTATCCTCACCACCCAGAGTTTCTTCATCAGTGTCAACCTTTGGAGTTCCCAGTTTTGTGCAATCACCACTAGCAGCAGTGGTAAACGTTGAAGAGAAGGAAGCACAACAAGAAGAAGAAAGACCAAGCAAACATAAGAAGTTGAAACTTCACCCTGATTCAGATGAGGAGGTAGAGCCCTCATAGCATCAACCACTGAGTACATATGTTGCTCTTCAGATATGTGTTATTTCTTCTTCTTCTCAGTGTTTTTCTTCTTCTATAGGGGTGACAATCCCAACTGGCCAAATATTATCCTCTGCCACCTCTGTTGTGCTAATTTCCCTTTTTGCCCCACCTATTACTAGTCAGGCCATGTCATCACAGGCCACATCATTGCTTCTCTTTTCCCCCTCTGTCCCAAAGAGAATACCTCCCCAGATTCCCCATAGCCAACATTTGGCTATTCCCTATGGATTGTCAAAGTGTTATCTTTTTGCGGGTGGGTATATTGCCTCTCCCTCTACCTTCCAAGCTCAAGCAAACACTGCTAAGAAGGCTAGGGAAGCCCATATGGATAAAAAAAGAAAGAAATATAATAAAGCTCTGGCTGCACCACACAGAGGTCACTATTTGACCCAATCTAGCAGCAGCTAACTGTGACTCATTTGTCACCTAATGTAGTCAGGGCAAACGTGCAGATGCAGCCTCAAGATTATACAATGAGTGCAGAGGCTATGGATATGTCACTTTTCAGACCACAGGACAGGGTTGAGCTGCTGAATGCAACCACTTCTGCTGTAGCTACTGATTATTTGAAAGTATCAAAGAAGTTGCAGAAGATGGAGGCTGATCTAGGTCAAGAGAAAGCAAATGGTAGCAATCTAGTTACAGAAATTAAAACAAATAATTATGAAAGAGTCTCAACAAACAGTTGCAAGATACTGTTTCTTGTCAGATTCACTATGTTATTCAAGCCCTAAATGCTTCTTTGAAAGAAGAGCTAACACAAGAGAAAGCTGCACTGACAACCCTAAGACAAGAAAAGGCAACACTACAAAAAAAATGTCAGGAAAATCTGTAACAGGTCACTCAGTTTCAGTGGAAGCTGCTGAATGAACAAAACAATACTGCCGCCATACATGCCCAACTTCACGCTGAGCAACAAATAACAAAACAATTGACACTTGAGTTGGCTAATTGGCCAAAAAGTGTAGGAGTTCTGAATCTGATCAAGGAGCTATATGTATTAGTATGGAAAAGAATTTCTTCGTGATTACTTAGCTTAGACCCTCTTTAACTTTTCTGCTAAATGCACAGAAATTGTGCGAAAAGGTGGAGACTTCAGTCTAGGCCACTCTGTTCACTGTCTCTTTGAGAGTGTCTGATTCTCAAATGCTGCTGAAAAAGCTATATGACACCACTGATGAAACGTCATCAGCAACAGGGATTAGTGACAGGATGATTGCTGCAAAAAGGGTGAATGAAATTCTCAGTTGCAACTCCGCATCAATTAATTGCAAAGAGCTCCTAAATGTGGTAAAAGAGGAAGTAAAAGACATGAAGAAGCATATTGAAGATCTGGTGCAATTGGGTCTCCCCTTACCTTTTCCTGATAGCAACACTGTGTTAATGGTTGATGAGATTAAGCCTTTGTTGTTAGGCAGACATAATGATCAGTTAGTTTTCCATTGTTTAACAGATGCTTCATCAGTGCCAGAAGTGGAAGTTGTCTTGATCCCCATGGCCCAGCTTGATTTCCAATTGAAGACTGCAGTTCATGTTTTGCAGAGTTTGTCGCACAAGGACATCATCAACCTTGATTTAGCCTTCCAGGATTTGCAAAATAAACAGGGACTATCTGATTCTGAATGGTCTGTTTATCAGATGGCTTTACAAAATTTGTGATTTTTGCCACATTTTTTATATATTCTTTGGATTCTTTTTTGAGCAGGCTCAAAAGTCCTTAGGGTCGCCAAGAACTGTAGAGTAAAATACTCTACATTTTGTTTTGAATTTCAGTTGTGCGCTCTAGTTTTGTCCCTGCGCGTTTTAGTTTTGGTAGTGAAGGTTTTGACACAGCGTGGGCGCGTTTTTTCGTTTTGCCTAAGTTTTGTCTGAGTCTTAGAGTTGCACGGAACATGCCAAGTGTCATCAGCCGGGACACACTATAATTTCTCTAAGTAACGTGGATGGAGCCACGTGTCCTGTTATATACCTGCGGAGCTCGACAAGTGTCGGCATCCACGTTTCAGTTTCTTATAAGTTTCAAAAGCTTCTTTCAATAAGCTTCTCTCAGTGCGCGCGGAAGGCGCCAAGTGGCAACTGTGGAAGGTTTTAATATGTTTCTCTAAGTTACGCGGCAAGCGCCGCGTAACCCTTGTAATATTTGCGGAGACCGCCAAGTGTCGACATCCACAGTTTCTTTTTTTTTTCATTGTTGAGAAAGAACTGTGGTGGGCCTCGGGTGAGCTGCTAAAGTAAGCGGAGCGCGCCAAGTGTCATCATCCGTGTGAATCTAAATGAGTCTCAAATGTTTCTATAGTGTTTCTAAAGCTCAGTGGAAGCCGCCATGTGTCATCTTCCGCAGGACTCTCAAAAGGTATCTAAAGCTTCTATAGACAAGCGGAATACGCCACGTGTCACTTGTTAATACTAGCGGATGCTGCCAAGTGTCCTCGCCTATTTCACAGTGGAAAATGCCACGTGTATCTATTTCAGCGAATGAACTTGCAGAGAGGCTAACCGTTTCAGATCCGAAAGATATCTTCTGTCATACATTCCCAGTTAAGTTCTAGTTCGGTTAGACCGTTGGGATTTGATTGTGCGGGCAATCTTGAGCCAGTCCTATGCTATAAATATGGGTTCAAATCGCAGGTTCGCCAAAAAGGGTAAAAAAAGGAAAGGGAGAAATTTTTCTGCATATAGATTGTGATTAGAGATTTACAAGAAGTTTTTGAGACTTTCTTGTTGTGGCCAGTAATATCATTTGCCTTTGTTTTGTTTTCTTAATTCAGAAAGTTTGTATAACTGTGCAAATAGAAACTCCTCCAACTCATCAACGTAGATGCTAAATAGTGTCAGTGACAGTGGACATCTTTGCTAGAGCCCAATGGTACTCTTCACAAAGTTAGAGAAATTGTGTGAAGTGTGAAATTGCCCAATAACTGGCTCATAAAGCCTCCAAGCAGCGGTAATCAAAGAGTTTGGAATATTGATATCGTTCAACTTCTTGAAAAGCAAGTGTCATGGAACTGAGTCAAAGGATTTCTTGGAGTGAACAAAACAACAAAAGACTCTAGAAGACTTGTGGCGAGTTTCTTCAATAACAGCCTAAAGCGTGAAGATGTGGTCGATAGTTTGATAGTGCCTTTTGAAGCCAGGCTACCCCTAGCTTTGATATTATTCCTTTCCAAGTACTATGACAACTGCATGTCTATCACAGTGGCATAAAGTTTGGCAAAGTTATGTTCTATCATAATGGTCCTATAGGTACTAGGGATAGAGAGATATTGGGACTTATGAATAGTATGAATAATGTGATGGGACCATGATTGAGGGAAACCCGAATATACTACCTTATTGAAGAGTGTGGCAAGGGGGAAGGCAAGGGAATCTACACCATAATTGATGAACTCAGCTTTGAGACCTTCACAATTAGTTACATTGCTAGTGTAGAATTTCAAAATAGCTATCTTGATGGAAGAAGTGGAGAAAACAGAGGAAGATGGTGGAGGAGGGGGTAGTGGCAGCAGGATGGACAAGAACATCATATAGGGATCTAGCATAGGATACCCATGCTTCTAGGGTGATGTTAGAAATTGTGGTTTTTCTCAAGAGAAGAGTATGCCAAAAAGTCTTACATGAGTGGTGGAGATCAACAAGAAGTGTAAGCCATCTATATGCAAGAAACTCTCGTTTCTTACATTGGAGATGACATTGGTACTGCCTAAGGAGGGTGGGTATGGAAGGAGAGTCATGGGTCAGAGAAAATCAAAGTCTCTGATGAAGGGATGTGCACTCGACATCAAACCACCAGTTCATGGGGCAAGATTCGTGGTAGGTAAGAGATTTGGAGTAACGAACAATGTGGGGACAAGAGTCGAGGGCAACATCCTAGAGGGTTTGACATAAGAACTCATACATGGAATTAGTGGTGGGAAGAGGGAGGGAGTAGAACCTAGAGATAAGAAGGAAGAGATGAGCAACATAGTCAATGGTGTAGTCATCATCGAAGTGGATAGTGGTATGTCTAGTATTGGGGGGTGTGGTGGAAGGGGAAGGGTGTAGGTGGGGAGGGTGAGAACTGGTATGGAGAGTGAAAGTCAAGACATCATGGTTAGCAAGGGGGAGTTGGGGAGAAACAAGAAAGCCATAGATGTGGGGGATGAGGGATTTGTTGGTGAGAATGTAATCTACGATGCTCGCATCACTGCCATAGGGAAAACAAGTGAACCTACTAGAGTCGGGGAAGTGAGGAAGTCCGTAGAGAATGTGGAGGCTTTGAGATTCACCGAACCGGATGTGTCTCCCATTGGCCACAACCGTAGAATTTTTGTTAGTGGAATCTCTCTGTAGACCAAGCTTCTCTAGATCCAACTCATGAAGACACATCTCGTCTGAAGCAAGGTCATGGATAGGCATTTGGAGTTTCCCTGTACAAGCATTAAAATCACTCAAAAGAATGATATCACCAATAGTGGAGTACCGAGAGATCTTTGGATAGAGGTCAAGGTACGGGTCTTCATCAATGTCAATAGCAAATGGAGATGTGGTGGGGGGCGAGTAGCATACAACAACCAAGACATTTCGAAAAGTAGATGGACCCCTTTGAATCTGTATCCACAAGTATTTGGAGTGGGCATTAGAAGCCACTAATGAAACTCTAGACCTGAGGCTATCTCAAATGAGGCAAGCCACACCCCCTGATATGCGGATCTCACGACAAGAAGCCGAAATCCACGAGTACGCTGTGACTGGAGGGAGGGCTTGTTTGGGGATCTCATGGGTCTCAGTGAGGAAGATGAGATCTCGGGAAGTAATAACAACCTAGAAGGTACTGGGAGAAGATCTTAAAGTGCCATTGCAGTTCCAAGAAGCAATGGAGATGCCATCATCACCCACCGAGACCAAAGGTTGTCATGCTGACAGTCTAGGGTGTGACCACCTAGGAGGGGGAGAATCACGAATGATAGACCTATAGTCTCTGATAGCAGCCCACTTGTTCTCCGTCCTGGTACCTACAACCTAAATACGAGCTTTCTGAAGCTCTTCCACCTAGAGTCGTGTGAGATTTGCATCAACATAGATTTTCTGCGGGAGGGAAAAGAGTTTTTTTTCCACTTTAAGAGCTTGCAAGCGCTCTATTGCAGTTCAGAATTGGATAACAAGTGTGTTGTCTGACAAAGTCCAAGCTTTGTTAAGGGATATGTATTTCAAGTCCAAATATTCATTCAAGAATGCATGGCTTGCCTATAAGGGATCAACTAGTTTAGGGAGACCATGAACACGAAGTTTGAGTGCCTTTTCTTCGTCAATATTTGCTTGGACAGCCATTTCCACAATTGGAGGTGTTTTCCCTTTAATCACTTGTACCCACAAATTATCTTCTTCAACTTGTTTTTGGATGGATTGTTGTTGGGTTGTGGTTTCTTTTTTGAGGTGCTCATGTTGAATGATTATCTTTGATTGCTTGTTTTGAATTTCAGAAACCACTTCACTACACTATTGAATGCATGGGGAATCAACAAGGGTAGCTTGGGTTTATTTGAGCTTAGCTATTCTTGCTTGCAAATAAGAAATAATACCATCTTTCTCCTATAATTGAGTATGGAACAATAACAAAAGGTTGCGAAGTTCAGAACCAAGAGCCTCAATTCTAGATAGTCGGCTGCAAATGCTAGCATATTTAAATTTGGGGGTCAACACCTTGGGATAGCGAGGAGTTTTAAACCCCTGTGTTAGAGGAAGCTCCATCTTGTTAGTTATAAAGGCCTGCAAGTAAACCTTCACTACTTGTGTTTGTTGTTGTGTGGGTGGCACTCGTCTCCTAATGGCACAAATTTCAATGAATATACTTTGTGCCCTTACTGGATTGCTAATGCAACATTTGTGTTTATGTTTTCATCAGGCAGGTTTGCATTCGTGTTTTACTTCTACGGTTGGCAAGCAAACCCCAGACACGACCTTCTTCGACCTTGATGCCCTTCATGAGTTTTGTTGTATTTTCCTAGACAAGTAAAATGCCTTTCGTCAACCTTGACCTGTGTGTTTGGTGTTTTCTTATACCTATTGCTTACCAAAATCCTTCACGACCTTCGCGTCATTTAGACAATTCTCTTCTCATTGATTTTGAAATGGTCTTTTGTGAATGTCTTCATGACCTCGACGTTTCCTATTTGGACATTGTGTTGTTTGCATTTGACTTCTATTCTTTCCTTCTGCTATGTCAGCATGCCTTCTGTTGTTTGTTGTTGAAGTCTTCTATTGTTTGTTGTTCATCCCTGAGTCTACTGCACGATGCGTTTCCTTCATCCTCTGTTGCACGATGCGGTTGTATGCTACCTCATCGCAGTTATGATCGCAATTACGAGAGGTAATAGTCATACAAGGGTGTTTTGGCTTGTTCTACTTGTGTCCCGTGCCTGTTGAATCCAAGCCCTAAAGCCCATGCTACCACAAACTGTTTATGTCTGAAACTTCCCATGCTCAATCCCATCTAGAACTGCTCACAATCCCATCTAACATTGCTCAAGGATCCCGTCTGAAATTGCTCTTGAATCCATCTGAAATTGCTCACAAATTTATCTAAAATTACACGTGAATCTCATTTGAAACTGCTCACGAATTCATCGCTAAAAGAAGAAAATCTTAGAGCTACCACGAACTTCCTTCTTCCTTCTTCCTTCTGCTGCCACGAACCGCTCACGAGTCTCCCCATGAACTAGTCATGAAATAATGAGAGATAAGATAAATACATTAATGTCCAACTAATGACCACAAAAGTAAGTCAAAGGGATTGCAAATTACATAAATGTGTTAGGAAAAAGCAGAAAACAAAAAAGGCCTCTGGAAAAAAGAAAAACAATGCTTGAAGAAATAGTATAAAACATGGCCAAGAGTGACCATGCCTAGAGCCAAACCACCAAAGTACCCAACCATGCTCAGGGCCAAAGAAGGGAGCAAAAGAAATGAGCAATCTCCAAGAATCTGTAAACATCGGGAGCACGAGGATGATCCCTAAGAAAGAACCAGGTGGGAACCCATCAAAAGTTCGATCCAACTCTCCTAGCAAATAAGGTTGATGAGAAGAAGCTCCGAATAGAAGTCTGACCCGAAGAAGGGGGAGGTATGATGCTTGATCTGTCCTCCAATCCTCTGCCTAGAAGGAAAAGTCCTTTGTGAAGGTTTGGTGGATCTAGTTTGTCCCCTGATGTCGGGTCTGAAGTGAATATGTTGATGAAAACTCGGGGCACTGTCAATAGTGTCTCTGGGCCTCATTGATCCGGAATGTGGGGTTGTATTGATGTCAATCTGTCGCTTCTTGACTCTCCTCGAAGGTAGCACCATGAAAAAGGAAGTAATCCGTTGAGTGGAGACTGGTCTAGTGGGTCTCTGAATAAAATGATCACAAAGCTTAAGAGCTTCCTGTATATATAAAGCCAAACATCTCTGGTCTTCATATCTGAATAAGTCAGAAAGAGTTTGTGTCCTAAATAGGCAGTAGAACCTCCCTTTGATTTCATAGTAGATGGGACAACGAAAGATGAAGTTCTCCTTGGACTCAATCTCTTGGATTCTGCATAACTGACAAAACCTATCTGCTCGATCTATCTAGTGATCTGTCTCAATCCTAACCTTGTGAGACCCCACTCGAAACTGTCCTATGGGATGTGAAGAGAGTGCATCCAATGGCGGAATGTATATTGTGGACGAATGATAAGTCCATCACTCAGTTCCAAGAAGTGCTTTGCATAAAATGCCATCTTAGGGCGTAATTCCCTAGGAGGCTTTACCCAAGTAGTATGGATAAACTGTCTATAAATATCATCCCTAATAATCTAGTTCAACTTCTGTCTAGTGGATAGAAGATGAGCTAGTGCGTCCAAGGAGTACATAAATGGAGGAAGTCGATCCATCCTAATTCCCACAAACTCTAACAGATCAGAAACTTCTGTATACCAACAACATCCATGGGTCGAAGGAGTTGAGAGAGCAATATTCTTTAAAGAACAACATGCTAAGTATGGGTATCTGTCACGTCCACTCGTAGAATCAACAAACCTCCGTATGCGATGTATGAAAGTGATCAGATCAAATATAGTCTCTAGTTGGAAGGGTCGGGCTCCAAACTCTGCAAGAATAATGTGTTGGGGAACTGTCTGCTTACATCTGATCATGCAGTGAAGGAGAAGAGTTTGAACCCTCTCAACAACATCCCAATCACCCTCATGTAGAGAGGGTCCCCAAACTACAAATCCATAGAGAACTATGGGTCTGATAAGTGTATCCATGGGTGACATCTTGGAAGAGATATCCTGAAAGTGATGCTGAAAACATTGTCGTTCAAGGAGAGCTAAAGAACCATAACCTTTGTTTATTCAAGGCTGGAGTGCTTGCCTCATGCTGAATCGTGGACCAAAAAATTGCACTCCCAGATAAGTATAGGAAGTGGTAATCTCAACCTCCTTTCCTTTGAAAAAGAAATGGAGGTGGGAGGTCTTCAAGCCATTAAATATTGTTTTCAAGAACCAACTGAAAATGTTTGGCATCAAGGAAGCCAAGGCAAGTAGGATGAAGTGGGAACCATCTAAATAGTGTGGCAGACTTATAGGGCTTCTACTCTAGAGTTGTAGAAGTTTGCCTTGTGAATTTTCAACCAGTGTTCCAGTGCTTCTGCTTGTGAAAGAAACTGGAATACACACGATTTAATCTACACTATAAGAGGAATCGACTAGGGCCTCAAAAAATTCTCTGATCTTGTGTTTGTTTATAACAATTTATGATTGGTTAGTCACTCTCTTGCAAATGAAGATGCCAACCCTCGCCTTGGTGAACCATGCTTTGAAGATGAAGAAAACGTTGATGAGCCTTTTAGTGTAGGATTAAATGAAGATGCCAGAAATACTTTTGATGTAGACACAAGTTTTGATGTTGCAGATGTTTAAAATTTCATTCCCTTTTTTAGTTAATACCTGAAACATTAAAGTTTAAAGTTAAACAATGGACAATTCTTATTGTTATATGTTATATATATGAACATTGGAGTTTAACACTATTGGATTTTGCGATGCATTTATGTTTTTTAGGTATACTAATGCCAAGTGGATGTTTATTATTTATTTGTTAAGTGGTATTTTCTTTACAAATATGTATGATAATATTTTTTATATATTTTATAAATTTATAAAATTTTCCAAACCAAACTGAACATTTGGCGAAATTCTGAATTTTTAAACTCCCCCACCCCCGCCGAATGATCCGAACTTTTCAAACATGTTAACCATGGTCCTGGTCAACGTGTTTTGTTATTTTTGATGGACTAATGAGTATCTCCTTGTTCATCAGTTAATTGTAAGAATGTTGGGCTGTGTATGTCCTAGTTTGCAAGTGAAGACTATTCTCTCCTATTCATGGGACTATGATGTAATAACGGGGGCAAGCGGGGGGTCAGGCGGGGAGGCTGCAAGAGCAGGGGAATGTTAGGATTAGTATTGCATCATAGCATATTATCTATAATATACTTGGTTAAATAAGGTTTGTTTTGGGGGGGTTAAGTCAATCATAGGAGATAAGTTTAAATAATTATTTATTTAAACTTAATTAGTTTAGTTTTTTTTATAGTGGTTGTTTAGTCATTCACGTGAACGGAATTGGTTGAGGGATAAGTGCAAAGTAAGAATAGTTTTTTGTATGCCAACAAACTATATAATGCATAAATATTCCATTCATGTTTGAATAAAAAAAATGATACGGATGCAATATTTCCAACATGTTTAATCTATATGGTATCCCAAAACAGATCTTCTATGACTGGGATTGGATCTTGCAAATTCGTTTTTGGCAATAAATGTTTGATAACACGGGTTTTACATTTGACATGAGCACTGTATACCATCCCCAAACTGATGGTCAAATAGAGGTGGTGAACAAGTTATTGTAAGAGTATATGAGAACGTATGCAGGGTAGAAACAATGCAAGTGGGTGGAATGAGTACTCATACAACGCCACATATCACTTTGCCATCAATATGACACCCTTTAAGGCTTTATATTGGTATGAGCCAGCATCACCATCCGATTCTGTAATTCAAAGGGGTAAGTTACTAGCAGCAACAGAAGCATTGAAGGAGATGCAAGACATTGCAAATTTTGATAGATACCTGGCAGTGAGTACCCAACAGGGTGAAGCAACATGCGGATCAACAAATGACAAATAGGACATTTGATATTGGGAAATGGTGCTTGTTCTTCTACAACCATATAAACATGTCA
The DNA here is from genome assembly GCA_037957365.1 of Torreya grandis. Taxonomy (NCBI): domain Eukaryota; kingdom Viridiplantae; phylum Streptophyta; class Pinopsida; order Cupressales; family Taxaceae; genus Torreya; species Torreya grandis. The sequence goes on along the minus strand of JARHVA010000686.1, from coordinate 2,589,604 downwards.
TGTTGAAGCATGCAAGAAAGCAAAAGTTGCAGCCAAAATATTTTGGCTCATACAAGGTGAAAGCCAAGGTGAGGGAAGTTGCATATGCATTGGACATACCAAACAAGGGGAGATTGCACGATGTTTTACATGTATCATGTTTGGAAAAGATAGGACTGCATTTTGTGCTGCATACAAAACTTCCTATTATAGATGATGAATGTAAGCTTGTGCTGGAACCCGAGTGCATTGTTGGGAAGGAGGCTAGAAAACTGTGGAATTGGGTTGTGCGAATGTTCAAGGTCAAGTGGAAGGGGCTACTAGTAGAAGATTCAACTTTGGAGATGGTGGGATTTCTAGGAAAGCATCCAAACTTGCCACATTACTGAAACAATGTGCCAAAAATGTAAGGGGAGGTTGAGAAGTTAAAAATAGTCATTCATGTGTTTGGTTTAAATATTATGGGGTGTGTTGGTTAGAGCTTTCTTTTATGATGTAGTGGTCTTGGGATCCATCCTCCGCACATCATGTGTTATTAAAATTGTTGGTGCAAAATTTTACATTGGAATGTTCCCAAGAAGTCATTCACCCTAGTACTACTCTAGGTTGAGCACGCTTAAGTTCAGAGTTGTGTACTACTATCTTTGGGTACAAAGCTCCTTAAAGAGGAGGGCATGATGTGTACCTAGGTATAACATATGTTATGCTATGTTTTTCTCCATATTTGTCTATAGTCTTGGCATTATTATTATGTTGTATTTTTTTTTGGGTGCCGAGAGCTTCTTGTGGTTTTGATATAAAAGGTGGGAAAACCTAAAATAATTTATCTTTTGTCATTTCGACTTCTAATGCAAACAGAGAGCTACTATTGTATGAGAACTCATGTTATAAATGGATTTGCAGGTGCAATCCACTCTTGGGTGATTAGGTGCTCCCATTTTTTCTTAATTTATCATTCACTCTACTTTACATGTGTAGTTATGTTTTCTGTTTGCATTTGGAATGCAACACATAACCTTGAAGGCCCTGAGTGACAACATTGGTATGTATGGTATTCAGATCCCACCCCTGTTGCAAGAAACGTGACGGCTTCCCTGCGTTTTGCGTTTAAACAGGTGGAAACGCACACGCAATGGCAACGTTGTTGCAAACGGGCTTTTAACCATCACTTAGGGATTAAACGTTGTTTTCAGATGGCAACGCAGAACTACAACGTTTAAACACCTGTACAGTCAAAATGCAATGTAGTTAAGTCAGTCATATCGGAGATATATGTTTTAAAACATTAGTTATATGTTAGCTGTACACTGCCCTGTCATATTTGAAAAGGAAATAAAATAAATAGTTTACAAAATCCGTCATGAATGGGGTGCAGACTTGCAGTCTACCATGCACCTGTCCTGTAAGTGGTCGTTCACTATTAAAAAATCAAAGAAAATGAATTTATTGAAGATTCACATTAATAAATGAACTCCACATTTAACTTGATATTTTTTCACTTAATTTTTTCTATTATTGAATATTTTTTATTATTATTAATTTAATTTAGATGATTTTATATATATTTTTAATAAATAATGTTTTTAAATATATATATATATTTTTAAATAATTATTTAATTAAATTTAATAATAAAAAATTGTATGATGAGTTTTTTTTAAATTTACAAATAGAAAATCTAATTAAGTTTATTTATTCTTTTAAATTTATGTATCGCATAAATTTTTATTTTAAACATTCTTACAATCATTAGATAATAAATAAGGATGAAATATTTGAAGTAGATTTATTTTTTCAAAATTATATAAATTATTTATTGATTTTAATAGAAGATTTAAATATTTTAATTATATTTATAGTTGAATTTTAATGATTTTCATAAAAAATTATATATATACTTAAATTCTTTTCTTATGTGCAACTTCTTCTAATCTCGTTTCTTGTCACGTTTCTGTTTCCATCACGTTTCTTCGTTTCTCGTTTCTTGCAACATAGGATCCCACAACATGAGAACACCATTGCTAATACGGACAAGTGTATCATTTTACTAGCAAATGTGCAGCAATAACAGGGTTAGAGGATTTGAAACAATCGAAAAGCTTCTCTGTGGTGATCTTGCGCACCACAAAGTGGAAGAAGAATATGTTAGTTGCCTGCTCTATCTACCACTCTTAAATGACATGCTTTTGCTTATGCAAGAATGACCTGTAAATCTCACCAATATCAGGTCATTCATCAATGACCTCCAACACACCACCCCCTGCCATCTGGGTTTGAAGCTGCCATGTATAATGGAGGCCTTCATATTGGAGAAGGGCCAAGTAACTCCTTGGGATGACTGATGTCACTAGAATCAGGAATGAAAGTCCCACTTCTTACAAGGATCCATCTGGCAGGACTTACTGCTGGTTTGTTGCACAGTTTTGAAACTGCTACTATGAAAAATTATGCATATGGCAGCATAAGACACTCATACTATTATCATAATGTTTGGCTGCCCCTCACCGAATATGTATGTTCTAGATTAAGTGTCTATTTCATCTTAGTTCAGAAGTTTTAAAAGCATTTTATTGTTTTTGTTTGTTTGTTTATACTTATCTTACAAGTTAGCGCTTATGCTGTTAGGGCTGTACATGGCCCGAAGTTTTGCAGTCACAGCATAAACGTTTCTGTTGTCATGGGTAGTCTTGCTCACTCTTTTGTTGTTTTTGTTTGTTTGTTTGTTTATACTTATCTTACAAGTTAGCGCTTATGCTGTTAGGGCTGTACATGGCCCGAAGTTTTGCAGTCACAGCATAAACGTTTCTGTTCTCATGGGTAGTCTTGCTCACTCTTTTGTGTAGTTTTTAATTTACCTCCCGTTTTTTCCCTACACGAGCAGAGGATATTATATTTCTGCTTTTCTAATACAAATTTTACTCTTTTTCAAAAACATCAGATCTTGTCATGTTTATATAAACTTATGTTTTTTTATTTTGATTTTTCAAAAAATGAAGTATGCTTGTTGGACCCGAAGAGTCATATCTATGCTTATTTCGATTTAATTATTTATTATTGTTACCAGAAATTTGACTTTCAAATATTGTCTCTCTGAGATTGGCTTCAAAATTCTAGGTAAAGTTGTTGATGCCCACATGTTGATTGTTGGAGCAAATGGTCATGATGTTATTGAGATATTAGTAGGGTGTTATAAACTAAGGCAGTGAATAAATTAACGAGTCTGGTCATCTATAGTGGGAGTCATGATTTTATCGTACTTGGTTGGGTATTATAGTATAGAAGTGAACAAGAATCAAATAAATGCCTTGACGTTATTGTAAGTGTTTCGAAGTCCATGAATCAGGAGTTGTATGTCAGAAGATGAAACATGAGGCTTTATACAAGATAGGAGTGGTTTGGAGATCAAAGGTTGAAGTTTTTAATAAAATAGTGCCTGATATGAAATTGAGTTTAAGACATATTTTTGCACACGCTTACTTGAACCCAGCTTCATCCCCTTTAGTGCTGCTTCAAGTAGTGGAAGGCATATTCTATAGTGCTGCTTCAAAATCAGGAAAATTTGTAAAAATATCCATTGATTTTGTTTGATTGGATAGTTTGAATAAGATCTGGATGGAGAATTTTCATTGTTTGGACCCAATCAAGATATATAGATATCCTAGAAAAACACTTGTACATACATGGACTTTTAAAAGAATGATTGCAGTATATGTGGGAACATGGTAAACCAATTGGCAAGGTGGAACTGTATTTTATAAGGTTTGTTGTAGTCTGTTTGGAGTATTCAAGACATAAATGATGTTGTGAAGAAGACTGTTGAAAGTATTCAGAACAATTCAGAATCATATGTTTCTGTTTTATTTGGTGGCTATTATGATCATTTATGCATAGGCATTTGGGATGATGACGATGTGAATTTGAAGCCGCTTTCCATAACATGGGTTTTTGAAGTAGGTTACTGGAATGCTGAGGCCAAATGTGCAAAAGCCTTGTGCATAATTGACCATACTGTGAGAGCATTGAAATGTTTGAACTTTGAAGCCAATTCTGTAGAGTTATTTGATAGCGTTTTTTTCAGTTTGTTTGTATTGCTTGTTTGTTTATTGGCATCATATTTACATGGTCATGTTTATCATTGAGATGTTAGTAGGGTGCCAAATCAATGTTATGTCAAATCAATTAGTTTTATCATGTTATACATAGTCGAAGTTTTGCTTTATTGTACTATGAGTGGGTGTTGTAAGTGAATGAGAGTCAAATTATGCCATGGGGGTTATTGTAAGTTTGTTTTTGCAAATCCAATAGTAAGTCATTCAGAAAATGAAATATAAGGCTGTATACAAGGAATGAAAGGTTGGGAGATCAAAGGTTGTAGCTTGTTCTAAAATTGCTGATATGAATTGGTGTTATTCATAATTTTTGGTTAGTGTTATTTTCATGGAGGATTATATTCTCCTGAGTTTCATTGTAAATTAAGTTCTGTCTCTTCACTTTGTTTAACAGTGCTTACACTTTTTATTATTGTGCAGCATTTGACGTGGATGAATAAAAAGACTCATATTTGAGGGGTTTAAAAAGCTCTAGATGACTTTCATGTTATACTTTTTGCTTTATCCTCGTCCTTTTTTTATTTATTTTGGGTGGAAACAAAAAGAAAGATATAAATTATTTTAATGTCCACGAATTACCAAAAGTAGCTCAATGGGACTTGAGAATACATTCAATTACAATAGAAAGTGTTAAGGTAAAAGGACCCTAGGACCAACAACTAACTAAATAAAAGAAGAACAAAAGCACTGAAAATAAATAAGGGGTCAAACCAATGGTATGAATCCCGCAACCCATGTGGTTAGGGTACCAATACAAAAGCCATATGGGGGGAGCAAGAACCCTCAAAGAGCATACACCTAATTATGTAATGGAAGTGTATATAGATTCCATGGGTGTGAAATTGTCTTCCTCTCTTATGTGCACATTCTTGCTTTTCGCTTCTCTTTTTCTCATTGCTTTCTTTTTAAAGTTATGAGCACATGAAAGTACAGATTCTTGAATCTGATCAGAATCCGTTTTTTATTGCTGCAATTAATGGCCCTAGTTCTCGTTCCTTCTCTGGCTCATCGATTTTTTTTTTGTGTGGGGGGCAGATCCTAGATCTTGTACCTTCTCTTGCTTATCTATATTTTGAGGAGAGGGTACCGGCTTCATTGTCCTACAGTCAAGCAGCGATTTTGCTGTGTATGGGCTTGCAAAATCATGATATTGACCATGTGGAGGTATGTTTGCTTTTACATTTTAGTTTGGTATGTATGATGGGAAGACTTTTTTCAACTCATCGGCATTGGAATGTCTATAGGCAGAGTTGAAGCAGCTGGGCAGATCCCAAGTCTTAGCATTATTCAGCAAAGTTGTGAAAAAGCTATATGGACAATTGCATAAAGCTGCAGCTAAAGAGATTGAATCTACTTTACCACGCCTAAAGCAGGTAAATATAATTTGTAACAGGATGCTTTGGAAATGGGTTTTCTAGCCATATATTCAATCTCAAAGCACGAAGGTCTTGATAAAACATACCATTCTGATGTTGACAGATTTCTATGCAACCTCACAGTACATCAGTAGAGGAGGACCTTATAAATGCTGCTAAGGAAGTGACAGTGAGTAGTACCTATCTTCTATGTTGATTATTCTCAAACGCCACAGTTTCAAAATCAAAGCTGGATGATTACTTCTTGTCCATCCTAAAATTTAGTTTTCTGCATTGATGACTTCTTGCCTGTAGTAACATTAAAATTGGATCACCTTTTGATCAAAATTTGCAAGTTTATGGAGGTTAAACACTGTGATTGGCTAACACATTGATGCTTTTATTGTTGGTCATGCAGATAAAAATGAATGAGAGTTTGCAGGATATGTTGAATCCTGAGGATCTTCAACGGTATGCTATTGAAGGCAGAGAGGCTGATTTTGAAGCAGCGCTTCAGAATGGTGATGGAAAAATATCCAAGAGTGGCTTAATTAGTGTGAAGGGAGGAGTCAAGAAGCGAGATAAAGGGAAAGTAAATGAAAAAAAGAAACAGGTTAAGAGGAAAGGAAATGCTAGAGGAGACACTTGGACAAAAGAAAAAAAATCAAGAACATGAATTGCTAGTATTGCAACTAGCTTGATGATGTGCTTTGCAAAAATTTTGGTACTTGATTCGTGTATCTTTTTGAGGTGCTTTAATATGATACTTATAGTGGTGGTTAATTCATGAATTCAGCGGTGAAACTAAATATGCCCCGACATAAATCGGGCTCTTCCCATAGGCAGTGTGTATATTGCTTTGTAGTATATACCATTCAGTAGATTCAATGTGCATTGCCTTTGCCTCTTCATTGAATGATTATGAAATAACACTATTTAATCACAAATATTCTTCACATCAATTCTGAATAGATTCTTTAAAAATGGTATTCTTGTGTGGATCCCTGGTAAAAAAAGGTGAGAAATTAATGTTAAAAGTGGACTAGTCCCATAGGATGCAAACATATATGAAACTATATTGTGGGTATAACTTACTAGAAGGAAAATGAGGAATGCGCAGATTCTGACTCAGGTAGCCACTTAACAGGCTGTCCTGTTTTGTTTCCATCAATAATCTGCTAATTATTGTTTCTGATTGAATTGCCATGGTAGTATTTCAGTGAGAGCTTGGCAAGTCTGGGATTGCATAATTTCCTTTTCTCTCTTTTGGTTATACTTTTTGGTTTGGGGTCCCATAAACTTTTTGTCTTGTGGATGTTATTAAAATCTCTATCTATCGATCTTTCCATTTGCTAGTTTGTCAGGAACAATTGCAGATCTCCTTCATGTGACCCCCATAATGTAGCTGTACTATAGGAGGTAATTCTAAACACGCACAAACTATTTTGTCTACATTAGAGCAAACACATTGAACATTGTGGTATAACACATCACATGAGATGGAACAAAGAGAAGAAATATTATACAGGACACACAATACGAGAACAATATCCAATGCATTAATATATTTGAGTAGAATAGCATAGATCTCTTAGCACAATCACGCGAAAACATCCAATGATCTCACATTGTCCACGATGATACCATGACCATGACTATAGGACGAATGGATAGGTGTGGGTGCGACAGATAGAACCCCCCATGTACACAAAATTAAAATTAATCCTGCATAATACAAGTACTAAACACAACTCATATCTTTTAAGACAATTCATTCCTCTACAACAGAGTGATTTATACTCTTAAAGTACTTTTAAATATTTACTCTTGAAGATTGCATGATCTAGGAGTCTACATTTTTCCTCTTGAATAAAAGGTTGGCATCGCTCTCTCCATATGTTCTTGGCTACTCTGCAACTCCAGCTCGAGCTTGAAATTGACCACCCTACTGTGCCTTAGCCTTAATTGAACTCTGTATCTCTATATTCTGGCTTAAGCATGTCTCTTTTGTTTGTCTATGACCCATTGTAGGTGACTCTTGTTGTTGTCCAAACCCCTTCCAACTCCAGCTTCATTTCTTTCCTTTGGTCCTGGGATTTATGTGCCATTTAGAATTTCTAGTCATATAAGCAGGTCCCATCCAAGATATGTTGGAGGTATACATTGTCCACTAGGTTTACGAACACTTTGCCTAGTGTCAGCTCAGCTAAATACACAACCAAATTTGCAGCAGCAGTACAATGCTCTCCTATGCTTGCCTTGCTCTGAAACATGCTTCACCACTGTACTCTGTTATACATACTTCCTGCAACTATATTTTTCAAATACATGACCTGATGGGGTATGCTTATAAAAAAACTCAGAGAGGCTGCAAATGCCAAAGAACCCGAAGAGAGATCTAAATGTTTAATCTTCCTTCTGGACATTTGGTTTTGCTATATTGTCTTATATGGGAGGTTAGTTGTAGCCAAACGTGTCTGGTTAAGCATGGAATCTGTTGAGTGGTTTCCTATAAAAGTGAACTTGTCATGCAGGTTCCTACCAGCCAGACATGTCATGGATTTCTACATAGAGTCGATCATAGGTTAAGGGCCTTTTGAAGGGTGTGGGAATTGTTTTGATCTTCAATATTCTTGACTCACGAGTGTGGACCTTCTTGGCTCAGTTGATAGCTCCGAAGAAATTCTCTCTTTAGGACAATTCTCAATTTAGCTTTGGCCTTTGATCTAGGCCACAACCTGTTGTAATCATTATGTGTTTTATTGTTTGAATTCTTTTTTCGGGAAAGGGTCCCCTCCAACCTTTGTTACTCTAAAAAAATAAAAAAAAATCACACACACCATTGAGATGGATCGTTGATGCACATGCTTCAAAAATATTAAGGAGTTGGAAACATAATTGTAACACCTTTATGACCTCTTAACTCTGTTTTATATCTTTTCCTAAGCTCTCCTTCAACCAACATGTCACTCATTTTTTATTTCCAAGGATGGAAGGAGTAGTTATGTTTGTAAAATGTTCATACATATGTAAGATGATGTTATTGATTTGTGGGATAAGGGTTTTGTCATCCTCATTAGGAGGAATTTATCATTGTCAAATCAACATAACACATAATAAGAGAAATGTGTAAATGAAATTTAAAACAAAATTATAGAATACTAGATATGTAATTAAGTCATGTTTATAAAATATCACTATCAACTTAAATATTATAAAATTATACCTTTTTAAGTTGCCACATCAAATTATTGTTTTCTACAATGGACATAAACAAGACCAAAATTGAGGTTAAGACAAAATAATGTCAACAATCAATCCATACAAATTATTTATTATATAAATGTTCTACACATGAGGATAACCTATTAGTGTTTTATTTAATATTGGAAAGGATGATGTCTAAAAATTAGGATGGCAACTTTTTATTGTCAGTGCATTATAAATTGACAGTTGTGACATTTTTCTATGCAATCTATAACATTGTTTAAAAAAACAATATTTTCATTTTCACATGGACAATTTATGTATTTGTGATAATGCATCTTGCATGCCTTCATCCCATTTAAGTATTTCCTTAAATAACTCTTGTATTGGAACATAAACCATACATTAACATGTTAAAATTGTACTTCACGAAGTTTAAACAATCTATAAAAGCTCACTCAAATACATAAAATGTAGCAATCCTACAACATGGAACACAATGTTATTGTTATTTAATCCTATATAGACAGGTTGAAATAGAAATCTCAAATTTCGTTGATGTGTGTATCATGCATCTTCAACCTCAAAAAGTTGTCATAAAAATTAGGAGTCAACTTTGTATCCATTGCCGTTGTGACAGAATCTCTACAAGTATCAAAATCTTGGTATTTTCGTTTCAAACAATTAAGATCACAATTGTGTTTAGAGTTGCATTCGCAAGGAATGCAATCTACCCTCTTTTGATCTTTGATCAATACATTACTAAGAAATGATGTCTCACTTTCTTTTTGGTTATTTTACAACTCCTCTTTATAATTAAATCTCATAATCAATACTTGATACAAATTTCAATGATAATGATATTGATGTCAATTGGGTTTTGAATCAAGTTCAATCTTATATAAAATTTTTGTGAAAGATATATCATATGGTACTCTTAGACCTATGCATCACCTTCCCCATCTCTTTATCTTCTTCTTGTTTTACCTTTGCTTTGTGTTCTACCTCCCAAGTGAGCTTGGTATGCCTTGCCCTTGTTATCTTGAAAGGTCCACAAAGTTATTTGTTACTCCTCAAGGATAGATAATAAGCTCAATTTAAAAAAAAATAAAAAAAATAGATACTTTTTAGTGTTATCATCTTATATGAAATATTTAAAAAAATGTAAAGGTGAAGGAATAATATCAACATGCAAGGAAGTAATGTTATAAACTAGGGATGGAACAGTACTTGCAAAAGTCATCTTTCATCTTTCGAAGTGAGTGGATGTTTAGTGAGGTTAAATTTCGTTTGACATACATTTATTCTCTAAGAAATCATTCCATCATAAAAATAAATAAGTAATATAAAATGCAAATTGAATGTTATTGCTGCTGATTCTAATATATGTACACACTCTCTAATGTTGTTTACAAGACCTAAGGACTAGATTAGGATGAAAGGCTCATGTGGGACTTATAAAAAACATTGGGGTATATATTGTATGGTTTCAAAACCAATTAACACCCTAGTCCTATGGAGGGGGCAACTCTATTGGATTTTCTGTAATAGGTGGCTCCATGCAAATTGACAAGTTCAAAAATTACGAGGAATTTTTTCAGCTGAAACATAGAGCAACGACTGTTTAGGGGGATGATTTTATGCCCCTGGTGGTGGTGGGGGGCAGCTACATCTCTATACCTGCAAATAATTTGTCTTGCCCTGTGACAACTTGCATGTTGGTGAAATTTTAATTCCTTCCCTCCAAAAAATTATTCGTTGGTGATTCTGACAGGGAACCTATTTTTATGAACTTCATGGGACTGCCCTACTGCAAAAAAATCCTATTTTTCCTCCGCTAAGAAAAATAAAGAATCCCATGAGACAATACTACTGAGCAACACTTGCAGAGAAAAATTGGTTTATCTCCTCCATGAGATCAAGTTCTAACTTTATTCCCTATTTACTATACATTCTTAACATTTATTAGAAATAGAAATAGAAATAAAAATGAAAATGGAAATGGAATCTTTTAAGGTTCACGATGTCACACACTATCCACATAACCACCCTATCATTGTTTAATAAAATGACAACATCAGCTTAAAGATTGAGATTCAAGCTAATTAAGATATTATCATTATTAAACCTCAAAGCTCTTATATTTACCACCATAAAAATAAAAATAAAATGTGCAAGTTTATTTAATTTTCAAGACTATGTTTGGAGGAAATAAAGCCATTAAAATTCTACAATTTTTTTGAATCAAGTTATGAAATCTTTAGTTTATTGTATTTTTTTAATAACTATATTTATTATAATCTGAAAAATCACCTTCAACTTCAAGACAAATAACTATATTTATCTCAAATTAAGATACCACAATTTAATGTTATCTTCAATTCTCTCAACAAAACATTAAATTTAATTACATTAAAGATGTTGACTGAAAAATAAATCTTTTGTGTTCTGTTATCTCTGATAATCTTTACATATTTCACACACCATCAAAATTTAATTTGAAATTACTACTTAATGAAGCCACCTGATTTTTTCTTTTATTTTATTAATCTCAACTAATTAATATTAATTAACATTAATCCTTTGCAACTAAAGAATTGTAACCATTAAATCCTCCTCACAAGAATATTGAGAAATGCCCTTGGGATGCATCACACTCACCTACTTGTTTGTACCGATTATAAATGGCTTTGTGACTGGATGAGTTCTAAGCCTGTGAGCGACAAAACAATACCTAAATTATTGAGAGATCCTTATGTCATTTTATTACAAATTATGAATTGGGAATGGGGATTCATTCAAAATTTACCAATAGCTTATGAGTTGATTGTATCTTGAATCGTTGACGGTTATGTAATATTTAGCCAGCTGCCACAGAGCTCCTTGAACACCACCTTCTACAGGAGTAGCTACATTTCTATGGCATGGCCGATCTTGGGAAGCGGGGAGAGTCAGCTCTATTACAAATGGCTTCAACGTGTCGTCCTGTCAAGAAAAAAATGGTAGAACTAGCATACGTCTTGATAGAATTAAGAACGTTTATTTGATTCAGGTATGGCATGAATGCGTTATGGTGACCCAAAATGAACACTTAGTTTACAGACCATCTATCAATCCAAAAATCCATAGCATGCAAGTAAATATCAAGATAGTTGCATTGGGTCTGAAATGAATACCCACCTAGTCCACTGTAAGGCCATCCAAGCTCGAAGGGATTAAGCAATGCCTTAAGAACGGAAAAAAACAACGAAAATTTCTCAGTTGATCATCATCATGATGAATCTAACTTTGGCCACAGAACCCTAAGCAAATATAAGGTACTAATGAAGAATATATTGGTGAATTCTCAGAATAAAAGCCCAAAATGAGTCAATACCTACTTCACACAAATGCAGACAAACCTCAGTTTTCTGCAAATATAAAGAAACTCAACTGCTGCGGCAGAATGGAAGAGCAACAGAAAATAAATTGGATCAATCAAACTGCAACACAATTAAAACTCTTTCACTTTAATAAAAAACAAAATACATCCACTTCCCCTTTCAATCTTCTATCTACCTTAATTAAAATATATGTTTATCTTCAATCTTAAATAGTTACCATGAAGTTGACTCCTAACTTGAATGACCAATTCTAAAAATAACTAGCAACTCCATTGGTTCCTTAACTCCACCAAAACATGGCAGTTAGGAAAATGACTATTATTGGTAAACAAGTCTTAGAAAGACTCTTAATTAACTCACTACAACAAACAACATTTAACAATTGGTTACATCATTCTCCCCCTCTTTCAAAATTGTGAACCAATTAGTTCACAACTAATTTTAGTTGTTTCAAATCAAACTAAGACTCTTCTTATTCAAATTCACATATACTTGCAAAAATAAATTCTGCTTTGCTTGCAACCTTAGTTAACTTAGTCAAATAAAAAATGATATTTGATCATTTTTCACTATAAATCCACTCCAAGTCAACAATGTGCTTTTTTGCTTTCACGCTTACAATGGCCATCTCAAAAATGGCTCTCTTCCTCCTTCGTGTCTTTATATTCACCTCCATGCTCTATGAAAGTAATCTCTCTTGTAGCTTGCAAATCAACATCGTCTAAAAATTGACCTTCATTCATGTAATCATTTGCATGCCTATCATTTTCAAGAGATTTTTCAATCTCTTTTTTCCCCTCTTGATGAGGCATTAGGACCATATCATCTTCTTCTCTTCATTTTCATCCTCATTCTCCATGTGATCAATTTTTGCAACATGTTGAAAATCTTCAACTACAACATCTCCATGCATGAAATCCATTCTCAATGAACTTTTTTTTGTTTTCTTCTCAACACAAAACTCTTTTCTTCGCAAATAGATTCTTTCATCTCTTCCAAGGTCTTCTTGCTCCAAGAAATCTTTTTCCTTTTCATTTCAACAACGTATGGTGTGATCCATGCCATCTTCTCCTCTCTTTCTCTTCTCTATGCTATTGAGAAAGCTCTATTCTCACAAGCATCTCTTTCAAATTTTTGATAAACTCTATTATCTTTTTCCTTTGTTACTCCATCTCTTTGTCCTCCTTCTCCATTTCCCTAAACATCAAGGGTAAAACATTATTTCTTTGAAAATACTTGTCCACCCTTCTATCAATTTCTTCAATCATTCTCAATTGTTGTCCACATTCCATCTATATATCCATAGCCATAGCCACAACTCTTCTTTGAGCTATTTTGTATCCTTTAGTTAAGGCTGTCTCACAAATTATTCATTCCCAGTATATTTGGATGCTCTGATACCCACTAATGTAGAGAAACTTCAATTTTATGTAAATATAAAGAAACTCAAATGTTATATATAGATTTTTTAATGTAGTAGAATAAGAGAGCAACAACAAATAAATTTCATCAATCAAACTACAACACAATTAAAATTCTTTCATATTCATAAAAAATAAAATACATCCACTTCCCCTTTCAATCTTCTATCTACCCTATTTAAAACATGTGGTTGTCTTCAATTTTAAATAGGTAAGTTGAAGTAGATTCTTAACTTGAATGACCAATTCTAAAAATAGCTAACAATTCCAGTTATTCTCATAACTCCATCAAAATAAGGAAGTTAGAAAACTATCTATTATTAATAAACAACTCCTAAACAAGGACTCCTAAAAATACTCTTAATTAATTCACTATAACAAACAACATTTAACAATTAGTTGCATCACTGCTATGTTGAAACAATAGGGTTATAACTATCATAAATTGGGAGCAAAAGGGCAAGTTAATTGGCACCTAATACATGTTGATACTAAGTCCATGGCTACTAGAATTGAAGCTTTTGTAGGTTGAAGAATGCCCTCTAGGATTTGTGCCATCCACAAAGAAAGTTAACAAATTTGAAAATAATCACTCCACAAGTGAGTAAGAAAGTAGTAGAGGTTAACCTTAGTGAGGGAGTATTTGTCAAGAATCCCAAGACATAGTATCTAAAAATCCATCACAATTGGTCATAGAACCCATAGTTATAGGTATCACACTTTATTTTGCTTCTCTTGTAACTTATTTATCTAGTTTAAGTGTCGTTCCATTAATACAAACCTCTCTTGACTAGTTGGGACATGGGACACTACACTAGCCACCTAGAGGTCCTATCTATATGGAATAGATGGAGGGGTCCTAGTTATTATAAATAGTTTAGGTTTGGCTGGTGTTAGTCGGACTCGAAGGACACCTCTTGACAACCAGGGGACTACCCATCTTCAGAATCGGCATATTCAATGGAAATGGGCTGTTCTTGACAACACTATCTATATAACCCTTCTGATATCTAGGGAGTTTGGGAAACTATCTATATGGAAATCAAGCATCCATATATTTCCCTATCTTAGAGATACCATATATAGGCCAACATTTATATTTAATTTCAAAGCCCCAACATCTATAGTCTAGTTTATAATTTTGGATGATATCTAGGGGTGGGGTGAGGTTATCTAGGGCAACAACCATTAGCCAACAAAGTTGTTTCTCCATCCCATCAACTAGCTAGATATATTCACCCATACAGTGCCTCTACTACTATGTTAGTTGGCTTAACAATGAAAAATCATTCCACCCCAACACAAGATTTAATTCAATCTATCATTCCTTTGTGTTACTGTTGCCTCCTCGTACTCCCACCATACCCATAATGAAACAAAGCTCCATGAGGCCATTGGTTTCACCTGATTATTTCCAAAAATTCCACAATCTTGTCATATGTAAGAAAACAAAAATTAACTCCCAAAGCCATCCAAAGTAGCATTGAAGCTGCAACAAGTAGGCTTTTCGTTGAGACAACCGGGCCAAATACATTCCAAAATGGAAAGATGAAAAGAATAATATCTTCAAGGATTGGAAAAAAATATCCCATTGCATGAAATATCCTGGATCTACTCAAACTTGCATTAAAATAAAAAATGAAAGATAACAAGTACCATCAAGAAAAACTAGAATTTTAGCCATTGGATTATAGGAGATTTATTTTAAAAGTTTGTAGTTTGCAAAGATATCTAACTGCATTTAGAGAAAAATGGAATGAAATAGTCACTCATTTTCCCACACATGTTTCTCCAATGCCCAATGATCAAGTGGTAAAGCCTTGGCAGCGAAGCCACTATCAATTGAAGTTAATTTTGAATTATGGAAGACTCAATTTTTTTGTTATTAGATGTTTTTTAAGCTAGCTTTGTTTATGAAAAGCCTTGTATTAAACTTATATGGATATACATTGTTTTATAAAATCCAAAGTTAAAGATAAGCTTTGAACCTCACATGCATCCTTGATTGGTTTTTTTTAGCTTGGTATAATGAATTGCTCGAATGAAACTATCATGTAGGTAATATACAAACATGTAATACCACCTACAACATACAACGATTCACAATATCATTGACTTCAATGATATTTATTGAAGGAGGATGTTGAAGCTACAAAGGATTATTTTTAAATTTTTAAGAGCCCATGATTGATACATCTTTACCCAAGGATTCCCTTGTCATTTTTATTCTATTTTTTCTCAATATACTCATACCAAACCTAATTTATATTATAGATTTATGTGAGAGACTATATCAAAGCTTTTAGTCATATGGAGATATATAAGACCGAGGATCCAATCCCCCTCTTCCTTTGGTGCCTTTGTAGTAGAAATTTTATAAATTACATTATGCAGTTTCATGCTCTTTGGAGGCTATTTATTGTATCAGAACTATTGTAGTTCAAGATTTGATTAATATAAACAATATTTTTGGCTCATTTTATATATGCTTTGTTTTTATGTGTGAAAATATTTGTTAAAATATTATGCAAATAAAATTTTCCACATTGAAATTTAATTTACAATACTCATTTATTTTCAGTGTTTTGTAAGATAGTGGAAATAGCTTTATAATTATTTGCTTGATTGTAATTCCTTTTGTTCCATCCAACGCCCAATATTTCCAAAATATGTTTTAGAGGACTTTAGTGTCCAAAAGGTAAAAGCTAATATATCATAGCTTAAAGATAGATATTAAGAAATACCCAATCAATCCAACAAATTGCAAAGCTAAATAGTCACATGAAATCTTGTTTCATATCGTAAGAAGAGAGTAAACCCTCTCACGTTCTAGTAATCTAAAGTGTGAAGATCCAATATTTTCATAGATGTGATGAAATACAACCTGTACTTTCGTATTAATTCAAGTCAAAACATAACCATTGAAGGTTGATTTGAGTGCTAATAGGGTCTTAATTTAAATTCAATTTATCTATAAAATATACATGCATTACAATTCATTTAGGTATTCAAGTTAAATCGAGATCATTCATTATTTACAAAAAATTATTGAGAAACTAGAAACATTCTAGAGAAGAGAAAATATTTATTGAAGCACACAAATTTATATTAGAGATATTGCATGACCCTAGTTTGCATGCTTGAATTATACTAATTATTAAAGTGTTATTTTTGATATTTTTACCTTTGAGAGGAGTGATAAATATCAAAATACTTCGATGATTCTATATTATAACACATGCCAAAGAATACATTTTGTTTTCCTAATAGTTTTCAAATATTATTGCCCAATTAGGGAAAGAAGAACTTTTGTTTTGTAGTTGATTCGAGGGAAGGCACAATATCCTAAGAGAGTTTTTGAAGAATAGAATCACGGGAATGTATTTGTCAAAAATCTTGGACATTCTTGCAATTTTTTATAGAGCTTTTGTATGTTCCAAACATTGTCTAAAGTGTACACTACCCTACAGACACAATTCTCTGTTTGGCACGAGTTTTATAGGTCAACTTTGTATCACATATGGATGCATATATTTATTGTCAAATCCCGATGACCCTCACTAGATCTTGTGATATTCAAGACATAGATCTAAACCTTGCATGTCACCTCTTTTCTCTAGTTTTGGAATTAGTTAATTAGGCCAGTTATTATTTTATACATGCTATTTAGTGTATTTAAATATTTATGGGTATTTGTGTTACAATTTAATTGAAATCTATTTATCTCTAATACATTTCTGTTAACCCTAGTTGTCTTGCATTGAACCTTAGGTTTAGAGCTTGCTTCATCCTTAGAAAAATTTGAGGTTATCCAAAATTTAGGATTTATTCCATTGTATGCTCTTAGATCCAATAGCCATAACTTCCTTGCAATGATCTTGTTATTTATTTTTGAAAATATATTAAAAAATAGTGTGACCTATGGTGTGTAGTTTTCTTGTTTTCATTTTATGCCACCTAAATTATCTAGATCCATGATAACAACTATGATAATTGCTATGATTAATCAAGAACCTATTGATTTTATTGAAATTCATTTGGTTAATTCTAGAGCTTGCTTGATAAATAAAATAGAATCTAAAACAATAACTAGTGTTGTAAAAAATTTATAATTTTTGTTGTAAATAATATGAGTGAATTTCCTTTGAATGATAATGTTGTGAATAAATCTCAAATTAATCATACATGTGAATTAGATCATGATCAACAAGCTTGCTTAGATGAATAAGATATAGTTGAAAATATTGCACATTTTAGGAAACATGTTATGGAAAAAACTATTGAGATAGTTGGATTAATAAATGTATTGTAATTAGTTACAAGCCTAACCATAGGTGAATAGGCCATAGATAAGGTTAGCATTTAACATATTCTGTATAAGGTAGATAATGGGTATATGAGTGCCCATAGTGTTGAATATATTCCTAAATTTAAGATTTTTATTTCAAAACATCTTGTCTTGATTAATGTCATCCAAGAGCTTCAACCTATGCCTTGTCATGTAGTCATATCTCAAGTTTCTTCTAATCGTACTCATGCTCAGGTTTCTATTGCTTCTAATGTTGCTCCTATTTCTCCATATGTTTATCCTACTTATCAAAATACTATGATCTCTAAACATGTTTCAATTACTTTTCAAGATCTTCCAATGTCTCAAAATGTTTCTAAGATTTCCCTTGTACAACCATCTCTTGCTTATAATACTTCTCAAATTACTTCACATCTCTAATCCTTCTATTTTGTGGAATTATTCTATTTAAACATATTTTTATTTCTAATTCTATTCCAAATCTTGGAATGACTACTATGATGCATACATTACATAACTTTCAAAATAAAATAAAAAACCTAACTCAAGGATCTCAAAAGACAAATAATAAGGTCACTTCTAATGATATTCTTCGATACCTCTTGGCTTATGAAATACTTCCTTATCAATTTCTAAAAGGATTTATTGCTTTAAAATTTGCATTTATAATAGAAAGGGATACCCTTCTCATCATATTAGGGCATTTTATACCTCTTATATAGACTTTTATCATGATGATAAAGTATTGACTAAGTTATTTATTGTTAGTGCATTAATCTTTCCCTTGGCTTGTAGGATGTCTTGAGAGATTATTATGAATAAAGTCAAGGTGTATAGAAGAACACCTAATTAGACCAAATTTAGGGACTCTAAAGACTTGATAAACCTTATTGGTTAAGCTCCTATCTTTCATATCTTCAAAGACACTATCCTAACTTGTCCTCATTTGGTGTAAGCTACTTATCCTTAATTCATCTCTTATTTATAAGGTGTATTTGGGAACACAAGTAGAACGATTGTATTTTATCTCATAGGATATGAAATTTAGGGACCCTATGAATATAGTTCCAAACCTGAAAGTAAAAACTTGATTTTAACCGACGCCATCGGCCAGACCGATGACATATAAATAATTACACAAAAAGTAGTATGTAATCAACTTAGATTGTGTTGTATGCTAAAACAAGGGCATTGTAATATGTCATCAGTTGGGTCAATGACATTGGATAAGGGTGTACAAAAGGAAAAAAGATGGATAAAAGGCAAAGTGGAAATCTATGTGATTTGAAGCCCATGAAGAGACCTAGTAGACAACCACACTTATTAGATTAAATGGGTTATTTTGGAAGTGAATATTAAATGATAAAAGAAAAAAAGATACATTATAGGGTAGTTGACAAATCAAAAATCAAAGAAGAAACAAAGTACAATAGATTATAATTGTAGTTACAAATTTGTATTATGCAAATTTATATACAAGATCCGAGAGGTCATATATATGATGTCTATCTATTTCCTAGTCTATCTCTATACCAAAAACTTACAAAGAATATAAGTGTGCATAAATAGACAAGAGAAGAAGATAAAACATCGATTGAGTCATTATAATGGTTGGTAACAATTGATTCATAACTAATCATCAATTTGACATCTTTTGTTTTAGTTATTACAGAGTTGTGTGATAAAATACTAATACCACATGAGTTTTGAAACATTGTCGAGGAGTTAGAACTTGTAGTCTTGCACACATAAGCTTGAGATAATGCCCAAGTTTTTGGTGGAGCCACATGCATTGTGAAGAAATACCTAGATGCCACTAGCCGAAGTGATGACTCTTGAACAAAAATGATCCCACTGCATGCGTAGCTACAGTAAATACATGGAAAATGGTTGGAATCCTACACTTTTGTATACCAATATCACTAGGAATGTACTTGAACTTCATTGATGATCTAAAAGAGATGAATATCATTTTGACATGTTTGTTTAAACCTGACATCAATTACTTGATTTTTTTTGGGTGCACTATAGTCTAGATTAATCTTTACTTGCTAAAAAGTATCTGTAACATCTAAAGTGTTGAGCAAAGGTGGAAAGTAATGGCACATGAGTTATACATTGAATCTTGGATGCAACCTAAAGTAAGAAGGACTATTAAGATTGAAATTAATATCTCTTACTCTCTTGGTGATGGGAGGTCCCATACCAAAGTGGATGAAGCTTGCTATAAGGTACTATCAATAATTCCTTCCACAAGTGAAGCCATACTTGATTGCCAACCTAGAAGGTGTGCAACGTTCAATCCTGATCATGGCACTACTTATACTTAGCATTTTTTACTGTAGAATGATCCACACTCATTGTTAAAAATGTTGAATGTGATCAATCAACTGGATACCCTTGTCAAATTATTTTTGATCCAAAGGAGTTGTTGTTGATGGAGGTGTTTGGTAAGTTACATCGATGGGTGCTAGAGATTAAAAACCCAAGAAAACTTGGAAATGGCTATGCATTTTAGAGTTATACAAATCTGTATTTTAGTTGTGCTGAATGAAATGAAGACTATCATCCCAAGTGTGCTTCTTCTTTGAATTGTATATTATGAGAAGATGTATTATCATCTTATTTACCTCTTCTATCTATCCATCACTCTGTGGATGGAGTGTGTTAAACCTATTTAGCTTTATGTCTAGTATATACCAAAGCGCTTTCTTGAAATCACTCAAGAACATGGTATCCCTACAAGAGATGATAGTATGTAGGATTCCAAATTGGATCTAGACAAGTTAAAAGTATAATTGAGTTATTTTTAGAGTTGACATTTATTTTATACAAGGTGTGATAATTTACATATTTGAGAATATATCAACTAATACACAAACACAGTCATTGTGATGTTTGGTAGTAGGGAACAATGAGAGGAATTTAATTGAAACAAATTCCCATGATCTTGTTGAAACTAGAAAATTTATATACACACATTGCTTCTTGTTAATTGGTTTGATAATTACACATGTGATATAAGAATTGATGTATGTGACAACATATGACCTGAGATGCAACTAAAAAAAGTACCTTTGTAACACCAAGGGTATTTTCATCTATATAATGTCTTGATACCTTGTTAAAATGAGTTTATTATATTAATTTCTATCTTTCTATCTCATTTGGTTCACACAAGTGTTCAAGGTGATATAGGTGTTGGAGGTTTGTCAATGATGTCTCCAAGGTGACCAAGGATGTTGATGAGGTGTCATGTGTGCTAAAATGACAATGATAAAGTTTGTATCAATGTTCTTGCATAGTTCTTCAGTGTTTGACTTGGATAGGTAGATGGTGGATATTATTGATGGTATGGTCATGTTGTAGAGACCCTATGGGGTGTTTTGAGTGTTTGGAATGCTTGTGAAAGTGAAAGAAATTCATTAGAGCAGTCATATGAGTGTCTAGGATCAAGTAGTCATCTTGATAGATAAAGCTGAGTGAGCAGATTGATGACATCAACATTCACACGTGTGAAGGTTTTAAGAGCAGATTGATATATGAATAGATTCCCGTATGCGAGGAGATCATATGATTCAATTTTTAGGTTTGGACATGGAGCATAGAAAAAGTTATTAAGGTTCAAAGTTGGCCTCTTAGACAAAGTTTAATAAGTTCCCATTCTTAGCCAAATTTGTGATATCATAGATCTACGACAAGCGTTTAATTGGGCAGATAAAGATCTATGGTGAGTGATTAATCTAACCAGATAAGGATCTAAAAATGAGAATTAAAATTTTTATATAGTGATCAACGATGAGAGAAAATTCAATAATTCAAAGATCTTGAGAATGAATGCAATGAAGGCATATGCC
This sequence comes from Torreya grandis, assembly GCA_037957365.1. Classification (NCBI taxonomy): domain Eukaryota; kingdom Viridiplantae; phylum Streptophyta; class Pinopsida; order Cupressales; family Taxaceae; genus Torreya; species Torreya grandis. Next base: position 2,567,984 of record JARHVA010000686.1, on the reverse strand, counting down.
ACAATCACAGAGATCTAGCAAGTAGATCAATGGTGTGTGTTTGATCAAGTAGATCGAAGATTGATAGAGCACATTTAACCATGTAGATAAAGATCAATAGTGCATATTAAGTCAATAAGTAAATAGAATGCTCAAAAGGCATGCAGGGCTACCAAGTGGAGAAATATCATTGAAGACTGACTGTAGGGTGCATAGAGGGCACGCAGGGCTGCCAAGTGGCTTGATCTTGGAAGCGAGGATATAAGATCAATGGTGAGAAATGCAAGTTAAAATAATAAGGCTCACAAAAAAATTGATAGAGTGCATTTGATCAAGCTATGCAAGGACACAAGATAAAGACATGTGTCTACATATGACTTTGCATCAACTAGTGATCATTGGCATTTGAATTAGTAAAAGGATAAACCAGTACTCAGGATTTTGCTTATATATTTTGATCTAGGATGATTTTTTTGATGGTATTGAAGACAAAGTTGAAGAGGACTTCAAGGTGCATTTAGAGAATCTAGTTAGAATGTTTGAATATCTATACAGTCAAAGTTATTGATTTCTAAACTTGACTAAAGGTGTGACCACATTCTGCAAGTGACCCAAGAAAGATAATTGAAGATTTCCTGATGGTATTTCAATGTTTCTAGATGAAATAAATATTGGAGTGTTTAAAACTCCATGAGGACCATCTGTATGGATTTTTGAGGTTTGACCAATCCATATTCAATATGAACAAAGTCTTAGAAGTTGAATACACTAGCAGTTTGAGTGACCATCTTGCAAAGGTAAGTTGAAGATGTTATGAGTAGAGTTGAGTAAGTAAATTAGTATGGATATGTTATATAAGTATCAAAATATTATAATAAGACATTTATTTTCATGATATGCACTTGATCAAATATGGAGAGTCAAAATAGCTTAACTATATTTTGAGTGTATATGACTAGTTCGAGTGGTCATTTTGAGAGAGTTATTTTGAGTTCTTAGAGCCGGTGTTGAAGTATATAAATCACATGAAGGAATTGCATAGGTTTTGAATGTTTCACCCATGTGATCTAATCATATGGCTATGTGAAATATTTGATTAGTTTCTTTAGAAGTTTGAGACTGTGTTTTTGTGTATGAAGGCCTAAAGAGTGAGGAGACCTAATTGGTAGGTTCAAGTGTTGAGTTAGTCTTCCAGATGGCATGGACCCATATGAGAGTGAAAAAGGGGATATTGGAGATAGGTTTGATGTGTTCAAAGAATTATTAAAGGATGAAGGTGGTCCAAGTAGTCTCACATGTAACGTGTGAGTATGAAGGCCTAATTGTTTTTGGTCTCACCAAGACCTAATGGTGGTTTGGGTTTAATGAGGTAATGGTTAACCTAAGGACTATGGAGTTCTTACATGTAACATGTATGAAGACATATTTGAAAGTTAGAACAATTATGGTAAGCATCTTGGTTGAACAAGATGGGTTAAAGGAACAGAGTGGTATAAGTACAAGGTATAATTGGACTAATTATGCTAGTTGAGAGAGCGTGGTATGAAGTAAAGTAGAGAACATTTGAAAGATAAGGAATATATCAGTGAGGACCATCAGAGAGAAAATAAGATTAATAATTTTTATCTAATCAAGATGATGTAGGTGGATACACAGGTCATTGGACCTAATGAGCCTAGAAGAGGTAGATTGAGTAAGTGAGCCCTTGAGATTGTTTGGGTGAAAGAGTGAAGGTGAAGAGTGAAAAAAAGGGTGATCATCATCAGTTTAATAGTATAAATAGGTGTTCAATATGATATGTTCAAGGTATTTGGGTGGGTGCTTGGTTTCTTAGGGGGTTGGTTCCTCCTTACAAGGTAAAACTTGCTAAAAGGTCTAGTTGTTATGGGTGCTCAGCTAGACAGGGGAAGTAGCTCCTTGTGGGATTGGTGTCTCACTAAATTAAGGGATGGGTGTTCCTTGATCAATTGTTGATAGTATAAATTGTATCTTGTCATTATAGGACTGTAGTCCATTTTGTAGGGTTTAGTAGGTTTTATCCCCCAAGAGGGTTTCTCACATATGTCATGTATTATGTGCTTGATCTTGCTATATCTTCTTTGTTCATTGCAATGGTTAATTTGTATGCATCATGATTATATGTGATGAATGTTTAAGAATTGAAAATTGAATTGGATTATCTTGAATCACTGATTCACCCATCCTCTCAGTGATTGTACATCTAATAATTGGTATCAGAGTAGGACCTTCTGTATAAGTTTAACCACTTGAAGGTAATCTTAGGTACAATGAAAAGTTCTCAAGGTTTATCTATTAAGAAAGATCCTTTGTTAAATGGATCTAATTATGATTTTTAGAGTGCAATAATGAATACCTACATCATTTCCTTGGGGTTTGACACTTGACAATTTATTTTGGATGGTTATTCCATGCCACCTACTCCTCCAACTAGTGCTATAGATAAGAAGCTGAGTGAGAACAATTCCAAAGATATGAATGCTATCATTTGTCATCTTTTAGAGGCTGAGTTCACCAGGGTAATCCATTTCAAGTATGCCAAAGATATTTGGGAAAAAATGCATCTCATATATGAAGGAGATTCAAAATTCAATTTGGCCAAACTATAAACCTACTGAAGGCAATTTGAAAGTCTCAAAATGAAGGAAGAGGATATTGTGGCTTCCTATCTTCTAAGAGTTGATGAGGTAGTGAACATGATCAAAGGATTGGGAGAGGCTGTTGAAAAGGCATTGTAGTGCACAAGGTATTAAGGTCTCTTACTTTCACATTTGATTCAAAAGTTTTTGCTATAGAAGAAAGTCATGATCTAACCAAAATGAAGATGGATGAATTGCATGACATTCTTTTTGATTATGAGATGAGAGTTAATGAGGAAAAACCACCAAAGAAAGAAGCAGCTTTCAATGCAGAAAATAATCTAAATAAGAAGTTACAAGGTAAGAAGGTCAAGGATGATGAGATTTATGATATTGATGATGATGAACTATTAGCTCTGTTGACAAGAAAACTGAAAATAGGTTCAAACAAGTTTAAGGATAAACTTCCCTTCAAATGTTTCAATTGTGGAGAGATAAGTCACTTTGACAACCAGTGTCCTAATAAGAATAAGGGAAATGATAATGAAGAACATGAAGAAGATCATGATAATGACAAGAAGAAATTCGGGTCTGATAAGAGCAAGAATAATTTTAAAAGGTATAATGGCCAAAAGAAGTTTTACAAAGACAAGAGGAGTCTCTACACCAAGGGATATTACATCTCATTTGATGAGAATGATGGTAGTGATTCTAAGAATGATCATGAAGATGATGGTCTTACTGAAGATGAAGCTCTCTTCATGCCTGAAGAAGGTAGCTGCTCATATCAAGAAGAATCCACATGGTTTGGAGGTGGTTTAGGTGATATAGATGATGAAAAAGATAAGGTAAACTATGAGATTGAGTTGATGAATGCCCTTGAAGATATAAAGATTGAGAAGAATAAAACCAAGAAGTTGAAGTCTCAAATAAAATACTATGAAGTGAAATTTAGTGTGTTTGAGGCAAGAATAGATGAAGACTTCAAAGAGTACAAAAATTTAGTAAAGCTTCTTAATGATCAGTTAGAGACTGTGAATGCAAACTTCAAGGCCAAAGAATTTGAATCTTCAAGGTATGTAACTGAGATTAGTTCTTTAAGAGATGAGTTGAAAATGACTTCAAGTCAAGTGAAGTCATTTGTGAAGTTTGAAAATGGATCAATTGATCTCGATAACATTTTGAGTAGTCAAAAATATACAAATGATATAAGTGGTCTTGGATACATAGAAGAACAAAATATTACTACTCATGATGACTTGAAGAGTTTTGTGAACAATAAAAATCAGACTTTGAAGATCAACAATTATTCAAGAAAGGAAGTTGCTAATAGAAGAAAGACAAATCAAATTAGACAACCAAATGCAATGAGGTATGCAAACTTTAATGGTTACTGTTACACTTGTAATCGATTTAGTCAAAAGGATAAAGAGTGTATAAGACCTTGTATTAATGAATTTGCTTGGAACTATGAACAAAATCATCAATCAAGTGATGTGAGTCAAAGTGAGTGATATAGTTGTCATGACATAAGACACATTGCAAGATTTTGTCTTAATAAGGTAAGACAAACCGAGTTTCCATCAATAAGAGTGGTTTGCTACAATTATCTAGGAATTGATTACATTAATAAGTTTTGAAAACAAAGGACATCAAGTAAAAATAAGTCATTTCAAGTTCCTAGATTGCAAGGTAGAAAGAAAATTAAAATATGGAAACCAAAAATGGAAAGTATGTGCCATGATCAGTCTGCAGGTCCAAGTGGACTATTTTCCATGGTAGAAGATGCTACACAGGTTGAAGAATGCCAAGGGTGCTCATTATCTGATTGTGCTAATAATAAAGATACAAATCTCACTAAAGATACCAAGTTAGTTGAAACTTGTCCTAAGGTATCTGTAAACTTATGTAAATAAACTAATGTTGTTGAGCAAGTTTCTTATAAAGAATATCAGTTGACAATGTCAAGTGTTGATGCTTTGAAATGTGAGACTGATCTTCAAGTGAAAAAGTATGTCAAGAATCTTTATTTTTTCCATGTATTGTCAATACCATCCTAGAATAAAATCAAAGTGATAATGAAGATAAACATGTTGATTCAGTCAAGCAAAATAATAAGAAGAATCATCAATTCAAGTTGTCCAAGAAGGAGAGAGATTATGAAGAGTTGTGGGCAACTCCTCGTTTCACATTATTTTAGGACATTATGGGTTAGGGGTGTCTCTCTAGGATTCAATGAGACACTTATCAGTAAAAAGAAGCATATTGGATACTAGTTGAGTTTTGGTTGATATTGCAGGACAAGAAAGGTCATGAGAAGATGTGTTTGGTTAAGGGGGAGCAACGAGTTTTATGTAAATACTTCAAAGTGTTATGATGTATTATAAAGATGAGATAGTTACATGAGAGTTCTTTGAAAACAATTTAAACCATGATGGCTTGTAGAGGATAAAGGGAAATTATTTTGAGATCCATATGAGAGTTATTCATGTCTACTTCAGTTGTTTAAGTTGATCTAATGAAGAGATGAGATATATTGGTGGTTTCATAAGGATATTGACCGAGTGTGGACAGTGTTGAAGAGTTGATGATATATCTAATTTGTTGAGAAGTCTTTTTGAAGATATCATGAGCCAGGTGGAGCATGTAGTTAGGGGGCTAACTAAGATAGTTTGAAAGGCTTGAAGATCTATGCATGATGTGAGGGGGATCATATGTGAGATGTTCCAATCATAATGGAGATATGAAGAATTCTTTTACAGATGTGAACTCAAGTATGTTTATTTTATGACTTGATCAAATCAAGGTAGGTGCTTTGTTAATGTATTGAATCCTCATGCATAAAGAAAGGGTGAAATTTGTAAATGGTCAGGTCTTAGGATTAGAGGACTGTGTAGTATAATTTGAGAGAGAAGGTATGAAGGCAATTATGTTGATTCATCGTTGTTGAAAATGGTTTGAAGATACTCAAAAGGGTGCCTAATCTCAGGTGACTTAGGGGGAGTCCATCTTAATGTTTTCAAGGTAAGTTCATGCAGTTTTTGATGTTCATGTATGTTTTGTCTTCATATAAGCTATGTATGATCAAATAAGAGTGTAGTCATGGAGCAAGTTTGAGAAGCTCAAGGTAATAAGAGGTATGCAAAATGTTAGGGGGAGTATGTATCATCTCTCAGAGGTGGTCCTTTCCTATAATTTGTCCTTGAAGTCTTTTCATGTATGTAGGATCAAAATTTGAGCCCACTTTATCATTATGTCAAAGGGGGAGAAAGTGTTTGAAGAGAGAGACACAGTCTGAGCATAAGATTTGTATTGGTGTTGACATAAATGAAAAAGGGGGATGTTTTTGGAGGTTTGTCAATGATGTCACCAAGATGAAAAAGGATGTTGATGAGGTGTCATGTGTGCTTGAATGGCAATGCCAAAGTGTGCTTCAATGTTCTTGCATAGTTATTCAATTTTTGACTTGGATAGGTAGATGGTGGATATTGTTGATGGTATGGTCATGATTTAGATACCCTATCAGATTTTTTGAGTGCTTGGAGTGATTTTGGAATTGAAATGAATTCATCAGAGCAGTCATATGAGTGTTTAGGTTCAAGTAGTCAACTTGATAGATAAATCTAAGTGAGCAAATTGATGATGTTAACATTTACATGTGTGAATGTTTCAAGAGTAGATTAATATATGGATAGATTACCCTATGTGAGGAGATCATATGGTTCAAGTTTTAGGTTTGGACATGTAGTGTATAAAAATTTATTAAGGTGAAAAGTTGGCCTCTCAGACAAAGTTCAATAAGTTCCCATACTTAGCCAAATTTTTAATATCATAGATCTATGGTGAGCATTTAATTAGGTAGATAAATATATATGATGAGTGATTAATATAACTAGATAAGGATCTAATGGTGATCATTAAAATTTTTAGATAGTGATCAATGGAAAGAGTGAATTCAATAAGTCAAAGATCCTAAGAATGAAAGCGATGAAGACGTGTCATAATCACAAAGAATTAGCAAGTAGATCAACAGTGCATGTTTGATCAAGCATATCAAAGATTGATGGAACAAGTTCAAGTATGAAGAGAAAGATAAATAGTGCATATTAAGTCAATTAGTCAACATAATTCTTAGAAGGCACGTGGGGATACCAAGTGGTGAAAGATCCATGAAGACTGGCCATAGGGTGTGCAAAGGGCATGCGGGGTTACCAAGTGGCTTGATATTGGAAGCGAGGATCTAAGATCAATGGTGAGATATTCAAGTTAAAGTCATGAGGATCATAAGAAGATAAAAGGAGTGCATTTGAGTAGGTTGTGCAAGGACACAAGATGAAGACATGTGTCCACAAGTGATTTTGCATTAACCAATGATCGTTGGCATTTGAATTAACAAAAAGATAAACTAGTACTCAATATTTTACTTATATATTTTGATTTAGGATGAATTTATTGATGTTATAAAAGGAAAAATTTGATGAGGACTTAAAGGTGAATCCAGAGAATCTAGTTAGAAGGTTTCACTATCTTTATAGTTAATGTTATTGAGATCCAAATTTGATTGAAGGTTTGACCATGTTTTACAAGTGACCCAGGAAGGATAATTGAAGAATTCTTTATGGTATTTCAATGTTTCAAGATTAAATAACTATTGAATAGTTTTTAATACTCCATGAGGAACATCTGTATGGATTTTTGAGGTTTTACCAATCCATATTCAGTATGAACAAAGGCTTAGAAGTTGTCTGTGTTTATTGAATACACTGGCTATTTGAGTGACCATATTGCAAAGGTAAGTTGAATATGTTCTGTGTAAAGTTGAGGAATAACATGAGTATGGATATGTTGCATAAAGCTTAAAGGATTATAATAAGATATTGGTTATCATGATATGCCCCTAATCAGATATGGAGAGTCAAAATAGCTTGACTGTATATGACCAGTCTAAGTGGTCATTTTGAGAGAGTTATTTTGAGTACTTAGAGCTTGTGTTGAAGTATATAAAGAACATGAAGGAATTTTAGAGGTCCTAAAGGTTTCAACCATGTGATCTAATCATATGTCTATGCGAAATATTTGAGTAGTTATTTTAGAAGTTTGAGACTGTGTTTTCTATGTATGAAGGCCTAAAGAACGAGGAGACCTAATTGGTAGGTTCAAGTGTTGAGTTGGGTTTCTAGATGGCATGGACCCATATGAGAGTGATAAATGGGATATATGAGATAGGTTTGATGTGTTCTAATCATTGGTAAAGGATGAAGATGGTCCAATTAGTCTCATATGTGATTATGAAGGCCTAATTGTTTTAGGTCTCATCAAGACCTAATGGTGGTTTGGGGTTAATGAGGTGATTGACGAACTAAGGAGTGTGGGGTTATTATATGTAACATGTATGATAGCTTATTTCAAAGGTATATTAAGTATGGTAAGCATCTTGGTCGACCAATATGGGTTAAAGGAAGAGAGTGGTATAAGTACAAGTTCTAATTGAACTAATTGTGCTAATTGAGAAAGTGTGGTGTGAAGTGAAGTAGAGAACCTTTGAAATAGAAGGTACATGTTAGTGAGGAAAATAAGATAGAAAAGTTCATCATTCATGTTTATCTGATCAAGCTTATGTAGGTGGATACACAGGCCATTGGACCTAATGAGCCTATAAGAGGCAGATTGAGCGAGTGAGCCCTTGAGACTGTTTGGGTGAAAGAGTGAAGGTGAAGAGTGAAAAAAAATGTGATCATCATCAGTTGAAGAGTATCAAAAGGTGTTCAAGATGATTTTTTCAAGGTAGCTAGGTGGGTGCTTAGTTTCCTAGGGGGTTGGTTCTTCCTTGTAAGGTGAAACTTGATAAAAGGTCTAGTTGTTGTGGGTGCTCAGCTAGATGGGGGTAGTAGCTCTTTGTGGGATTGGTGTCTCACAAATTAAGGGATACGTGTTCCTTGATCATTTGGTTCTGGTCTAAATTGGATCTTGTCATTATAGGACTGTATTCCATCTTGCAGGGTTTAGTGGGTTTTATCCCCCAAGAGGGTTTCCCACATATGTCATGTGTTATGTGCTTGATCTTGCTATATCTTCTTTGTTCATTGCAATGGTTAATTTGTATGCATCATGATTGTATGTTTAAGAATTTGGAATTGAATTGGATTATCTTACATAAATGATTCACTCCCCCTCTCAGTGATTGTACCTCTAACAATAGGATTCCATCTTGCAAGTATAAATCTGGAATTGAATTTCCATAAAGTAGCTTTTGATGGATATCTACAAATTCCATGTCAAATGGATACAATTCAGAGTAAGTGTGTACTTCATAATTATATGCATCAAGCACATTGAGGGGATATTGGATTGGAGGGTGGCTTAGATAATCTGCTACTAGATTGGAATTTCCTTTCTAATGCTTGATGTTTAGATAGAACTTCTGAAAATAAGAAGACCATTTGTGATGCCACTCTTTCTATAATTTTTTTTGAGTTTTCAATAAATGAAGTGAATTTTGATTTGTGTGGATCATAGTCTCTTTTCCAAATTTATAATGATTTCAATGCTAATGTGCTTAAAAAATAACATAAAGCCTATGATCATATGTTGGGTACTTCCTTTCTAGTGCATTGAATGTTTCACTGTGGTAAGCAACTAGATGACCATATTGAGTGAGGATAAGATCCAAGTGCATAGTCAAATACATTGGTCTTAATCACGAATGGTTGTTGAAGATCAAGTATTACAAGTATTGACAAATAACAAAGTATTAATTTCAGTTCTTGAAATGATTTTTTTGTGCAACTGACTAGATGAAAATTTATTTTGTGCCACCTTTGATGATTTGGTTAAGAGGTCAAGTCACATGAGAATTACCAAGTAAAAATCTCATGTCAAAATTTTCTAATCCTAAGAACCCACAAAGCTCTATGAGACTTTAGTGTTGGCCATTCTCGAATGACTTGAATCTTGGTTTGATCCATGCAAACTCCTTGTGCATATATAACATATCATGAACTATGTTTGGTCTATACATTTATAATCTAGAAAAATGGACAAACAAAGTTGGTGGAGGGGGTGTACATCTAGCTAGTTATGTAGTAAAGCTACTCTTATATGTGAATGATCTTATCTTAATTTCAAAAACATCACATAGTTTGAGAGGACACTTGAGGACTTTGGATATATTTTGTTGAGTGGTTGAAATGCGAGTGAATACCAACCAACAAAAAAACATGATATTTTCAATTCAAATAAAAAAGAAATAAATTAACATCCTTTTCAGAAAAAATCTTGTTGGAAGTAATGGAATAATATGAGTAGTTTGGGCTTAAATTTAAAAAGAAGCTTAGTTGGGAGACTTACATGACAAAAATAATACAAAGGGGGTGCAAGGCTTTATAATTGTCATAAAAGAGATGTAGGAATGTAGAGTTATGGGATTAAAAAATCCAGAGAACCTTGTTTGGCTTCCTTGTCACACTAGTGGTCCTAGATAGATGTGAAGTTTTGGGAAACAATGTGTGAGCTATAAAATAGAGACAACCAGAGAGAATCCAAAAGCATCTAATTATAAGTATCATCATAATTAAAACATTAGTTTAGGATGAGATTCTTTTAGCTCAAGGAGGTACTTTTCCATTGGAGGAAACAATGATGACTCAAATGCTAAGTTATTTAAAGAAGACACAAAATATGTTGTCTAATGGGTAGCCCAGAATGGTAGTAGAGGGAGAGATAAGCAGGCAGAAGAACATGTGAATGAACCATAATAATTGGATGAGTAATTGGGGCATTAGTATCCAAGAGTCCCCAAACACCAATGAGGAAATAAAAGTATGGGAGAAACTTAGGATAACCATGTGGACAAAGTAACTTGGGTGGAAGAAATAATACTATATCAAAGAATTTAATACCACATGGGATCATGACAAAAAGGCCCGTATAGGAGTGAAAATCAAGTGGAAGGCAAAAAATAACCCAATTAGGGACTAGCTCACATCATCTTAGGCATGAAATCGACACGTGGACAATGTCTAAAAAATAGTGGGGAAAGAGAACATGCCTATTTTTTAACAAAGAGGTGGTGGGAATATAATGACACTAAATTAAGGAGTGCACAATGTATAGCAACATTAGAATCAAGTACGATGGAAAACTTGAAATTTTACAACCTAACTTCCCCATATGAGGAGAGAAGGCTAAACAAAATAACGATTTTTTTTTAATCAAGATCCATAATAGAATACCCAACATCAAAGATCCATAATAGAAAACCAAATACAAATGGGAATGACATTTCACAAGACTAATTGGGCAACCCTTATGTCAAGAAATTATTTTAGCACTGAACACTCTTGTTACCCTAGAGGCATTTTCATTGTGAAGCACTAAGAAAATATTTGTCTTGCCCATAGATTCATCTCACACAATATGTTCAAATGGATAAGGGTGGTTTATTCGACAAATTTTAAATCTCTGGGAAGTTTATCAGTCACCAGATTCCTTAGACATGACACAACTACCACAATTGATATAAGAATTTAAAGCTTCTACCAATGCTTGTGAAATTAACCACATCAACTGGCTAAAATAGCTACTACACTACCGTGAATGATATAGGTGGCTTGTTAGGTGTATTAGTTGTGAAGTCCTTGAAGACTACAATAATTACTACATAATAGTAGGATTCATTAAAAATTTATCAAGAATAAGTCTTTCATAATCAAAGCAATCTAGTTTTTGTGTGGAGAAACATACAACAATAGGGGAAAAGTAGAGACATTCCTCTTTAAGAAATTTTCACAATTTTTGAAAGAAATGGAAGATACAATTATAAAATTTCAATTCAGTAAATAATTTTTTAGTGTTAACAATGGTTCATAGTTATTATTTTCTTCTTATAACTGTTGGTATTATAGAAGCTCATGTCTATTAGGTTCTTAACTTGTATATATTAAGATACACATTATATTTTTTTGGATAGATATTGGGGTTGGTGGGACCCCACCCTATATTAATAAAGGTGATTACACAAAAGAGCCAAACTAAACTGCCATGGCCAACAAAGAAATAATTACACCAAATATCCAAAAGTCCACAAATAAATTAAACAACAATCCTTTCAAATACCTGAATATCAACAACAGAAATAAAGCTATCAGTTAGTGAGAAAATAGTCTAAGAGATTGACCATCTTGCCCTTTTTACATTTTTTATTTTTTACCTCCTACCACATTCCTTGTTCAGAGTTCACCACAACCATTTGCTTATCATGATTATGAATTTCTGAATTTATATTTTCAAGCAACTCTTTATCTGAATCTAAATTTTGAGATTCATGTCCTCTCTTCACTCCCCTTACTATCTTTTTCAAGGGAAGATTTTGGGCTTTTTCTTTTACCCCCAAAATTGACTCAATTTATTTAGCAGAAACAACTTGTTCTCCTTTCTTTCTATCTCCCAATTTTGTATTTTCCTCAATTTCTAAATCTTGAAAGTAATCTTCAACAACTACTGTTAGATCTGGAACACTCCATTTGATCAAGGTTGGCTTCTCCCCCTATTTCTTCCCTGCTTTAGAATGCCCCTAGGGACAAGAAACATCAAGATGACTCGGTAGTTTGCAATTAAGACATCTAAATGTTTTATTCTCATATTCTAAAGCTTGAGCATGAAGAACTTTTTCATATTTTAGAATGACTTTCTCTGGAAGCCCTTTTTTTCAAATCAATCTCTACACAAATTCTAGAAAAAGTGTGTAGGAATTCAATAGCTCTCTCATGATCATTATTTAATAATGACCCCAAAGCATTACCTATTTTATTATAAGCATGCCAAATATGTAAAGTTAGGTTAGGCAACTAAACCCACACTAGCATCTTTGTTAGTGAGAGAGTGTTTAGATCAAACTTTGAAAACCAAGGAGTGATAAATAAACCTACATTAAATCAAAACCAAGGGCCTTATGAGAAAAATTTATGATAATCCTTCTAATCACTAAATTTCACAATAAAAAAACCTTTAGAGCATAAAGAAATCTTGCATTGATTTGGCCAAGTCGCATAGATCCATTAATATAAGGCAGTCGAAGAAGGCCACAAACCATAAAATCTATAGATAACTTCATCCTCAATTAAAATATGAAAATACTCATCTAATTCCTCATTTAAAATCTCCATAGAAGGTACCTCCTTCACTTGTTCTACAATATAAGTTTGAGGTGGAGATGGACACTTCATCGAATTTGGCTTGGAAGCAACATTTCTAACCGTTTCTTTGAAAGTTACAGGTTTGGGAAGAGAAGCTTGGTTTAATCCTTACACACCTCCCCATAATATTGAAGACATGAAGATGAGTGAGTCTTTTCCCAAAGGATAGTAGGATAATGGAAGATGATCCTATAATTCTTTGACCTATTGCACCAGACATTGAGACTCAATAGGGACACCTAAAGAAACCTGCATACTCAGTTTTAAATCCTTCACAAAATCTGTCCCTTTCACCCAAATGCAAATTATTTTTACTGAAAGAGATTTAATCAAGATTTGAAACCTTGGTTTATCCTCCTTTGTAACCTGTTAAAATTCAAACACTACCCTAGTAATAACAATGTCATCCTCAATCGCCTTAGAAATGAATGTATTCCTTGATGTTGTTGTTTGCTGTGGCATTTTTTCAAACAATTAGCCTTCATCATCTAGTTTGACTTTCTTTCCTTTATCCTCCATAGCCTAATATTTTTCACCCAAAACCATAGGCCCATAATATCAAAAGGTTGCCTCTTATGCCCCTGAGCCTTTCACCCCTAGTTGTGCCCAGTTTAATCCAATCAGGAGTATTAGAGAAAAGAGGGTCACCATTAATATAAATGTTGAACAAACACTTCCTAGGGGAAGGAAAAAATGCCCCGAACTATGAAAAGGGATGCCCTAAGATGCCGCATTGTGAACCTCCAAAATCCTTCATTTGGTCTTTTAATTGATCTTTCTTAATCTCTTGCCTTTTATCGATCGACATATCTTGTTCTACAAAAGTATCCACGATAGTTGCATGGCCTTCCAAATTGCCAGCAACATATCCATTCAAAACTATCACTGCTATTCCTTCACTGACTGATCCAAACCTGACTGCTATAGCCATTGTTGGTCCATCGATGCCTGCAGTTAATCTATCATAGACAGAAATACTAGCACTCTCCATTTCAATCCATGATTCACCCGAATGATTGTAACATTCTCTAATAAGATACACATTATTATGTCATATGGCATGAATCTTTTATTTATCTCATACCATGAATAAGATTTTATTGTACAAGAAGAAAGAACTAACAAGGCATGGTAGGATTCTTATAAATTTATCAATAGTAAAACTTTTAGAAAGCATTTGAAGATCTATTGCATAACATACCCATCCTTAATTGTACAATGTTTGATTAAATGCTTTTATGGATCCCAAAAATAGCAACTATGTTTGACATACTTACTATTTTATTTATTAGCATTGGTGCAACTTATTGTAGCTATGATATTTTTCCACACAAAGCCAAACACCCAGATAAAATTACCACAATGGATTTAACCAACCCACCTTTAGGAAATCCTTCCTTTGTGATTTGCCTACAAAATTTTGAAGCATATTTTTCTTTAAATCCATACCATGCTAATAATATTAGGGCATGCATATCATAGATTTGACTGTGGATTGTATAGAGGGCTGTGATGTTATAGCCATTAAATTTGCTATGAGTTGGAGGGGAAGTTTCTTCAATATTTTGAGAGGGTCATTATGAATAATGTACTTCCATTGGGTCCTCTTTTTTTTACAATGCAATGAGTCAGTTGACAAAGGGATTGTGATTGTTTATAATGGTATAAAAAACAAGATTGGGTTGGTTATTTTTTATCATTCAGGAGTGAATGTTTTATATCAAAGTAACAAATTCATGAGGTGGCTCTTAGACTAGAAGCAACTCACCAACCATTTATTTTATTTTAGTGTTACATTTACAACATGGGGCATCTATTTTTTTCCAAAGGGATTTGAGAGCTAGATTGAAGACAAGGGATTGGTATTAAGTGGGCATGCACCTCAGGAAGATTTTGTGCCATCCTTTGAACACATTATGGGTGAAATTATATGATAAACGAAATGAGAAATGGATTGCCTTTGATTGCACTATCAATGCAATAGGACCAAGGGTTCAATGGAGATTCATTATTGAGTAATTGAATGTTGGATTCAAGGTGAAAAGCGAAAAATGTGCATGTTTGCCTATAAGGATGAAATTTGCATCAGTGTGAAAATATTAATGGTAGAAGAGGAGGGAAAAGAAATTAAGCAGAAGGCAGAGGGATAGGGGAAACTAAGGAAAATATTTCTGATGCAAAAGTCAATAAAATATGGGAAGTTGTGGAAAAGCTTATAGTAAGAGGAGGGAGATGTGACATGGTTATCACATAGTGATGTGGAAACTATGTGCAGGGTGATTATTTAGAGGTCAACTATGGGCCTTGTGTCCACATGTCAACATATATTATTTTCAAGGTGAATGAGTTCTATCTTTATTTTAAACTAAAAATATATGTATTTATTACTATTAGGTGCAATCGTATGTGACCAGTATAGCTACTTCAGAGTCTTCTCAAACAAACAACTTCCTAATTCATTCCATAATTATTTTTTCAGTTGTACATTGGTTGTTATCACATTAAAAATAACATCAAGATTATCAATATTATTATAACAACTCTTGAATTTACAATTTAGTTTGAGAAGAGTTTTTTTGGATAATAGACTATTGGAAATTATATTTTGAAGCATAGGTGTTTAAAGCATGCATTATGTATTTTCTAATGTTTAAAACATATCATAACCTTGAACATATGTAAATAAATTTACTACCAATGGTTCCTTTGTAAAGGTTCTATGGGTATGTTAGAAGTACAATTTGGTGATTTCAATATCATTAGTTTTTAAAATGTTGTAGAGTGTACCAAGAATAATTTTAGTGGCTAATACTCGTCATTTGGTTAAAATTAAATTTTTAATCTTTTAAAAATGACTAAAAGTAACTATGTATTTATTAGTATAGTAGCCCAAATTTTATTTTATTTCCTTAGTTCTAATTTCTAATCACTTCTAACATAGTTTCTCCAATATTACTATGCATTTATGGGTCCCATTCGTCCCAAAATTATAGGGGACATGTATTATTTATTGTGAATAGCCACTTATAATATTATTCATATATATTATATATTCTTAACTTAAATTTATGAATAAAGAAGGAAACTTCAAAAAATAAATGTATGTTTGATATTAATTTATGATAGAGGTGTTTTCATATATTTTATTTAGGTCTTGAATAGGAAGAATTGAAATTAGATAATAATCTTATTATTAAATATCCTTTCCTCCTTAGATTTTTAAGGAATTCCCACCTTAATTCAGTTCTAGTTGAGTTGACATAAAAGATAACCACACCCACATCCATTTCAACATCGCTCAACTTCAATGTGAAACTGTCTTGTTAATCCAAGGTTATTTTGAATTGGGAGAATTGAAACTAGATAATATTATTATTGGATTTCCCTTCTTCCTTATAAATCTAATAAATTTATACATTAATTCAATCGGAGTGGGGTTGACATAAAAGATAACTAAACCCACCCATGTCATAGATAGGCTCAACATTCAAGGCAAATACATATACATATATTTATACACACCTAGAAGATAAGTTTGCCCCTGAAAATTTAACTAAACTTGTGAATTTTGGAAGTATTCATCTTGCCTTGCACATTCCTTTTAAACAATGCGTAGTAAGTTCTAAAATCTTTATTTGATTGTGTTGCCAAAGATGAAGGGTTTTGGTCCATGGGTGACAAAATTAAAAGATAGAGAATTTATGTTGGAGTATATTTCTCATGCTTGCTAGGTTATAGTTAGGATTTACATCCTTTAGCTAGTTTTGTACTATGTGAGGATTTAGCCCACATTGTCTACTTAGGCTTGATCTTGTTTCTCCTTGTCTACTTAAGCAAGGGTTCTCCATTTTATTATATATGCTTATTGTGGATAACAATTGGTTTTGCTTACAATTAATTTATTCCTTGTGTGTATGTTGAAACACTCATGGCTGTGGTAATGGTGTGTTAGAGAGATCTATTCCTCAACTATTATGCAACCATTACTCAACATGCCAAAGTTATCCCTAAAATAGTCCTATGGCTATGGCACCTTGTTTTGTGTAGAGCTAAGTCTTAAAGACATGGTTATTTTTTCAGCATCTCCAAGCTTTTACATTTGATATTGCATCAGCATTGATTTACTCCATTGGAGTTGGATTTGATGTTAGATCTAGGTTGTCTGATCTTGTTTTCATATTAAACCACCCCTATTGTGTTACTTTTCTATATTGTTTCTCAAAATCTTGTTTTGGTTTTGAGTGAACTGCACATGCCATACCATCTATATAATCTTTTGTTGAGTTTTGTTTATGTAGATCTGAGTATACCAATCTTGCTGCCACATTCTCCATTATCTTCCTCAAATGCCTTGGTTCTATTCAACTCAGATTTTTCCTGCAGAAAAGTGAAAATCATCGTGGAAGTTGAACTGTTCATTTGGTGGATGAAGGGAGAGTGATAGGGGTCATTACAGTCGTGGATTTGACCTGGTTTCATCTTGGTCAATTTTCCGCTTAGCACTAGCTTCTTAATCTGCACGACCACCATATTCTTATAATTAGGGTGAAGCACGGTCTTGTGTGTTTTTCTTCCATGGATTTTTACATCACAAGAGGACTCAAACCACCCTTCTCCTTGAGCGCAGAGATCACCTCCTTAATCATCTAGAAGTAAGGGGGATGAGTTGCGATTGTTTTGGGCTTCTTCTCCTTGAGAGCCTTGGCCTTATTTTCTTTGGTTGTCTGAGGCTCGATTGCCTTGGTTTCGATAGGGGATGGCTGGGTAGGAGCATGGGTAGTTGTAGGAACAACCTCCTTCGTGACATTTTGTTTAGCGTTGGAAGAGGCCATGGTAGGAGTAATAGTGGGAATCAAACCCTATACCTCAAACTTAAAATCTTAAGTGAAAGGCAATGTACACCTGCACCTTCCTCCACACAACAAATAGCTTGTAACTACCCATGCATGGTCCTCACCACCAACCATTGAGCTGGTAAAGCTTGTTTTTGACTCAACACCACTCAGGTACAAAAATGACGAATTTATGTTTCCTTCATTTTTTGATAAGTCAAAAGAGTCGTCTAATATTTATTTTTGCATTTAACATTATTATATATTTAAAAAAAATGTTGAAGACATTGTAAGGCGGGAGCCTAAATTTAGTGGAGGAACAATATTGAGTGGGAGACATAAGTCAAGTGGCATCTTTTTTGCTTTATGGGGAACACAGTGGGGTTATTGAGAGGTGGAGATAATTATTGCTAGGGGAAGATAATCATGGTGTGGCACAAGAATTTTTGATTATTTTTTAATTAAAAATAATATATTGTTAAGTAGATTGTTTCATTGGGTTGATTTTACCTCGTTTTTTTGCTTGTCGAAGATGAAAGGTGAGGCTCAGGTTAGCAGGAGGCCAATTTACCCTCACAATTTAAACCATTGCATTCTACACTCTATCCCAGTTCCAATGAGTGGCTGGAAGGCTACCTTACTCCTTGTTTGGTCATGTATTTAAAATGCTTGTGTAATTTTAATTAAAATAGGCCTTTAGTGACAAGAAATACATTATGCCATAACTTTTGCTCAGTAACTTAGATTTGAGTGCTAGTTTTTTGCAAAAATGCTTTATTTTTCATTCTCATTCCATTAATTCTATTTTTATTATAAATGCACTATAGTTATAAAGTGCCATATAGCTATGGGCCCTACTACTTTCTATATTGTACTTCACATACACACTATCTTGGATATATTTTTGGTTGAGTCCGACGTCCTTTTGAGTGTACTTTGCAGGTTGTTATTTTTGGTTGCTAATTTTTTTTGGTGTGTTTTTACATATATGATGTTTTTTTTTTGCCATTTTCCACACTCTTCCATCAACCCACGACATGCATTGGTACTTTGGCATACTAATAGTTTTGCCATGTCTTCTCAAGGCCCCTTTTTTAACACCTTCTCTTATTCGATACACCTTTTCAATCCCTTATTTTTAGAGCATCTCTCATGATTCTTGATGGCTTATTGGATAGGTTACAACCTCTTTTTTTGGAGCTATTCTGGTGAAGTCCAGTGTCTTATTTATTTTCATATGGTGTTTTGAGTGTATGGGTTATATTGTACTTACACTAATTTATAAAGTGTCATGGGGGGTATTCTGATTCAGACTTATCTACCTTCATGCATTTGTATGCTCTATTCTAAGCACCTTTTCACTTTTTTATTTGCTTGTCTCTTTCATCACCACCATGGGCTATCATCTTCAAAATGATTTTATCTATGTTTTCGACACCATTTTTTTTATAGTTGACAGTTTCTCATAGCTTGAAATATATCTATTATGATGAATCTCAATGTCATCTTATCTTTTTTGATAAATTGACAATCTCTTTCAGCATGACATGAAACTATTCTGGTGCATACAATGTTATCTTGTTCAGTGTTTGAGTAATAGATTCAATCCAATCGTATATACCTTTTTCCTTCACTCCACCCATTCAACAGTATGTGAGGGTTGGGGTGTACATTCAACTTTTTAGGTGTTGAACATTCCTTGCACATGCAATACTCTTTTGTACTTTCATCACTATTGATAGTCTTCTTGATTGAAGCTATTCTGGTGTAGTCCAATGTTAATTTTTTTGTGATCGAGTAGTGGATTCAGACCACTTATGTAGATTGAATTCTTTTGTGACTTACAAGTACTAAGAGTTCAAACTATATTAGCATCATATTTAGGAGGTTTTAGCTCTCTTCTTCTTTTCTCTCTTTTAGGGGGAGTTTTTCCTATGCGTTTTCTCTCTTTTCTCAAATTTATGAGAGTTATATGTATATTTTTTACTTTTTGAGTGTTTTTTGGATTCTTCTTTTGTACATAAGTATCTTATTCAAGCACTTTATTTTTCAGAATCCATATGAAGATTTTTTACTTGACTCTATGGCATTCTTGGTGATTCTTATAATGACACCAGTGTGGTATCCCCATCAATGACACTAGTGTGACAACCCCACCAGTCTTTGTGCTCACTTTTCATCATATTTTTGGAGGGTATTCAAGCAACGCTTCTTCAAGTTCTCAGTATTATGAAGCATAATATTTATGTTCAGTGATCTATTCAACACCATTCCTACTTCGACTTGGTGGTTACAGTGACTTGACATCCATGTACTCCGATAAGATGGATTGACATCCATAGGGACACATGACTTCACACTGTATCCTCTATTGTTATCCCCTAAATTCACTTTGAGGGGGGATGTTAGAATATATTTCTCATGCTTGCTAGTTTTTATCTAGGATTTTCATCTTTTTGTTAGCTTTGTCCTATGTGAAGATTTATCCCACCTTGGCTAGTTAGGCTCGAGTCTTGTTTTTTCTTGCCTACTCAAGCAAGGGTTCTCCATTGTATTATATATGTTTTTTCATATGCTTATTTTAAATAACAATTAGTTATGTTCATACTTAGTTTATTCTTTGTGTGTATATTGAAGCACTCATGGCTGTGGTAATGGTGTGTTGGAGAGATCTTGGTTGAAGAGTGCTGTGAACTCTTTCAATTTATACCCCCCTTATAAGTCCAAGAAATTAGATAACACTCAGTATCTATATAGGTCTAGGCAATTTACATTTTATGCACAATTGTCATCTTCATCATTTCAGTACACTAACTTGAGGAGGGATCTCAGGAGAGTACAACTAATAACATCATCGCTGGCCTTGAGGAAAACAATAATGAGTTTTCTTGCTAGTTCATCTAAATTTAGTGTGATGCCTTGGCTTTAGGGAATCAAAACATCTAGGAGTTTTTGTCTATAATTATTCAATAATGGGTTGTTAATTATTTTTCACTCCTGATCTTGTCAGGGGTTTTTTCCCCATAGAATTGTTATACAAGAATGCATTGATTTGATGGTAGCAGGCATAAATAAAAGTGGCATAGGTATTTGATTGAGGCAATGAACATTGTGTTCTTATATCAAACCATCCATTATTGGTTCAATTGATTGCCTTGATTTTCTTAAAGTAAAAGAGATAATTTGTTTCTTAGGTATGTTATGAAATTAGATATTTTACAGCAACAAATAACCAATAATTTTAATAATAGAATACAAAATATGCATGAGACAAAACCCCATATTTATGTGATAAAACTTTATCAGAATTAAGTAAACATTCACAGTGTAAGATCTCAGGTTTTTATTAACTCAAGATGAACATATTACATGCGAACACATTATATATTACATGTAAACTGCACAAAGATAAATACGCCTAATTGGAAAAGCATCATTAGGATTCCTCCTCTTAAAAAATAGTGAAAAAATGCCATTAGGACTTTCCTTTCTAAATATAGAATCCAATGGAATTCATCTTTCTAGAAATAGGGGTTTGACTCCTTGATTTTTAGATTTTGGGGCTCCACCCCCAAACCCCCACCAAGGGGGATCCATAACATGCCATTGCCCTTTGGACCCTTCATGACAATATCGGGTGTGTTGCCCTCCACACCCCCTTATACAGAAGTGGGATACAAACTACACTACAAAAATGATCTAATATTTAGCTTTATTGTCATATATCTAACAAGGTATTCATAAGCTTGGTGCTTTTCTCCAATATATTTTCAAATTTGTTCAAAAAAATGATTACCCTAGTTAAGGTTTATGATCGTGTAAATTGGTTATGTCAAGGTTCTCATTTATTTTATGTAAATGTTGTTATAGTGTCATTTCAATAGCAAATCTTCAAAAAAATACATGAAAAAGAATGGAGGTATGTTTTTATTTTTCCATTCTGGAATGATTTTTTCCCCTTAAATGGAGTGAAAAATTAAAAACCATGTGGTTGGCTCTCTGTTTAAATTCTTGTTATTTAAATTTATATATCTTGTTTGTGATCAATTGCCATAGATAATATTAAAAGATAAGTAGAAATATAGATAATATAAGAGTATAAGTGACGTCTATTGTGAAAATGAATATTACCATTTCCTTAGTGACGTTGTCATTGTAAAATGACATTAATTTTTTAGTTTTTACTTTTGAAAAATTTTAAGGATTGAAATTAATTTTTGGAACTTTATTTTTTTTAGTTGCAAGTTTCGCGTTTGAAAGGTTTACAATGTAGTTGACATAAGAAGTAATAGAATGAAAGGTCTTAACAGACTGAGGAATATTCATTCCCTCAAAATTATTTAAGATTCAAATTTAATTTTCAAATTTCCCTGAATTTGAATTCAATCTTGTCCTTTTTTATTAAATTACAACCATATATATATATATATATATATATATATATATATATATATATATATATATATATATATAATTGTATGCTTTCAATAAAAAGTAGCATGAACTTTACAAAAAAGGTAGTCATATCAACTATTTATAAAATTAAGAATGTATATTGAAATTACTATCGTATTAACCTACTTTTGTTTAATCTTACCTACTTGAATTTATAATTAAATAAATTTTTTAAGTCCATAATAACTAATATTTTGATTAGTTTAAAATTAATAAAAAATAATTTTCCAACAATAAAAACTAGTCGTATATGATGTTGAAAGCTCTTCCAATCCAAAACATTAACATGACTCAATCATAAATAAAATATGCTGAATATTTTTAGTTTCAGAAGATAATAAGAATGTCAAAGAAAGATATATGGGTAGTTAATATATAAAAAAAATGATGTGATACAACATTAGTACATGTTGTTGAAATGAATGTGTTGATGTATTTTTTGGTATTCAAAAGTTTTATTTTGATAGATGCTTTATCCCATCCAGTGGGATTGAGATACAATGACATGTGATTAGTTTACAATAACAAAGTTATGGAGTTACTTTTGGATTGAAACATTATGATTAAAGCATATATTAATAAATATATGTATATCACTTTTAATTTTTAACTTTGAAAAAAAGGGAGATTTGTGGAATTGTTGAGTTATGTGATTTATTTTAATATTTTGAATTGGTCCTCATTATATAATAAATATCTCAAGTGACAAAGTGAACTTTAAGATTTATATAGTTATAAAATAAAACAAAAATAAGTGGTCATTTTTTTTATAACAAAAATAGGTGGTCATTTTTTTATAAACTATTGGGTCATAGCGTAATGCAATAATGAAGTGGATTTATATGTTTCAAAGAGACCATAACTTTTTTGGATCTGTTGGTTGCTAAAATTCATTTAACAATTTCCACATGTCTACATTTATGTGATTAAAGAAACATGTGATCAATTTTTTTATAAAGTAAAACATGATTAATACAAACCTATGTGATATTTTGTCACTTTTTAGTTTATTGACGGCCAATGAAATCAAAACACATGAGTTATTTAAATTGGTTTATCTTAGTAAATTCCATAGAGTGGCTTTCACAACTTTTGGCTTGAATGAGGTCTACAAATGTGTTAGTATTTTAATTCTACTTCATGTTTTTAATGGGTCTCCTTCCCTATGATAAATAAACAAAGACATGATTATAAAACCTTTAATAAAAACACATACTACTTAACACTTTTTAACTTTAAAAGTTGTGAATAAAGATTAGATAAGTGGTGATTATTAATTGGCTACATAGTCACAAGTTAACGAAGTGGTTTTTTGTTTTTTAAGTGGCAACAACTTTCCACATGAATGCGTTGGTCAATGCAGTTTGTTTTAGAATTTTCATGTATCCACTTTCCTCGTACATACAACTGATAGACACCTAATCACATTTAAAATAAAACATGTAATAAAAAACACCCTTTGGACAAAAAGTATGTGCGGTCAAAATAGTCACAGAAACCAAAATCAATCATGGAATTCAAATCTAACTTAAATCCTGCGGCCAACAAAGAAGATTCATGGAAAGCTAACAAACTCAAAAATTCATAGAGGCCATATGATCATTTTTTTAACTTTAAAACAAAAAGAGGCTTAGTGGGACATGTTAAGTTTTATAATTTAATCCAATTTGTGAACAGATCCATGCAATAAGTAAGATCTTAAGTGACATGAAATAAACTGACTAATTAATAAATAAAATGTAAAGCTTAAGAATTATAAAGTAGTTGTTAATTAAGATATATAAAATGGGTCACAATTAACTTAGGTTTAAATAAAGTTTATTTTCATGGACACTGGATTAAGATCTAATTTGGACTAGGTTATAATGAATTAAACTTAGAATGCACCATGACAACAAAAATAGCCTAGAAAGAGTGAAATCAGATAGAATATGATTTGTTGATAAAATTTAGATCTCAATTTATAATTAAAAAAGGTCCCAATTTTTTCTGAAGAAATAGGTCATGTTAGTCACAAAAAATAGAAACATCTGCAGGGAAATATTGTTTAGTGTTGAGAACTCAATAATCTCTATTTTTACCTTGTATGAAAACTAGGTAATCAAGTAAAAATATTTTTATATTTTTAAATAAACATATGAGTATTAGTTCCAACTCAATTAGATAACATAATAGGCCTCCAGATCTCAAAATAATCAATAGTGTATACAGTGATTTATTTTACCTTAAAGATTTTTAATTTAACCAACAAGACTTGAGCATCCCAAAAGTTATATAGTAGTTATATAAACTTTTCTGAATCTAATAGCAAATGTAAATTCATCACTATCAATCACTCATGGCCTATAAAATTGTATATTTCTTGCTTATTATATTTTCTTACTTGAGTCTTTAGCCAATATACATCGTGTGGCATGATGTTAGGATAAGTGATACTTTCCATAATCATGATTTTTTTTTCCTTTTCATCATGCAAAATAAAGGCCCCATATGTATTTATCTGAGTGGAACAATAAATAGAAAAGGAAATATAGACTAGGAACTTAGCAATTGTTCTAAGCATGTTGCTAAGCTATGTCACTTTTTTTTGATGCATAATACATTCAAGGTTTAATTTACATTGAAACATAGTTTGGGTCTTGATTTAATTGGCCACACAATAATGCTTTCAAAATCTTAAGTTTCCCAGTGGACACATCTACATAATCAAAGTCAAAAGGTTGGCATTTTATTTATGTAAGAACTTTCATACATACTTAAAGTTAAGTTTCACTTTATTTTATGTCATTGAGATCATTTCAACAATTGGTCTCACCCACAATTTAAAATAATTTTCATAATTTTTTTGTGTTTTATTAAATTTGGATTAAACAGTTAATTAACCTTAATTAAGATAAACATAATAGAATAAATCAAAATTTTATAAATGAACTTTAGACAAGTGAATGAAAGTAAACAATTGAATTTGATAAGGTGCAAATGATTGAAAGAAGGCTAACTATGAAAATAAATGAAAAACTTAGTTGTTTATGTCTGATTGTTGATTGTGTTGACTGATAGAGAGCGGAAACAAAAAAATAAAAATTGTATTTGTAAGTTCCCAAAAATTGGATATGATAATATCTAAGGACAAAATCCACCAATAAGAACATGATCGACTCCCATTGCTGTATTACTTGGTCGATCTTGTCTTTTGTTAAAAAATAATAAATAATGGCATGATCACTTGTGATAATCTAAGTTGGGTTTATATGAATATTTGACCTTTAGGAATATACATAAGAGCTAAAAATATATTTTTAAGGGCTAAAACCCTACTATGGCTTGCAATGATTGAAAATATACAAATAGAAAAAGGTAGAGTGTAACTACGTTGAGATGACCTTAATCATCCCCATGATGAGTTAATGTTTCCAACATATCTAATACTCCAAGGATGGAAATAAAACTCACGTAATTATCCCACATAATGTGCTTTGTGCAATTGTGCTCCTTTGAATATGTGAATGAATCTAGAACTGACTTGAATACTTGATCATGCTTTTGATTAGGGCTAGACATTATAGGCTTTTGACTTGACTAAAGATTATTGGAAATGTCTAGTATTAGAGTTGGGAATAATATGAAACTTTTGTTTAGTGTGCAATAGTGTAAATATTCATATGTATTGAAATTATCAAGTGGTAGAATATGTGACTTGAGTGTGGATTTATAACAATACGAAAAGGGAAACTACATGTTAGGAAGCTTAAAAACATAGAAGACAAGGTAAGGGAAGGTTTAATTTTAAAATATGACCATTATAGAGCTTAAGACATAAATGTCCCATAGGGACAAGAAAACCTCCCACAATTGTCCCTATTGGACGTCATTTTCCCCTAGGGAGATGCATAAAAATTTAAATTTGGGTTTCGACATACAAATGCTTAATAGATTTTTTAGCAATCAAAACACTTTTGTAGGTGGTATAAATATTTGTAAAAGAAATGAGTCCTCATAAGTTCTTATGATAGGGTAAAGTGAAAAAATAAGTACTGATTAAGTGCACAAGTTGATTAAGGATAAACATGCCAACACTAACATGATCAAGTCTTTGTGACCATATTTAGGTTATTATATTTCTGCTCCCATGCCCCCTACCCACCTCACCCCTCCCTCTGCCCATCTTTTCCATGCCCTCTTTATATCTTAGTTTGGAAGACACACTTTGTCTTTGAGCTAGTACTCCCATCATGCAAGGCACCACAATCTTTGGAAAACCCTATAAACAAATGAAGTAGTTACTTTATTCTTTTGAAAATTAAAATTTGAAAAAACTTGAATATGAAAATTGTTTGAATCTTGAAATTTGAAAATGTTTGAATTTAAAAATTGCTTTAATCTTTAAGTTTTAAAATGCTTGAATTTGAAATTAGAGCAAGGTAGGAATACATCTTGTATGTATGAAACCAATGTTTCTTTGATGACTTTGTTTAGAAATGATGTTTCCTTGAAGTATTTGAGAATTGGTTCTTCTCATGAAACACTTGGAAAAATTTAGCTCCTTAGCTAAACCAAAGGAGAATTTGACGGTGATAAAGCCTCAAATTGAATTTGAACTTATAGAATAAAAATAGTAGCCACTGAGGGATGCACAAACCTCAATTTAACTCAGATAGACTTTGTAACCCCAAGACATGAAACATGATGAAATCCAAAATGGATTTGCAATCATAATGCTAGAAGGCACTGAACATGTAAGTTATGTATTATGGACTTAAGTTGAATCAACCATTTTTTATGGCTTGTAGATTAAATTTCAACTCTATTATTGAATGCATGATCAAAAGAGAATTAAGTATATTTATGTTCCTACCATGTATGCATCTTAAGTACTTTATTTTTTTTTAAATAGCATAGTGTGCATGAATTTATATCATGCCCCCATTGTAATTGTAGAACTTGTAATTGTATGTAGATACCATTTTAGTGAGTAATAAAGAGGAATCAAAGAGGCACATTCACTTAGCATTTGGAAAAGTATAAAATCTTATTTAAAGTCTAGGCACACCTAAGAAATATCTATATTTTCTCAAAAGGACTTGCATCCTAATTTTATAAAAAATTAGGAAATAAGAGATGTTAGATCCTAATTATATAAAATGAACTCAGCTAAATCAAGATGTAAAACATATGCATAAATTATGCATTCATTGATTTATAATTTACTATATTCATAAATATGCTAAAAGGGAAAAATTCAAGAAGAAAATAACTTCGTTGGAAAATTGAAATGTAGGACTAAGACTGAGGCTATAAAAATGATTGCATGACTCTGTGATGATGTTGTGAATTAGGAATATGGTTTTATTTGGATTTGGAACAAGGCCACTAAAATTAGATAGGGACGTGACATGATGGTGTCCTTAGGGATCACCAAAATATGGTAAGGGCTTGATCTCTGTGACTGATGTGGAAGGTTCACCTTCACCTATGTGACCTATTTAAAAGTGCAGGAGCTCTCGATTCATCACAATAACCATTATACACCTTATTATTCACTAAAATCCTAGCTAAATGATATAAGAGAATGAATGTAATCATAGGGTAAAAATATGTTAGCGGTTGAATTTGTGCTTGACCTCAACACTCCCTGTGTTGATCACTTCCTACATACCAATACTCCAAATAGAGATCAAACTCCATATAGTTCTTCCATGCTACGATGGTGTATGTGAAACACTAGTGAGAAATGTTAAATGTTGGTGAAATCCTAATGTGTTTAGATAATTCAAGAATGACTTGTGGCCTTGAAGTTGTATGCAAACTTAGCTCAGGGCTAATAGGGTTGTGTGGACTCTGAATTAGAAAAAACAAGTGTTTTAATCTCACTATGTAATTAGACATTCTGGTGCTTTTCAATTATATGAGCCTTTAGTGGATGATGGCTTGAAAATGTGCATTTATAGTGAAAATTTTAGAATTCCTTCATATATATCTTGTGAAACATGCGAGATGACCCATTTTAAAAATTTGATTTTTTGCAAGTATCAATTATTTGACAAAAGGACACGGCTAGTAGAATTGGACAATTTTGGGGAGTGGGATAGTCCAAATAGGGTGGCCTTGTTTGGATAGCAGAAGTAACTAAACTAAACATGTGTATCAATATTAAAGTGAGCTTAGGTTGCTTAGGATGTTGAATAGATTAATTTTAGAATTAGAATTTACCTAAGAGGTAAGGATCATCTGCATAAGAAGTGGAGGAAGAACGATTAAGGACTGTGGAAATAGGCATGAACTAAGTGTATATAAGGAGTTGTCACAATTTCATTATTTTAAAAATAAATATTAATTTATATGTTTATATTCTCTCTTTTTATTATAGTAATGTAGCAAAGTGAAATTAGTAGATTAAAAAAGAAAAGAGATAAACTTACCTCTGAAGAGCAATCTTTTAATGTAGGCCATAAATTTGAACTGTGCTTCATGCAAACCTACAATGAAACATGTACACATTAGTCCTTACTTAAGATTAAAATTTGAAATTAAACACATTGAAATTATAGCTCTAGTTAAAATGTATGAATACACCTTATTACGTATGTGAACCATTTTATTTTCTGGTGTAAAACTAATGAATGTAGAGGGTAGGACCCTTGGAAATTTTTTCTTTGTTGAAATGCTTGGATTAGACTGTGCATGTCTTAATTTTCATTGATAGGAGAGTGTATATAAGAACTCGAGGCATGCTTTAATCCATCATTGCATACCCAACGTATTAGAGTAAATTAAAATCTTTGTATGAATTATAATAGATAATTTTGGTGAAAAAATGGTATAAAAGATGAATCAACCACTACAAATAGAATAAAATTCATTTCTAGTGCAAAGATGGTATAAAAAAACATAATGTGAGTTTCATGTATGCAACGTAGAGAATGACATAAGTTGTTATTCCATCTAAAAAATTGGTGAAAAAATGAGTAAGGAAGTGGTCATGTGCTGCATAGATGCCCCCAATATGATATCTAAGCATACTAAATATGAAAACTAAGTAATATCATATGATTTTCCGAGCCAAACTATGTAAATCATCTTAGAACACATGACATGCATGATGTCCCCAATATGGAACAAACTTATGTATTTTTTTAAAAAGTGCGACTGGTTATCTACTGGGAATTACTATGTATTGACTATAATTCTCAAAATTTCTAAAAATTATTATTTTCTTCTTATTGGGGTAATAGTGTATTATTTTTGATTTAGCCAGCCTGTGTCCTTCTTCAAACAGAGTGTTGTTTTCCAAACTAATTTTAGGTGATTTATGAGTATTCATCATGATCAACTATGTAAAGTATGTTAATTTATATCTATTTTATATATTGTTACAAATTAGTCTCTAAGACAAGCCACTATGTATGCCCCCTCTTTTGAGATGAGTTGTGAAGCTTGTACAATAAATTAAATCAAAATAAAAAGTTATACAAGAGATGTTATGAAAATATGTAACTTTGAGTAGTAATGATAACATGAATAACATGGCATCATCCTATATAAACTGATAAATATAGTGATATAAGATGCATGTGAAAATAAACATATATAATGACATAGTCAAGATAGATGCTGACAATTAAGCATACAAATAAGTGATCATACATTGAAAATAACTAAAAATTATTATAAAAAATCAAGGAGGATGCATTATATCCATCATGACATCAAAAAAATGGGGAGATGCATGAAATCCAACATGGCATCAAAAACTGAGGAAACTAAGTAGACAAGTGTCAGGGCCATGACGTGCATACATAAAGAGTACACACAAAGTACACAGGAAGGAAAAGGAACTATATACAAGGGATATGTTCAAATTTCACTCACACATAATAAAAACACAAAATGAAGGCTTAAAACCAAAAATAAAGACATATTCAAATGTCCACATGCCAAACAAGATGAATACACATAAAACATGAAGAAATAAAACAAATATGAAAAGCATGTATGAATAAGTAAACTAAATCAACATTAGGAGCTGGTAACACTAGTATATTCATCAACTCATGTATCCAATAATCTAGCAATGTGAAAGTAAGTGTGCAAATAATTGTGCAATGTAATACACTGAAGTTTGAACAATACGGATAGTCATAAAATAATAAAACCTATGTAAAAATATGCCCCTAGTGAATTTGTTGTGATATATTCATATTTTAGAAGGTCTATGACTAACTTGAATATGAAAAATTAGATCCTATGTTCACTAGGATAAGTTCATAAGAATTAGACAAGGTGCAATGTGTTACTATTTAGGTAGAGTGGTTTTGTTTGTGTAGAGTTTTTGGGCTTGAGATAGTATCACCACCTACAAGTACATCTAGAAATGAAAACATGTATGGTTTTTAACTCACTCAAGTAAACTTTTGAAGCATATTTGATATAAAAATTAGACATAAATATTAGATAATTGAGTACAAATTAATTGATGTAAAATAACTAAAAATGACATGCATAGGTCCTAGTTTTTAGTCTTTTCTAATATATATATATATATATATATATATATATATATATATATATATATATATATATATATATATATATATATATATGAAAATGAATTTCAAAATATCCTCACAATAAATAGTTCTTATATCTGGCATATGAAGAATGATCTCTTGTGATTGGAGAGTATGATGCCTGTGTGAAGTAACTGGTTTCAACTCAGAATCTGAAAAATTAATCTAAATCTCAAACATGACTACCGATTTCATGATAATGCTCTATTTTATAGTGCATAAGTTATTTAGCATGATGAACTCTAGGAATATTTGGAACCCATCATGGAGTTTAATAAGAACTATGTGTCGGTACCCTTTGTGGAACACTTTTACTGCTTTGTAGTACCATTCTAGTATGTGTTGAAGTAGAGAGTGACTCTCTAAAATCTATGAAAAATATTTAATTTAATGGTTTCTCAAGGATGGGTCTCCTTGGGGAATATACCACTTGATCCTAAAGTCTTTGAGTAGGGTGAACCCTTTTAGGTTATTCAATCACAATTTATTATGTAAGAATAACGACCTTTGTTTGGATAGGGTATTCATAGGGAATACTATAAACTATGATAACCTCATTAGAAAAAATATATTTCAAGCATCTGTGTATTGTAGAAGGAATTACATGAAGCTAATGAATCAAAGGACATCCCAATATCATATCAAAGATACCTGCACTAGTTACTACTATAAACCTTTTGGCTGCATGTGGTAGACCATCCTATAATAATAATGTGATCTCACCAATAGATCTCTGAATGTGGCCATTGAATCCCTTAATGACTATGGTAGTAGGATATATATCCCTATCTATGTATCCAAGATGAGAGAGAAGTGTTATAGTGCACATATTCACACTTAAATTGTTACCAATCATGACATTATGTATAGGTTGATGATCAGGGTAAGTGCACAAAGTTGAGGGACAAAAAGGGCATACCATGGACATGTTTTCCTTCTAAAAAATGAAAAATCTTAACATCTATAAATTATTTTAGACGGTTACACTCAAATTTTGAAGATGATATAAGAACACAAACTATATTATTTTGAGTATAGTTTAAAAAACACTATTTAAAAAAAATGGATAAGTATGAGTAGATCAAACATTTAAAATTCAAAGAGGAACTATTTTTTTAATATAAAAATAGAGTAAATAGCAAGGTATGTAGCCCCTCATTTTCTGAACATCATTTAGTATTAGTTGAAACCCTTTGGTGGAAATTTTGATAAGATCATCTGATTTTTTAAATATATTTTTAAATATATATATATATATATATATATATATATATATATATATATATATATATATATATATATATATTGTAAACTAACAAAAATATGGATAGCCATCCATGTGTCCCCTAACTACCTAAAAAAATAGTTTTTTTAAAAATGTGTATAAAATTAGGCCTAGTTTGTGACCATTTTTTTTTTACATTTGGATCAATAAAATAAAAGGTATATAAGCATATATAGACATTAGACATGTATATTTGTAGCATATAGTGGCTTAAAAAAGACATTGTTATAAATCAACATAGATGGAAACCTTAAAATAGTCTAAAAATTTAAAAAATCATATATTTGGAAAGAGGAGAATATGCTCGACTTCATGGTACTAATTTTATGAAAAATCTCGTTAAAATTTAGAGTTTATGATGATGGAAGTTGTATTTTCTCATTTTTCAGTCAAAAAATTGAATTTAGCTACACATTTTCATCTCCAAGCCTTAGGCTCAGGAGTCAATACCATTTCTAAGCTAAAAGACATGTTTTTGAAATTACACATAGTAAAGTGCATACATGTTCTTAAGAGTGAAAGTATAGAGCCTTAAAATGAAAAAAGGTGAGCAATTGAAAGGTGGGAGTGTGGTTTACTAAAATAAATGTTAAAATTGACATTTACATTGTTATATTTATATTCCTTATACTTTACATTTATTTTAGTAAATATAAGAAATTAGGGTTACTCTGGAACTTTTAGAATTGGTCTCACAGCTGCATGACTTAGGATTTGGGAGATAATTTTTCAAAATCCACTATGGTCAATATTTAATCTTTTTTAGGATTTTAGTATTGAACCTAGGGATTTTAGGGCATAAATTTTGTAATTGATGTCCATTTTGGGTAAACATATAGTCATTTTTGTTTTTGACACCTTCTAGACTATTTATTGGTATTTCAAGGAGTTTTTGGTTTGTCAAAATTAAAGTTTACAAATCAATGCACACCTAATAGTTTCTTTATATTAATTTTACTTATGATTAAGTCTTTTATAGGAAAATAATTAACACAACAACACCATAATCCTTTACAACTAGGGTAAATATGAACAATTTTAGGCCACATTTAGATGTGGTCACTCTGATTGAATTTGAATTCATAATAAAGTGGTGTGCATGGGAAAACATAGGTTGCATTGGTGACCCATTCACACCCAACCAACCCTTCATGCTGATTTTACTTGCGATTAGGTCCTTTATAGGCCAAAAGTGACACAAAAACACCATGTTTGTTTATGATTAAGGTAAATACAAACAAATTTAGGCACATTTATACACAACCACCCTATATCTATTCAAATTCAAGAAAAAAAATTGTGATTGTGATAAATTAAGTCATATTATGACCCTTGCATATCCAACTTTAGACACCTAAAAGTGGCCACCAATGACCTCCAACCAGGCTTTAGACCAATTTCTATCAAAATGCACAATTTGGCCAAAAACACTAAAACATGTTAAATGAGTTGAATTTGTCATATAAAAGCACTAATTTTGGATAGAGTATCATTAAATGAGGTAATGAAATTTATCAAATTACTAACTTTGATTAGATCATTTCAAGTCAAAATGACATTTTTGCACCTAGGTGCTCTGGATTGCTCTTTTCTACCAAATTTCTTATACAAGACATGTGCCTTTATTATTTTGTGTTGAAAAAATCCTAAATGGGACAACAATTTCAATGCATCTAACATCACATCCTAATTCCAATCCAATCAAAATTTGACCCAATAATATGACATTCTGATCAATTTAATTAATTTGTGTACCAATTGCCAAGATTTGCACCAAAATTGATAAATCATGTTTAAGGCTAATTAATATTAATCAAGAGCTTAATTAAAAATTCCATGGAACTTGTTGAATATTTTTTTTTTGAAATTGATTATGAGTTTCTACATCATCAAGTGACATCATTTCTTGGAAAGACATCCCTAAGCCATAATTGCATAAAATATCTAGTTAAGACATCCCATGCCTCTTTAATGCCTCTCTATCCTAAATATTTACAAGGGAATTTATTGAGTTTGGCCTCCAAAATTGAATGGATTCTTAGCCATAATTTTTATCTTGAGATAGATGGTTCAGGTTCATTTTGATCATTTTGCAAAATCTATAAATAGGAGGCTTTGCCTATTGAATTGAGAATCTCTATTGGTGTAAAGCTATAATGCTAAAAATCCCTCT
This sequence comes from Torreya grandis, assembly GCA_037957365.1. Lineage (NCBI taxonomy): Eukaryota > Viridiplantae > Streptophyta > Pinopsida > Cupressales > Taxaceae > Torreya > Torreya grandis. Next base: position 2,533,903 of record JARHVA010000686.1, on the reverse strand, counting down.
CAAGCCATTGATGTAGTGTTATTATGCTCAATTATTGAGACAAGCCAAAGACAACACAAAGATATTGGTACCAAGGATAAAAGGAGCCAAACATCTCCTTTAATGAGGACTCATTGGCCACAAGCCGAGCAAGCCACTTCAACAAGATATTTGGAGCATTCAAAGAAGGTGAAATATTTCTATATTTTGCATTCTAATTGTGTTTCTAATTTATTTTTGTTATTTTTTCCCCCCTTGAGATAGGCTTAAGGTGTTAGCATTAGTGTGTTTTGTTTGGATTTTGATTTCATGCACTAACACCATACTAATCTCCCCTTATTGCAATATTATGTTCACAAATGGCATGCTCGGTGGGATCGTACCCCACAAATTTGATCAACTATCTCTTACAAGAAACCTACTAACCATTTTTATTTATAATCTTGGAGTGTGGGAACAAAAGGAGTGAAAAATGTGAGCAAAAACCTATTTTACTAGACATAATAGTTTTGTCTTTGTGGACTTATGGTTTTATCCTCTCGACGATAAACCTATAGCTGCTATAGTCATAGTTTTGTCTTTCAATTGTGATATTGTATTTTGAATATGTGTTTGAACTAACATTTTTTATGTTTATAGGTCAAGTTACATTATTGCAATACCGTGACTCAACAGTTGTGATATTGCAATACCATGATTTCATAAGTTATGATATGATGGGTTACAATCATAATATTGTAATCCTGTGACTCTATAGTCATGATATTGCAATACCACAACTAACATAGTCAAAATATTATAATCTTATAACTAACATAATCATAATATTGTAATCCTATGACTCTGTAGTCATGATATTACAATTGACATAGTCATGATATTAAAATCCCATGATTCTGCAGTCACAATATTACAATATCGCAATTGACTCAATCCTATTTTTGCACTACGAGTCATGGTTTTGCACTATGAAGTCATGATATTACAGTGTGTAGACCCGAGAGCTAATAAGCCATCTTTTGAAGCTTCATTTGAGGTCATCTAAACTCTATTTTTTATTTTTTTTTAAACCATGTTTTTTTTCTAAATTTTTAGAATATGCAATCAATTTACCTTCAATTTACATTAATATTTCATAAATATCAAAAATACTCTAACACTTTCAAGATGTGCATGGAAAAGTGATCAATTTATGCATGAATTAAGTTTCTAATATTTCATTTGGTGCTTAAATAAAAACTTAGGGTGTTTACTTGAATATTTTTATTGTTTTTGTTTCAAAGTTTTTCAACTTAAGGTCAAGTGGCCAATGAACACCACCAAATATTTCATTTATTGATCTAAAAATTAAACACACTTCTTTATGTAAGTCATTTCTTATTTGCTTAGTTAAATTTATTTGTGCAAAAATAAAGTTGTGTGTCTGCTCTCCCCCATCTCCTATAAATAACTTATGGGATCAAAAGTGCCATATTCATTACAAATTGCCTTAGTCCAAAGGCGTAAAAGATATGTTGTAAAGGCTCTCCCCAAGACCTGCATGGCTTGGGTGATCTAGAAATAAATATAAAAATCTTTTAGTATTTATTTCATGCATCTTTATTTGTGAGGGGTATTTCATCACCTCTCATAATTTCTATAGGGAAACCTTGACCTAGAAATTCACCTCCCAGCATTGTCTTCAACCCCTCTCCATGGGGGGGTATATAAATTGGAATCACCCTAGTGGGATGGTGGTTTGAGCAGTTAAACCATCTTCTATTGCTGGGGCTAAGCTTAGGAAGTTTGAGCACATTGGACATCGCACTACATTGAGAGAGTGACAGATGTAGTGGCAATAAAAAGGGAAAGACATTTTTACAATAAGTCAAGTGTCACAGACCTAATGATGTGAGCTTATCTTGTATCATTAAAGTGAAAGTATTGTATATGAGATCCATCTAAAATGTTTGAAAACTAAATAGTTTTAGTCAACCCCATTTTTCCACACCCTTGATAGGAATTTGGATGATTTACTTGTATTTTGTCATTTTCTTGCTTGGTATTTTTAGACTAAAACTAATGTATTTATTTATAGTCACATCAAAATCAATTTGTTTATACACCACTCCCTTGTCAAGAAGGTGTTATGATGGTCATTTTACACCACACTTGTGCCTTACAATTTTTGTTAAACTTATTTGTGTGTGTATCAATTGATTGATATGGGTATCGTTATGCTGACTAGATCAAATTTCAAGTTTGTGCCTTTGAGTCTTTGAAATATAACATTTTATCACATCATTAGAGTATGCTTACACCATTACGCTACTCAAATTATTTCAAAACTTAATTGATTTATATTGAAACCATTGTTTAAAACTATTTCACATATGTCATTTGGACCTTGTTTATGCATCATCATGCTATCAATCTTGTCTAGCTTGTTTGGTCAAATTTTAGTCTTCAACATTGAGTTTTTAATTAACCTTGTCAAGTTTGGATTCAAATATTGATTGATTTTTGGTTAGGCCTCAATTCATGGGGTTGATACATAGATCTTTCTCTTTTGGATTGCATAACTTCGGTTAATCGATTATCCAAATTTGAAGACTATTGTTTGTTTGTTTATTCATAAAGCCTATCCTCATCATTGTTTATGTCTTTATTTGAGAAAACACAACCTTTCTCTAGAAGCCTTTTACCTTATGTCTTATGCCAACTGATCATGTTTATTTTTGATTCCATGTGTTGGGTCTATGTCAAAGTTATTTCTAAACTTTTTAGATTGATTCAAATCACATAAATCCTTTGTTTCAAGCCTAGATTTTGACTCCATTTGGCCAAAAGTCCTAGCACACCCTATTTGAGCCTATATTTTGACTCCGCATTAGAAAAAAGACCTAGTGACTCTTTTCCCTTTCCTAGTTTATACCTTGTTTGGAACACTTTGACCTAGACCTTTGACATGTCATTTTTTATTCAGATGCCTGACTTTTTGTGTGTATGCCATTTGAAGTTAGGATATTTTATGTCAAATCTTAACATAAACTATTTTGGACACACATCTCCATATTTTTGACCAGGTTAGACCAAGTTTGAACCATTTATCCTTTGGACATAGTTTTTTAGAGTTTGTAGAACTCTAAGCCTTTTATTTCAGAGCTTTCATCATTTATGTGGATATGTCTAGCTACACTTATGGTGGAGTCACATAAAATCCAAGTTATGATAGAATGGCTTCATAAAATCTGACTAGAAACCCCTATGGGGATAGATTTTGTAGGGAGTTTTATTATTCTCCCTATAATACTCCATATGAGGAATAAAGTCAAGGACCACCTTACAATCAAACTCAAAACCCTAAATAAGATGATATGGTTTATGAGGAGGACTTGGATGCTTTGGCTTATGTGGTTAATTAGGTTCCACCACATCATACCATTTCTATTCCAAGACAATAATGTTGTACCATTTCCATACCAGGACCTAGTCCTTTGGCTTATGTGAGAAATCAAGCTACAAAATGCCCCTTCCTCATTCCAAGACCTATTCCTTTGGATTTTATGAGCAATCAAGATCCATACCACCTTGTTATTACCATTTTAGGACTTCATCCTTTGGCTTGTGTGAGAAATAAAATCCCTAATGCCCTATCATTATCCAATAGCAGGTCATTCCTCATCTAGTACCAATCCCATAAAAACCTCAACCAATCCAATCATTCAAAGACCAAGCTATGTTCAAAACTAGTATTTTCCAACTCATTGGAAACCAAGGCCAAGAAAACCAATGAATCCATGATTTTTTTGTTGAACCAATCATCTGTGATAAGTCAACTTGTGAGGAATTACCTCTTAATACTATACCTATAATCAAGGAGTCTCACTCTAACAAACCAGTCCTTATTGAGCCACTTCTTAATGATTATAACCACCTTTGAGCAAATCATTACCTTGACCATATGCCTATTTTTTAAGAGCTTCCCTTTGACTATTTAGTCTCTAAGGAGTTGACTCTCGACATTTTTCCCATCATTGTGGAGCCTCACTTTGACAAATTAGTCTTTGTAAAACCCACCATGCCATCACATATTGTTACTTATCCAATGCCAAACATTCAACTAGACATCATTGAATATAGTACATATCAGATGAAGAATTAGAGTTAGATTCAGGTTCTATTCTTGAATCGATATCATATTTAGCATCAAAAGAAGAATCAACATTAGTCTTACCATTGGATTCAGAGTCCCTTGAGTTAGAATTAGATTCAAAAGGAGAATACCTTCATGGTTGTTATGACATTGGTTATGCATGCCTAACAAATAAGTATGAATACATTTGTGATCGCTCTATGATTTTTGAGGATGATTACTTCAACATCGACACAAGTTATCCTAGTATCTTCTATGAGGATTGTGCTACCAACTCCTCTTCCATTACCATTCCACATACCATTACCATCAACCAATTTAACCATATCATTGACATTCCATCTCCCATAAGTGTCGATTAGGGCCAAGAGAATCATAACTTGTTGAATTGCATCCATGGTGATATATCAGCTAGAGAACATCAGAGAGACCAAGAATATATTCATGCATAAGAAGAATAATCTCTTAGTGAAACCTTTTTAGTGGTGCTAGATGATAATCAAAGTTTAAACTTAGCATCTTCTATTGAAACCTTTTCAGAGGCATTATAAAATAATCAAAGTCAAAATTCAATGTTCCTTAGTGAAACCTTATCAAAGGCATTATGGAAAAATCAAGACAACTTCATTGGTAGAAACCTCATCGAGGTGTCAATAACTGAGCACAAAAGTCCTTCATTTCTTGATGAAGACATTATCAAAGAAAAAATCAAAATAACTTCCAATATATAAATTAATTAGATGGTAGCTACTCTCAGTCCCAAACAACAAAAAAATATTGGGGTCTTATCACGAGAATATTCAGAAGTCTTCAGTCCCATCACATCCAAATTTATGTCAAATCCAAAATCAATAACATTATGTGTGTCTAAAAATATTGATCTTCATTTATTTCCCTAGCATTATACATTCTATTATCCTCTATCATTCCATTTCCCAATCAATCCTATCATCCAACATTTATCCCTATTTATGGTCCATCGATGCACTTTCCTTTGTAGAGGCTACAATACCTTATCTCAATGATTTAAGGAATCAAAATCAATGACCAAAGAAGATCAAAAGAACATCATTTACATCCAAATTTGCAACCAATTCTTGATAATGTAACTATTTAGACGAGGTGTGGCTTAGTAATTAACATATTCATGTATTCTATTTGTATCATTTGTTGATCAGGACGTGCATCTCCAATTTAGTAGGAATAAAAAAATCATATTCCATTTTACCATACCTAGCCCAAACACATCAAAAACCAACAATCACCCAAGCCATAAATATATACCATACGATTTCTATTATCACACATCCTTTTGCCATTGTCACATACCCAGCTAGTCACCTTACCACTTGGGGGCAACCCTCTGACCATTTTATCCAATCCATTAAAACCCATCATTATCCTAAGTAAGACCATACCATCCTATCATACCATTCCTGTTTAGACCCAAGCTTGTTTTAAGCCATCTTACTCAATCCTATTTTGATCTTGGTTCATTTGATTCTTCTCATACTTTTTGGTGAGGGAATTTTGATCTAGTTTTACCAATCAATCAAATTTTGTGTTTAAATGATAGTCTATGAAAGTAGTGTGATAGTTGATTTGGAAAGATGTATTTCATTTTCTATCCTATATCAAGTTTGTTTATGTGATTATGATTATATCACCTACTGGGGTAAGTCAATGTCTCACCACTCTTGCTACTAATTATAACTGCCTATGGGAAAATTAGTATCATTGATCTAGTTTGTTTTATCCTAGTTATAAGCACTTATGGGAAAATTAGGGGCAAAATTTGTTTATCATGCATTTCCACATCACCTTGCCATTGCTATTTTCATTTGACTAGCCATTTGCCAGATTTGAGAACTTATTGGGACCTAGCTAGTTTTTCCTTACTTTTATGTGGATAAAATTATTATGACTTGAGGTCATTTCAAGACTATGTGGGCCATGCTCAATTCATATTGAGGTCACCTCAGTCCCTCTTTCAATACGCTCTCACCATTTTGTAGTAACTTAAGCCAACACTCTCACTATTTTGTGAGTAGATATCTTGTCATTCTCTAATGAGTTAAGATACATCAAAATACCAAAAACATTCAAATATTTTAAAATATAAAAACATTTATCCTATCTAAACCTAATCAGTTATCCTTGATTCACCCTACTAGGGCATGGTCATTATTAGGATGCTTTCTTTTGATTTTGTTTTCAAGATTTCTATTTATTTATTTATTTATTTCAAGTTGTTTGTTTGTTTGTGTGTTTCTTTGTTTCTTTATCTGCTTGCCTATTTGTTTGCTTTCAGCACTACTACCTCGACTTAGTTTATATGCATTCATTGGGTAATTCCTTGTGTATTATTCTTGAGCCCATCCATATTCATATTTTAACGTCATCATCATGGTTTTTATCATTGGTGCATTATTTTTAATTATTTATTAGATCAGTAGTTATTCCTTATGCATATTTTGGCTATGTCCTCATGTTGTTCTATCATGCTGCTTACTATCATGTGCTACAACAAAAATCATCTTCAAAAAGGTCTAACAAGCAATGGAGCCATAAAAGTTTCTCCTTGGTACCTTGGCAAAATCCTCCCATCCATCTTGATCAAATCAACCCATTGACCATTCTAGTTATATCATTGATAATAAGGATGAAAATATCCTCACTGATAGGTACAACTAAGTCATTTTTAATGATCAATCTTATTCTTCTATCCATCCCTTTTATCACTTTGCACATCCTTGTATGACTGGTTGTTTATGGCTTCTTTAGTCATTAGACCATCACATCTACGTTTGTGCCCGCTCATATTTAATCTTTATTATAGGTTATATCCTTGATTTATGCTTGCTAATCATCCCTCACTAGGGTACAATCATCTTTATCAAATAATCTAAGTTATCTTAATGATTATAACTGCCTTTAAGAAAATCATTATTTTTGACTTTTCTTCTTCTTTATAACTACCTTTGGGAAAATTAGTCTCCTTTTTAAATCAATACATGCAAGCATTTATCATTTGAATTACTCTCAACCATATGTTAATCACACCTTTCTTCTTGCTTCTTTTTTATGGACCGTCCATCCACATATGTGACGGCCACTCCCTCGAGGGGCCATCATCATAGGCTTTTAAAAAACCATTTGGAGATTTTTCTTTAATCATCATCTTCTTTTTGGCATACAGGTCTTTACTCATTATTTGAGAAGACATTATTTTGCCTATAGTTTTCAACATCTTCCCAAATAGGGGAAAACTATAGACATGTAAAAGTGGTCACCAATGACCTCCAACTAGGCTTAAGATCAATTTCTATCAAAATGCACAATTTGGCCTAAAACACTAAAACATGCTAAATGAGTTGAATTTGTCATATAAAAGCATCAATTTTGGATAGAGTATCATTAACTGAAGAAATTTAATTTATGAGACAATTAACTTTGATCAGATCATTTTGAGTCAAAATGACATTTTTGCACCTGGGTGCTCTGTATTGCTCTTTTCTACCAAATTTATTGCACAAGACATGTGCCTTTGTTATTTTGTGTTGACAACATCCTAAATGGGATAAAAATTTCAATGCATCTAATATCACATCCTCATTCCAATCCAATCAAATTTTGACCCAATAATATGACATTTTGATCAATTTTATTAATTTGTGCACCAATTGCCAAAATTTGCACCAAAATTGATAAATCATGTTTAAGGCTAATTAATTTGAATCAAGAGCCTAATTAAGAATTACATGGAACTTGTTGAATATTTATTATTGGAAATTGTTTATGAGTTTCTACATCATCAAGTGACATCATTTCCTAGAAAGATATCCTTAGGCCATAAATACATAAAATATCTGGTTAAGCCCTCCCATGCCTCTTTAATACCTCTCTATCCCAAATATTTATGAGGGAATTTATTGAGTTTAGCCTCCAAAATTAAATGGATTATTAGCCACACATATTCATCTTGAGATGGTTGGTTTAGGTTCATTTGGATCATTTTGGAAAATCTATAAATAGAAGGCCTTACCTATTGAATTGAGAAGCTCTATTGGCGTAAAGTCATAATGCTAAAAATCCCTCTTAAGCCATTGATGTAGTGTTATCATGCCCAATTATTGAGCTAATTAAAAGACATCATAAAGACATTGGTGCCAAGGATAAAAGAAGCTAAATAACTCATTTGATGAGGACTCATTGGGCACAAGTTGAGCAAGCCACTTCAACAAGCTATTTGGAGCATCCAAGGAAGGTGAAGGATTTATTTGTATTTTGCATTCTAGTTGTGTTTCTCATTTATTTTTGTTATTATGTTCCCCCTTGAGATAGGCTTAAGGTGTTAGAATTAATGTGTTTTGTTTGGATTTTGATTTCATTGCACTAACACCATACTAATCTCCCCTTGTTGCAATCCTATGTTTACACCAACCACCAATTTTATATTGATTTTACTTGCGATTATCTCCATTATTTCCAAAAGTGACACAATAACACAATATTCACTTGTGACCATGTAATTACAAACACTTTTTGGAAAATATTTGTGCAATCGTCCTAATTCAATTTGAATTCAAATCAAAGTGGTATGATTGGGACAACATAGGTCACATTGATGACCCACACACACCAAACCATAAATTTATGTCATTTTCACTTATAATTTTAGGGTTTATAGATGAAAATAAACACAATAACACCATATCCAATTGTGATGAGAGAAAAATAGACAATTTGGGACATATTCATGTATGATCAACTCAATTCATTTTGAATTGAGGTCAAATTGGTGTGATTAGGACAATGTAGGTCCTATTGGTAATAGAAACACACCCAACCACTCCTTTATGTTGTCTTTACTTACAATTAGGTCCCTCATAAACTAAAAGTAACATAACAACACTATATCCATGTGGTTAGGGGAAATGCTGATAATTTTGGGCAAATTTGTGTATGATCACCCCAATCCACTTTGAATCCAAGACAATGTAATGTAATAGGGAAAATGTAGGCTTCATTGGCGACCTTCGCACACCCAACCACATATTCATGTAAATTTTACTTTTGATTAGGTCCCCTTATAAGCCAAAAGTGACACAACAACACTATATCCACTTATGACCTATGAAAATGAAGAAAATGTTGGACACATTTATGCATGATCACCCTAATTCACTGCAAATTAAGGCCAAAGTGGTGTGAATGGGGTAATGTAGGTTTTGGTTTTGTATGTGTGGGTCATGAATTTGATGAAGTACCTCATGCCAAAATGCACTCAACATCACCATATCCACTTGTGACCAAGATGAATGCAAATGATTTAGGGCACATATATGTATGATCACCCAAACTCACTTTGAAATTAAGCAAGAGTGGTATGATCAACGAAACGTGGGTTGCATTGGTGACTTACGCATATCCAACCACATTTTTATGTCATTTTTACTTGAGATTATGTGGATTATAGGCTAAAATCAACATAACACTATATTAATTCTTATTTAAACTATGGGGATGTGATATTTATAAAGTGTGCCTCAATAATCAACATGAGACATCAACCCCATATATCTATATGGTGCTACACTATAGGTAGTATGCTTCTATCATGTTACATGTAGCCTTTATCATGTCACATATATATATGAGATACACACACATTAAATGAGTTTTATGTGAGTCATGATCCATTGTTATTGTCTCGAGATAATGCAAGGGCTAGGCTACATGTGAGTCATAAGCCCTAGAAATATCAAAAATATTATATAGTTCTGCTTAATGGCATATTAATGTTCAATGGGCCCACCACTCCAATACAATGCATACATAATGAATCCCATTTAATGATGTCAATAAGTTGAAACCAAATTTCAAATCAATAGGGAAGGCATTATATATCACATCATGTTATCGACACCTATTCCATTATCTACCACATCAACATCATGTTACATATAGATATGAAATTGGTCTATTATATGACATGGATATGTACTACATAACACAAATCATTCATGTCATGTCGAGAATTATGCATATTGGGTCACTTTGGTCATACGATACATATTATGTATGTAATATAGTAGTATTGATCATTTATAGACTTGTTCAATCATTGGTAGGCTCGTTAAATAGATAGAGTGATCTAGATATATCCAATCACATTGATAGACCATTCCCCTATCTCTATTCACTCTCAATCTATATATAAATACATATATGAGGTTGGGGTATCGATATATATGGTGCCAAATCTAGTGAAACTCTATATCTATCTAGTGGGGGGGGGTCACATGATTGTGTCATTATTTATTGAATAAAGAAGGTGTCACTATATCATCTATTATTTTTTTTACAATCAAATGAATAAATCATATTATGTATGTAATTCACATTGATTCATTCACTTGGTGGGGACATACCATATATAAATATGGGATATGGATATGACATTGATTCATTATGTCCATACCCATATCTGACAAAGTGGGGTGAAGTAATTGGTCAACTCATTAGGCCCATGACTCAAATACTAGAGGTTTAAACCCTATGTACCCCTCATCATCCTCAGATATAGATAGGGATAAGCAAGTTCCATTATATATATAAGGTCTCTTAATTAATATAATAAATTAATTGAGTCTTTGTCTATATATAGGGGCATAATCCTCCTAGATATAGATAGGGGTGGCCGAGTTCCCATTTATATAGGGTCTCTATAGTGGTTTACATATTGAGTACTTGATTAACTGTATACATCTAATGGTACCCCCACCCCTATATATTTATTGATACCAAATACATAACATCAATCATTAGTGATTGATGCATGATTGATGTGTGAATAATTACCCTTATGCACTTTTGTCTATTTAGGATATGGATATGGCATATATAATATAGTGGGCACACTAGTGAGTGGTGGATATCCCCTCTTTGGTCACCCCTATATATATATTGACCATATATAGTTGAGGCTGAGAGAGAGGTCCCATAATAGATGAGGGGAACTCGATTGATGATTGACCCCATATATCTATTTGGCGAGGGCACCATATAGAGATTTGGGTGCTTGATTGACATATCTATATTTAGGGGAAATTGGGGCCCCCACATTCTAGTGAGTGATGTGGAAAGTTTCACCTCTATTTAAATAGGGCATAAATAATAAATCAATGAATTAAAGGATAACAAAAGATAGAAAATGGTGACTTTGTGATCAATAAATGATTGATGGGAATCCATACCCATCTGGGGAGTCAAGGATTTTATAGGTTATATTGTATTATATTATATATATTTAAAAAAGTATATCAATCACTTTATTCTATTCTAAAATAACACCAATGATTATTGAGAATAAAACCAATGATTAATGGGAAGAATAAGGGAGTGACACACATACCATTTGTTCAATGTGGAGTGCATAAACCATACCCAATCTTATCCATTCCTATATATAAATAAGGGAGGGGCTTAGTTGACATATATTTAAAGTTAGATTGAAAGTAGGGGGGTAAAGGTAAAATGATCAAGCTCCAATAATGATGCACAAACCATATCATTAATGTCCTCAATAGAAATCAATATGAGATTTCTACAAGTCACAGAGATAATGTTGTTTATACATTATCTCAATTAAAAATGGATGAATGTGATTCTACATGAATTTTGTTGGTTACAAATGGATATGGTTTTTTTAGATTGCTTGTGGCCTATAATCCCCATAATCTCAAGTAAAAATAACATAAAGGGGTGGTTGGATATGCACAAGTCACCAATGCAACACAAGTTTCCCAAATCATACCAATTTAGCTTGATTTCAAAGTAAATAGGGTGATTACACATATATGTGCCCTGAATCATCTAAATTTATCCTATTTATAAATGGATATGGTGTTACTGTGTGGATTTTGGCACATAAGGGAATTAATCGCAAGTGAAATCAACATAAAGTTGTGGTTTGGTGTGCATGGGTTATCAGTGTGACCTATGTTACCTCAATCACACCACTTTGATTTGAATTCAAAGTGAATTAGGGTGATTTCACCTACATGTGCCAAAAATTGTTTGCATTTCCATGGTTGCAAGTGGATATGTTTTATTGTGTCACTTTTTGCATATAATGAAGCTAATCATAAGTAAAATCAACATAAAGTTTTGGTTGGATGTGCAAGGGTCACAATAAAAAATGTGTTACCACATCAAACATTTTTTTCCAAAATTATAGAGAAATGGGTTGATCATAAATAAATGTGATTAAAATTGTTTGCATTTATCTTGATCACAAATGAATATGGCATTTTGTGTCTCTTTTGGCCAATAAGGGACCTAATTGTAAGTAAAATTGACATAAATGGGTGGTTGGGTGTGCATGGGTCACCAATGTGACGTATGTTACCCCATGCATGCCACTTTGGCATGAATTCAATTTTAATTGGGGTGACGACCCACAAATGTGGCCCAAATTATACCATTTTACCCTGGTCACAAATAATTATGGTGTTTTTTGTGTTGAATTTAGATTATAAAGGACCTAATCATAAATAAAATTGGCATAAAAGAGTGTTTGGGTGTGTGTTGATTTTTAAAATTTAGCTTTTACAAACCAACAACTCCTAAAAATGTCAACAAGCAATATAGAAGCCCCTAAAACCTAACATATGACTATATGTTTACCTAAAATGGACATCAATTGCAAAATTTATGCCTTAAAATACCTAAATTCAATATTCAAATCTTGAAAATTACTAAGTAATAACCACATTGGATTTTTAAAAACAAAATCCTAAATCATAAATCGTGTAGCTATGAGATTAATTATAGAAGATACAGTGTGACCATACTTTTTTATATTTACTAAAATAAATATAAAATATAAGAAAATATGAAATCATAAGTTGACATTTACATTGTTACATTTATATTCCTTATACTTCAAATTTATTTTATTAACCCCCCCAATGCCTTTTAACTTCCATACTTTTTAGAATGCGTAACCATTATAGCATGTACATGTTTCCATATGTTTAAAAATGTGCATGCATTTTTATATGATTAAAATGTGTACGCACTCTAAGTTTGGTTTTTATCAAGCCTAAAAAACATAATGCATATGCATTATTATAATAATGCATATGTACTATTATAAACATGCGTAATAATGGTACACATTCATGAAAATGTCCACAAAATTATTCCCCAAGTCCATGCACTTACCAACCAATGTAAGCTCAAATGAACAAAGAGTGCAAATTTGAATCATTGTCAACTATTTCATTATCTACAAAAGTGTTAAGTGGTCTAGATGGAACTGGAATGGGTAAGTTCACCAACTCGAGGGATAAAAAAGGGCCTACCCATGGACATGATTTTTCTAAAATTTTAGAAATTTGAACTTCTGTAGATAATTTGAGATGGCTACACTCAATATTTGAAGATGGTACAATAACATGAATTGTAACATTTTGATTCTAGTTTCCAAAAAACTATTTTTTTTTGAAAAATGGTTAAGTGTAAATATGTCAAACATCTAAAATTTGAAGAAGACCTCCTTTTTTTTAAGAAAACATAGTAGATAGATGGCTGTGCAGCCCACCATTTTTTGAGCATAGTTAAATATTGTTAGAAACCCTTTGGTGAATATTTAGATAAGATCTTCTAGTGTGTTAAAAACATTTTTTTATATTTTTTTGATGATTTTTTTAATTAATTTTGCAATTATGTAGATCCTAAAAACTGACAAAAAAATGGATAGATAGTTGTGCAGCCCACCCTAACTACCTGAAAAAAAATGAAAAATTAATTTTTTTTGAATGTGTGCAAAATTAGGCCTATTTTGTTACCATATAATTTATTTTTCACTTGGATCAATGATTTTTTTATAGATAGACATGAATAGGCATGTATGGGTGTGACATGTAGTGGCTTAAAAAAGGTGTCATTAGAAATAAATATATTTTGAACCCTTAAAATAATCCAAAAATTATAAAAATCATACATCTAAAAAGAGGACAATGTGGTCATCATAATGTCAATAATTTTTTTAATTTTGATGTTGAAATCCATACCTTATTTGGTGATTGAAAATTGAAATTTGTTGGTTTTTTCTAAAACTCTTAGTCTCGACTTTAGATGCACGGTCTCAAGCCTTTGGCTCAAAAATCCAAGCCATTTTGGAGCCTAAAGGCTCAGTTTTCAATTTAAATTCAATTAATGCGTATGCATTATAGAACACATAGGATTTGTATAATGTGTACGCATTATAGTGTACTATATAATGTGTACATGTTATATAATGCATATGCATTGCTTTGTTATAAGTCCAAAACTAGCTTTATGAGCATTTGGGAGTTGAACATGAAGCCAAATTTGTCCATAAGATTATTTTTTCTACTTTAAATATTAAGTATAAGAAAATAAATGTAACAATATAAATGCTTATACTTTAATTTTATTTTAGTTAATATAAGAAATTAGGGTCACTTAGCATCTGATAGAGTTGGTCTCATAATCACATGACTTACGATGTGGAAAATAGTTTTTAAAAATCCAATCAAGTCAGTACTTAGGCATTTTCAAGGTTTAAGTATTGAACCTAGGGATTTTAGGACACAACTTTTGTAATTGATATCTATTTTTGGTAAACATATAGTCATTTCTTAGGTTTTTGTGCCTTTTAAATTGATTCCTAGCATTTATATGTTTCTTAGGTTTGTCAAAATTGAAGTTTTCAAACCACTCACTTTTAAATTGATGCAAAGTGGTGTTTTTAGGGTCTCATAGCTCACATTGATGACCTACACACATCAAACAACTAATTTACATGCTAATCTCATTTGATCATCACCCCTCCCTCATCCTTGATCACTTCTTACTCATCCTTCATTACCCCTAATCACTCTCTCATCAATCCTCATTATCCCTAATCACTCCCTCATTGACCCTCACTATCCCTAGTCATCTATAATCAACCTCTTATCATCCATAATCACTCCTCCATTGACCCTCACTATCCTTCATCATCCCTTATCACTCCTTCCTCATACTTCATTATCCCTAATCACTCCTTCCTCATCCCTCATCATACCTAATCACTTATTCATCCCTAATAACTCCCTCCTCATCCTTTTTCATCCCTAATCACTCCTTAATTGACCTTAGTTGCCTCTCATCATCTCTAATCACTCAAGCTTATCATCTCTAATCACTCCATTGATTATTACCATCCCTAATCATCCCTAATCACTCACTTCTCATCCCTCATAATACCTAATCAATATTTCTTCATCCCTCATCATCACTAATCACTCCCTCATTGACCCTCACTATCCCTCACCATCCTTCATCACTCCATCATTGGCCCTCACCATCTCTTACCATCCTTAATTGCTCGCTCATCATCTGGCATAAGTATATACTCTAAAGATATCTTTGATTCCAATCATATATTTTTTAATCCATTATTATAGAAATTAACTCTTTTCTAGGACTTGTAATGTCAATACCCATTTGTGATAGTCAATATTATTAATGAATGAATTAGATGATCTTCCAAATTAATAGTCAATATAAGTATTAACATAAAATAAAGTCTAAATTTTAGTTTATTGAATTATCTTTGTTGTGAAATTGACTAAATGAAACTTTATTCGGTTACTCCTTTGGTAGTTTGGTTCCAAAGATAAAAATTAAACACAAATCTCTTATATAATTTTCTAATTCTAAGAAGATTTGGATCAGAAGCAAAATTATATAGTGTTTCACATTCCTATGTAACTTGAATCTTGGTTAGGTTCAGACATGCACTCCTTGTCTGTGTAATGTGTCTCAAATATTTTATCTCTTACATGAAAAATGAAAATTTATTCATGATATCACAAAAATATGTTTCTAAAAAATGTGAAACACTAGTTCAATATGGTGTAGATGTTCATCCCATGTTTTATAAAGATTAAGATGTCATCAAGATAGATTAAAAAAATGGCATAGTTAAAGAGCCTAAGGATGTCATTCAACATCTTGAAATGAATGAATTCATTATATGAGTCAACTTAAAAGGCATAATCAACTAGTTAATTAATCCTTTCTTTGTTTTTAAGACTATATTCCAAATGCATAAAGGTTTAACATGAATATGATGATACTCAAACTTAAGATCAATTTTGGAAAATACTTCTACACCATGTATATGGAAAAAAAATGCCTTAATGTTTAAATGAGGATAATAGTTCTTCACATTAATCTTGTTAATTTTTTTTTAATTGATTCACAAATTTGGCATAAACACAATTGGGTTTTTGCAAGACTTTGATTTGGGCATGATGTGTCAATTATCCATGATTTCATGGATCTACCACTTGATCTATTCATTCTCTAGAAATAATATATTGTATAAAGAGGTTGAGGTAGAGGTATTTAAGGGATAAAATCAATAGTATTGTTTAGTGTATAGTATGCAGGAACTTATTTAGGTGTCTAAAAGATATCCTTGTATTCATCTAGTTTATGGTTCAATTATTTCATCTTTATTATTGTTGGATAAACCACACTATGATATGGTGACATAAGGATGTCATTAAACATTTAATTATTACCATTAAGAGTATTATTATTACTAGAATTGATAATATTCTTGCACTTCCTAGCACTAATGACTGAAAGCTTATGAACTATCTATGATGTATGGTATTTTAGATCTAGACAATCTATCACAAAATTTCAAAGATTTACTTCATAGACTACATGTCAATGGTAAATACATGGTTGACCACATGTAAAACATCAAACATATATAATGGCGAGATGTCACAAAGGATTTCATCTTTAATTTTTTTGATTTTTTACACAAAGTGACACTACTAGGTGATCCATTTCTCAAGGCCTTGATCCATAAACTCTACACCGATTTCAGTGCGCAAAATAGTTTACCTTGGATCCTTTCATCAAATCACACAATTTCTTGAAACACTCAAGGAAATGAAACTGAATTTGAATTTTTATCTTATTTTAGCTATTTAGGCATTCTTAGTGATTAATCAAAATGTGGAAAAATAATGCACAAATAGAATCAATTCATGACAAGCACATGATAACAGAGTTCAGTAATGCCTATGTCTCCAAGTTCACTTATAGTATGAACCAATCCATTTCCATAAAGAGTGAGTACATGAACAACCCCCAATATTTTCAAATGGACACTCTAAGACTACATACAAATCAATGACAGACCTTTAAAAAGCCTAGAATCCATGGATATACCTCCACCTTCCTGTCGTTAATGCAATCTTGTATTCCTATAGATTTTTGCCAAAAGTCTCAAAAATGGAATTATAAAATGGATTTAACAAAATCATCATAGGATATTCAACATACCATTTAATTCATCTTGGAGTCTAAGACATTTCCCTAGTTTACATTGAGAGCTGAAAATCTCTCCAATCCCTTCAAATCTTGAGATTTTGGCAAACTAGTTTATATATTGGCCAATACATAGTCTAATTAGACTTGTTTTTAAATAAAATTTAGTAGATTTATATAATTTATGAACCCAAAAATCCATCAGTTGGATCTCTATCCTTTTACCTAAAATGGGCATGATTTGAATCTCCTAAAGAGGGCAAATTTGCATTTGATTACCACGTAATTCATGGTTGTTTTTATCACTGGTAATATATAATGCCACATTTATGGGGTGATAGTTTAACAAAGTATTTAAATAGCCTTATCTCCATGATGGGGTTTGTGTCTTAGGACATGGATCACCTCTTTTTTTATACCCCCTCACCAATGTTGGCATACACACTAGTATTGGTGTGTCATGACCCAATCTTGGCATGGTGGCTTGGCAGTAATCTATGTTGTGGCAGCATGTTTTGATAAATTTGGTAGGGTGGTTATTTGAAATCATGGCGTGTTTACCATTGATATAACCTTTTTTTGGAATTCTCTCGAATGATAGGTGAGCACGATCGTGTTGATTTAGCCCATCATGATGGAGGTTGTTGAACCATGCTTCATGACATCCGTGTTAAATTTAAAATTAGACTGTGTCATGATTATTTCAACCCATTCAAATTAAGTTGGGTTATCCCAACTCGGTCTCTCCATCCCAACTCAAACTTGGCACCCAAACTTAGGCTCGACACCCCAACTCGGTCTCTGCTTCTCCAACTCAGAACTTAGATCAACTATGGGCTCGAGTTGGCATTGAAATATAGTCACTATGTGACTATAAATAAAATTTGACAATGGATAAATATAGAGGTGGCAAGCCATGTGGTGGCTTGAGGACCCACCGTGTGGACCACTCTTCATTCGACACTTGTCAATGTCTAACTGGATTAATGTTCCATAGCTTTATCAATGGAAGGGTTCCCTTTTAGGATAAAAGCAGGCTCCACCAGGTACGGTCCCTTAGTTAGCCTATTTTTTATGCCATCTACGTATGCCTATCAAAGATGAAATATAAAAAATAATAATTTTCTCATACAAAATCATTGCCATATGTCATAACATGATTGGTTTACTTGGCATGCTAGGATTATGCCACATCACCATGTGTCACCTTTTTTCCCTATTGATATGGAAACATCAATGCATAATATCTTGTACATACAGGCTCAAAATTGATGCATTCAAATTGTATCAGAAAGCTCTCAATGAGATCTACATTGTGCCATAGATCAATTTTCAATTTTATGACTTCTATTTAAGAGTGAATATGGATCTTCTTGGATCAATCTTCCCTACTAAGAAGGATTTTGGTTTACTAAAAGCTGATACCCAACTTGATCCTCTAAAATGTCAATCAGTTATGAAGAATTTTGATGGGTCTTTATCAGTCTATTTAGGTTCCGTAACTATTCCTACAATGCTTGAAACAATCGATTGATCACATCTTTCACAAACCCTCTGCTACTGCATGGCCATCAATAACCTCTACATAAAACTAGGATGCGATGACTTCCTCTGCTTCATGGCTTGAAAACAACATCTACATAGGTAAGCCTAGTGATCTCTCCTACTGTATGACTATAATGAGCTTCTGTATAGATCCAATATTTTGTATATGCATCCATATCTTCTTTTTATTGCATGTCTACATTGTCATTTAATTATAAGTATGCATTGATAATAACATGCCCATCAACGTCCTCTTCTACTTCATAGCCATAAAATGGCCTGTACATAAAAGTACATGTGTGAATCTAGTGCTTACTAGGTCTGTTAGACTATTTTTTACAAAATAATACTTAACATAAATAATCACACCCTAATCTACATCTATTGTTGTTAATGAAAAATGTCTACCAAAATGTGAGAAGACAACTTGAGTATGATAAACCTATCACTCAATACTTCTCTAAAGGTGACTCCATAACAAAATAAATTACAATTTTTATAATGCATGTATATACAGATACAAATAGTGTCCCTTGGGTGTTTTAAAAATTGTGCATGATCTATGTCACAATATTGCCTGTATGGGTCTTATTCATACATCCTAACTAGCACATTATTTATGCTAGTTTTATGAGTATATACAAATGGATAAACCAAATACTCAAAAGCCTTTAACTACCACCTAAGATTCCTTACCAGCTATAGAATCTTGGTGTGGGCTTAACTCCTTCAATAATCACTCTATGGATTATCATGTGGCTCAACTTTAGGTTCTTGATGGTCACTTGGTACATACGAGTCTGATGTCTAACTAGAATCATCATGACTGGGTCTAGAGACCTACCCTATCTCAAACTGCATGATTCAAGTGTGATCTAGGTGAATCTCTATGCCATCATCTCTAAAAGATGCTTATCGAGTAAAGAGATATAAATTTCCTAGAACCATCTTGTCTATATCCAATACGATGATATCGAGAGCCATCATGTCTGAGAACTATCTCCCAACTACAAATTGCAAGGTGTAATAACATGTTACCATACCTTGGACAATGTCATTCTATATGCTAACTATTTTGGCATGTGGTAGTGGCAATGTTGGCAAGCCTAATCAACGTACTACATCAATAGTCACATAACCCATTCTGATGTCCCCATCAAACATGAGTCTAATGACACATCCCGTTGAAATAATTGGAACACTCTACCTAGATGATCTCAGAGATTGTAAGACAATATTCGAAGGTCCAGATGGTGTCCTTTATCAAATTAAGGATTATGAATGCTGACTAGTACTTAGAATACTAGGATTCTTTCCTCTGCCCATGTTCTTCTATTGGAACCACTGTAGTGCATGATTAGGATGTCATAACCAACAATGTTTTGCTGCATGTCCACGTCTCAATCAATGACTATAGATTGGACTGGTTGAAGTACTATGATCATCTCAATGTCATTTATTCCATCCTGACTCTTTTGCTAACTGATCAAAAAAATAATCTACTTTTTGTTGGAGTTTAATGATCTATTGATCCTATTTTTACTGATGTGCACTCACATTTACCACCATCATATTTAGTTCTACCATCCATTGTGTCTGCTCTCTTTGGCATGACATAATCATTTGTATCATCATGTCCAATATCAAAATAATCATAGGCAACTACATCTATGGATACAAATCCATGGCTTCAAGTAGGTCCCCAAATAGACACACACATTGTGAAAAAATGTTAATGACTGACAAGAACTACTCTGATACCAAACCTAATCCATAAACTCTACACTAATTTCAATGTGCAAAATAGTTTACCTTGGATCCTTTCATCAAATCACATAATTTATCGAAACACTCAAGGAAAAAAAACTAAATTTAACCTTTTATCTTATTTTATCTATTTAGGAATTCATTAGTGATTAATAAAAATGTGGAAAAATAATGCACAAATAGAATCAACTCATGACAAGCACGTGATAATGAAGTTCAACAATGCCTATGTTTCCAGGTTCACTTAGAGTATGAACCTATCCATTTACTTGAAGAGTGGGTACATGGCCAACCCTCACAATTATCAAATAGACATTCTAAGAGTAGATAAAAATTGGAAATAGACCTTCAAAAAGCTTAGAATCCATGGACAAACCTTCCAACTTCCTGTTGTCAATGCAATCTCTCATTCCTCTGGATTTTTGCCAAAAGTCTATAAAATAGACTTATAAAATGGATTTAACAAAATCATCATAGGATATTCAACATATCATTGAATT
The DNA here is from genome assembly GCA_037957365.1 of Torreya grandis. Classification (NCBI taxonomy): domain Eukaryota; kingdom Viridiplantae; phylum Streptophyta; class Pinopsida; order Cupressales; family Taxaceae; genus Torreya; species Torreya grandis. The sequence continues at coordinate 2,512,606 of JARHVA010000686.1, read as the reverse complement.
CATCTTGGAGTCTAGGATATTTCCCTAGTTTACGTTGAGAGCTGAAAATCTCTCCAAGCCCTTCAAATCTTGAGATTTTGGCTAACTAGTTTATATATTGGCTAATACATAGTCTACCTAGGCTTGTTTTTAAATACAAGTTAGTGGGTTTATATACTTGCTGCACCCATGGATCCACTGATTTGATCTCTATCCTTTTACCCAAAATGGGAATGATTCAAATCTCCTAAAGAGGGAAAATTTCCATTTGATTACCACATAATTCATGGTTGTTTTTATCACTGCCAATATATTATCCCATACTCATGGGGTGATAGTGTCAAAAAGGATTTAAATATCCTTATATCCATGATGGGGTTTGTGTCTTAGGTCATATATCACCTCTTTTTTATGCCCACTCGCTAATGTTGGCATACACATTGGTATTGGTGTGTCATGACCCAATCTTGGCATGGTGACTTGGTGGTGATCTATGTTGTGGCAGAATGCTTCATTCAGTTTGGCAGGGTGGTTGTTTGAAATCATGGCATGTTTATCCATTGATGGAACCTTTGGTTGGAATGTTCTCAAATGGGAGGTGAGCTCAGTCATGTTGATTGAGCCCATCATGATGGAGGTTGTTGAACCGTGCTTCATGGCATCCATGTTAAATTTAAACTCGAACCATGCCATGCTAATTTTGACCCATTCGGGTTAATTTGGTTTATTCTAAATCAGTCTCTCCAACCCAAATCAAGCTTGACACCCTAACTCGGTCTCTACTTCTCTAACTCAGAACTCAACTTGGCTACGGGCTCAAGTTGGCATTGAAATATAGTCACTAGGTGATTATTAATAAATTTTGACTATGGAAAAATATAGAGGTGGAAAGCCACATGGTGGCTTGAGGACCCACCATGTGGCCCACTCTTCATTTTATACTTTTTAAAATCTAACTGGATGGATGCTCCATAGTTCTATCGGTGGTAGGGTCCCCTTCTGAGATAAAAGCAGACTCCACTAGCTATTGTCCCCGTAGCTGACCAATTTTTTATGCCGTCTATGTATCCATGTCAAAGATGAAATATAGAAACCAATATTTTTATTGCATAAACTAATTACCATGTGTCACAGCATGATTGGTTCACTTGGCGTGCTAGGATTATGCCACATCACCCTATGTCACCTTTTTGCCCTATTTATATGGAAACTTCAACATGTGATATCTTGCACATAGGGACTCAAAATTGACCCATTAAAATTATGTTGGAAAACTCTAGATGAGCTCTATGTTGTGCCATCGATCAATCTTCAATTTGACAAATTTTGTTTTAGAGTGAATGTGGATCTTCCTAGATCAAGTCTACACTAGACCATATATAGCGTATGGTTATGGATGATGTATAAATTTCAAGTTCAATTTTTGAAAATATGATTTAGGAGAAATTAAATTCTTTTGACTTCCATTAGAAATGATGAAGTGTATTGTCTCACCATTGATCTACATTTGTTAATGAAATAATATTTTTAATTCATATAATTTCTTGTTGGGGGAAGTAGAGATATTTTTAGTACCAACCATATCATTGGGTTCATAATCTATTATCTACTTAAATTTTTATAGTGCTAGTTAACTTGTACCCACTTCTCGAGATGTGGAAGTAGAGAGCTCATAGTGTGGCACTCTTCATTGGATTGAATATTGAAGTTATGAATTAAGCACCACTTTCCAATCTTGGACTACTTGTTCGAATCATTTGAAAATTATTTTCCACTCTCTGGTATGACTTGATTAATATACATACAAATAAAAGGCCTTAAATATAATTATTTGGATCATAAAATCTCCTTATATGAAAAACAATTGATTGGTTTTAGGAAATCACATAGCTTGGTGATCCTCATGTATTTACTATCCATTTTTGGTGTTATGGTGGTTTTACTTGCTTCTCTTTTTCTAGTGGATTTTCAATTGTGAATTACATCATTTATAATAGGCCCATATTTTTTCATAGGTGTTAAATATTTGTGTTTCAAATTTGCCTCCACATCATTTTGATCACTATGTATTATATTTTATGCTAGCACTCAACTCTCCGCTTGTATCTCCTAACATTGTTAATCTCCAACAAAATACCACCATCAAGGTATTGGATGGAGTGATTAAGGATGAGGAGGGATGAGAAGTAATTGAGTAGAGATTATGAGGGAGTCAATAGGGATGATGAGGGATGATGAGGGAATGAATAGGGAGGATGAGAGAGTGATTAGGGATGATGATTTATGGTGAGAATTAATGAGGGAGTGATTAGGGGAGATGAGGGATGAGTGATTAGAGATGATGAGGTATGATGAAGCAGTGATTAGGGATGATGAGGTGATGTAGGAGCAATACTACCTAATATAAATAGTGATCTAGTTTACATGTTTAGAGTCTTTAGAAGGTGGTCAAGCTCATAAGAAGTCTGTAGGAGTCTTTCTAAGTTTCTAATTTTGTGTCAATTTTGAATTAGAGTTGTATTGGACTTTCTCTCAAAATCTTTCATTTGAATTTTTAAACTTTCATAGAGAAGTCAATCTTGTTTCAAGAAGTCCAATGTTGAATTTGGTGTAGTTAGACTATTGGACATAGTTTTCATATTAGGTGAAATTATGTATTTACTGTGAGGTGAAAAGTAACAGTTGATATTTATCGAGTGGTAAATAGTAATAGGTTGGATATAACCATATGGTTAATATAATAAGTTTATATTAGTTAGAATTTATATATTGAGCTATTTTTTTATTTGTTATAAAAATATATCATGTGCTTAGTTATAGGATTTGTGTGAGATATTTTGAGAAAGAATATTGGGGAGAGGTTATAGAATGTTATTCCTATAAATATGTACTATGTCCTAGATGATTAATTAATAGTGTGAAATATATTATTATTGAAATAAGTTTGTCTATGTATTTACATGTGCATGATTTAATTAGTGTTTAGCTTTGCATTGATTTATATCAGTGGTATTAGAGCAGTGTGTGATCCTTTCCATAATGAAGTTTTAAAAATATATCAGGGGGAAACCATACTTCTTAATTTCCCTTGTGAATGATAGTCACTTCAATGAGAAATAATTTGTAAAATACAAATTATTATTTGTTTTTAGAATTTAGATTATATTATTAGGATAGATATTTATGCATCCACAAATCTACCAAATCATACATCAATTTATAGTCTAACATTCCTATAGAAAGTTGCATTACATCTGGTGATTCTACCCTATTTCATTCTGCTCAATGTATCTCTATGCCAATGTGCTTGATGTCTATTGTTGCTTGTTGTTCTAGTGTCCTTTACTTCTCCTCATGTTTCTGTAATTACTTATCAAATCTAAACCTAACAAGATTCATCTCTGTTTGTTCTTGCAAGCTGTTGTAATGCATTTTTGTGACCATTCATACACTTTGAATAGCTATTCATTAAGTCCTATAGTGCACCTATTGTCCTTCCACTATCACATCATCCAATCTCATCAATTTTTAGGCACGTTACATTCAATTTCCCCCCTTGAATTTCAAGTTGTGCATCATAGGCATCCTCAACCAAATTGATGCCAAGGATGCATCTTCAAAAGCTCGACAAATTGGTGATTAATAATTTTAACATTAGAAATTGATTTTAGTTTTCTACATACACTTGCTTGTACTTTAAAAAACTATTACCACCTGCCAAAGATCCACATGCAGTGAATGGTGGATTGCATTGCTAGTAGCATGTGTCAAGTTAAGTATCCATGCCATTGTCAATTGGAAGTATATTTGCATTTAGATATGGTCATATGAGTTTCATGGTTATAATTTATACGTCAATTATTTTATTATTAAGTTTTAGTTCTTTATTCAAAGTTTAAGTCTTTTAGGTGAATAGTCAAAATACAAATCATTTAATATTTAGAGTCATTAATGTTTTAAATGTATTTTCAATATTTTTCTTTTATAAGGTTTTAGGAATATCATTTTGTATGATATGGTTTGCTATAATTTCTTATGATATGATGTATGGTAATTTAAAAATTAGGTTTAAGTTATAATAGTGTCTATTACTTGTATGCCATTGTCAAAATTGTCAGTTATCAAAAGTCTAGGTAATTATCATTTTTGGTATTGTCATAAAGGGGTTATGTTGACTAGAGTCAATATTTGGTCATTAAAAGTTTTAAAAATGAGTCAAGTGTCATTTTGTATGTTAAGTTGTTTTGTCAAATTTTTTTTGTCATATATAGTCAAAAATTTTAAAATTAAAAAAAATTGTCTTACGAACGCATTCTCGCTTGTATGCAATGTCCAAAAAATGAGGGGATTCTAATTTCTACGGAAATAAAAAATAAAGAACCTAATAAAACCATAAGATCATATCATCTATATATCATTTGAGTGAGCAATGAGATACTATAGGCTAGAGGCTACACAGAGGAAGGAGGTCTTTCAATAACCTCTTGTCAATCGCCAATGACGGGACCACATCAATGTTTTGGTGACTTGTGTGTGGTGTGTTATTTTTAGTATGGTGTGTTTTATATTTCTACTGTGTGTTGTAAATAATAACTGAAGTATGTACCTATTCACGTGTGAATGATATTCCCATGTAACCTTTTTTTATGTTTACATTGGAGAATGTTGATCTAAAAAAATATTGTATCAATAGGTTAGTGGTAAACTTGGTAAAACCATGTTTTAAGGTTAGTGGTAAACCCATGAAAACCATTTTGTAAGGTTAATGGTTAAGCTGAGAAAACCATCTCTAAGGTTAGTGGTGAACCTGAGAAAACTATTTTGAAAGGTTATTGGTAAACCTGTGAAAACCATTTTGGAAGGTTATTGGTTAACCTATAAAACTAATTGCAGATGAGTGAGATGTACGATGGCACATGTATAAATATCATTAGCATATAGAGGTGGAGCACGCTACAATTAGAAACAAAGATATATTATACCATGTAAAAACTATGGGGGTGAATGTTGGGAATAGTTTTCACATTAGATAAAATTAGGTATTTACTGTGAGGTAAAAAGTAATAGTTGATATTTACTGAGTGGTAAATAGTAATATGTTGGTTATAACTGTATGGTTAATACGATAAGTTTATATTAGTTAGAATATATATATTAAGATATATTTTTATTTTTTATAACAATATATTGTGTGCTTAGTTATAGAATTTGTGTGAGAGATTTTGGGATAGAATATTGGGGAGAGGTTATAGGATGTTATTTCTATAAATATGTACTATGTCCTGGATGATTAATTAATAGTTTGAAATATATTATTGTTGAAATAAATTTGTCTGTGTATTTGCATGTGCATGATTTAATCAGTGTTCAAATCTCCACCGATTTCAATCATATACTTTAGCAAGGATTTTAGGATGTTACAACACATATATCTAAACTCATATTTGAGAAATATGTTAGAAGTTGAGGACACTGTCAACATACAAAAGAAGTTAAAATTTAGTTGATGGTTATTTGGTAATAAGAGTCTTGTCCATGTCTTATTTTGTATTTAGAGTTAGATTCAAGAGAGTTTGAGGGGTTAGGATTCAAAAGTATGAATTTAAAGAATCCCAAACAAGTGAATAGAGACAAGTTTTGATTATTTGCTAGATAAGAAAGCAAACAAACCCTGCATCTTCTTGAATATGTGCAAAGATAGTTAACAGTGTGCATGATCATGAAACATGATTATTAAAAATTTATTTTTTATCTTTGTGTGAGTGGTAAGTTGAAAATAACTTTTATTTTATGGTGATTATAGCAATTTTCATTTGAGTTTCAAATCTTTTGAATGTTCAAATTACAAACTGTATACCCTGTGCTTTTACAAATTATGCCTTGAAATTTGAGTGAAGGTCAGAGTCTTGTGGAAGAGGAGATTATATTTGGTGGGATTTTGGAATGTATGAGTAATTATTAACTTGAAATAATAATTAATTAATAGTCTTTAAACATTGTATGTTTTTATTCTACTAAGGACATTTTGTGTTAAACAACACAACCCTGCCTTCTATGAGAAAAAAGTTCTGAGTATACATCTGTGTGAGAAGGTATATACATGTATTGGAGTGAAAATTAAAATGTATATGTTGGTGAGTTTATTATAATATTATAATTAAGTCTTATAGTCTTTCAATTAGCTTTCATATATTTGGATGAGCAAAAAGAAAACTAACATAGTCTTGTAGTCATCAAGAAACTTAACACAATTTAAGTGGTATCTAGTGGAAATTGGAAAATTGAGTGTTATAGATAAAAGGAATTGATTTTTTAAAGTGTGTAAACATTTTTAAAATGATTTTCAAACTTCATATTGATTTACAACCATTTTTGGAATGAATTAGAATAAATAACCTCTTCTTAGATTACTACAGACTTGTGACTGAGTACATAATCTATTCAAATTTGGTTAAGTCAATCTATTGTAGATTTAAAATGGAAATATAACACTTGGAAAATGTGAATAGGGTAAAATTAGACCTAATAAAATAGTAAAAGTCATTATAAACACCTTTGGAATATTGAAATCTCATTTTGACCCTTATCGGGTCTATGAAACCAATCCAAACCCTGTATTAGGGTTTCTACTTGCAAACTATGTTTTTATGAGTTATAACAGTCAATAATTCATGAAATTTGGTGAAAAGTTTGATTTCAACATGAAAAAATATAATATATTGTTTTTTATTTGTTTAAGTATGGATAAGTACAGATGGGGGAAGACTATGTGGTAGATAAGGTAGAAGGAAACCTAAAGACCTAATCTGAGAGTAGAAAGAGCCAAAATAAGTTATCAATTAGTTGAACCAAAGCCTAGAAATTTGTGAATAAATGGGATATATTATAGGGTATCGATAAATGAGGTTGATTTGATGATTTTAGTTTGTATAAGAAGAGTCTATGACAGAGTAAGAGGTAGTGTATGATATGAGGACTATGTTGAGAAGTTAAGTAGGGTTGAGAAGAAGTTAGAGAGAACTCAAAGGAGTAGAAGGAAGTTTGTAAGAGCCTTGTTAAAGGATAAGGAATCGGAGATAATATTTGATCTAAGTTATTATAAATCATAAATACTAGTAAGGGGGATAATCTCAAAGTAAGAGGGATTGAATGCATTGAGTAAGGAGAATAGAATGAAGAGTTTAGTGAGACCATCCGAAGAATGGTGGAGAATAAATGAAATAAATAAAATGTAGATGTGAGTTTTAAATATGTGTGGGTTTCAAACACAAAGATCAATCAAGAAAAGACAAAGTGAAAGCTATGTGGATATTGGCAAAGAGCTTGGACAAGCAGAGTATGAAATAGGGCTCTACATCATGAGGGATGGTGAGGGGAAATAAGGGAGTGATTATAAATGATGAAGAATGGTGAGGGTCAATAAGAGAGTGATTAGAGATGATGAGGGATGAGGAGGGAGTGATTAGGGATGATGAATCAGTGATTAGGGATGGTAAAGGCCAATGAGGGAGTGATTAGGGATGATGAGGGATGTTGAGAGCCAATGAGAGAGTGATTAGGGATGATGGAGTGATTAAAGATGGTGAGGGATGGTGAGGGTAAATGAGGGAATGATGAGGGATGAGGAGGGATAAGGAGTGAGTTATAAGGGATGATGAGGCATAGTGAGGGTCAATGAGGGAGTAATTAGGGATCATGAGGGAGTGATTAGAGATGACTAGGGACAATCAGGGTCAATGAGGTAGTGATTAGGGACAATGAATAATGATGAGAGAATGATTAGGGGTGATGAGGCATGAGTAGGAAGTGATCAAGGATGAGAGAAGGATGATGAACAAGTGAAATAAACACAAAGTGGCTATTTGATGTGTGTAGGTCATCTATGTGACCTATGATACCCCAATCACACCAATTTGCATCAATTTCAAAGTGATTGGTTTGCAAGCTTCAATTTTGAAAAATTTAAGACTCCTATAAATGCTAGGAATCAATTCAAAAGGCATAAAAACCTAAAAAAAGACTATATGTTTACCAAAAATGGATATCAATTGTAAAAGTTATGTCCTAAAATCCCTAGGTTTAATACATAGACCTTAAAAATGCCTAAGTACTAATCCGATTGGATTTTGAAAAACTATTTTCCACATCGTAAGGCATGCAACTATGAGACCAACTCTATCAGATGCTAAGTGACCCTAATTTCTTATATTTTATAAAATAAATTTAAAGTAAACTTATATAAATGTAAACTTATACTTAACATTTAGAGTAGTAAATATAAATTTATGGACAAATTTGGCTTCACGTGCAACTCTCAAATGCTCATGGAGTTGGTTTTGGACTTATAACAAAGCAATGCATATGTGTTATATAGCACATACACTTTGTATAGTACATGATAAAATTCGTACATGTTATTTAAATTTACAATAATGCATGTATGTTATTATTTTCTCAATAATGTGTACATATTATGACTCATTAATTATCGAGCCATAATTTTAATAACGTGATTGTATTATTTAATAATATGATCATGTTACCTAAAATATCCACATAATTGTCCCCCAACTTCATACACATACCAGAATGTGATATTTACTAGTGATTCTATTCAAAGGATGTTGTGCCTCGATATCAAGATGATAAACAACTAGTGGAAGATGCGCATTATATGTGTAAAGCACTTCTGATTTATTTGTCATTTATTAAATTGTATTATTGGGAAAAGGATCATTAAATATCTTCGTTATTATACTCTCACTTGGTTGTGGTTGTATACTTTATTTAGGTACACTCACATCAATGATGTTATCATCTATAAAGTGCTCAGTCTTATGTCAAAAAATGGATGCATCTATTGGTAGTATGCCTTGGTGCTTTATGATAGTTGCAAAAAACATTTTGATCAAATCTTTTTGGAAGAGGCTTAGTCGTATCAAGATATTTAATGAGAGGGAGAGATATGACATTAAATTCTAATAACTTTTGCAATACATTACATATGGAGCTGCTGATAAGTTGGTAAATTATCTCCTTGGAGGAGATGATAATACAATATACATAGTAGTTTCTGAATCTGCATTGACTATTACATTTTGATCACACTTATTCTTAGTTGGTCTTACCTTATATGGTGGCTTACTCAAATTCTTAGAATGAGAAGTATAAATAGGTTTCATTACATAATTAAGCTTGTTCATTGCCAACAACTTGAGATCTATTTCCTTAACCATGTGGCAGAAATCTATGAATGATATAAAATTATTAAACATAATAGATTCATGAGAGGTGGAAACAAACTCTACTTGAAAATTTCTTGTGATTCCTTATCTGCCATAGGATTCATCATCTTGGATAACATGGAATTATACCTTAATACATTATATGATAGGATCATTGGACTCTTATTTAAGTTGAGAAATATGAAATATTTTCACTGATATTGATTGAGAAATGTGCAAGGAACAAATTTTCCAAAGGATGTAATGCATGAACTGATTGATGTGGTAAATCATAAAACCCTCTTAATTCATATTATTTTAAGGTTATTGTAAATAAATTTGTAAAAAACCTATCATTGGATGAATAGTACAAACATGTTACGTGAAATGCTCTCAAATGTTGCTTTAGGTCACATTCTCCATCATACAAGGTAAGCTTAGGTGTCACAAAACTAGTTGGCAATAGACATGCTACAATATGTTGAGCTAATGGAGTATATAATTTTTTTTGTAAATTAAGTGCCTAATTTGGTTTCAAAACACCTTGTTCCAAATGTAACACCTTAGTTTGCAAGGATTGAACCTCTTGCATTAGGGATTGTAATTCATGACTAGGATGTATGTTAACCAAAGATGGTGTCACCAATGACTGAGTAGGAATGAGCACATTGATTTATGTAAACCCCTGAGTTTCTCTTATAGTATATGGTAGTATAAAGGTTGTATCAAATATAGTATACAAAGGTAAGGAACTCATAATAGTTGAATTTTCCTTAGATGTATGTATTAGCTATTGCTTGCATTTTTTAATTTCCAAAAGAGTTTGAGAGATTGTATGATGATCCTTAGAATTATCATGGGTTGTTTCTCTAAAGTTATTAATAATTTTCACTTTATTGATCGATGTTTTTCACTATCTAAATGTGGTAATTCATCACAATGATCATCTTAAGATTCAACATTACCTTGATTATATTGTTCATGCTCAAAATAGTTATTAGGTACTTCTACGTATTCAAATTTTACTTTAGTGTCGAAAGGTTATGATATATCCTTGTTCGTATCTATCTTATGTGCCTTATTAAAATAAATCTGAGTTCAACTTGAGTACCATTTAATCTAGCAATTCTTCTAATAGCTCGATGGAAACAAATTTCTTAAATTGCTTAAAATATGATATTGAAACCTGAAATATGTTGCTAATAAAGAATTTATCATATCCAAAAATCCTAACACAAAATTTTTAAACAATAAAAAGAAGGAAATAAATCTTAAGAACATATATAATTAAGGTTTACAATATTCGCTAATAGACGTGTTCACTAATATGTTTTATTAAAAATTAGAAAATATGATATGCTAGATCTTAATTAGATAAAATGAACTAAGCTAAATTAAGATGTAAAATATATGCATAAATTAAGCAGTCACTAATTTGTAATTTACTATATTTGGAAATATGCTAAAAATGGAAAATACAAGAAGGAATTAGCTTAGTTAAAGGACTAAAATGCAAGACCGAGATTGACGCTGTAAAAATGACTATGTCATAATGTTGTGAATTAGGAATAGGGTTTTGTTTTGATGTAGTACAAGGATACTATAATTAGATAGGGGTGCGATGATGTTAGGAAAAATTACCCTCACATATAATTTGAGTTAATATTGTAAAGTGAATAATAACGTGAGCAGTAATTCACTAATTATTATTTGTGTTAATTAATAGAATATTTGATAATATTGTATTGTGAGTTAATTGTGTTGTGAGTTACAACAAACTCACATAAATAGGTTAGTCAATATTAAAGAATGATCTTAGGACTATGATGAGTTATTTATGGAGATATGATTCACCTTTCTCATAGGAAAGATATTCCTATATATTTGTAATGCTAGAATGAATTATATAATACAATATAGTGTCTTATATTATTAATTATCAAGATGTTCATTATTTATATTAGTTACATCTTGTAAAATCTGTACTAATACCTAAGAGTGGTATAGAGTAGTTTATGTCTCAGACCTGTCATGGAGAATTAAAAATGCGAATGAGGTAAGCCATATATTTTATAATTGCCTCATATTAATGAGTTGAATCCTTCGATATACAGTTGGTAGTGAGATTAGTTTACCTAAGCTTTTTTTTGCATAGGTTATGATAATATATAAAGGAGATTAGTGTTTTAGATTTATGTCTTAAGTAAAGGTGCATCAACTTAGTCAGATTAAAGCATGCGTATTAGTCTCCTCTGCATAATTCTAATATCTGACATTCTTGGTTATGTCATATCACTTAATTGAGCCGACCTGCGTGTATTTAGTAAAATTGAGAAATTGGTTTTTTGTATTCCTATGCATTGTACACTTGCTATTCAGTTCTATGTCTACACAAATCTAAGAAAAGAAGAATATAGGAAGGAAAATAGACGTGATTAAGATGCAACAGATCTCTGCCAGGCTAATAGAGAAAGTGGATAATTAAAACACACTCGCAAAATGCTCTTTCAGGTACTTCTTAGAATGGTAGATGTCACTAAAAGCTACACAGTGAATTGTTGAGAATCAACCCACCTTTCTAAAACCTGTGCCAATTGATAATATGTCAATTTGTTATTCAAAACAAACAAAATTATATGATATTTCCGTCGGTCAATGCTCCTTTATTCTAGACATGTCATAGATCCACGCATGTCTCCACATGTTCATGTTGTTCATGGTCTTTACATACACATAATTTCTAATGCCAGTCTTCAAAGTGGTACCCCAACTCCGATATTCAGATAGTTGTGAGTGTAGTCTATTACCGTTTAGTTCTCATTACATATAATAGTCCACATCATAGGTCATTATAATTCATTTGAATTTCGTAGTTTATAGTATTGTAGTGGTCTTCGGTATGTATTGTGTCGAAATCATTTGTTTGATTTCTTTCATTTGAAAAGTTGTGTTGTCAACAGTTTAGAATCAAAATAAAAAATGAGGTTAAGATTATTTGAGTCATTTTTAGATTTTGCTAGAGTTTATTTTCTTTTCAGTATGATGACAGCCCAATTGAAAAACCTTTCATTAATATTTAGGTCATTGTTACGTATGTCAATAAAGTTATTTATGTTGTTTAATTATAAAAGTCATTTTAGTAATTGTAATAAATGTATTTTCTGTGAAAACTCATATTCATGTTGTTTCATATTGTGGGAGAGAAATTATACCAATAAAGTCAGTGTGGAAACTATTGAGCCTCAAATCTAATTTTGTTGAGTATGCATTGGATCTGAAAGAGATTGAAGGCATTGGAAGAATGAGACCATTCAAGCCTCTCTTTAACCACAAATGATGGAGCCACTTCTGCTTTAGTGGTGCATATATTTTATTATTTTTGAGCATTGGTAGGTATGTGTGAGAAATAAGAGATGTATTTCCTATTTCCCACATAGTGTAGTGTATAAAAAAGTGTTATGGAGATGCAGGAATGAAAGTTAAATAGATAGTTCCTGCTTGTAGTTCCCACACTGTATAGGTTGATGAGGTTCTCTCAGTGAATGGTTGATAGAAGATGGTCCCTATTCAGAGTTTGCACACTAATTCTATATATGTGTTCTCTCTAGCCAATGGTTGATGAGAGGTTGATGATGTTCCTTCCCTACTTTCATTAAGTCCTGTGAAACACAAATTACCATGTAAGTACTAAGGAAGGGAATATTAGGAAAAGTTAGCCTCACATATAATTTGGGTTAATATTATAAAGTGAATAATTACATGATTAATAATTCACTAGTTATTATTTGGGTTGGTTAGTAGAATATTTGATAATATATTATGTGAGTTAATTATGTTGTGAGTTACAACAAACTTACATAAATAAGTTAGTCAATATTAAGGAGTGATCTTAGGGATATGATGAGTTATTTGTGGAGATATGATTCACCTTGATTATAGGAAAGACATTCCTATATATTTTTAATGCTCGAATGAATTATGTAATACAATATAATGTGTCTTATATTATTAATTATCACTGTGTTCATTATTTGTATTATCTACATTATTTAAAATTTACACTAATACCTAACAATTAGTGAGTGTCAATGTCCAGTAAGGGCTTGCTCTTTGTGACTAATGTGGTAAGTTCACCTCCGCATGTGTGATCTATTTGATTGTGTGGCAGCTATAAATCAATTGTGAAAACCATTTTACACCTTCTTATTCACCAAAATACTAGATCAATGACATAAGAGGATGAATGTAATCATAAGGTAAAAATACATTATTGTTTGAAGTTGTGATTAACCTCAACACCACTTATGTTTAATGCATACCAATGCTCCAAAGAGGTATCCAACACCATGTAGTTATCTTATGTTATGTTGTTGTGTGTAAAAAAATGGTACAAAATGTTAACTGTTGGTATAATCTTGGTGTGTTTAGATGCTTCAATAATGACCTATGACCTTGTAGGTCTATGCAGACATAATTTGGGTTTACTGTTGTTGGGTAGACTTTGATTTGGAAAAAATAAGTTATTTTATCTTAATTTTAGTTAGATGTTTTGCTTCTTTTCAATCATATGAACCTTTAGTGGATAATGGCTTGAAAATATGGCTTTGTAATGAGCATTATATAATTTCTTTTGATAGGGATTGTTAAACATGTGAGATGACCCATTTGGCAAAATTGAATTTGAAAAAGGAGTTGTTATTAGGCAAGAGGGCATAGTTGGAAAAATTGGATAATACTAGGGATTGAGATAGTCCAAATAGGGAGGCCTTATCTAGAGAACAAAGATAGCTAAACTAAAAGTGTTGTCAATTTAAAAGTGAGATTAGGCTACTTAAGATGTTGAGTAGGGATATTTAGAATCAAAATTTTCTTAAGAGTTAAGGATCATTTGCATAAGAAGTGGAAGAAGAGTTGTTAAGGACCTTGGAAATAGTCATAATCTAAGTGCATATAAGGAATGGTCACAAGTGCATTTTTTTAGCAATAAATGTTAATTTATGTGTCCAAACCATCACATTCACATACTCTTGTACTAAAATAAGGCTTAATATAGTTGAATCTTCATCTTGGGAGGGGAGGTTGAATCCCTACCTCTAATATTCATCTACACATTGTATGAAATACAAGGGGTTTGATTCTGACATGCATGATATGTAGCTTGTAACTCTACTTTGGTGGTTGTCCAACCCAACTACTTCTCCCATTCTCTTTTTTATATTTAAATTTACTTATGCAACCTAGGTCAATGAAAATAAGCAACAATTCAACACATTATTCTTGAAATAATAGTGAAGTGAATACATAGTAAAATAAAAATCAGGTGGAGAACTAGTGATAAAGAAAGCAGACTATAAAACCCCATAAATGTCAGACTCGAAGAAAGAGAGTAAGACCTAAAAACATAATTCTAACTCATGATAATCCACTCATGTTGAACTTGTGTAGAGTGTGAGTCTACCTAGAAGCCCCTAATTTCAGGATAAGTATTTATCAAACCTACAAAGTCATATCCTAGACCTAGATTTATGATATAACAATAAGGTGTGATTGTTTCTTGTCCTTTGTTCTTAAATTTTCATAACCTAGTTAATTTATCATTTTGTGTTTTTTTGTTATTGTAGCTAATCGAAAAGATCTAAATTCTATACATTAATAATTGAATGATTGTATCTATCATAAATGTTTTACCTTAGTTTGATTAAAACTAGAATTATGGTAAACATAATATAAATGATTGAAAATAATGTAAAATAAGTTAAAATTTAGACTCTTTACCTTATACTTTACATCGAGAAGCTAGAAAACATATAATAAAAGGAACTTAGATTGTGAAGACCCTTATGCGTCACTAAAAATGAAATTTTAGTATTTATCACCTTGGGAGAAGTCTTGGTAACATGCAATTTAAGTATGAGGACAACAACCAAGATCTCAATTTGAAAAATAAAGTCACGGTGAAAAGCAATCCATTATGGCTAGAAGGAAAGACTATCATTTTTTTCAAAAGGACACATAAGATGGGAATGCATGTGTTACACACCATGGAGTATAATTATTGGGGCTATGTAGTATTTATGACATATTTACATGCAATGGTCGAGAACATGGGTGAATTCAGGAAACATCACCTGTAAAACATACAATGACCAAAATGTGTTAGAATATGTTATCTGTTCAAAGAGATTTATCTTGAGACTAACCAAGCTAGAAGTTGGGGACTAGACTATAGAGCTTAAATTAGATCATAATCCAATATATGTAAAATTTAACATGCACATAGAACAAGCACACCACAATCAAAGGAATGTACATCATTAGGGGAAAATCCTCATGACTCATGAGAAATAATAACTCTTTAAAGTAGCCATTAAAAAACACTTTCAATAAGGAGAGTTCAATATATCATGTATGACATGTTTTCCATTAAACAACAGTATAGTGATTCCCATAATTCACAAAGCACTAAGTTCATGTAAAATATCTAGGCCTAATCGTAGAAATAAAATTAGTTTAAAAAAAAATCCATAGTATGATGAAGAGTGCAAGGCAACAAAGATAAATTTGAGATAACTTTGGAGGGATAAACAATAATAAATCTTATGAAAAACTAATATAGTCTAAAAAAGAAAACTATATGAACACAAGAAGAAAAAATTGATCTCTCTTGGAAAGCACAACTCCAAAAGTTTTGAAGAGAACTATTAAAACAGAGAAAACAAAGAGAGAACATTATTATAGATACCCAATGGTTATAATAATTAAATTTAATCTACGAATGAGATTAGGGTAAAGATAACAACCTCATAATCAATATAACAAGTGAGCTCTTCTCTATAGGGAATATTACTCAAGGAATAAAGAGACTAGTAGGGGGTAAGCTGCAAACCATAGACGAGTTGCAAGAAAGATATATAAAATGGGGGTTAGAAGTTCTCACACCACACATCATAATCATATTCAATGGTATCACCTAATAAGGCTTATTGACATATTGGATGATTAATATTGTCATTCCTCTCTATAAATTGGAGATATCAATAATTCCTCAAACTATCACACTATCATAGTAAATTCCCTTCTTGTAAATCTATTTTAGAGCATGGTAGAACACATAAGTAGTATCTAAGAAGCGACTTAGGGAAAAAGATAAAAAAGGACAATTAATTTTACTTATGAAACATTCCATTATTGACCATTACATCACTCTTAGACACTTGATTGAAAAAGAATGGGAAACTTAATGAGATAATATATATTTTTCTTTTCTTTTAGAGACTTAAAAAGATAATTTTGCATGGTACCAAGAGGGATATTTTTTATCAGAGTGGAGGAAATTTAAATTCCATAGTATAGAGTAGTGGTTAACAAACTTTATGATTAGGTCGTGGCCAGAATTAGAATAGATAATATAATGTCAAAGCTATTTGGAAGTGACATTAGTGTAAGAAAAGGATGCCTACTATCTTGTACTTTGTTTTGGCTATGAATTGATAAGATAGAAGAATGAATGGACAAATTTGGTGGAGGGGGCACTCACTTAGATAGCTGTGCAATAAAGCTACTCTTATATGTGGATGATCTTATCGTAATTTCAAAAACAACACATAGTTATTCTAGATGGATGTGAAGTTTGGGGAAAATTTATGTTAGCTATAAAATGGAGATAGATAGAAAGAATCCAAAAGAATCTAATCATAAGAAACATAATAATTAAAACATTAGTTTTACATACTATATTCTATCAATTAAAACAAGTACTTTCCCATTGGAGACAACAACAATGACTCAAATGTTAAGTTATTTTAAAAAAGAGAAAAATATATAATATCACCGATGTCTCATAGTGGTGGTAGAGGAAGTGATAAGCATGAGGAAGAACATGTGAATAAAACATAGTAACTAGTGGATGAGTAAATGGGGCATTATGATATAAGAGTACCCAAACATTAATGAAGAAATTAAAGCACATGAGGAAAAACTTAGGATAGCCATGTGGACAATGAAACTTGGGAAAAAGAAAATATATTATATAAAAGAAGTTAATCCCATGTTGGACCATGCCAAAATGCCTATATAGGATCCTAGATCAAGTGAAATAAAAATGTTGATGACCTAGTTAAGAACTATCTTGCATAATCTTAGGCACGAAACTAATTGGTGAATAATAGCTAAAGAAGAGTGGGAAAAGATAACAAACTAATTTTGTAATAAGGAGTTGGTAGAGATAGAATGACACTGTATACATCCAATTTTCACCACTTCTGTGTCGAAATTGCAAGTCAGAATCACTTTATGTAATAACACATGAATCATGTCAAAAATCATTAAAATGCTCTAATTCATTTGCACATGGCATGTGCATATTATAGAACATTTTAGGGCATCCATATTTGGGGTAATGAACCGTAACCAACTATCAACTTCGTCTAATTATCTTTGAGCCAAATTGTTGCTTTGTAAGTGGCATTTTCAACTATTTAAATGGGGCAATTATTCAACTCTCAATATTGCATAAAAAGCTCATTAGGATTAAATGGCTAACTAAATAAAATTTAAAAGATAACTTCTCCCAAAGTAAAAAACCCATAGAATTGATTAATATTAAAATTATGCAAATTTAAAAGTCAACAAAGTGGTGACATCATTGTGACATCATGGGGCAAGTTGTCAAAGTTAGCAAAATATCAAAATTAATGCAATAAATATTATAAATGTTGAATGATGCCTCATAAATGTTAGCCCATCCCTCCTTATATCTTTAACCTCTTGCATCAATGGAAGGCGATGACTCATTCTTACCCCTCTATTTGGAGATTAAGATGGACAGTCACCAATCATTCACAATGTCTATAAATTGAAGTCCTCCTTCCATTATAGATAATTTTTTTAGTGCAAAGAAACTATGCATAAATCCAATTAAAGATTCACCCCTTTTTATTCCAATTGGTTCATAAATCATTCAGATAGTTCTTGGATAGATGTTGATGGATTTCATACAATGACATTGACGAATAATTTGAGTTTTACATCTGGGCACAAATATGTATACATGATGACTATGAAGGAAACATTCAAATGTAAGGTGAAAACATCTTATTTAGATTTATATTGTTAAGTTTGTTTCTTTAAGTCTTGCCCATTCCAAGGAATCATGATTGAGAAGTTGTTTTCATAAATTTGTTTGATTTTGAATAGCTAATAATGAAACTAACCTCTCTTGTAATCATGGTTTACATTTGGCATGCCCAGTGGGATCTATGCACTCCACGAACCTCTTTAATACCTTCTTGATATTCTAATTACAAAATTAGATCACTCTTTGACCTTGAATTATTTCTTTTTATGTTAATTGTTCCATTTTTCATCTATTGAGCATCGATAAGATCACACTGTGTATTATTGGGTTCATTCTCGTGAACAACAAGATTGACTTGTGTATCAGTGGTTTTGAATTATTTGTTCTATATGATTTTAGGAAATCAATTAGAATGACTTCCACAATGATGAGATTGACCTACTGAATGATAATTTTATACTCCTAGTTTTTTGTGCTTTTTTGAAAATGGTGATATCACCTTGTGTATCGGTGAGTTTGCTCTAGTGAGCAGCAAGATTAACCTGCTAAAGGATAGCTTCATGATCTTGTCTATCTGTATCCTTTTGTGTTTTTAAAAAATTGACAAGAATGACTTGCACATCAAAAAGGATGACCTGTTAATTGGTGAGTTCATAGAAATATTGTGTTTTAATTGAATGTAGAATGGTAAGGTCAATATGCTAATCACCAAGTTTACAAAAAGGGTTATTATGTTTTGTGTTTTTATTTTATTGAAAATGGTTAGATCATCCATTAAAATGGTGAATTCATCTTGCTAATCAATGAAATTTTTAGACTGCATTTTAATTGACTATAGATTGGCAAGGTTGATTCGCTAAACAAAAAGATCACCATGTGTGACTTTTCCCTTAGAGCTAAAAATTGTGATTTTTTCAACTTCCCTTGATTACTTAAAACCACATTGCACTCCTCTAACTTGTTTCTTGTAGGTTTATTGAATTAAAAGAGTTGTTTTATTTTACTAACAAAAGCAAGTTTTAACTCACATTTCAATTTAGTGTTTACACAAAGAACCTACATTTCATTTAGAGATTTTAAAACACTTACTTTCATGTTATTTGTTTAAGTGTTTTGATTACTTTATTGATTTCTTATTTATCCAAAAGAACATTTAGTGTATGCTCTTCTCTTTCCCATACATGGAGTCTTGATAATAAAAATCAAACACTTATTTCCTTTTTATTTTCGATTGTACAGGGTGGAGTTCATTGCCTTATCTCAAGTCCTTAGGGTACAATGACTAGGGGTTGATATCTCAACATTCATACCAATTCTGTACATCTAATAGGGATATAAATTATTGGAAAGTGTCATTAGGGCCTATAAAAATTCCACATAAAGGGTTTTATGAAAGTAATAGGTTAATTCCCAATAATAAGGCATTATAATTCACTATTGAGGAATCTAGGGTCTCTTCAATAAGGGATGTATCTTCCTAAGAACAATCCAAAATTTAGATCTCTTCTTCGATGGATTTTTTTCCTTTTGAGGACCATCAAGTAAGTGAATGAAAACTTAGATGAATACCTATTGGCCATGGAACCTTCACTAATGCAAGGGTGCAAAGGTAATAACCCTCAATGATTGTCTAGTGTGTATGAAATTTGAGAGAGGGTGGGTCTTTCACCTACATTTGATTTTTTTTTTAATTTCTCATCTTAAAGAACGTATATTGAAGGCTTAGTGATTGTGATGTAATCTCCCTTCACCATTAAAAATAGGGCTTGTTATTGATAAATGTCTTGTTTTGATTGTTGTCATGACTTTCAATTGATTATAACCTTTGAATAACAACAAGTCCAACCAAATCGACATCCTCCTAAGCTCAATACACTTGTTATGTTGCATTTTCATGATAAGGTTTTACCTTGCCTCATTTTTAGGCCATATTTGTACCCTCTTATAATTATGTTAGTTGATTGTACCATTATGATGTTTACATAGTGCCATTATGTTATCCAAATTAAAACCAAATTCTATCCATTTGGCATCATTACACTACCCATTTTTATTTTGGTCCCAAATCTTACTTGTTTGAATCAAATGACAAGTCCAATGCAAATCCAATTTCAAACCAATTCCTATTTTTGAGACAATTCCAATTCCAATTTCAAAGTCAAACTTTCAAGTTCAAACTTTTAAAAATTCAACAAGTTGAACTAAGTCTGATTTAATCTCAAATGCTTGTCAAAATTTTAAAATCCATTTTGAATTGATTAGTAGAGACTCTTCCATGCCTTCACATCAAGTCAACCCAAGTGTCTTATTTTGAGTCAAATTCAATTGATAGTTCAGACATGTTTAGATACACTCGTAGTGGGTTTTATTATAGTCCTTATTATCTTAAAAAGTTTTCAAATAGTGAGGATGGGGAGAAACACCAAAATATGTTTGAGGATGTCCCACATATAATGGGATCTAGTCAAAACCAATTTGAAAACCAATTCTGAGAGGATAAAGATGAATTCCTTTTAAGGTTAATAGAATTATAGAGATAGGATCCCAACTAATTTTCCAATGAAATAATTACGTAGCCTTGTTTGAGTAGAGGAAATACCTCAAGAGGTAATTACTATCCAAAATCAACCTTTTGTTTAAAATCCAAAACTAGTTATTGCATATCTAGCAAAGGAAAGGGTAAACTTCTAAACCCATTCCAACATGGCCAAATCATTGCTTCCATGATAAAAAAAATTAGTTAGTGTTATGCTAATTAGATCATCATCAATTTAATAAATTAGTTGGCTACCACTTCATTCAACAACTCTTCAATCATAGACCTAAACCATTCATTAGAGCATCCATAAAACTCATTATCTAATCCTACATCTAATATGGATCCATCGGTTCCTTCTGAGCAAATACTTCCTATGAATTATTCGTAAAAAATTACAAAAATACATAACATACCTTATTCAATCATCAAGGAGTTCCTTCTAATGTGTAACAAGTACCTAACCATCCACAACAGCAATTTAAAAACACATCACCATAAAAAGTAGTGAGTAATTCACAAAAACAAACTTCTAATTTTTAACAACAACAACTTGTTTTGAACCAATAGCAGATTCTTTCTAGTTCACATCAATAGTTTTCTCATAATCAATAGTAACTCCCCTTATTTTCATTGTAAGTTCTTGTTTAACAACAATAGACTCAACCAAATGGCCATTGGTTATTTTTGAGGATGTTGGTGGTTGCCATTGGTAATTGTTGGTATACACATGGTAATATCTAGTATACAAGTGGTATTACATGGGGATTTGGGCCCCTGATTGTGTCCCAAACTGGGCCACACTCCTGTCAAAATTTGTCACCTAGAATATATATATATATATATATATATATATATAAAATACTAATTATGATTTTATAATAATATTTATATTTTATATAATATACAAATATTTATAGTAGTATACATAATTTTACAAGATATATAATTATAATAATATAATATAATATAATAATATATTATTATTATTTCCCATTAATGGGTCAAGGGTAAGCAATAATTTTTTGTTGGCTCATAAAATTGCTACCTAGATTCCCCCTACGAGCTTTTTTAAGTTGAATTTTGATGGTGCAACAAGAGGTAATTTAGGTGCATCAAGAGTTGGGTGTTGTATTATGGATTCCTTGGTATCGATGATTAGGACCTTGTCATCAAAACTTCAAGATGGTACAAATAATGAGGCTGAAGCTCAAACAGTGATGTTGGGCATTCAATTAGCACACCATTGTGGCATAGACCATATTATGATTGAAGGGGATTCTAAGATCTTTGTGGAATCACTTCACAAATGGAAAGCCAAAGATTGAAGGATCAAAAATATTTTATAAAATGCATGGCCACTATTGGATGATTTATCATCATGGAAAGTTGGACATTGCTTCAAGGAAGTTAATAAACATGCATATTTCCTTACAAATTGGGGTTCAACTGAAGAAATGACCAAATAATTGGGACACTTGGATGGGATAAAGTTGATTGATTAAATGTAAGCTCATTTTATTTCAATTGGGGAACATCAATCATTAGTTTGGATGCTCGGCTACTTTCTCATAAATATGATGAAATTTTAAAGTGGTTGTGCATGAAGTTTTGGAGGTGGTGCATATTCATTTTGGTGTGGGTGTGTTTTTTTGGGATTTGTTTAATTGGGTTGATACTTTCTATCACTGGTTGTGAAGTCTATCAGACTCTTAGACGTAGCAACCATGAACTCTATGGTGGATAACATGGTGGTGATCAAGCCTATGCTCTCCCTCAAAGAAAAAAATGTGAAATGAAATTCATAAAATGTGTCTCAGATCGTAAGCTACATCTTATATTTTGGACTCTAAACATAAAAGTGTTAGATGCAATCAAAGTAATTCTTGTCTAGGAGTTCATGCATAAGGTATAACAGAACAAGACTAACTCAAATGTGGCTTCTACTTTCACAAGTAATTTGATTCATGTTGTAAAGCATGGGGATGTAACCATAAGGGTGGTGAAAACATTGGTGTGGCCTCATCTTCAGTATAGATTATTTCTTGGTCTAGTAGGCTCATGGTAGGTGCAAGTCTTATTCTTCCATTCTCTACTTTATACTACTTGGGGATGATTCTAATCTAAATTTTTTAGGATTTGGAAGAATGGTTTCTAAAAACTAGGGATCTTATGGTGCATTTTTTGGATTGGCCTTCACCAAGCAAGGGAGGGGGTGCCAAATGTTTCCATATAATAGCTTTTGGTGCTCTTCCCCACCCTAGATAGAATCTTGGGCTGGTTTAATTCTAGAAGAATAGTACTAGCAGCCTGATTTCTTATGGAATTTTGTCATGACATGGGATTTTTTATTATAATGGGGGGATTAGATGGCTGGAGGGATGAGTTTGTGGACTTATCTTCAAAACTAGTCACTCCCAAAACCATATCTATGCATATAAAACAAAGGTTAAGATAAATGGTGGATGCAATCAGATTGGGAGGGGTCTTCTCTTTAGTAAAGTAAATTTGTAAAGAGGGAATTTTTGATGTAGAGGGTGGTGGTCCTATGTGAATCTTTAGTTTCAAATAGTCCTTCACTTAGTCTCTCATCCTGGTTGATGGACTTGGCAGTAGTACTGAGGTGGGTGGTTATTCAAAATACTAGTTTGGGTCAGGGATCGGATGGTGCTGAGGTGGTTGCAAACATGGAAATGGAAAAATGATATTGTTTGGTGTACTTTTGTTTTGACATAATAGCTATATTTCTAGGTGAAAAAGTCTGTGGTCTTTTGATCATGTGTGGTTTCTTGCCCTTAGGGCTTTTTTTATGTCTTTAAGCTAGTTTTGGATTCAGGTTTGTTCCCTATTGTTTCTTGGACCACCCATTCTTTGGGTGTTAGCCATATTTGTGGGAAAGGTTTAGCGATTACTCATAACCTCTTCCTTTCCTCTTTATTTATCGATCTTGGTCTTTATATGGGTGAGGACCACCTTTTAACCCTCAATATCCATTAAAATATATATTATTATTACATATTTTTTGTTGTTATTATATACATCTTATTATTCTTATATATATTTATATTTATAATATTATATAATATATTAATTATTTTATATAGTATACAAATATATTATTTTTTAATATTAATATTATATAATATATTAATTATTTTATAAATTCATATTAATAAAAATGGGAAATTACATTTACACATGCTACTAGTGCATTCTAGAGGAAAAACCCTATAAAAAACAAAATAGAGAAAAAACAAAAACCAAGTATAAAATGAAGCACTAAGGAATCCTACCACACTAGCTAAGTGCACAACATAATTGAAGGACTAGTAAATAAAAACACCACAAAGTTCATAAACCTAGGGGAAAAACCCCATAAATGAATCAAAACACATATCGAAACACCAAAAAAGCACCAACTTGAAAGTAAAATGGCATCAGTTTTTGATCACATAAAGAAAGCACTTAGGTAATCTTCCCCCTTGATGGATTCATAAAGTACCTATTTGTCCTCCTCTAGCAACAATCCCTCCTTGGAAAGAGATTCAACCATAGTGTTAAGCTCCCTGAAAAACATGATGGAACAAGATATTAGCAAAAAATGCAACTCCCTATTAATTTGATTTAGCAAAGGTAATAAATTTAAATGTTTAAGTATGTAAACATTGGTTAACCACTTAATAACAACCTTCGAATCACCAAAAACTTGCAGATTTCACATCCCTTTATTCACCGCCAAATTTAGTAAAACTTTAAGGCCCATAAGCTTCAAAAATAATTTTTTTCCACATTTGAGGCCTACCCAAAACTTGATAAAATGTGAAGAATTAAGGAAAATAATACTGCCATCCCCACACACATCTAGTAGGCCTTGAATGACACTATCAAAGTATCCCCTTTACTAGAACCATCAGTGGGTGGATGATTAAATTGCATATAAATCTTACCTTTAGGATGGTGTTTGAAGTGATAAAGAATAGTACGAATTTGGGAGGAACATTGACAAGTAGGGATAAAACTGTAAAAATAAATATTAACATTCCTATCCAACAAAATGCCCCAAGACACAATTAGTGGTAGGGCCCTATAAGATTTTAGCTTAGTCTTAAAAACCACTTCTCAAAGCACTCATGTACACATTTTCCCCCTGCCAACCATCCATAATGCCCATAAGCCCGTCCTCTTAGCTTAAAATTTAACTATTTATGGACATGTGACTAGTAAATGGTTGATGGTCTCATCATCCATTTTGCACAAAATACAAGGCCTAGGATCATGCCAAATTATTTTTTAAAACACTTCCCAAGTTAGGGATTTATTATTTAAATCTAGCCACATAAACACCTTTGGATTTAGAGGAGATTTTATTTTCCAAATTTTTCTCCACCACCATAAGTCGACTCTTTGATCCCCATTGGGAAACATAGCCTTATATCACAACCTAACAATATACTTGCACATTGATGGATTTTTGGAGCAGAATAACACATCATCCTATTTAATAATTATGACACGACTCCATTTCAATATATTTACATAAGCCTCCCACTGAAAAATAACCTCACCAACCAATCATAACATTTTAACATTTTCCCACCCTTGGTGATAAACATTAGTGGAAGAGGGATCTGATGCATGCAAAATAGCAGTAATACAAAAACCCTAAAATATAGTAAATAGGTACACATTCAAACTATTATTTACACCACACCCAACCCAAGGATCAGATCCAACCTTGACTCTTTCACCATTCCCCACATTCTAAATCAACCAATTCCCAACAAGTGGAAAAGATTGAATAGTTGCCTTCCACACCATGGAAATAATATGAATAGGTTTAATGACACTCCTAATCCATTATTTGATAGTGAGGGGTTTAACATAATTTTGAATAATACTTTTATTACACAACCTCCCCACTTTGAAATAAGCCTCCAAATTCTTTTTGTATTTAGTGTCATCCCAAAAAAATGAATATTTTAAGGCCCCAACTGCTAGCATCCTTTGACTTGGACAAAGACTACCATTTAATTAGAGGAATGCCATCTTTATCCTTCCTACACATTTAGAGGAATTTGAAACAATTATTCCAAATATTCTCTAGTACATCATTCAGGATATGAGCTAAAGAAATCTAATAGACTGGAATAGCTTCCAAAATGAACTTGATGAGAGTTAGTATTCCTCTTAGGGAGGGCCATCTATTGCACCACATATTTATTCTCTTTTAAACCTTCAATAAACCAATTCCAATCACTTTTAAAATGGTCATTTGGTTTTAAATAAACCCAAATACTTATATCTAACTTGAAAATCAATATGATGGAAAGGAAAACACTAAAGAACCCATCTAACCTGATTTGCTTCCATCATATTAAAATAAATAGAAGACTTATTCAAATCGATATCCATCCCAATAGCCACACATAATATGTCAAGTATATATTTTAACTTAGAGAGATCCATCCTAGAACGATCATAGTACAACAACACACCATCCACAAAGAACAGGAGGGTAATAACAATGGACCTTCCAACCTTAATACCTCTGATCATGCCCACTCTCTTGGATTCCAAAATTGTTCAACTCAACCCTTCGACAATCAATAAAAATAACAATAGGGATAGAGGACATCCTTGCTTTAGTCCTCAATAAGATATGAAAAAAATAGAAGTAAAACCATTTATTAATATAGAAAAATAGATATAGGTTAGACATCTCATGATCTAGTTCACCATCTAAACACAAAAACCAATATGGATCAATAATAAATAGAAATAGAGATAGTTATCTATATCATATGCCTTTGAAAAATCTAGTTTCATAACCACAACAAGCAATTTCTTAGTCTTAATGGAATGGATCCCCACCTGGGCAACCCCCATGGCATCAAGAATCCTTCATCCATAAAAAAACCAATTTTTTTCATTGCAAATAGTCTTATACAATATATTCTTCGACTTAATGGTAATGATTTTAACAATGATCTTATAGATGCAGTTGCATGTAGAAATAGACTTGAAATCATCAAAAGAAGTCAAATTGTTCAATTTGGGAATAAGTGAAATGAAAGTAGAGTTGAAGGTATCCAACATCTTCCTAGATCTCCTAGAATCCTCCACCACTCTAAGAAAGTCCACATAGATAATGTTAAAAAAACTAAGAAAGAATTCAACTATCCAACTATTGGATCCCGATCTTTTATCCTTTTGGAAGGATGTCAGAGTTGACCTCAAATCTTCTTCAGTGACATCCTCCACTAACCTACCATTGAAATATTCATTAACAAAGTTGGAAAAGTTTGTATTCATTCTTACAATATCCACAATATTGAATCTTTCAGGTTCCTTGTATAATTTATCGAAGTGAGAGACCCCCACATATGAAATCTCCTTGAAAGTCTTAGTTTTGGATCCATCATCCTTCTAAATTTCCCATATAGTATTATTTTTACCTATAATTGGCAATGCTATGAAAATATTTGGTAGTTTCATCCTTGTTTTCCAACCAAAAGGCTATACTTTTAAGTCTCCATTGAACTTCAATATCTGCCAATAATTTCATCTTCTTCTATTACAAACCTTTGAGAAAGTATTTTGAAGCCTCATCAAAATTGTTCTCAAAGTTATGATTGAAAAAATGAGAAATTTAGTATTCAATAGTAATAAGCTCATGTTCCTCCTCCCTGCACTTATTGAAAACCCAAGTCACAACATTTTTTTACCCTGTTTCAAATTTGTTACAAATTGTAGGCTAGCTAACTCCCGAGAAGAAGCATCAAAATCAATCCATTGATATTTCACTAGATAGAATATTCTTCCTTTAACCATGTGGGGTTGAATTTAAAGGGACTTGAGGGTTGCAATTTTTCTTTTCAATATGTAAAACAATGGGAAGATGGTCTGACTCCCCTCCATTTTCCACCTAGGCCCTGATCCTATCAAAGCCATGCAACATAGATTCAAAGACCAATAACCTATCCAATTTCTTAGCCACTCTCTCAACACCAATTCTCATATTCTTTCAAGTTGGAACTAATTTAATTGATTCCAAATCCACAAACCTAGCTTCCTTAAATTTGTGCAATTTTTTTCAACTAGTAGATCAACCCTAAAAACTAACCCCTACACTACAACTCTAGGAATGGAAAAATTTAACCCCCCTTATATATATAATCAGATCTCAAAAAGTTTTGTGAGAAAACATCATCCTAGAAGGTCACCCTCTCCTCATATGGACCATATGTATTAACCATAAATAAAAATTTTACCAACTACAAAGAGAAAATTTTAGCACCAAACCTTGAATCCAGTACGATTGAGCTAACCAACCTCAAAGAATAATGCCGCCATCTAGAGATGAAACCCCTAGAACTCCCATCAAAATCAACATTGAGAAAATCACACTCCTTCAAAATATTTGACAACTCCCCAATGACCTTTTCCCCTTCCCTCTTAGTCTCTTGAATCATAACCATGTCAGGCTTATGTGAATCCACTAACCTCCTAAGGGATAAATTTTTATAATGATTTCCCAATCCGCTAATATTAAGGGAAAAAATAATCATTGGGTTAAAGAATCAAGGGTTTGCCTTGCTCTAAGGGTCCATAATATATATATATTTTTTCCTTCAAATGTTTATCTCATCACTTTGAATTGTGCATGAGAGAAAAGGGAGATCCTTTCCCTGCCCAGATGAGACCCCTCTTTGACCATGTCTCTACGCAAACCTCCTTCAATGCTACCATTCTCCACAACCTTGTCCACCATCCTAGGCCTCAAAGGATATATATGATGATCAAATAATGTTAGTGAGTCTTCAGTGATATATCTAGATGAACTCATATGCGACTGCAAAGATCCCCTTGAGATTGGCAATTGCTTAGTAAATTGTCCTATTGATGGAGAGACTCCTTTAATTCCATGTGCAACATGTAATTCCTAGACCAGTCCATTAACTTCCCTTTTTTTCTTTTATCAATTTATTAACCATTCCTTCCTTAAAACTCCCCAGTTAAGGTCACTGCACAACTAAAATTAGAAAGGGGTCTGCCTCTACCTATAAAAAACAAAAAGAGGACTCCCTAAAATTTCTCAAAGATTTTGAATGCTTCAAGATGATGGGATCCAACATCATCACATATCAATTATAAGCCTCCTTAGAATGCAACTCTTCCACTGATGCTTGATCAATTGGAAACATCAAATCTTCTTCCACTTGTAAAGTACTCATAAGATGAGATCCTCCAGGGACCGCTATATTCATTAAATTGTGGGAAAACACCCACTTCTCAAAATATTCAAACCTTGTGGACCCCTAAAATTATTTATCACTATTTGGTGTTGGAATACCAAAGATCTCCTTCACCATCTTATTGATTGCATTTGACTCCCTCTTCCACTCTTTATGGGAGAAACATAGTTTACAATCTAAAACTAAATGACCATAATGGCAACATCTAGTAGGCCCGAGGGAATTCCAACATAGTGCATAGATTGAATATGCTTTGATCAACTATACTTTAACTCTTACTTTTTTTATCTAAACCCTCCTTCAGATGCAAATGCACTAGTACCCTAGGGCCTAGAGGGTGCCTCAGGTAACTCTCATCTGCCTCTAAAAAAGAACCCACACTATCTCCTATATCCTTAAAAACCTCCAATGAACAAAACTCTAGAGATAAATTTGGAAGCTTAACCCAAACAAGGGGATTGAATATTTCACTAAGCGAGGATCAAATCTTAGAGTCCCTATTTTAAAGATTAAAGAGATGATCCCCATAACCATCTCTAATCCAAAATATTTCCAATATCAGCACCAAATTTTAAGATGAAAGAAAGACAACCTTTAACTAAAATATAAAATACATGAGAGTAACCAAGCACTGTCCACCAAACATGAATAATCCATTGTTTTGAGGTTTTATCTAAGATTTTCCTCCCCAAAAAAATGGTCAGTCAGAGCTGTATTAGCAATTCCGCTACTTGGGATATCTTCACATCTTCTACCAAGACTAATTTGACCTTTTTTTTTAATATTTATACATTTTGGACTTCCCTCCTAAAATAGCTTTGGGGAACCCAAAGGCCCCTCTATCGGCATAATAATCATGTCAAACTTCCTCTTTGACATTGGATTCTATAGTTATTCTAGTCATAGACCTTGGATAACTGGAAATCTAACCACCCCACTTGGGAGCTTCCCATTCTTCCCATTGCCCTGATCCACCTCTGCTCTTATATATATATATATATATATATATATATATATATATATATATATATATATATATATATATATATATGAACTTGGAAGACCGACCTGGGAAGATAACGATGCAAAGGGAATGGGCATGCATGAACTTATTACAGAAAACAATTTATATTTTTGGATCTCTCTTACCTTATTGTGTATCTTTTGAAACTTTTAAATACTTAGT
Organism: Torreya grandis; assembly: GCA_037957365.1. Lineage (NCBI taxonomy): Eukaryota > Viridiplantae > Streptophyta > Pinopsida > Cupressales > Taxaceae > Torreya > Torreya grandis. Next base: position 2,482,350 of record JARHVA010000686.1, on the reverse strand, counting down.
TTCAGAGACCATCGAGCAATTTGAGGATGTATTCTTAAATAAGAAAGACACAGGAGTTAAATATATTATCCCCCATCTCAACGATGTGATTGTTTATGAAAGGAATGAATATATGTGTTACACTACTTAAAGTTGCAAGTGAAAATAAGTCAGTTGTAGCAGTTGTGGGAATGGCGCATGTGCCTGGAATGGCCTGAATTTAGAGAGAAAGCCATCAGTTAAAAAATGGATTAGACTCTCTCAGATGTTACTGTATGGGATTTTTTCAATTTATGTTGATTATAAACTATATGAATGAATGCTTAACTCTTTCCATTGTTTTGTTCTCTTAGGGCAAAGAAAGAGTTTTCTTATAGTTTTGAATGCTTCCTAATTGTAATCAAAGTTAACAATGGATGCAATATATTATTCTATTATATTTTTTCATTAGTAATTTAGTCTTGAATGGAGCCTTTTATCTATCAAAGGAAAATAGATCTTTAAAATTTAAGCATATGGTAAGAAACTCATTTGTGGATGCAAGTCTTCAGATTGCACATGTCCAGTATTTATCATTTGAGACTATTTATAAAAGGTTAAACAAGAATTGTAGGATATAATTTTTGTGTTGTGGTAGGGAGATTTTATGGGGAGGGGATTATATAGCAAACTCTCTTTGCAGCCATGTTGGACGGTTGGGGCGACTATTTTCTGCCACTGATTTAACCCAACTCCCGGGAATCGAAAGAACAGCTACAACATTGGCATTTAATGACCTATTTGATTAAACTGCCAAAGATCAATTATTGCATTCCATGGGTGACGAAGGATAAGAAAGAGGATTTTAACCCCCCTCTAAATCCAGGGAATTAGAAAACACTCAATCTCTGTATAGGCCTAGGCAGTTTATCATTTTTGCACAATCATTTCAGTGAATTGAATTCATTGGGTAGGGGGGATCTCATGATAATACAGATGAGAACATCATCCCTAGAGTTAATGAAAAGAACATAATCATGAGTCATAAAAATTGACTATGGTGCCTTGGATTTAGTGAATCTAAACATTTAGGAGTTTCTATTTCTAATTGTGTAGTAATGGGTGTTAGACATGTGATAATAAAGTTAAATGTTGGATCCTTTTGTGATGTAGTTTAATGGGTATTAGATATGTGATAACAAAGTTAAATGTTGGATTCTTTTGCGATGTAATTTGTAGTCCACTCTTTGACAAGGGGCAATGGGGGGCAACGCCCCCATTATTATTGCAGGGGTCCACCGAACTCTATTTATAGGAAGGAAAGTCTTAATGACTTTTTTTACTCTATTTTTAAGATGAGTCATGCAAATGGTGCTTTTCCAATTATGTGTATTTATGTTTGTGAAGTTGGCATGTAATCTATGATAAGTTCACTTATAATATGTTCATCTTGAGTTAATGAAGCTTGATATCTTGCATTCTTGCATTGTGGTTTGTAACATGTTTATCTTGAGTTAATACATCTTGATATTTTGCATCGTAGATGTTTCCTTAGTTCTACTAAAATTGTACCATGTAATTCTCATGTTTTATCTCATACATGTTTAATTAAATTATCTCTATTATTACAAATTTTTATTCTATTTATTGATAATTTGTTACTGCAAAATATTTAGTTTCTTACAATGAATTGATAATTATTTTTCACTCTCAATCTTATCAGGGATTTTTTGTATTGTTTATTCACAGAACTATTGTACAAGAATGCACTCATTTGATGGTAGCAGGTACTGTCTTTTATGCCTTGGCATCAACAAAATTGACATAGGTATTTGATTAGGGTAATGAGCATTGAGTTTAGATATCAAACCATCAATTGCCTTGCTTTTATTAAAATAAAAGAGAATTTGTTTCTCAAATATTCATAAGTTTGGTGTTTTTCTTTGATATATTTCTAAATTTGTTCAAATAAATAAATAAATAAAATGGTTACCCTAGTCAGGGTTCATATTCATGGAAGTTATTGTGTAGAAGAACAAAGATAAATTATGTCGATATTCTCATTTTTTTTATGTAAAGGTTATTATAGTGTTATTTTAGCAGCAAATCTTTTAAAAGTTATATATTTTTTCTTAATTATAATTTTTTTTATTTAATTAAAAATTTCGTATTTAATTATATATAATTGTTCTAATAATTTTGATCAAAATAACCTATACATCTAAATAATGGTCTTATTATCATTTAAATTAAAAAAATATAAAAAACATGAACATATATTAAACATAATACATACATATTATAGATAATTAAACACACACACACACACACACACACACACACACACACACACACACACACACACACACACACACATATATCTTATTAAAAATTAAGTAGACTTTATAAAACATTACATGATTTGCATATATTTTTAGGTGCCAATAATTTCAAAACACTAACTTTATTAATGAAATTGAGAGAGACTCAACATTTTACATCTTAATTATAAGTTATAGAATCCAAATCTCCAATATTGCATGTAGTTACAATTTTATTACATCTTATATTATTCAAAATTCAAATATTTACCTCCAATAATTGACTCCATAATCTATAGCACTAACAAATAAATCCCTTTCATTAATTGCCTCCACTTATAAAATTAATGAATTTGTAAGCCTCTCAATTCCCATGCACATTCAAAATTCAAAATTCGAAATTCAAATTTGGTTTATGAGATGCAATATTTCTATAAATGAAAAATCCTAGACCAACCAATGTTTGATTTGCAGAGTTATTATTATAATTATAAATTTAGAAGTACAAAGTGTCAATTTCAAATTTATTAAAGCATACATCAATTTTTTATTGTCCAAGTTCCAAGTGAGCAGATTGAAGTTCATCACTGATATAACAATAAATTTTAATAGCAAACCAAATTATTTTGTGAATTCATGTTGCTGAGTTACTTATATGTTACTTTGAGTTAATGTTGTATTATTCATTCACATTTTCAACATTACAAATATTCTTTGCCATGACTATTAAGATAGGTAATGTTTCATTCATCTAACATGCCAAAGCTACAATTTTTATCAAATAATGAATTTTGTAAAAAATTGCGTTGGGTTCTACATATTATCTATTCATGTTGCTCTAATTTTTATATCCATGACGTATTTCTATTTCTCTACCTCCAACTTTCCATGGCTTCTGCAAGCACTAACTAGAAACATTCCCACATATAAATGCTTATTTGGATGGAAGGAAATTTCAACTTAGGATGGAAGACTAAACATTTACTAGTATACATACAAATGCTTGTTTGGATGGAAAGGTATTTGAACTTGGGATGGAAGTCATATGACAATATTAGTATACATAGAAATGTTTTTGTAATGACTGAAATGATTATTTAATTATGAATTTACTCAACTCATACATATTCTAACACATTTTAGAATTCAATGAGCAAGAAAATATTGGAATATAAATATATATTTTTTTTTATTGACTGCTATGCTTATTTAATTATACATTTCATTAATTCGTACATATTCTAACACATTTCAAAATTCATTAGGCATGTTGGAAGATATTTGAGTGATTAATGTGCAACAACCATTTTCAAATATGCTTGATAGACTTTGTTTCAATTAATGTCATAAATAATGCCACCATGTGCACTGCCAACAACCTGTTTAGTGGGCCTTCTTCAAGTCACTCTCCCCTAAATAACATGGAACCCAAATGCATGTTGTTATTATTGTAATTAATTTTTTGTGCCTTTAGATCTGAGTCACTTTTAAAGGTGTGTTTGTGGTAGCCCTCAAGGTTTTCATTCACATACCATTAAATGTTATTATCTTTATATCAAACCATATCATTTTTCGAATTCAATGGCCATGTTGGAAGATGCTTGTATCATTAATATGCAAGTAATGGCCATGTTTGAAGACACTTAGGGGGATTTATTTCCATTCATGTGCCTAGTTAATGCCCCTAAATATAAAATCTAAAACCTGTTCAACATGCTTTATTTAGGTCACTCTCCCCTCACAATGATGGAACCTAAATGCATCTTCTACATAATGCAATATTTCACAGCTATTATAACATCACCATGTTGGAGGGATAAAATGTTACCCATAACTGAGCCCACAGTGTTGGCTTGTTTTCATTCACATATGACTCAACATTTTATTTTATTTTGGATGGAAGCCCTCAAGGTTTTTATTCACATACTAGTAAATTGAGATGAAAATCTTATAATTTACTCGTATGTGGATGGAAGACATGAAGGTTTTCATTCACATTACAACAAATTTTATTGTATTTATTTTAAAATTAAGGGTTTCAGTCATATACTAATAAATGTAATTGTCTTTGCATCAAAATTATGCTTTTCATTCACATAACAATAAATATTAATGTTTTTATATCTGAATTTATGTTGTGTTATTTATATCTGTGACACATTTGTATTCCATGCATTAAAGTGTTGTGTTAATCATGTTCAAAGTGCCATGTTAAAATTTCACTCACTCGAAGTAAATGTGAGATGAATGGCTATGGAATCCAGTAAAATTTTATGTATAATGAATTGCTCAATATAGATTATAGCTTTGGCATGCTAGATAGATGAAATATTACCTACCTTGAACAACTTACAAATTGAACATATGTTATTGAATTCATGTTGTTTTATTTATATCCTTAACTAAAATATGTAGATGATACAATGATTTCAAAATTAACACCAAGTTTTGATGCTACCTCCTTCAATCAACCTAGTGGGGCTTATCTAAGAACACACACTAAAACCACCTGGTTTGTCATTTTTAGTCATTTTATAGATGTGATAAATAATTGGTGTAGAGTAGGATTACAAGATGTCTTAGTCCATGTGTTAGTCAAGAAAATATCTATAAAAAAGCATATAAACACTAAAACATCAAGCCTACTCCTTTATGGGGTATTGCTAACGAATTCTAAGAGCTATTTAAAGAAGGAATACTATCAAACCTTCCAAATAATGTCCCTGCTTCTAAGAATGGCCAAAAAACATGTTTTTTCTTTGATTTGGTGCTCTAAGTCTACGTAAATGATGAGCAGCATGCTCTTCCATCATTTTCTAGTGCACTAATGGCCTAGGCTCACAAGATTTGTTTGATTTATGTAAATAGGGGAAGCTTTTCTATAGCAATTTTTGCATCATAAGTTTATACAACTAAAGCTTAAAAATGGTGTTTTTGGCTCACTTATTTATAGATTTCTAAAAATATTTAGGATCAGCCATGACCATCCATCTTGAGATAAATAAGTGTGTCCATGAATTGATTCAAGTTTAAAGGGACATGTCATTAATATTTTTATCAATATTGGAAGAATGGGGCATTGATGAGGCATGGAAGAGCTTAATCCTGATATTTATTCCATTAATGGCCTATGAATTCCATCCCATTGATGATGTCATAGGATGATACAAATTTTAGGAATAAATTTCCAATAAATAGATTTTCAATAACTTCCATGGAATTTTCACTTAGGCTCTTGATTTGATTGAATTTGCCTAAGTGACTTTGGTTTTTTTTTTGTAATTCTTTAGAAATATGTTGCATGCTTAATCAATCTAGTCAAAAATATCATTTTACTAAGTCACAATTTGATTGAAGTATAATTAGAATAAGGTGTCATTTTTGTACAGAACAATAGCCCGGTTAGAGTATTATGGACATGAAATAACACATGCACGTGACGTGTGCTACCAAATTAGAAAAATTCATTAGTCTAGAGTGTCATTTTATATGGTCATAATTTGATTCGAAGTGATTTAAGAAAAGATAATAATCACATAAAATGCATTGCCCCATTCAAGGATACATTATCCTAAATCGGCACCTGTACGTAACATGTTTGAACCATTTAACATGTTTTAGTGATTGTGGTCTAGATTGTGTATTGCCATAAAATGTTGCTTAGATTGATAATCACAACACAATAATGATAGGAATTGAATGCATATATTTTTCCATTGTTTGATAAGGCATGGCAAGACATTCAGTTGAAGCGATGTCTTTTCAAAGAATGAAAGGGTCACTAAAATCAGGAGGAATAAATTTTGTTTCTATTTTTTATTTTTAAAATTTTCATGAAATATGAAGAAACACGTTTATAAAATGCCCCAAACATCGTTTGGGTGGCCTATCATGCTCCCTCGAGGGGAAGACATAAAATTTGGAAATATTTGATATGTGGGTTCTCGATTAGAATAAATTATAATCTCATTAATTTTAGCAAAAGAGGCTAAAAAATATAGTAATTAGAAGAAAGAAGGACAAAAAATAGATAATCTTGGATAAAATAGTAGCCCAAGAGAGATAAAATGCAGGAACTATAGGCCTAAGGGAGAAAATTTTGAAACATTTACTATATTTTTACCCTTGGGGGTAAAAACAAGTCATTTGAACTCCTAACTATAGTAATTTCTAAATTATGAAATTTTATTGCAAGAGAGCTAAGAAAGATGGCGAATATCCCTCACCATCATCATCTTGAAGAGTGCATGTGGGAGTACTAGTGACCATAGGGAGTAGAGCATTATTAAGTAACTTTTTTGGTATTTAAGTTTGTCATTTATTGCATTTATTATGCATACAAAGTTGGTGATTGGGTGATCTTATCATTTTCCCAATTTAGAAAATGATGAGTTTGCCTGTGAAAATGGTGGGAATGCCATGAGATCAATGATCTCACCAAGATTTCAGTGGGATCATGGGTCAAAATGGTTAGTTCACCAAGACATTGGTAGATTCACATTTTTAGGTGTATTTTGCCTTGTCAAATGATGTGTTTGTCAATATTAGTGGGATCGCCTTGTTAATTAGGTGGAAAGACCTATTAAACAACAAGGTCAAGATAATTAGTGGGATCGCCCTGCAGAGTAGCAGGAACATCTTGATAAATAATGGGATCACCAAAATAATAGTGAGAATGCCAGATAAAAATATAATGGGGCCCATAGGGGATAAATTCAAGCCCAAAATTAAAAGAAGAGAGATAGAGACACTTAGAGGATTAGTCTAGGTCTCAAAATTAGAAGAATATGATAGAAAGATAAATGACATGATGCCCTATGTTTGATTTTCAAGAGCAAGTTACAGTTATCACATCATGAGAGAGGTGCTCTTGAGTATTGTGGTGATAGGGGCTTATGATAGAAAAGCTCATGGGCATCTTAGTAGTAGTGGACCTATATCACCTGACACAATTATTAGTGATCTGCATAGATAAAGCTTATTCGTCAGCATTGGCAAAGAGGTGGAACTCAAAGACCTATACCTTTCATCTATCGATTGGGGAGGTTACGATGACATGGAGGATGTACACTATATTCTGTGGGTACCTATGCAAGGACCCAAGATTACTTGGATGGGGGAAGGATGATAGGCCATATTAGATGACCTACTTGGGCTAGTGGTCCATGAGATTATTGATGATTTCATAGATGTGGATGTTCTCACAAATTTGACATGGCCTCTAGAGGGTAGAGTGGGATAGGGGATAGCTCCCCTAGAGGTGGTGGTTTAATAGATATTATTAGTGGCCTTTTGTTGACTCACAAGAGTGGGTGGTTCTTTCCCTTGGGGTTGATCAACATAGTGAAGTAGATGTTTGAACACCTACCATGGTTCACCTAGGGACTAGTCATCCTAGCATAGCTATATAAGAACTTCTATATTATTTCATATAGGGGAGGGCACAACATAGGCCACAACACACTACTGCAGGTATGGGCCTAGGATCACATAGCAATTATATAGCAAGAGGGGATGAGATATTAGAGGGGACTAGAGGATCCCATGGCTTAGGGATGGTACCCTAGAAGACCATTCATTCATAGACACTTAGGGGACCTAACCTACTATAAACAATCCATTTATGAGATAGAGGATGGATATTTCATTTGGCATCCCTACTTGAGAACACACTTTTTGTGGGTAGAGGAACTATTTGTGATTAGGTACATGATCGTGCCATGATACATCACAGGGTGCCATGACTATGTGGTGGAGACTTACAGGTAAAATTGAGTCCAATGGTAGTTTATCATGCAACAAGACATCATAAAGGGTCCATATTACTTTGCACATGTGACTAGGGATATCAAGGAGTGGGGGCCATCAACACCTCGGGCAAAGGTAGTGATAGATTACGATAGGGTTGTGTATATTCTATGGGACTATGTCAGAGGAGTACCAGATATAGGAGACACTGATGCATATGTCACATGGTGGATAGGAGTGAGACCCATCCAACTTACTAGGCCATTAACCCAACAACTAGTCTTACGATAGAGATGGGTGTGGATGAGGAGGGACCAATGATAGGCCCCAACAAAATGATAGGGTTAGGTATTAGTGCAGCCAATGATTCCCTATTCCATTCCATTATAGGTGGTACAAACTAAAGGATAGTAGTATCCCACATGGGATGTGGATATGAATGAGCTAGATGGTCAAGATGTGGATACAGGGGATTCCCTAGGAGGCCATATGACATGATTATGAGAGGTAGGGCCCTCCAAGATAGGGATAAGTTTAGGTATAGGATTAGGAGGGGCAAGGCCCTCAAGTACAGGGAGGTCCATATAGGACCAAACATCGATTGCCATGATCTAGAGGGATATTTATGTATGCCTCATAGAGATTTTAGGGTTACATAACAATATGGTTGGGTTACAGGCACAATTAGCTACTGCTCAGGGAGAGACCACCAAGTTATAGGGTCTCATTATAGCCCATGATGAAGAGATTGCTAGTCTCAGAGGATAAGTGGCATAGTTATCAAGGGTTCAGGCCTAGTTAGCCACATGAGATGTAGAGTTTATGATAGCATTTGGTGAGTAGGATTTTGCTCAGGTAGAGATAAAGAGGCTAACATAGGAGAGATGAGGCTTGGAGAGTCATAACATATACATGGGTGGGTTCAATGAGAGTCTTGGATAATGTAATTGTGGCCAAAGATGATTCCTTGTATGTGAAGGACAATGTCTTACATGCCAAGGATGAGATAACATATTGGAGGGAAGCTTATGAGGTAGCATTTCCTATGGAGGGAAGAGTGGCTTCCTATAAGGAGTATACGATGTCAGAATGGACTAACTGGACCTCTAAGTCTAGACAAGGGATATATTCAGAGTGGTCATTGATGTAGCCAACTGCACAATGGGTTTTCATGGGTCCTCCACCACCACATCCACCAGCAGTGCCTACATCCAAGATGGGTCAGAGTTTTTAGTAGAGTCCTCCCAAGGACGAGCATGATGAGAGCTGATTGTGCTAGATCCTCTTATTTGTACTTATGATATGTATAGATATTCTTGTGATGTATAGAAACATGATTTTGAGATATATAAATATGACATTTATTTTTTTATTATTTTTACTTGTACATGGACTATTAACATTCTTTAATTTTTGCATGATGTTATCGTTCATATTGCTCTTGTCATGATATGTTTTGATATGCTAGTTTCAGGAGATGCACATTCGTAGTTAGCATATGGATATTGATGTATTTATTTTGATTCATGTATGACTAGATGCTAAAATATAATTTAGGAGATGCATGTCCCAACCTAATCATATAAATAGTTAATTAGACTCACAATATATGTCAAGAGATGCACATCTTGCATAGAGTATTGTTGTTTCCAAAATTGACCTACGATAAATCTTGTGTTAGGTATTTAGGATGGTGTGTTCATAAATGATCTTCAATGCTACATTGACTTTTGGATTTGGAGCACTTTGTGTTTACTATAACAAATTTGAAATTATGCATCATAAGTATGCATAACTTATAATAACATTATATTTATGTTTACACTTGACCAGTTCAAATGTGAATATTTATAAATAAAGATAATGATAAAAATTACCAAGATCAAAGTTACAACTATTTATGTTTAAACAATAAAATAAGAGTAAAAGCAAAATATAAACATGTAACCTAACTTAAAATCAAAATATGAACAATCAGGATTAAGTAGGAACAAGAATGTATAAGAGCAAAGCAAGCACAAATTATCCAAACAACATGAAATCAAGATACGAATAATCAAGATCCATGTGTATTAACAAAATGTACTTGGAAAATAAACAGATAATAAAGCAAGAGAAATATGAATCAAACACAAAAGAACAAAATAATTTTTAACAAGACAAAATAGTAAAACCAAAGACAAAAAAAGAAAGGCACAATAAAATACTAAGAAATAAGGAACAAAAGCTAAGAAAAATGAATGAATAATAAAAAAAACAATAGAGAAACTATCAACTCAACAAAACAATAATGAAAACACAATAAAACACCAACAAATAAAACAAAATAAAGGCAATAACATAATATCAATAGAAATAAATAGATGAACAACAAAAATAAATGAGGAAATGCCAATACATAACAAAATAATAATAAAAACCAAATAAATACACACAAACAAGGGTTAATCATAATGTTAGTGAAAATAGAACATAAGTTGTTCATGTATGTATAATATAAACATTATGCTCTATGACAAAGAGACCCCTAAGCTAAAAAATAATGATGTTAGTACAATGAGATAAGAACAAAGGAAATAAAGTTGCTTCCGAGTGATAGGGAAACAACAACACAAAGCAAAATGGGGGAAAATAAAGGAAAAGGAAGGGGTGGCCAAGCTGACTCTAGATGCACGAGGCAAGTGGACATTGCCTACATAGTTATATGGACACAATATCTAACATGATCTTCAGGCTAAATGTAGTTCTTCAAGGAAATGGGATAGAAAAAAGTGATGATAAGAAAACATGATTGTATTCTAGAAAAATAAGGAAACGAGCTTGCAAAATGACATTTGCATAAGAGATAATTGCTCATAAAATGGCAAGAGCATAATATCTTTGGAAAATGTTTTTGAAATTTTCTAAGTAACTCAACCCAATTGAGAATTATGAGAGACTATACAATTTAATTCTAAAAAAAATGGCAAGAACGTGGGATTAGCATAAACAAATGTTCCAAGCAATATTTTTTGTTCTTTTTGTCCATCAGTTTCTAATGTTTTTGTATTTTTGGGTTAAAAAACAAAAACAAAATATTAATAAAAATCACAAGGAACTACCTAACCGAGGAGATGCACTTCCACAAGTAAGAGTTCAATCAATAGTTAAATCGACTGTAACGGGGATCATGAATATTAACAATGGCACAAAAAACCACTTGGCTTAGGAGTTGCACATCCATAGGTAAGTAAAAATCTAAACCAACTAAAATGGTATATGAGAATATAAATAATGGTACATAGAACTAACTAATCAAGGAGATGCACTTCCAAGAGTAGGAATTCCATTGATAACTAAAACTAGCTGTAATGGCATTTTTTATCCCATCAAGGCAGTAATGCCTACCAAGTAGTAGCAAAATAATAATAGAATAGTATGAAGTGTTGGACAAATACAAAGAACTAATCAACAAATAAAAAACATGTGTTGACATATCTTTGTACACTTGTCTGTGAAAAGTAGCTACGAAATATTGTTCAAGTTGAACTGATTTGTAGAACGGGCACCGAGTGTGTCTAGAATGCCCATGAATCATAATCATGGTTATGGAATATAGCTATCCAGGTTACAATGGTCCAGAGTTATAGTGTTCTAGGGTATTAAAGAATATTGTTCTAGGTAGAATGGCCCAAGTTACAACAATCCAGAATGGGATAAAAATGAGTCTAGTGGAATATAAACGATCCAAAGTGCCAATGGTCCAGGGGTACAATGGTCTAGAGTTACAATGCTCTAGAGTAGTGAAATAAAGTTATTCCATATAAAATGGTCTAAGATAGAATGATACATAATAAAAATGGTCTACGATTGGATGGTCTAGAGTATAATAGTGGGATAAATGTTTTAGTACAAGTTTCCCTTAAGTAAGGGCTCTTGTAGATAATAGTTCAAAAGGCTATCAAGAATATAACTGATTTATATGTAAAATATTCATGGGTTCTAGGAGTTCTTTTCCATTTGGAGTAGCCAATCAATATGCCCTCAATCCATAATTTGTTGTGACTACATACGAACCTAGCCAACTGAGTTGAAACCTGCCCTTCTTTTTGCATTCAACATTCGTATTCCTTTGATTATCTTTCAAGACCAAGTCACCAATTTTAAACTCTTGAGGAAGAATGTTCTTGTTATAGATTCTACAAAATCTATTCTGATATGCTTTCAAGCTATCTAGGGTAGCCAAATGCTTACCATCAAGGAGCTTGAGCTCTTGTAACCTATAAACTCTATAATCCTCATCATATTCTATGGGTATCCAAGGATACCCATAGTGAAGGTTGATCAATCTTAACTTGGATAATAGCCTTTGTGTCATAAATAAGGGAGTATGGAATGGCTACTATGGGGTTTTGATGAATAGTGTGATAGGTCCAAATGACAATAAAAATTTGCAAGTGCCAATTATAGCCATCATCATTGACAATCTTCTTTAGGATTGTAACAATGGTTTTGTTAGATGCCTCGATTAGACCGCTGTCTTGAGGGTTATATGGTGTGGATTTATTATGCTTGATTTTGAATTGGGCACAAAGAGCATTAACATCTCAATTTACAAATGATCTGTAATTATTGAATATAATACAGATTAGGATACCATATCGATAAATGATATGGTAATGGATAAATTTGGCAATCTACTTTTCGATGATGTAAGTGAGAGGAATGGCCTCAATCCACTTAGTAAAATACTCAATAGGAATGAGAGTGTGTTTGTGGCTATCAGAAGATGTTGGGTTGATTTTTTTGATGATATTGAGGTCGTATGTAGAGAATGACCATGGTGTAGTGATCAACTAGAGTGGTAAGGAAGGTACATGTATCAAATTAACATGTTATTGGCAAGAAACACACTTCTTGACATAATTACAAGCATTTATTTATATCTTACACTAGTAGTATCCTTTTTTTAGGAGTTTCTTGGCCAAGACTACACCATTGATATGGGAACCACACATTCCTTCATGAACCTCCTTAAGTGCTACCTTAGATTATCTCAAAGATAAACAATGAAGAAAATCATCTTTGGGACACACCTTATTGATATACCTAAAATCAATAAAAGGTGTATAACCTATGGTTTTTTACTTACTGGGACTATGTTTGATATCTATTCAAAATAGTCCAATGGTCTAATGAAGTCAACTCTTAATAGTTTTTCCAATTCTAGTTTTACCAAAAAATCAATGTGTGGATTCATCTTTCTCAATTTATATTTGAGTGACTTATAATCAATATGAACAATAAGTTGCTACAAAACCAAGCCAGGGTCTAGGCCTGACATGTCAGAATAAGCCTCCAATGATGGTGATAATGTGGTCATATTTTTCATTAGTGAGGGAGGCTCCAAGATAAATAATTTTGGGATTATCATAAGTACCCAAGTTCACTTTAGTGGTTTTTTATATGAGGAGCATAAAACCATCTTCTAAAATAGTGGGAAGCATCTGATCTTGATCCTCTTCTTCCCATTCAGCTTCTGGTTGTTCTTCCCAAAGCTTTGGATAATGAGATGAATCTAAATCTACTAGTTTGGGTAATGGCCAACTAGCAAATATCACTAAAAAGTCAAGATAAAGATGCTCAAAGACTTTATGTTGTTCTGATGTGGTATTGGCATTGACGATAGAGATAAGACTTGGTGGACTTCGTATCCTTTGGAGATGAGCAAACTTCCCCATTTAAGATCACTTGAAACATGTTTTCACTCAAGGGCTTGTCTTTTTATTTCCTATTTCCCTCATTAATGAGCCCCTCAAAGAGGTTTTCACCTAAATATATCAATGTTTTATATTTTTTGTGACCAAAAAATTTTGCTTGCTCTCCAAAGTAGGTGTAAGAGTCTAGAGAGAAGTCAAAGCCTTGTTTATGATTGCCAATTGGCAATCTATCTCTGAGGCCCATGTATTAGGCAATAGATTCCTCATTCTAAAATTCATCAAGGGGTATAACAAAATCTTGTTGGTCCCAATCAATGAGGTTGGGATGGTGAAGGTAAAGGGGATAATCAGATGTGATAGTCATAATGGATTTGGAGTCAAATAGGTCTGTGTTAGCAAGATCATCATAAATGCTATAATGGCATGATGCATCACTTCTAGGAGTCTCATTATTAGTCAATTTAGAAGGATCACTATTGAAATACATGAGGTCACCCCTACACAGTATAAATCTGAGACCTTGATTCATGTTAGGCTTCCTAGTTGATAATGGTTCTATTATTCCTTACTCTCGTACCCCAAGGCCTTTACCTATATAATCAAAGTTGTCCATAATCTGATCAGGGATAAGGTATTTAAGATTTTGAAAATAATCAACAAGACCCTTAGAATATATCTAGTTTCCTTTGATAAAGGATTCTTGATATTGATTTGGTGAAGTAATAGGTATGAATACCATTGGTGGTTTCTATGTATCTTTATTCTTTTGCCAAATCATGTTGGGCTTGCAAGGGCTTTGGTAAGGCTTGGGTTTGATAAAAGACTTAGGAGACTTGGGAAACTTAGCAATGTGAAAGACATATTTTGTTGAGGTTTTTCAATGATGTCTCCAAGGTGACCAAGAGTGTTCATGAGGTTTCAAGTAAGTTAGTAGGTCAATGACAAAGTGTGCCTTAGTAATCATGCATGGATCTTGTAGTGTTTGCTTGGTTGGCCAAGATGATGTATATTGATGATGTGGTGACCATGTTTGAGGGGTCCTATGGGGTGTAATATTTTTTTGGTATACTTTTAGAAGTGAAAATAATCTATTTTATTAGTCTTGTGAAGGTCTAGGTTATCTTAGTCATCTTAGTAGAGTTTCCTAAGTAAGCAAATTGATGACATCAACTTTCGCATGTGTGAAGGTGTCAAAAGAAAGTGGTCACATGGGTCTATTTAGTTTTGTGCCTAGAGCATGTGTTTATAATTTCATGCCTTGAAATAATGTATATAAAAATTTATGATGATGAAAATTTGCTCTCCCAAGCAGATTTGACTATTTTCCATAGTCAAATTTGCATTTTTTAGTGATCATTGGAATTCAAATATTTGAATTTTACAAAGGAAAACCAGTCTACAGTATTTTAATTATAAATTTTTATGATGTATGAATTTTATGATGGAGTAAAAATTAAAGTGGTAAATAAAATCAAGGGAAATCTATGAAAATTGATTAGGAGGTTTGAATAGTCATACAATTGCATTTATGGAGCTTCAAAGTTGACTGAGGGTTTGACTTTCTTCTGCAAGTGACCTGAGAAGGGTGTTTGTGTTTTTATTAATGGAGTTTGGATGTTTCATGGTGAATTATCTATTGGAGAGTGTTTTATACTCCCTAAGGATAATTTTTATGGATTTTTGAGGTTTGACCAATCCATATTCAATATGAAACATTTTTTAAAAGTTGAATTTTTGTTTGTTCATAGTGTTTTCATGTACAAGGCAAATGATTGAATGGTTTTACATATGCAAAGGTGTGTAGTGCTGAATGTAATAAATTGATGGTGTCTTAAGGGTCATTTGGAATGGAATTATGTGCTTAGAAGTAGTCTTTATTTCTATTTTTCTTGGTGAGTGTTAAAGGGATGAATAAGTCTCCATAGACCTAAAAGGGCTACTTAGGACTAATTGAAAGGTGTTGTTGCTTAAGGGTGATCTATCAAAGCTATGATAAACTTATTTACGTAGTGTTTATATTTTTTAAGTGGGATATAAGCCTTAGGGTTAAGGAATTTATTATGTCTGACCAAGTAAGTGGTGATCATGAAGACTCTATAAAGAGAAAAACAAAGATGAAGGTTTATAGATAGAATGAGCGAAGAAAGAGAAGGGTGATTAAGCTTGGTGGATGAATTGAAGAGCATAGTAGTGTGAGGGATATGTGTGTGACCTATTGGTCATGTTTTTGATATGGTAACAATTTTTTTTAGGGTTGATGGTTAAGGATGAGCGAAGAGGTGTAGAGTGATCCAAAAGGTTATTTTTGATGCATTGCTTGTGTGTAAAGGTTGAGAAAATTTGAAGGGTTGAAGAGAGTTTTTATTCATTATTTATACATTATATTGGAAGGCAATCAAATTTTTATAGGTGTTGATATCATAGGTGTTATGTGGGTATTCAAGATCTAAGGGCAAGTTGGTGTTTATCCATGCTTAGGGATTAGTTCTCCTTGTGAAGTGGGTGCTTCACTAAAGTCTCTTGTTTGTGATCTCTTATAAGATTTTAGTTCATGTGTTTGTAGGATTGAGAGTGTGTTTTATCCCCCATGTGGGTTTCCTACACAATTCATGTGTTATGTGCTTTAATCTTGCATTATTATTTTTGTTCATTGTAATGAATGGTTTATTGTTTCTTGAATGCTTATGTTGAATGGTTAGGATTTTTAAGGATTGGAAGTTGATTTGATTACATCACTGACTCAATCTACCTCTTAGTGATTGTACCTCTAACAATTGGTATTAGAGCCACACCTTATTTTAAATTTTAACCACTTGAAGATGATAAAAGGTACAATGGGTAGTCATCAAATGCAAGGTGGTTTCTCTACTAAGAAAGCACCATTGCTTAATGGATCCAACTATGCTTTTTAGAGTGTAAGTATGAATACCTACATCATGTATCTAGGGTTTGACATTTGGAAATATATTATGGATGGTTATTCCACACCCCCTACTCCTTTAACTAGTGAAAATGACAAGAAGTTGAGTGAGAAAAATTATAAATCAATGAATGCTATCATTTGTGGCATATCAGAGGTTGAGTTCACCAAGGTGATCCATTGAAAGTCTGCCAAGTAAATCATGTTTAAATTATAGACAATATATGATGGGTATTCAAAAGTTAATTTGGTTAAATTATAGAGTTACTAAAGGTAATTTGAGGGCCTCAAAATTAAGGAAGAAGATACTATGGCATCCTATCTTGTAAGGGTTGATGAGGTGGTGAACATGATTACAAGCCTTGGAGAGGAGATTGAAGAAGCTACTATAGTACATAAAGTATTAAGCTCTCTCTCCCTCAAGTTTGATTCAAAAGTATATGCTTTATAAAAAAGTCATGATCTCACCAAGATGAAGATGGATGAATTGGATGACATCCTTATTGCCTATGAGATAAGGATCAATGAGGATAAACCACCAAAGAAGGAAACAACCTTCAAGGTGATCAAGGAGACAAAAGGAAAGAAGAGAAAATAAAGTCTTAAAGACTTTGATCTAAATGAAGATCAACTTGAAGCCATGATTACAAGAAAATTGAATGTAAGATTAGGTAAATATGAAGGGAATATTCCTTTTAAATGTTTTTCATGTGGTAAAGTTGGTCATTTTGTAGCTAAGTACCCAGATAGAGGCAAGTCTAAATATAAGGAAGCTCATAAGGAATATCATGAGGATGAGCACAAGAAATCTAAGGGTCCTAACAAGTATATAAAGTTCTTCAATAGGAGAAATGGAAAGGAGTCATACAAAGGTAACAAGAGTATCTATCATGAATAGGATAGTAACTCATTTGATAAAGAAGAAAGAAACACATCAGATAATGATGATGCATCTCATGATGAGAACAATGACACACTATTCATGTCTCTTGAAGATGATGATGGTGAATGTTCTTTAGGCAGAGATCTCTTTAGTGGAGATAGTTTAGAAGAATAAGAAGAGTAATTTACTCTTGAAGACAAGTATATGAACACCTTAGAAGAGTTGAAGATTCTACAAGGCAAGAATAGAAAGCAAGTATCCTTGATCAAGACCTATGAGGAGAAAATTGGCTTCTTTGAATAAAGAATGAGTGAAGTTAAAGAGCATGATGAGACCACTCAACATCTTAAAACTCAGGTTTGGACCCTTGGTAAATACGTAAAGAGTAAGGATGAAGAATATGTCAAGTATAAATCATAAATGTAGTCTTTGTAGGTGACACTAGATCAAGCTATGAACAAGCTTAAAACATATCAAAATTTTGATACAAGTAGTAAGAAGATTGATGAGATGCTTGACAATTAGAGAGTGCCTAAAGATATGATTGGTCTTAGTTTCAATAATGGTCAAGTAGAGGTAGATGCTATGACAAGAAAAGGTTTTTTGAATAAAACTATGAATAATCAAAGGTCTTAAAGTGATAGGTCTAGATTTGGTTTCATTGAGAATCAAGGAGAAAACAAAGGAGTCATCTTTCAAGCCAATAAGAGGGAAAATCAAATTAGACAACCCAATGTTATAAGGTACACAAATTACTTTAATGGTCACTATCATTATTGTCATCAGTCTGGTCATAAGATCATTGAATGTAAAATAAAATCTGCTAGTAAGAGATTTGCATGGAATTATGAGCAAGATAATGAAAGCATGAAGAATATCATCACTGAAGACAATCAACTAGTCCATAAAGAAAGCATGACATTAGGAAATCAAATGATCAAGTACATGAATGGGATAATGAAACTTCAAGGAGTCTTTATGTATCCCAACACAAGGTATGTACAATCCAAAGAGCTTCATTTTTTTCAAGTTTCAAAAGAGAGGTCACATAGCAAGATTCTGCAGGAATGGTCAGAATTATAATTCAAAGAATGTTAATCATAACATGAAGAAAAGGAGCCATAATGAATGGAGACTCAAGGAGGTGAATGAAAATTAGGTTCAAAATGGATTATTTGTCATAACAAGATAAGGTATAGGTTTAAGTAGTCAAGAATAGGGCTTATCTACTCAAGTGGACAAAAAAATCAAGAAAGATTCCAAGTTTAGAGGAAAGAATGAAGTTAAGGACCCATTCAAAGTCAATTTGATGATGAGGTAGGCCTAGAAGTCAAATGAGAGTATGGAAATATGGGAGTCTCTTGAGTTATGGGATTTATAGTCTCTCTTTGATAAGTAGGTGTCTCTACCTATGCTTCTTAGGAGACATATTTCATATGTAGAAGCAAGTGTGTGTGTTCTAGGCAATGTACAAGATGACATAATCAATATAATTTCTTTGGTTAAGGGGTAATAATAATTTCATGTGCTTGCTCCATAGGTTGTGATGAAAAGCTTCAAGAAATCTGTTTAGGGACATTGGTCCTAAAAGCATGTTCTTATCAATCTTTGAAGCCTAGTTTAGGAGGCCTAATCATGAATAATGAAGCTAAGGTTGATATGGAGTGTGAAGAGGATGTGTCTAAGTGAAATCCATTGGGTTTCATGCATTGGACTAGTCACATGAATCCTTAATGATCATTTGTTCTTTTCAACCATTTTTCTTAGTGTTCACTGCCTAATGTGTGTTCATCATATAAAATTGGTGCATTTAGGGTATTTAAAGGCAAGAAGGAATTAGGAATAGTTGAGGTTGATTGGATAGTGTGTATAATGTCCCTTTGAAAGCAAAAAATTATCTCATGGCCTTTATAATGTGTTTTGGCATAGTGACAAGTGTATACACAAGGTTTGCAAGCATAGTATGACTGGTTCAAAGTGTCAAATCAAGATTGGTGAGTGTTCAAGGTGACTTTGTGACATAGAAAGGTGTGTTGACATCATATAAGTGTGATATAGGTATTTATAGGCTTTGAAGATCTCTTTAGGGAAATTTGAATATTTTTGATGGCTCTCAGTATGACAATCTTTGCTTAAGGGCTAACAGGCCAAAAACCATTTCATGGTTTTATGGGTTCCCCTAGGATTCAGGTCTCAATAATTGGTCTAGTAGTGTGATTTTGTGACCTCTGAGTGTGATATAATTTTTAAGAGTTGGCATTGATTAGAAGATGGCAGGTTGACCATGTTTCTTATTGATGCCCTAGTGTCTTAGCCCATGTGGGTTAGTGACCTTCTGAAATGATTTTAGATATTAGGATGATTAATCAATTGAAATGGCCAAATGGGTGCTTATAAAGTGATTTAAAGTCATCTATAAGTGTATGGTTTATTCTATGGTTGAGTATTTGTCCAAATGGAAGGCTAATTGGTAGGTTAGTTTGTGAAAGAGCTATGGTGCAGAGGAAGAGTTGGGTGATGAAATTTTGAATGCATGAGGGGGAATATGAGTGTGAATTAGATATTAAGTTTCAAGTCATGATGGTCTTTACCCATAAATTTATGACCTCTAAAAAATCTAGAAGGGCTGTAAGGCCTCTAGGCAAGGATAGTGTGAAGAAAAGTTGTTTTTGGTCATTTTATTCAAAATAAAAAGGTATAGTTATCCATAAATTTATTTATTGATTGGATTTATGCATCATGTGTGTTTGATAAAGGTATTGAATGTTCATTCTTCATTCTATGGGTGACTTGTGAGAGAGAATTTGAAGATAACTATGAAGTTTCATCATGGTTGGAGATGGTCTGAAGGTGATCAATGGGTGAACTAGCTCAAGTGACTTAGGGGGAGTCCTCTCATTATTATTAAGGTGTTTTAAAATAGTGTTTGGTACTCTTATGTTTTTCTTATTCATATAGCAGTGCGTGGTCCAAGAAGAAGTGTTGTCAATGAACATGTTTGAGGCAGTCATGGTAAAAAATTATTTGCACAATGATAGGGGGAGTTTATATCATCTATAATAGGAGTTAAATTCTTTATTTTAGCTTTGAAAACATTTAAAGGTCCTTATGATCAGCAGGTAATCTCAATTTATCATTATTTCAAAGGGGAGAAAGTGTTTGTAGAGGGATAAAGAGTGTGTACATAACTTTGTGTTGATGTTTACAAGTGTTAACATTAATGAAAATGGGGGAGATTGTTTAGGTGTTTTCAATGATGTCTCCAAGGTGACCAAGAGTGTTAATGAGGTGTCAAGTAAGCTAGTATATCAATGACAAAGTGTACCTTAGTAAGCATACATGGATCTTGTCGTGTTTATTTGGTTAGGCAAGATGATGGATGTTGATGATGTGTTAACCATGTTTGAGGGGTAATATGGGGTGTAAGAAGTTATTGGTATAA
This sequence comes from Torreya grandis, assembly GCA_037957365.1. Lineage (NCBI taxonomy): Eukaryota > Viridiplantae > Streptophyta > Pinopsida > Cupressales > Taxaceae > Torreya > Torreya grandis. Next base: position 2,461,379 of record JARHVA010000686.1, on the reverse strand, counting down.
TTTTGGAAGTGAAAATAATCCATTTAATTAGTCTTATGAAGGTCTAGGTTATCCTAGTCATCTTGGTAGATTTTTTTGAGTAAGTAGATTGATAATGTCAGCATTCGTATGTGTGAAAGAGTTAGAAGACAATGGTCACATGGGTTTGTACAGTTTTATGCATAGAGAATGTGTTTAAAATTTAATGCCTTGAAATGATGTCTATAAAAAGTTATGATGGTGTAAAGATGCTCTCCCAAGTATATTTCATTATTTTCCATAGTCAAATTTGTGTTTTTTAGTGACCACTGGAATTCAAATATTTGAATTTTGCAAAGGAAAACTAGTCTGTAGTGTTTTGATTATAACTTTTGATGATGGAGAAAAAATAAAAATGGTAAATAACTTCAAGGGAAATATATTAAAATTGATTATGAGGTTTGAATAGATGTACAATTAAATTTATAGAGCTTCAAAGTTGACTGAGGGTTTGACTTTATTTTGTAAGTGACCTGAGAAGGGTGTTTGTGTTTTTATTAATGGTGTTTGGATGTTTCATGGCGAATTATCTATTTTATAGTGTTTTATAATCTATAAGGATAATTTATATGGATTTTTGAGGTTTGACCAATCCATATTTAGTATGAACCATTGCTTGAAAGTTGACTCTTTGTTTGTTCATGGTGTTTTCATGTACAAGGAAAATGATTGAATGGTTTTACATATGAAAATGTGTGTAGTTATGAATGTAATCAATTGAGGGTGTCTTCAGGGTCATTTGGAATGGACCTATGTTCTTATAAGTGGTCTTGTGTTTCTATTATTCTTGGTGAAGTGTTAAAGGGATGAATAACTCTCTACGGACCTAAAAGGGCTACTTAGGCCTAATTGAAAGGTGTTGTTGCTTAAGGGTGATATACCAAAGCTATGATCAAACTATGTAGGTGGTGTCGATATATTTATAAGTGGGATAGAATCCTTGAGGGTTAAGGAATGTCTTATGGCTGACTAAGAAGGTGGTGATCATGAAGACTCTATAAAGAGCAAAAACAAAGATGAAGGTTTCTAGATAGAATGAGCTAAGAAAAGAGAAAGGTGAGTAAGATCGTTGGATGAATTGAAGAGAAGAGAAGTGTGAGGGATATGTGTGTGACCTATTGGTCATGTTTCTAATATGGTAATAATGTTTTATAGTTTTGATGGTTAAGGATGAGTAAAGAGGTGTAGAGTGATCCAAAAGGTTGTTTTGGATGCATTGCTTATGTGTGAAGGCTTGCTAAAGTGTGAATGGTTGAAGAGAGTTGTTATTCATTGTTTTTCCATTATAATGGAAGGAAATAATATTTATGGAGGTGTTTATATCATAGGTGTTGTGTGGGTGATCAACATCTAAAGGCAAGTGGGTGCTTGTCCATGCTTAGGGGTTGGTGCTCCTTGTGAAGTGGGTTCTTCACTAAAGTCTCTTATTTATGATATCTTATAGGACTGTAGTCCATGTGTTTGTAGGATTGAGAGTGGGTTTTATCCTCCATGAGGTTTTCCAACATAGTTCATGTGTTATGTGCTTTGATCTTGTATTATTTTCTTTGTTCATTGCAATGAATGGTTTATATGCTTCTTGAATGCTTATGTTGAATGGTTAAGAGTTGAAGGATTGGAATTGAACTTGATTTGCTAGCATCACTAATTCACCTCCCCTCCTAGTGATTGCACCTCTAACATATTTTAGATGGTACATGGAAATGCCTACATCCTCAATAGAGACCTTTTGTGCAAGTGTTGTAGGAAATGGATCAACCGAAGTGGAAGAAAGATCATTTGGGTTGATATAATTGGACTTGGATGGTCAAAAAACTATTTCTTTGTTGTTTTTCACTATAAATTCAGAACCATGGCAATAGTTATAATTACAAAATTCAGCCTCTAGGTGTTTGCAATATTAGTAGGGCAAATCCAAGAACAAACACACCTGTTTTGATTCCTCTTGTTAGGATCTTGCTCCTCAGAAAGAGCACAATATGATTACCAAATATAAGCAATTAAATATGCGGAAATAACCAGAAACACAAGTAACTAGAATTCACCAATAGCACAGAATATGAGAGACAATACACTATCTTGTATTAACACTTTACAGAAAAGAATACTACAAAGAGCCGCCACACTCTTCCACCTTACAGAGGTTTCCCACACCTCAAGTGTATAGTAATTCTTCTTCACAACACTCTCCTACACAAAAAATGGTCCCAACAACCAACTCACACATAGAATTGGTGTTCACCTCTCCAACCAGTCAGTAATAACCCTGCCGGTACACCAAGCACTCTATAGCACTTCAAGTTGATCTCCCATAAACCTGCAACCTGCAATTCAACAGACCAAACTTACATGTAGATCCCCTATGAGCTTGCAACAACCTGCAACTCAATGATCTTACAATGGAAGGAACTACCTTGCCTTCCTTTTTAACTCATGCCTCTACAATACATGCCAATGGGTCTATAAATAGATCCCTAACTTAAACAATAACTTAGACTCTTAATTTAGAAAATTATCCTCGCAGCTCAAGACTCTAACTAGTCTTTACATGCAAACACTTCATTCACTTAACTAACTGTCCGTGCAACGAACAGTTCTGGAACACACAGGCGACCGACGTCGGTCCCTGCTTGCCTAGTTCTACCGACGTCAGCTGACTTTCTGCCGTCGCCGGTGGCCTTCTGCACTGGTCACAATTGACGTCGGTCCTGATGCTGATGCCGGTGCTCCTGGATCTTAGCAACCTTCTGTTCCTACTATTTGCAAAGAGTTGAAGCTTTTAGCTCCACAACCTAACAATCTCCCACTTGGAGATAAATAGCTGCAACCTGTACCTATACCTGTACTCCGTCTAGTTTGTTCCCTTGGCTTTGTATCCCTCTTCAAGATCACTCTTGAAGACCAACCACCACAAATCCTGTAGTGTAAAACCTGTCATCCAAATTACCTGCCACATCCGCATCTACAACCATGTAGATAAGAACTTGACCCTGCATAGCATGTGCACCTGCTGCTGGTCCCACTGAACTGCCCTTCAGTATTACTTTTCTGGATTGACTCCAAACTTGTGACAACTCCCACTGCTTGGGAAAACTCAGGTTTAGTACATACCATGCACTTAACCTCATTATGTGAATCAAGAACCTATTCTGTGAACTGTCCAACCATCAGCATGCTAACCGGTCTCACACAATCATCCTGAAACAAAGTCAACAAGACCTTCCATGTCTCTAGAACACACTCATGCCAAAGAATCTTGCTGTTCCCAGATTCTCCATGACACACCCCTGAACTAACTTTACCTTTAGTTCAACAATACCTGTATATGTAACCCTGCAACAAGCACATCATACAAAAATAGGATAATGTAGCTAATATTATCCAACCTGGTAAAGAGAAACACAATGATCAAACCTCCATTGTCCTGTAGCTAATACAAGACCGTATACCCTGATCTTCCGTCTCACGTATCCATTTTTTCTCTTCTTCATCCTGAACATCCATTCGTCTCTCAATGCTTACTTCCAGCTGGCAACTCTACCCAAAACACCTGTTTGGTTCTCCTCCAAGGAATCACATCCTCATCCATGCCAAGCTCCCACTGTTTCCTAGATCTACCTGTTCTGCTTCTTTAACAACTTCCTGGTTCTATACCATAAGTGAGCAACAAGTAGTGTAAAGAATGGAAATGATGAATTTAAGAACTTACTTACACCTTCAGTCCTCCATATGGGTGCTTGAGACTCCATGACAGCTAGCTGTCCACCCAAAATTCATCTCAGTGATCGATGCTAGTCACATCTCAGTCTGCAGCCGATCGATGTTGGTTCCCTGTGACTGCCACCTTGCCGACGTCGGTTCCCCCTGGCCGACGCCGGTCGTTATCTACCCCGAGTCACCGACGTCGGGCTGCACATAGCCGATGTCAGTCCCTATCTGGACGTCGACGTCGATTTTCCTGCCGACGTCGGTCTCTGTGTTTTTCTAGTGAGACTTGACTTTTTCCCAAGAGCTCCTTTTGGATCAAACCCTTGTTCAAATCACCCTTGCTCTGCTCAGAATTCCTCTGCACCTTGTGCTGAACTCTGTCCATCATCTTCTCCTTGAAAACCAAGGCTTTCTTATTCTTGTCACTAACATCAGATTCCTCAAGAAACGTCACCTTCTTCTTCTGCATACAGAAACCACGATCCATGCCTTCCAAATCCGAAGGCATACTCTTTGACTCAAGAACAAGCATCTCCTTCTTATCTATGTGACCAAGCCTATTAAGCCACATCTCTGAATCTACAGCTGAAGTAGATAACCCAGAAAGAGAATCAGTAATACAAGTAGATAGATAAAGCGTACCTACTTTCTTACCTCTAGCTATAACAAGTGTACCCTTGATAACCTTCCAAGAGTCCACTGTGAGAGTTACTGTGCAACCCTCATCACCCAAACTTCTAATAGAAATCAAATTCTACTCCAAAATTGGGACATGCATGACCTCCTTTAACACCCATGTGTCACCTGTCTGCAATTTCAGCTTCACTTTTCCTTTGCCAACCATCTGACAAGGCTTACCATCCCCTACACAAATTTCTCCAAAGTCTCCCTGGACATACTCATGAAAAAATTCCCTATGTGGGGATGCATGAAAAGAGGCACCAGAATCTAAAACCCAAGATTCTACTTTATCCAAAGAACATACCAGAGCATTCTATGCAATGTAATCCACAACATCTGCTTCTTCTCCATATCCTTCATGTTGATCTTCACCCTATCTGCAATCTCTCTTTAAGTGCCCTTGCTTTCCAAATTTCTAGCAGGTTATTCTGCCATACCTGGACTTGGATCTACTGCCTATCTTCGACCTTGATCTCCCACACTCTATCTTCTCTCTTTACCTTTCTCTGCCTTCAACACTCAAAGCATCTCCTGATGATTCCCCTGTGCTTTTCTTGCATATCTCTTCATTCAAGATCACACTCACAACATCATCCACTTTTAAGACTTTTGAAGCAGACACAGTGTTAGAAACTGCCATTACCAAACCTTCCAAACTTTCAGGTAATGAACACAAGATTAAGAGAGCTCTAATTTCATCATCAAATACAATATTGACTGAACTTAACTAGTTTACCAAACCATGGAAATCACTAAGATGGCTATGAACAGATCCACCTTCCAACATTTGCAAATTAAATAAACACTTCATAAGAAATACCTTATTAGAAGCTGAGGGTTTTTCATATAAATTTGCCAAAGATTCCATCAACTCCACCGTTGTCTTACACTGTGATAAGCTATAAATCACAGATGATGCAAGAGTCAATCTAATAGATCCCAGAGCCTTTCGATCAAGAACCTCCCATTCTTCATCCTTCATATTTGAGGGTTTGCAATTAACCCCACCCAACGGTAAGTACAAATCTTTCTGATACAGATAGTCCTCAATCGACATCCTCCATAATTGGTAGTTCTTGCCATTAAAATTTTCCATTCGTAGCTTACTGTCTTCTGCCATTGCTCAACTCCCACTCAAACAAAAACCCTGTGAGTAACCTGTAATCAAAACACACTACCCAGATCTAAACCAATCTGTTAGTATCCCAACCAAAAGCTCTGATACCAATTGTAGGGGAAATCCAAGAACAAACACACCTGTTCTGATTCCTCTTGTTAGGATCTTGCTCCTCAGAAAGAGCACAATATGATTACCAAATATAAGCAATTAAATATACAGAAATAACCAGAAACACAAGTAACTAGAATTCACCAATAGCACAGAATATGAGAGACAATACACTATCTTGTATTAACACTTTACAGAAAAGAATACTACAAAGAGCCGCCACACTCTTCCACCTTACAAAGGTTTCCCACACCTCAAGTGTATAGTAATTCTTCTTCACAACACTCTCCTACACAAAAAATGGTCCCAACAACCAACTCACACACAGAATTGGTGTTCACCTCTCCAACCAGTCAGTAATAACCCTGCCGGTACACCAAGCACTCTATAGCACTACAAGTTGATCTCCCATGAACCTGCAACCTGCAATTCAACAGACCAAACTTACATGTAGATCCCCTATGAGCTTGCAACAACCTGCAACTCAATGATCTTACAATAGAAGGAACTACCTTGCCTTCATTTTTAACTCATGCCTCTACAATACATGCCAATGGGTCTATAAATAGATCCCTAACTTAAACAATAACTTAGACTCTTAATTTAGACAATTATCCTCGCAGCTCAAGACTCTAACTGGTCTTTACATGCAAACACTTTGTTCACTTAACTAACTATCCGTGCAACGAACAGTTCTGGAACACACAGGCGATCGATGCCGGTCCCTGCTTGCCTGGTTCTGCTGACGTCGGCCGACTTTCTGCTGTCGCCGATGGCCTTCTGCACTGGTCACGACCGACGTCGGTCCTGATGCCGATGCCGGTGCCCTTGGATCTCAGCAACCTTTTGTTCCTATTGTTTGGAAAGAGTTGAAGCTTTTAGCTCCATAACCTAACAAGGGCTGCAAATTGAAAGGAATAGTGACTTCAATCCCATCATGGGGGAACTTGAGGCATTGGTGTAAGGTGGATAGGATAACATATACTTCATGGATCCAAGGATGACCAAAAAGTATATTTTACAACAACTCAATATACATAATATGGCATAAATTATGATGGGATACAAACCCAACAATGATTAGTAAACAAATATTTCTGAAAGATTCCCTCTCAATGTTGTTATATGCTTTAATCATGATTGTCTCTTGCTAGATGTCCTTTGTAGTATAACCAAATCATTATATTAATTTGAGTGACACTATGTTTAGTCCTAAATCATTATCTATAAGAACTCGCTTGATTTTGTGATTCTTGATGGTGACATCAATAAATAAGGGGTTATTATGGCTAGGACCAAGAGTAAAAATATGTCTCTATTTGAATGCAACATGTCAGAAAGGAGATAAATGTCCTACAAGTGTTTGAAATTGTTTAGGGTTAATTTCCTAGGGAATAGTGGATTGTTGAAGGAGGTCATTCAAAATAGTTTGATAGACTTTTGATGTACGTAAAATATCTAAGATAGAAATTCATGTAGGGGTTTTACTTAGTTAGTCTAAGATGCTATACGAATTTTCAAAAGAATCATGAGAGGGTTTATTCTTCATTGGTACATTGTTCAGTTTTGGATTCAAAGACATAGTTTTAATGTTTGGTCAAGTGTTAGAAGAGGGCAAATGGCCTTGGAGAGTGACTCATGAGCATCTAGTTATGATTACACAATATAGAGTCGATAAGGATCCATTATAATTAGAAGAAGTAAAAGGGCCTTATATGGTTAATCATGAGCATCTAGTTGCATTTGCACAATTTTGAGTTAGTAGGGAGCCATTATAATTAGAAGAAGAGGGTCTAGAAATAGCAACCTATGGAAACTGAGGTGCAAGGAATTACTTGAACTTGATGTGATGTTACTTAAAGAGGAGGGTTTTGAACCTATAATGGGGTGTCCAATACTTCTAGAAGTGTTGGATGTTTCACGAGATTCTATGGTGATGGTGGTAACATGATTTGCAGAGATACATCCCATAGTGCTATTACAATCATATGACATTTTATTGTAACCCAAGTTATTAGCATGGGTATTATGTTCTTGATTATGATCATGTTGATTATGATTCTATCCTTTTGATTGTTGACATTGGTTTTGCCCTTGATTCTGATTGTTTCTTGCAGCTACTGATTGTGTTGAGGATATAGGTCTTTTTAAATGCCCATGTCCTAATTAATGTTTTTCACCATATGTTTCACTTCAATTTCACCACTTTAGATTAATTACTCAATAAGGTGCATCAATTGAACACATCAATAAATTCCATGGCCAATAACATGATGGAAATTACAAAACTCATCTTCCTGATACTAGTCGAGTTTGGGTTGATCTTCAAGGAATGGTCGTTGTAAACGCTACACAATCAGATTAGCTACTACAAAATTTTGGAACATGGCCTCAATAGGGTCTCCCAGTTTGCTAAATACTCTATATTTATTGAAATCCATTCATGGAAGATCCCTTTGCAAAGTGGTTAATTAATTAGGTGGAGCTAGTTGCACATTTAGAACTAGTAGAGCCTACACTATTTGCACATGTATAGATTTTGTCACTCTATTTCCCACTATATTCTTGTTTTTGTTAAACTCTTTAGGGATTTTTTGAAATAATAGCTTGAGAAGGTGATTGGGTATGAATAGACATTTGACCCTATAAATAAATATTAACAAGGACCTTAGTAATGAGTGCCTTCTCAATATGCACACCCTTGTCTATGATTTCCTCAAATGTGTTTGCTCAAGTGAGTCATATATTATGAGACACCTTAGGGTGTAAGTTTTGGGAAAAAATATCATCCATCTATTTATCTAGAAAATTGTGTTGAAAGAGTTTAATTTATTCTCTCAATCATTGTAAATATGTTGCAAAGCTTTCTCCATCCTATTGTTTTGCTTTGCATAAGTCAACCACATTCAACTCATATTCAATGTTATAAGAGAAATGGTTGACAATTTTTTTAGATAAATCAATCTAATCTACCACCAATCCCTTAGGTAATTTGAAAAGTCATTCTAAAGCTTGTCTAAATAAATTGCATGGAAACAAGTGAATCAAATAAATACTTCTATAGGCTACCTCTTGACACAGTACGAAAAAGGCTTGGATTCATATTTGTCTTCTAAGGGTTGATGTTCATAATAATCTTATTCAGACCCTATGATTGTTGGAATATATTCAAACATAATGGAGTTATCTTGTCCATCATAAAAATGCTCTTCCTTTTAACTAGGGTCATAAGAGACCCCACTACAAGTATACATTTGTGTCATGCATGGAAGATTATTCTCTACATTTGCTAAGATGTGAAATGTGTTTTGAAAATGTTTTAAAAATGGTGTTTGGATTTATTCAATAAAATGACAAGGTAAGATGAGACTATAATAAAAGAAGTGGAATATTACTACACAATTATTAGAAAGTGGTTACGAGTTTACTCAACTTTGGTGGGTTGAAATTATCAAATTAGAAGAAGGTAAGATAACTTTAGAACCTAAAGTACAAGATAACACAACAAACTTAGGTCAAAGATACATTAATACCATAAAATATAGATACAAATGTGATGAGTTATGACTAGATAATTGAAAGAATGTTTTTATGATTAGGAAGATAAAAATGAAAGCCAAGAAGCTCAAAACATGAATGATCATAAGATATCCTAAGTATAAAATAAAACTAAATGAGAAGCACAATGGTGTCACATGGTAACAAGATGTAGAATGGTCCAAGAACTTAAAGCGTTAGCAAACATAAGATAATCTAAGTCTACAATGAGAATAAAATAATGATGAGTCTAGGCAATGACTTTCAATCCAAATGGGAAATTATACCCAAGTTACTCAAACCAAGCGCAAATGGTAAATCGATAGCACCTTGGTTCAAAACTTAGAAAGGTGAGATTTCAAATTTAGACAAAAATGAAGGAATTTTGAGATTTTGAAAAGTGGGGAAATGGTCTAGACTCAAATGGATAGCATAACAACATTGTTCAGAAAATACAAACACAATGCTCTGAATGAAGATTTGAACAAGGTAAGAAGTGATTTTAATTTTGTCAATGTAACGCCTCTTTGTTCAAAAATAATGGTGTATAATAAAGTCTTTGGTTTTTTGACACATTTTTGGATTTTCACACACAAGAAAGTAAAGGATAAAATGACAAACACACCTAAATGTAACGTTCTAAATCCTAAAATTGATAAGGTTGCATGATACTATTGAATTCTATCTATATACATGATCTTGAGATGATTTTTAATTATTAATCCAAAAATAAAAGCACATAAAAAGTAGGGTTTTTAGGCCCCCTCTTTTCTCAAGAGTTTATACAATGACATGGAACTTTAGGATACTCACCCTACATCAAAAATATGTCCACAACAAGTGGGGTTATTCTAAATCTAAATGTTTAGACATTTAGATGGTCTCAAGTGTGGATAACACTAGAGATGCTCATGTCCATTAGATCTGCATCAATTGTATTGTTATGAAAAAGTATTATCCTTTTCACAACCACTACATCTGTTAATTGCTTAGTGTAGTGTGATGTCTATGTTACCCTTATGGTCTGAGGCTGATAACCACTAACAGAGCTTATTTTAACCACTCAAAACAAGCATTCTAATAGGTCACCCTCAATTTATATACCCCACTATGGAATGGGGTTAAAATGATGCTAGGAGATGAATTCTTGGGTCAACGCTTCTCTATAAAACCCATGAGGAAGTGATGAACTCCTGTTCATAAGCCAAAGTGCATAAAAAAATAAAGACAAGTGAAAAGACTTTATGGTCAATTTGGGGTCACCCAAATCATATATATTTGGGGAGGGTCTAAGCAAATTTATTTTCATGCCTTTGGATAGGGCACCAAATACAAAGAATGAACATTTTTGGTTACCCAAGTTCCCTAAAGGGGATGGGGGGAGGGCAAACACGCATCACTCATTTTGCTTAAAAAAACAAATAACTTCAATAAATAAACATGAAAATGAAACTCTTAAGAATATTTAAGCTAGTGTGAGAGTTCATTTTATGACACCAAAATGAAGTATGAATGAATTTTGCCTTTGAATTGTTAGGAAATGGAGACTATGTGACTTAAATCCTATAAAGAAGATTTTAGATGTCTGAAATTAGGGTGTGAAATTGTTAGAAGAAAGTCTAGCTTGTTATTTTAAGTCTCTATTTTCTTGTATAGGTCGATCTTGCCATTTCACAGAGTGATCTCACCATTGCAAAATGTATTCCCACCATTCTACAGATTGATCTTGCTAAAAGATAGAGTAAAAAAAACACTGGTTTATGATCTCATTGATTGACAAGGTGATATCACTGATTAGCAGGGTGATCCCACCGAAGTACAGGGCATTTGTATCAAAATGATAAAAATTGATAAAAAGAAACAACAGTCACCTATCGCTATGTTAGTTTCTGGTCTAGATCAATCTCGTTATTTTACAAGTTGATCTCACTAATCCACAGGGAGATCTTGATGATCCTATAAAACACACAGGCAAACAGAGAACTTGTAAAGTGATCACACCATTTGCAAATGCATTCCCACCATTCCACAGGGTGAACTTGATGATGTTTAGGTCAATCCCTCTAATTTATAGAGAGATCCCACCATTTTACAAGTTGATCTCACCATTCATCTCAAAATCTATAAAAATATAAAATTCAAGAAAAATAAGTGCAAAATAGCCTCCAAAGAGGGCCTGAATGCAAAATTAGAAGGTATAAAGACTTGTGTGAGGTGCGAGTCCCACCGAGCATGCTAAAATATAGATTAGTATTACAAGATGCATTAATCCATGCATTAGTCATGAAAATCTCTATAAAAAATCATATAAACACTAAAACATCAAGCCTAATCCATCATGGGGTGTTGTTAATGGATTCTAAGAGCTATTTAAAGAAGGAATACTACCAAACCTTCCGAATAACATCCCTCCTTCCAAGAGCAGTCAAAAAGCATCTTTTCCCTTGGATTTAATGCTCCAATTCTATTTCAATGATGAGTAGCATGTTCCTCCATCATTTCCTAGTCCACCAATGGCTTAGGCTCACAATATTTGTTTGATTTTTGAAAATAGGTGAAGTTTTTCTATAGCAATTTCTGCAAAGTAAGTTTATATAACTAAGGATTAAAAATGGTGGTCTTGGCTCACTTATTCATAAATTTTTGAAAATGTTTAGGATCAACCATGACTATCCATATTGAGATCAAGATGTGTGGCCATAAACTGATTAAATTTTGGAGGGACAAGCCATAAATATTCCCATTAATATTTGGAAGAATGTGGCATTTATAAGGTATGGGAGAGCTTAATCTTGATATTTATTCCATTAATGGCCTATGGATGCCACCTCGTTGATGATGTCATGGGATGATTCATATTTAAGGAATGAATTTCCAATAAATAGTTTTTCAATAACTTCCATGGAATTTTCACTTAGGCTATTGATTTGATTTAATTTGCCTAAGTGAATTTGATTAATTTTTTGCAATTCTTTGGAAATATATTGCATGGTTAATTAACCTAGTCATAAATGTCATTTTAACAAGTCATAATTTAACTAAAGTATAATTAGAAGGTGTCAGTTGCGTATAAAACAATACCCTAGTTAGAGCATTATGGATGCGAAATAACACATGCACATGACATGTGCTACCAAATTAGAAGAATTTAGTGGTCTAGAGTATCATTTTTCATGGTCATAGTTTGAATTGAAGTGATTTAAGAAAATATGATAATAGCATAAAATGCATTACCCCGTTCAGGGATAGATTAGCCTAAATTGGCACCTCTACATGACAAGTTTGAACCATTTAGCGCATTTTAATGATTTCAGCCCAGATTGTGTGTTGTCACAAAATGTTGTTTAGATTGACAATTACAACACAATAGTGATTATAATTGGATGTCTACACTTGGGACCCAAATGTGAAATGATTTTTATAAATTTGACCTATAATAATATACAATTGATCATTTTTTTACATTGGCTTAGATGTTGGAAGACACTTGTGTATATGGATTAACATTCATTGGTGTGTATATGGACACCCAAATATCTTTCATTCACATAGCAATAAATGTTAATTTCCTTGTATCAGAATTAAAATTTTCATTTAGATAGGTCAATAAGTGGTGAATTAAATGTATCAAACCAAATATTTATATGAATTCTATTGGGAATGTGTTATAAATGTATTCATGAATCTATCATTGATGTCATGTAAGTGTCATTGATTCCATTCTATGTTATCATTTTTTTTCTTGATTTGAGCTCACAAAGCCTTATTTGAGGAACCTAGTGAAATGGCATAGGCCTAGTAGCATGATGAGTTGAGCCATTTTGAGAGCTGTGTGAGTAAGGATGGTAGCATGTGATCATGGTATGAGATCACATAACATATTTAATAGGTTTTGAATATAGTACAAGAGCTTTCAAGTCATGATCATAGTCCAAGTATAACTAGTAATATAAGGCCTAGTATGCAAAGTGACCTATAGTGGCCTAATGAGGGGTCAAGATCATTTTAAAAGGTGTAAAATATATTAATATCATTTAAATAGGTATGATATGTCATTTTGAGTATGTATAAATTTTTTTAAGTCAATACCTAAAGGAAAAATCATGAAAACATGTGATAAGGTTCCCTATGTACACAGAATAGGGTGTAACAAAGCTGAGAAGAGATTTATTATAATCGTTGGCAAATGAAACCTTTGCATAAGATCCTAAACACTTTATGGAAGTTTTTAAAGGTCCTCATCTTAATTTTCATAGTATTTCTTTTGGATATGAGGGGCAATCCTTTATGAACGTTTGATAAGAAGTGAAACCAATCAAAACTCTCTCAAAATCCTTATAAATGACATGATAATAAATATTTATTTAATTATGGATTATAATGGTCTATTTAACCTAATTTTATGTTTGTAACATGTAAATGACTCTTCAAGGTTTTCTCAATTGGTTTTGGTTTGTCATGATGGTGAGTAGAAGCTATAGGAAACCCCTTATCTCTAGGGATTTTGATGTAGTAAGAAAGGTTGACTAAGTCAAAGCATGAAAATGGATGGATGATGATGTATAATACTTATATTTTGTTCACATGAAATTTTATGATCAAGTTTAAGATAAAAAATGTGCTAAACTAGTCATGGAAGTTAGCCTATCACTAAATAGGCCTAATGAGAAAAACAATGAGAAAACTAGGTGAGAATGAGATTAGGGATTGGTTGTAGAGGACTAGGGATGGATCCTAATGGATGAGGTTATTATTCAAGAAATATCCCTATTATTAACTTGGTATATAAGTGTTTTTAATGCCTACACCTATGCAAAAATTTGTCATCAAATTGGTCTGTCTAACATAGTTAAGTCTGTGTAGAATGAAGTTATGGAATTGGGACTTGAAATACCAATATTGATATATAACCATGCAATATATTTTCAGAGATGATATAAGGATGCTAAATTTTCACACAAACCCATTGGAATAACAGGTGTTCTAAGAGTTGATTTTCTTGACTATGTTTTTGATGTTACAGGCAACTTTCTGTGTGTATGTGAAAAAGATGTTTCTGAGTCATTTTTCACTAAGTTTAAGGATAAAATGATATTTAAGGTGTTATAAAAGACTCATAGGATCATTTTAATATATTTTTATTCATTGGAAGTCCCTATTCAATTATGGAGAGTCAAATGCATTTGACTATTTGTTAATAGAGTTTGGTGGTTTTGAGTGTTCTTGAGGCCTTTTGGCCTGAGTGATGAAGACCAAAGCACTTGGTGATGACCATGAGGTCATGAATGCTATTTTAATATGATTTTTTTGGGGATATGTGTCAAATTTAAATGATTAAGTCATATTTAGTTGATAGACATTTTGGCAGTAAGAAGGCCTAATTGGTGGGTCCACATAGTTAAATGGGATAAATTGAGTTGGGGACTCAAGGTGAAATTATCAGGGGTATAGTGGAGGCATATATAAATAGTTTCATCCATTTTTTAAAATAATAAGTTTTCCTAAGGGTTAGAGTGGTAACATATAGATAAGATAGACCTAATTACATTAGGTCTCCATTAAGCCTAATGGTGGATTTGGTCCTTATGCACTATGACCAAATTATGTAATGTTTTTTTAAAATTTGAAACATGTGTGGTTATATATTTTAAAGATATTTCATGTATTTAAATTATCATGACTGAAAAATATGGGTGAGATCAAGGTTCAAGTACTTAAGAAGGCTTAATAGGCCTAAATTGATGAGTTGAGATATTGAACATATGTGCAAATAATAGAGGTGTTTAGAGTCTAGGTAAAGGTGGTGAAGAGCATCATATATGTCTTGTGAATATGTAATGAATATTTAATTTTGATTTTATAGGTGTTGAACAAGGTCATTTGACCTAATATTACCAAGGAAAGGGTTAGTTGAGTGAGAAGGCCTAAGAGGCTATTTGAGTGAGATTGAAGAGTAAAGAGTGAAAAATAAGGTTGTCATCTATAGTTGAGTTAGTAATAGATATTATAAGGTGATAATATATCAGATGTGACTTATTTTTTTATAAGTTACTTAGGGGGTTGTATCCTCCTTGCAAGATAAAGCTTGCATAAGACTAGTTGAGTAGGTGCTTAACTAGGTAGGGGTTGGAGCTCCTTATGAAGTTGGTGCTTCACTAAAATTTGGATCTTGAAATTATAGGAATGTAGTAAATATTCATGGTTCAGTGGGTTTTATCCCCAAAAGGGTTTCTAACATATCTCTTGTGTTCTCTTTTGATATGCTTGTATAGTTACTTGTTTATACATTGATCTTTTATGTGATTAAATGCTTCATGAAATGATGAATGGAATTGAATAATAATTGTTAAGCAAATGATTCACACCCCCATATTAGTAGCTACTTCCAAAAAATTTATGTTGCAATTTTATTAATATGTTGCTCTGAATTCATCTTATTGTGTTATTCATTCACATTTTCAACATTACAAATATTCATTGCCATAACTATAATTGATATGGTTTCCATTCCATTAGAGGATACTTATATATTTGGTTGATTATTGTAGTTTAGGATGAGAAAACTAAAGAAGAGGAAATTTTTTTTTAGATGATATCCATGTGACACAAAAAATAATAGAGGATTCAAATTCCATGTTGATGTTGATGAAGAGGTTAACAAACAACAATCCACTACAAACTAGCAAGACATGGAAGTGACTGAAGAGCAAACCATTGCCAAGAAAGTAGAGAATGAAGTTGTTCAAGACCATCCCCCTACCAACCAACATAGGGAGTGTACAAATTATTATATGCAAAGTGTAATGTGAGATGTAGATGATAATGGTTACTTGGAAAACACTACAGAAGTAAAGTGGGGCATCAAACCAAACACTTGAAAAGATTAGAAACTTACAAGTGGGGGCCACCAACTATTTTATCAGATGAAAAATAATATGAGATCATGTAATATTTCAAGGAATAAAATGTCATGGGACATGACTTGGACATATCGTAATTGAAGGCACACATTACCCATATGTGAGAAACCAATCCCAACCTTTCAATAATGGGGTCCCTGACAAGTAATGGTGGGCAGACCTCAGAAAGAGGAATTATGATTTATCTTTGACAAAAATATAATGATTGGACAAATATAAGGATCTAATGCTAAGGTAATCCACAGTGATAATTTTTATGATACCTTGAGAATTGTGTCTACTGAAAACTAATATGCACCACAGAAAATTAGGGATTATGATGAGATAGGCATGCAATCTAGAAGGAATTGTGGCATGCAAGTCATCACTAAAAATGGGTAAGGAGTGTTCCAAAAATAATGTCAAAGTGTAGAGAATGGATCATAATTTTAGCATGTGTCAATTTAACTAGGTAGAGTATCTTGGGGTTCTACCTCTTCAAATTGAAAATAATTTCTTAGAATTTAAAATCAATCTGTGAACTAGGTGCATGTATGGCTACCCAAGTCCATACATGGATGATTAAAGAGTTATTTATGAACTAGCTACATCATTTATCTAGATATGATCCAAGAGGAACATCACCTACAAATAGATATCTTCTCATTTTTTATGGGCATAACAATCATGTCAATAATTTAAGAGTCTAGAAATTTTGGGATTGACCTAATTATATCTTCCACACATACTAGCCATAAATTACATCCATTGGATGTAAGTGTGTTTGGTTCATTTAAGGCCTAATTCATGAATGAGAGGATGTCATAAATGAACACACATCATTGTTGTGAGATAAATAGACAATACGTGGCCATTTTGGGCAGCATAACATTGATGATGGCAAAACTACCAACAAAATAAAATATGGATTTAGAAGGATGGGTATTTATCCCCTAAAACCTGAGGTAGTAGCCAATGCCATGACTCTAAGTGCAACATTCCTTGCTGAACATGATAAAATTAGTGTAGTTGAAAAATATAATAAGGATGGTTGGGTTGAATGAGTGAGATATTCAAGATACTATGTAGTAGATGGAACAAATGTAACAATAAAATGTTGTTAAAGGTGAATAGACAACAAATAAAAAAATATTGTAGATTCATTGAATGAAAGTGAAATAGCAGTAAATCACAGTCAACAAGCAGAAACAAATGAAGATGCATTGAATGAAATGAATGCAACATTCAATCTAAAGTATGATGGCTTAAGTTGAGTTACCCAAGTAATCCACCATAATCACTAAAGGAGGGAGTAATAAATCTTGGCATTGATTATGAATTAATGAAAGTAGATGTGTCTATGTCAATGACATCACTTCCACCTTCTATCCCTCCTGACATAGTTCATTATTATGTAGTAGGTGGAAAATGGGGCTTATATGATGCAATAATCAATTTAAGTGACAACAAGGACATGTTATAAAATTCAATCAAATATATTTATTTTGGAAAACTAGAATTGATTGAACAAAAAAACTCATTATCAACATTTTTGAAATTGTCAATGCAAAGGTTGCAAAGAAATTAGGAAACAATACACTCAGGATAAGCAGACAATCTCAAATAATCATATCAGATGACTCTAGGCAAACATTTATAGAATAGGAGTCCTAAAAAATAGAGTTTGAAGAATTGAAGACAATAAAGGAAGAACAAGATGATGACAAGAAAGCCCATAGGCAAGATGAGAGGGTAATAAGGGAACAACAGAAGATAAAAAATGAAATAAAAAAGAAAAATGAGTAGGAGAAGATACATCTAAGGTATTAAAAGGATAAAAAAAATGATCATGATATAAGAGAGAGAGAATTAGAGAACGCAAAAAAATAATTGGAGAGGTGAAGTTGTTTAAGTAGTGAATTCAACCCTCTACCCTGATAACATCACATATTGAAAGACATTAAAAAAATTATATCACCAATTGGTTCATGTGGCAGCCCTCTTACTAAATATATTAACATGAAAATAAATTCCACTAAGGACACATACCTTAAAGGACCAATTTCAAATCCACTTTCTCCAAATGCATCAAATGAAGGGCATAACTCTCTTTCTCCATCTTGGATGGTGTAACTTTTGTTTTAATTGTTATCTAATGTAATCAAATGCATTAAGTTTTTATGCAATATAATGAAGTGATGCAATGATTATCTATTGTATTAGTTTTGATTATGTAATTTAATTAAATTTACTTGTTATTTACCATTCAACATGGAAATAGATCATAAGATTAATGAAAATTAAAAAACCTTCACCTGAAAGCAAGTTCCCCATTGGTCTTCACCACTCTTTACTTCAAAAAAATCATCATAACCAATAGAAAACAAACATAAAAAATAAATATAATAAATACAAAGAATAAAAATATTATAATCACAATAAATATGTTAAGAATAAAAATGTAATCAATGTAAGAACATAAAAGTAGTAAAATCTTTGTAAATATATATTGTGTTAAGAAACACAATGAAAAAAATTAAGAAAATTAGTGAAATCTATACAAACATATAAAGTGTCAAGAAACATAATGTTTTTATGTTAACATATTATTGTAAATACCTTGGGTTATTGACTAAGGTATATTATCTATGCACCTTGCTTATTTGTTTTAACCACTTGGGTTAATAGGTTAGTTTATTTTTACAAGCTGGCTATTTTATGCTACCCAATGCTTGTGGTTGCTCCCACCCCCTATTTTCTTGGGTGGCTCTTTTTCCTATTTAATAGGCCTCTCATGTATTGTTTAGTATGTTGGTTAATTAAAATTTTCAATCTATTTTATAAATCTAATATGGTATCAGAACTTATGGTGTAGGAAGCTTGGGAGGGAGCTTGTGGAGCAAGGGAGGAGTGATCTTTTCAAGGAAGAGTGTGAAGTGCCCGATGGAGAGTCCTAAAGAGAATTTTCCATAATTCCATCAAGTAGAACTCCAGATGTAAGTGATTTTCAAATTTTTGGTTGTGTGGCTTTTACAATTATTCCTAGTCAAAAGAAAAGTAACTTGGATGCAAAAAACAAGCATACATGTTTGTTGCGTATAGTGAGTAGTCAAATCCCTACAAATTACTTGATGTTTCTACTAAAAAAGTTATGGTAAATATAAATGTCATAGTAAATGAATAAATTTCATACTTCATAGCAACTAGTATAATTTTAGATATTGAGTCATTATTTTCTTCTAATGATTCTATTATAAGTTGTGGTGTGAAAGTTGAGCAAGATTCTAGTTCATTAGAAACATAATATAAAGTTGTGGTCAGTATAGGTTGTGAAACCATGTGGAAAAATAAAATCTTGGATGATCTTCAATTTGAGTCATCAAAGCCTAATCTAATTTTTTATGACAACCAAAGTGTTCTAAAGATGGTGTAGAATCCAGTATTCCATGCCAGGAAAAAACACATTGAAGTTCACCATCATTACATATGACAATTGGTTATGAATGAAGACATCAGTCTCTTCTACTACCCCACTATAGAGCAACCAGTTGATATAATGACCAAACCACTCAGTACAGACAAGTTCATAAAATTTAAAGATAAACTTGGTCTTATTTTTAGTTTAGTCATTAAGGGAGGGTGTTAGTATATTATTGTAAATACTGTGGGTTATTGACTAAGGTATATTATCTATGTACCTTGGTTAGGTGTTTTAATCAGTTGGGTCAATAGGTTAGTTTATTTTTATGGGCTTAGCTATTTTATGCTACCCAATGTTTATGGTTTCTCCCACCCCCTATTTTCTCAGGTGGCTATTTTGCCTATTTAATAGGCCTCTCATGTATTGTTTAGTACGCTTGTTAATTACATTTCTCAATCTTTTTTATGAATCTAATATTGTAATACTTTCATGAGCATACGTAGGATGGTTAAAGTACATAAAATTATTACCTGCATTTGAGAAATCCTAGGGATAGAAGACTAAAAATAGAAATAATGAATGTGTATGAAGGATGGTCAAAGCAATGAATAAATCTAAAAAAAATTAAATAACTTAGAAAATTGGTAAGATAAGATTGCTAAGGCTAGGTTAAAACCAAAAGACCAAGCATGTAAATGATAAAATGATGAAAAATGAATGTAGAACACACTAAATCATGTAAAAAATTATTATTAATTTAAATATCAATGTGATCAAGTAAATATATGTAAGTAAATTAATGTAACCCCATGTACGATAAACATGCAAAATCAATACACAAAGAAAACATAAATGACTGAAAATAAGATGTAAGATAGACATGTCAAATGAAGCATGAAGAAAGCATAAATGCTTGAAAATTAAATGTAAGTCAATATGTAAGACTATCATGTCAAGTCATACATAAATAAAAACATGTAAGCATGTAAAATGTCCTATACAAGATAAGTGAAGTGCACAAAAACCAAACAAGAAAATGATGGATAGATGAAAATTAAAATTTCTAAATAATGAGTAGTCAAAATTAGTGCTTGTTATAAAAAGTGATGTAAGAAAACACAACCACATAAAGACATGACTAGTATGATAATAATATTGCATGGTGAGTAAAGGTGAAGAGATGTTTGTGAGGAAAACCTGGTCTTATCTAAGATATTACAATACAACTCACAAAATAGAATCTAAAAGACATAAGAAATAAAATGTGATCAAGGATGTGATCAGATAAAAGTAATACCCATTAAGAGAAATATCAGGAAAATATGATGAAATTAATAAATGTGAGGTAACACACGGGTGAGGTGAACATCCTTAGTAGGAATGAGACACACTAGTCAAGTGAGCAAGGATAAGGATTATCAACATCAAGGACTTAAGATGCTCTCACTAATGAATACAAAGCTTGGGATAAAAAGTGAAGAACATAGATCATCCCATAAAGGCTATATGCATGAAAATTTAAATGGACCTACCCTTCCCACAATGTGTTCCCCGTTCCTCAGGACCCCTTATAGAGTCGTCAATCTACTACGAAGGTTGGGTACTTGTTTGAGAAAGTTGCTAGCATTATAAGTAATGAGTTAGTGATACTTCCTACCCTAATGTACCTTAGCTCTTTCATGAGGCCAAATGTAGAGTTTGATCTTTGAATAAGATAGGATATGTGCCAAAGATCATGTCTTTTGGTGTGATCTGACGTCTAATATTATTTTTTACCTTTTGATCATTGACTTTTTCCTTTTCTTTTATGATTTGGCTTTTAACTCTTTTGTATTTTTATATTCTTCCTCCATATGGATTCAGAGAACCAATCATGATTGAAATAGGTGACTAACAGAAGAGAGCTTACACTTAGTCACTAGATAATAAGACCTAAAGACCATGGTGTCTAAAGACTCCTAGACTTGTCCACAAGTAAGTGTAAAAATTTAAAACTAACCTATGCGTGCCTCAAATGAAAGGAAATAATGGAAATATGGGGATCATGAGAGATCCATCTATGTAATAAATGATACAATGATGAATATCCTCATATATGATCATAAGGAGGTAAAATAGTGCTATGAAGGGGATAGGGATATGCTATGAGAGTCATGTCTCTAGGAAGTTGTACTAACCTACAAGGGATCTAACACAAACACCAATGAAAATAATAGTCATCCTAAATGAGGGGGAAAGTAAATGGTCATCCAAATAAAGAGGTAAATTAAATAAGGATCAAATAATATAAATATGCTAAGGTAAAAATGATTTAAAAAGTGATTTAATGAAAATAAATGAAAAACTTGAAGGTGCTACCTAAGAACCACAAAATAAACAAAGGTTGAATGAAATGTGATATAAAACCAAAAAATCAAGAAGGAAACAATGGTGTCATCAAGGTGAAATAAAACCAAATAACCTAAAGGAAATAATGGTGTAAGTAAAGTGAAATAAAACCAAATAACCCAAAGGAAACAATGGTTTAAGTAAAGTGAAATTAAATAAAATAAAACACACAAAAATAAAGTGAAATGAGACAAAAATAACAAGAAAAATATATGATAATGTCAAAGTATCAAAGATGATCATGTGAAATACCATCCTATGTGTCTTGGAAGGTTTTTTGAAGCTAAGTTTGTTATTATGCAATGTAGAAGAAGAGTGGGCATCATAAGATGCCCTAAAAAGTAATTGGATATAGGGATGGGATTATAAGATTCCCCAAATCTTGAAGTGATATGTGGATGGGCATCACAAGATGCCCCAACATGTGATGTGAAGTGAGGTAAAATTGAAAAATTATAATGAACTACATTGGACTGGTGAGTGTAGTTGTAGATAGGTAAATGTGTTGGTATGTTATATTTTGAGGATGTTGAAATTGACATATGACTTATAAGATAAGTACAAATATGTATATGAGGTAAAGTAGGACCATTTATGATGCCATTAAAAGTAGGTATATGAATGAGGTTATCCTTAGGTTCATGTGGTTGAGGATTGACAAATGCAACTACCCATTTGAAGTTTGTCATGTTAGCTATCCTTTCCTTATTTTTGTAGGAATAAGGATCAATTATGGTTTGTAAAACATTAGTGGATGAGGTGGAAGCATGGTGTAATTATCATTGATCATTAATTAAGGGATGTTGATGTGATTGTGATTCTTTAAATTGGGCTTACAAGACTTGAAGATAGTCTTGATAACCTTGTTATGTAAAAGTATTAAGATTGTAATGTGGACCAATCAAGAAAGTAAGGAAGAATCTATGAAGATCATGACAAGTCTCATTATAATGACCTATCGTAGCATGCCACTAAAAGACTTATTAGGATTGTACCATTTTGGAGGAGGTTTGGAAGGATCAAAGCTTATGGGTTTAGAAGGTGTAACTTTCTTCTTAAGTTCTTCTAGAATTAAGGGAAGGTGGGTTGGGTTAAGATTGGTTGAATTGGATGCTCCCTCTTGAGATTGGTAAGGCTTAGATGAATCAATGTCATGAGAAAATGATTGGAAAGATTTATTAGCAGTTACTTTAGGTGATTCAAATTGACTCATAAGAAAATCTTGCCTTTTTGCTTGGTATAAGGCTTCTTCTAAAGTTTTAGGAGAAAAAATCTAAACTTTGTATTGAAGTGAAGATTTAATAAAAGTAAAAAATCGTTTTAAAATATTATTATCACTCATTTTATGGTTTAATTTATGAGCTCGATACTTCCATTTTTTGATGAAAGGGTGAGCATATTCATTGAGTAGCTTCTTAACATTGATGCAGTGGCTAAGGTTGTTTTCAAGAAGATCATTGTCTTTAAATTATTTAATTAAATCATTGAATAAATCCTCTAGTTTTAACATTGAATGTTGAGGGAGATGATTATACCATTCAAGTACATCACCAATAAAGTTTTTAGATAGGAGCTTAAGGTAGAAAAAATGTTAGTTTAGACCCATTATTTATAGAGATTATAATTTCTTTGATAAAGATAAGAGGATATTTAGTCCCATCATATGTGATAGTTGGGGAGATGTGCCCAATGTTTATAGATACAATAAGTGGAGGTAAAGGTTAATTTTGAATATGTTGAAGCATTTTGTTATGCATTAGATGTTGAGGGATGATATGCCCATTAACATCTCTAAGAGGAGGAGGGATAAAACTATGATTTGGTTGAGTCATGATGACTTGAGGTGGTTAAATAGCCATTTGTAATATATGAGATTCCATTTTCATCATTTTATTACCACAAGTGATTTTTATATTATTCATTTGTTGAATTATTTGATCACGGAGTTGATTAGTATCAATGGAGGAGTAAGAGTGTTGGATGGAGGAGGATTCCCAAC